>JAUDYJ010000005.1:91599838-92199838 GCA_030761175.1 Masticophis lateralis
ACACATGACTCCGCGGTCAGGAAAAAGTTTGACAATCTCCCTATAGTTTTTTTGAAGCGAAAATTTTTCTTGACACCAAATGCAAAAACGCACTTCAGGACGAGATTCTGGGTGGAATTCCATGTCTAAAAATGGTGTTGCTTCCAGTTTTTAAAAATCAAGCCTTTTTGGTTCCAAGGGAAGAAAACACATGACTCCGCGGTCAGGAAAAAGTTTGACAATATCCCTATAGTTTTTTTGAAGCGAAAATTTTTCTTGACACCAAATGCAAAAACGGACTTCAGGACGAGATTCAGGGTGGAATTCCATGTCTAAAAATGGTGTTGCTTCCAGTTTTTAAAAATCAAGCCTTTTTGGTGCCAAGGGAAGAAAACACATGACTCCGAGGTCAGGAAAAAGTTTGCCAAGCTCCCCATAGTTTTATTGAAGCCAAAATTTTTCTTGAAACCAAATGCAAAAACGGACTTCAGGATGAGATTCAGGGTGGAATTCCATGTCTAAAAATGGTGTTGCTTCCAGTTTTTAAAAATCAAGCCTTTTTGGTTCCAAGGGAAGAAAACACCATGGTCAGGAAAAAGTTTGCCAACCTCCCAAAAGTTTTGTTGAAGCCAAAATTTTTCTTGACACCAAATGCAAAACCGGAATTCAGGACGATATTCAGGGTGGAATTCCATGTCTAAAAATGTTTTTGCTTCCAGTTTTTAAAAATCAAGCCTTTTTGGTGCCAAAGGGAAGAAAACACATGACTCCGAGGTGAGGAAAAAGTTTGCCAAGCTCCCCATAGTTTTATTGAAGCCAAAATTTTTCTTGAAACCAAATGCAAAAACGGACTTCAGGATGAGATTCTGGGTGGAATTCCATGTCTAAAAATGGTGTTGCTTCCAGTTTTTAACAATCAAGCCTTTTTGGTGTCAAGGGAAGAAAACACATGACTCCGAGGTCAGGAAAAAGTTTGCCAAGCTCCCCATAGTTTTATTGAAGCCAAAATTTTTCTTGAAACCAAATGCAAAAACGGATTTCAGGATGAGATTCAGGGTGGAATTCCATGTCTAAAAATGGTGTTGCTTCCAGTTTTTAAAAATCAAGCCTTTTTGGTTCCAAGGGAAGAAAACACATGACTCCGCGGTCAGGAAAAAGTTTGACAATCTGCCTATAGTTTTTTTGAAGCGAAAATTTTTCTTGACACCAAATGCAAAAACGGGCTTCAGGATAAGATTCAGGGTGGAATTCCATGTCTAAAAATGGTGTTGCTTCCAGTTTTTAAAAATCAAGCCTTTTTGGTTCCAAGGGAAGAAAACACATGACTCATGAAAAAGTTTGCTAAGCTCCCCATAGTTTTATTGAAGCCAAAATTTTTCTTGAAACCAAATGCAAAAACGGACTTCAGGATGAGATTCTGGGTGGAATTCCATGTCTAAAAATGGTGTTGCTTCCAGTTTTTAAAAATCAAGCCTTTTTGGTGACAAGGGAAGAAAACACATGACTCCGAGGTCAGGAAAAAGTTTGCCACCCTCCCAAAAGTTTTGTTGAAGCCAAAACTTTTCTTGACACCAAATGCAAAAACGGACTTCAGGATGAGATTCTGGGTGGAATTCCATGTCTAAAAATGATGTTGCTTCCACTTTTTAAAAATCAAGTCTTTTTGGAGCCAAGGGAAGAAAACACATGACTCCGAGGTCAGGAAAAACTTTGCCAAGCACCCAATAATTTTTTTGCAGCCAAAATTTTTCTTGACACCAAACAAACAACAGACTTCAGGACGAGATTCAGGGTGGAATTCCATGTCTAAAAATGGTGCTGCTTCCTGTTTTTAAAAATCAAGCCTTTTTGGTGACAAGGCAAGAAAACATATGACTCCGAGGTCAGGAAAAATTTTGCCAATCTTCCTATAGTTCTTTTGAAGCCAAAATTTTTCTTGACAGCAAATGTAAAAACAGACTTCAGGACGAGATTCTGGGTGGAATTCAATGTCTAAAAATGGTGTTGCTTCCTGTTTTTAAAAATCAAACCTTTTTGGTGACAAGGGAAGAAAAAAAATGACTCCCCGGTCACGAAAAAGTTTGCCACGCTCCCTATAGTTTTTTTGAAGCCAAAATTTTTCTTGACACCAAACACAAAAACGGACTTCAGGACGAGATTCAGGGTGTAATTCCATGTCTAAATATAGTGTTGCCTCCAATTTTTAAAAATCAAGCCTTTTTTGTGCCAAAGGAAGAAAACACATGACTCCACGGTCAGGAAAAAGTTTGACAATATCCCTATAGTTTTTTTGAAGCGAAAATTTTTCTTGACACCAAATGCAAAAACGGACTTCAGGACGAGATTCAGGGTGGAATTCCATGTCTAAAAATGGTGCTGCTTCCTGTTTTTAAAAATCAAGCCTTTTTGGTGACAAGGGAAGAAAACACATGACTCCGAGGTCAGGAAAAAGTTTGCCAAGCTCCCCATAGTTTTATTGAAGCCAAAATTTTTCTTGAAACCAAATGCAAAAATGGACTTCAGGATGAGATTCAGGGTGGAATTCCATGTCTAAAAATGGTGTTGCTTCCAGTTTTTAAAAATCAAGCCTTTTTGGTGACAAGGGAAGAAAACACATGACTCCGAGGTCAGGAAAAAGTTTGCCAATCTTCCTATAGTTCTTTTGAAGCCAAAATTTTTCTTGACAGCAAATGTAAAAACGGACTTCAGGATGAGATTCCGGGTGGAATTCCATGTCTAAAAATGGTGTTGCTTCCAGTTTTTAAAAATAAAGCCTTTTTGGTTCCAAGGGAAGAAAACACATGACTCCGCGGTCAGAAAAAAGTTTGACAATCTCCCTATAGTTTTTTTGAAGCGAAAATTTTTCTTGACACCAAATGCAAAAACGGACTCCAGGACGAGATTCAGGGTGGAATTCCATGTCTAAAAATGGTGTTGCTTCCTGTTTTTAAAAATCAAACCTTTTTGGTGACAAGGGAAGAAAACACATGACTCAGGAAAAAGTTTGCCAAGCTCCCCATAGTTTTATTGAAGCCAAAATTTTTCTTGAAACCAAATGCAAAAACGGACTTCAGGATGAGATTCTGGGTGGAATTCCATGTCTAAAAATGGTGTTGCTTCCAGTTTTTAACAATCAAGCCTTTTTGGTGTCAAGGGAAGAAAACACATGACTCCGAGGTCAGGAAAAAGTTTGCCAAGCTCCCCATAGTTTTATTGAAGCCAAAATTTTTCTTGAAACCAAATGCAAAAACGGATTTCAGGATGAGATTCAGGGTGGAATTCCATGTCTAAAAATGGTGTTGCTTCCAGTTTTTAAAAATCAAGCCTTTTTGGTTCCAAGGGAAGAAAACACATGACTCCGAGGTCAGGAAAAAGTTTGACAATCTCCCTATAATTCTTTTGAAGCCAAAATTTTTCTTGACAGCAAATGTAAAAACGGACTTCAGGAGAAGATTCAGGGTGGAATTCCATGTCTAAAAATGGTGTTGCTTCCAGTTTTTAAAAATCAAGCCTTTTTGGTTCCAAGGGAAGAAAACACATGACTCCGCGGTCAGGAAAAAGTTTGACAATCTCCCTATAGTTTTTTTGAAGCGAAACTTTTTCTTGACACCAAATGCAAAAACGGACTTCAGGACGAGATTCAGGGTGGAATTCCATGTCTAAAAATGGTGTTGCTTCCTGTTTTTAAAAATCAAGCCTTTTTGGTGCCAAAGGGAAGAAAACACATGACTCCGAGGTCAGGAAAAAGTTTGCCAATCTTCCTATAGTTCTTTTGAAGCCAAAATTTTTCGTGACACCAAACGCAAAAACAGACTTCAGGATAAGATTCAGGGTGGAATTCCATGTCTAAAAATGGTGTTGCTTCCAGTTTTTAAAAATCAAGCCTTTTTGGTTCCAAGGGCAGAAAACACATGACTCCGCGGTCAGGAAAAAGTTTGACAATCTCCCTATAGTTTTTTTGAAGCGAAAATTTTTCTTGACACCAAATGCAAAAACGCACTTCAGGACGAGATTCTGGGTGGAATTCCATGTCTAAAAATGGTGTTGCTTCCAGTTTTTAAAAATCAAGCCTTTTTGGTTCCAAGGGAAGAAAACACATGACTCCGCGGTCAGGAAAAAGTTTGACAATATCCCTATAGTTTTTTTGAAGCGAAAATTTTTCTTGACACCAAATGCAAAAACGGACTTCAGGACGAGATTCAGGGTGGAATTCCATGTCTAAAAATGGTGTTGCTTCCAGTTTTTAAAAATCAAGCCTTTTTGGTGCCAAGGGAAGAAAACACATGACTCCGAGGTCAGGAAAAAGTTTGCCAAGCTCCCCATAGTTTTATTGAAGCCAAAATTTTTCTTGAAACCAAATGCAAAAACGGACTTCAGGATGAGATTCAGGGTGGAATTCCATGTCTAAAAATGGTGTTGCTTCCAGTTTTTAAAAATCAAGCCTTTTTGGTTCCAAGGGAAGAAAACACCATGGTCAGGAAAAAGTTTGCCAACCTCCCAAAAGTTTTGTTGAAGCCAAAACTTTTCTTGACACCAAATGCAAAAACGGACTTCAGGACGAGATTCAGGGTGGAATTCCATGTCTAAAAATGGTGTTGCTTCCAGTTTTTAAAAATCAAGCCTTTTTGGTGACAAGGGAAGAAAACACATGACTCCGAGGTCAGGAAAAAGTTTGCCAAGCTTCCCATAGTTTTATTGAAGCCAAAATTTTTCTTGAAACCAAATGCAAAAACGGACTTCAGGATGAGATTCAGGGTGGAATTCCATGTCTAAAAATGGTGTTGCTTCCAGTTTTTAAAAATCAAGCCTTTTTGGTTCCAAGGGAAGAAAACACCATGGTCAGGAAAAAGTTTGCCAACCTCCCAAAAGTTTTGTTGAAGCCAAAATTTTTCTTGACACCAAATGCAAAACCGGAATTCAGGACGATATTCAGGGTGGAATTCCATGTCTAAAAATGTTTTTGCTTCCAGTTTTTAAAAATCAAGCCTTTTTGGTGCCAAAGGGAAGAAAACACATGACTCCGAGGTGAGGAAAAAGTTTGCCAATCTTCCTATAGTTCTTTTGAAGCCAAAATTTTTCGTGACACCAAATGCAAAAACAGACTTCAGGATAAGATTCAGGGTGGAATTCCATGTCTAAAAATGGTGTTGCTTCCAGTTTTTAAAAGTCAAGCCTTTTTGGTGACAAGGGAAGAAAACACATGACTCCGAGGTCAGGAAAAAGTTTGACAAGCTCCCTATAGTTTTTTTGAAGCCAAAATTTTTCTTGACACCAAACACAAAAACGGACTTCAGGACGAGATTCAGGGTGGAATTCCATGTCTAAAAATGGTGTTGCTTCCAGTTTTTAAAAATAAAGCCTTTTTGGTTCCAAGGGAAGAAAACACATGACTCCGAGGTCAGGAAAAAGTTTGCCAATCTTCCTATAGTTCTTTTGAAGCCAAAATTTTTCGTGACACCAAACGCAAAAACAGACTTCAGGATAAGATTCAGGGTGGAATTCCATGTCTAAAAATGGTGTTGCTTCCAGTTTTTAAAAATCAAGCCTTTTTGGTTCCAAGGGCAGAAAACACATGACTCCGCGGTCAGGAAAAAGTTTGACAATCTCCCTATAGTTTTTTTGAAGCGAAAATTTTTCGTGACACCAAACGCAAAAACAGACTTCAGGATAAGATTCAGGGTGGAATTCCATGTCTAAAAATGGTGTTGCTTCCAGTTTTTAAAAATCAAGCCTTTTTGGTTCCGAGGGCAGAAAACACATGACTCCGCGGTCAGGAAAAAGTTTGACAATATCCCTATAGTTTTTTTGAAGCGAAAATTTTTCTTGACACCAAATGCAAAAACGGACTTCAGGACGAGATTCAGGGTGGAATTCCATGTCTAAAAATGGTGTTGCTTCCAGTTTTTAAAAATCAAGCCTTTTTGGTGACAAGGGAAGAAAACACCATGGTCAGGAAAAAGTTTGCCAACCTCCCAAAAGTTTTGTTGAAGCCAAAACTTTTCTTGACACCAAATGCAAAAACGGACTTCAGGACGAGATTCAGGGTGGAATTCCATGTCTAAAAATGGTGTTGCTTCCAGTTTTTAAAAATCAAGCCTTTTTGGTGACAAGGAAAGAAAACACATGACTCCGAGGTCAGGAAAAAGTTTGCCAAGCTCCCCATAGTTTTATTGAAGCCAAAATTTTTCTTGAAACCAAATGCAAAAACGGACTTCAGGATGAGATTCAGGGTGGAATTCCATGTCTAAAAATGGTGTTGCTTCCAGTTTTTAAAAATAAAGCCTTTTTGGTTCCAAGGGAAGAAAACACATGACTCCGCGGTCAGGAAAAAGTTTGACAATCTGCCTATAGTTTTTTTGAAGCGAAAATTTTTCTTGACACCAAATGCAAAAACGGGCTTCAGGATAAGATTCAGGGTGGAATTCCATGTCTAAAAATGGTGTTGCTTCCAGTTTTTAAAAATCAAGCCTTTTTGGTTCCAAGGGAAGAAAACACATGACTCATGAAAAAGTTTGCCAAGCTCCCCATAGTTTTATTGAAGCCAAAATTTTTCTTGAAACCAAATGCAAAAACGGACTTCAGGATGAGATTCTGGGTGGAATTCCATGTCTAAAAATGGTGTTGCTTCCAGTTTTTAAAAATCAAGCCTTTTTGGTGACAAGGGAAGAAAACACATGACTCCGAGGTCAGGAAAAAGTTTGCCACCCTCCCAAAAGTTTTGTTGAAGCCAAAACTTTTCTTGACACCAAATGCAAAAACGGACTTCAGGACGAGATTCTGGGTGGAATTCCATGTCTAAAAATGGTGTTGCTTCCAGTTTTTAAAAATCAATCCTTTTTGGTTCCAAGGGCAGAAAACACATGACTCCGCGGTCAAGAAAAAGTTTGACAATCTCCCTATAGTTTTTTTGAAGCGAAAATTTTTCTTGACACGAAATGCAAAAACGCACTTCAGGACGAGATTCTGGGTGGAATTCCATGTCTAAAAATGGTGTTGCTTCCAGTTTTTAAAAATCAAACCTTTTTGGTTTCAAGGGAAGAAAACACATGACTCCGCGGTCAGGAAAAAGTTTGACAATATCCCTATAGTTTTTTTGAAGCGAAAATTTTTCTTGACACCAAATGCAAAAACGGACTTCAGTACGAGATTCAGGGTGGAATTCCATGTCTAAAAATGGTGTTGCTTCCAGTTTTTAAAAATCAAGCCTTTTTGGTGACAAGGGAAGAAAACACATGACTCCGAGGTCAGGAAAAAGTTTGCCAAGCTCCCCATAGTTTTATTGAAGCCAAAATTTTTCTTGAAACCAAATGCAAAAACGCACTTCAGGACGAGATTCTGGGTGGAATTCCATGTCTAAAAATGGTGTTGCTTCCAGTTTTTAAAAATCAAGCCTTTTTGGTTCCAAGGGAAGAAAACACATGACTCCGCGGTCAGGAAAAAGTTTGACAATATCCCTATAGTTTTTTTGAAGCGAAAATTTTTCTTGACACCAAATGCAAAAACGGACTTCAGGATGAGATTCAGGGTGGAATTCCATGTCTAAAAATGGTGTTGCTTCCAGTTTTTAAAAATCAAGCCTTTTTGGTTCGAAAGGAAGAAAACACCATGGTCAGGAAAAAGTTTGCCAACCTCCCAAAAGTTTTGTTGAAGCCAAAACTTTTCTTGACACCAAATGCAAAAACGGACTTCAGGACGAGATTCAGGGTGGAATTCCATGTCTAAAAATGGTGTTGCTTCCAGTTTTTAAAAATCAAGCCTTTTTGGTGACAAGGGAAGAAAACACATGACTCCGAGGTCAGGAAAAAGTTTGCCAAGCTCCCCATAGTTTTATTGAAGCCAAAATTTTTCTTGAAACCAAATGCAAAAACGGACTTCAGGATGAGATTCAGGGTGGAATTCCATGTCTAAAAATGGTGTTGCTTCCAGTTTTTAAAAATCAAGCCTTTTTGGTTCCAAGGGAAGAAAACACCATGGTCAGGAAAAAGTTTGCCAACCTCCCAAAAGTTTTGTTGAAGCCAAAATTTTTCTTGACACCAAATGCAAAACCGGAATTCAGGACGATATTCAGGGTGGAATTCCATGTCTAAAAATGTTTTTGCTTCCAGTTTTTAAAAATCAAGCCTTTTTGGTGCCAAAGGGAAGAAAACACATGACTCCGAGGTGAGGAAAAAGTTTGCCAATCTTCCTATAGTTCTTTTGAAGCCAAAATTTTTCGTGACACCAAATGCAAAAACAGACTTCAGGATAAGATTCAGGGTGGAATTCCATGTCTAAAAATGGTGTTGCTTCCAGTTTTTAAAAGTCAAGCCTTTTTGGTGACAAGGGAAGAAAACACATGACTCCGAGGGAGGAAAAGGTTTGACAAGCTCCCTATAGTTTTTTTGAAGCCAAAATTTTTCTTGACACCAAACACAAAAACGGACTTCAGGACGAGATTCAGGGTGGAATTCCATGTCTAAAAATGGTGTTGCTTCCAGTTTTTAAAAATAAAGCCTTTTTGGTTCCAAGGGAAGAAAACACATGACTCCGAGGTCAGGAAAAAGTTTGCCAATCTTCCTATAGTTCTTTTGAAGCCAAAATTTTTCGTGACACCAAACGCAAAAACAGACTTCAGGATAAGATTCAGGGTGGAATTCCATGTCTAAAAATGGTGTTGCTTCCAGTTTTTAAAAATCAAGCCTTTTTGGTTCCAAGGGCAGAAAACACATGACTCCGCGGTCAGGAAAAAGTTTGACAATCTCCCTATAGTTTTTTTGAAGCGAAAATTTTTCTTGACACCAAATGCAAAAACGCACTTCAGGACGAGATTCTGGGTGGAATTCCATGTCTAAAAATGGTGTTGCTTCCAGTTTTTAAAAATCAAGCCTTTTTGGTGACAAGGGAAGAAAACACATGACTCCGAGGTCAGGAAAAAGTTTGCCAAGCTCCCCATAGTTTTATTGAAGCCAAAATTTTTCTTGAAACCAAATGCAAAAACGGACTTCAGGATGAGATTCAGGGTGGAATTCCATGTCTAAAAATGGTGTTGCTTCCAGTTTTTAAAAATCAAGCCTTTTTGGTTCCAAGGGAAGAAAACACCATGGTCAGGAAAAAGTTTGCCAACCTCCCAAAAGTTTTGTTGAAGCCAAAACTTTTCTTGACACCAAATGCAAAAACGGACTTCAGGACGAGATTCAGGGTGGAATTCCATGTCTAAAAATGGTGTTGCTTCCAGTTTTTAAAAATCAAGACTTTTTGGTGCCAAAGGATAGAAAACACATGACTCCGAGGTGAGGAAAAAGTTTGCCAATCTTCCTATAGTTCTTTTGAAGCCAAAATTTTTCGTGACACCAAATGCAAAAACAGACTTCAGGATAAGATTCAGGGTGGAATTCCATGTCTAAAAATGGTGTTGCTTCCAGTTTTTAAAAGTCAAGCCTTTTTGGTGACAAGGGAAGAAAACACATGACTCCGAGGTCAGGAAAAAGTTTGACAAGCTCCCTATCGTTTTTTTGAAGCCAAAATTTTTCTTGACACCAAACACAAAAACGGACTTCAGGACGAGATTCAGGGTGGAATTCCATGTCTAAAAATGGTGTTGCTTCCAGTTTTTAAAAATAAAGCCTTTTTGGTTGCAAGGGAAGAAAACACATGACTCCGAGGTCAGGAAAAAGTTTGCCAATCTTCCTATAGTTCTTTTGAAGCCAAAATTTTTCGTGACACCAAACGCAAAAACAGACTTCAGGATAAGATTCAGTGTGGAATTCCATGTCTAAAAATGGTGTTGCTTCCAGTTTTTAAAAATCAAGCCTTTTTGGTTCCAAGGGAAGAAAACACATGACTCCGCGGTCAGGAAAAAGTTTGACAATCTCCCTATAGTTTTTTTGAAGCGAAAATTTTTCTTGACACCAAATGCAAAAACGCACTTCAGGACGAGATTCTGGGTGGAATTCCATGTCTAAAAATGGTGTTGCTTCCAGTTTTTAAAAATCAAGCCTTTTTGGCTCCAAGGGAAGAAAACACATGACTCCGAGGTCAGGAAAAAGTTTGCCAAGCTCCCCATAGTTTTATTGAAGCCAAAATTTTTCTTGAAACCAAATGCAAAAACGGACTTCAGGATGAGATTCAGGGTGGAATTCCATGTCTAAAAATGGTGTTGCTTCCAGTTTTTAAAAATCAAGCCTTTTTGGTTCCAAGGGAAGAAAACACCATGGTCAGGAAAAAGTTTGCCAACCTCCCAAAAGTTTTGTTGAAGCCAAAATTTTTCTTGACACCAAATGCAAAACCGGAATTCAGGACGATATTCAGGGTGGAATTCCATGTCTAAAAATGTTTTTGCTTCCAGTTTTTAAAAATCAAGCCTTTTTGGTGCCAAAGGGAAGAAAACACATGACTCCGAGGTGAGGAAAAAGTTTGCCAATCTTCCTATAGTTCTTTTGAAGCCAAAATTTTTCGTGACACCAAATGCAAAAACAGACTTCAGGATAAGATTCAGGGTGGAATTCCATGTCTAAAAATGGTGTTGCTTCCAGTTTTTAAAAGTCAAGCCTTTTTGGTGACAAGGGAAGAAAACACATGACTCCGAGGTCAGGAAAAAGTTTGACAAGCTCCCTATAGTTTTTTTGAAGCCAAAATTTTTCTTGACACCAAACACAAAAACGGACTTCAGGACGAGATTCAGGGTGGAATTCCATGTCTAAAAATGGTGTTGCTTCCAGTTTTTAAAAATAAAGCCTTTTTGGTTCCAAGGGAAGAAAACACATGACTCCGAGGTCAGGAAAAAGTTTGCCAATCTTCCTATAGTTCTTTTGAAGCCAAAATTTTTCGTGACACCAAACGCAAAAACAGACTTCAGGATAAGATTCAGGGTGGAATTCCATGTCTAAAAATGGTGTTGCTTCCAG
The DNA here is from genome assembly GCA_030761175.1 of Masticophis lateralis. Lineage (NCBI taxonomy): Eukaryota > Metazoa > Chordata > Lepidosauria > Squamata > Colubridae > Masticophis > Masticophis lateralis. The sequence goes on from JAUDYJ010000005.1 coordinate 91,610,701, forward strand.
TTTTTAAAAATCAAGCCTTTTTGGTTCCAAGGGCAGAAAACACATGACTCCGCGGTCAGGAAAAAGTTTGACAATCTCCCTATAGTTTTTTTGAAGCGAAAATTTTTCTTGACACCAAATGCAAAAACGCACTTCAGGACGAGATTCTGGGTGGAATTCCATGTCTAAAAATGGTGTTGCTTCCAGTTTTTAAAAATCAAGCCTTTTTGGTTCCAAGGGAAGAAAACACATGACTCCGCGGTCAGGAAAAAGTTTGACAATATCCCTATAGTTTTTTTGAAGCGAAAATTTTTCTTGACACCAAATGCAAAAACGGACTTCAGGACGAGATTCAGGGTGGAATTCCATGTCTAAAAATGGTGTTGCTTCCAGTTTTTAAAAATCAAGCCTTTTTGGTGACAAGGGAAGAAAACACATGACTCCGAGGTCAGGAAAAAGTTTTCCAAGCTCCCCATAGTTTTATTGAAGCCAAAATTTTTCTTGAAACCAAATGCAAAAACGGACTTCAGGATGAGATTCAGGGTGGAATTCCATGTCTAAAAATGGTGTTGCTTCCAGTTTTTAAAAATCAAGCCTTTTTGGTTCCAAGGGAAGAAAACACCATGGTCAGGAAAAAGTTTGCCAACCTCCCAAAAGTTTTGTTGAAGCCAAAACTTTTCTTGACACCAAATGCAAAAACGGACTTCAGGACGAGATTCAGGGTGGAATTCCATGTCTAAAAATGGTGTTGCTTCCAGTTTTTAAAAATCAAGACTTTTTGGTGCCAAAGGGAAGAAAACACATGACTCCGAGGTGAGGAAAAAGTTTGCCAATCTTGCTATAGTTCTTTTGAAGCCAAAATTTTTCGTGACACCAAATGCAAAAACAGACTTCAGGATAAGATTCAGGGTGGAATTCCATGTCTAAAAATGGTGTTGCTTCCAGTTTTTAAAAGTCAAGCCTTTTTGGTGACAAGGGAAGAAAACACATGACTCCGAGGTCAGGAAAAAGTTTGACAAGCTCCCTATAGTTTTTTTGAAGCCAAAATTTTTCTTGACACCAAACACAAAAACGGACTTCAGGACGAGATTCAGGGTGGAATTCCATGTCTAAAAATGGTGTTGCTTCCAGTTTTTAAAAATAAAGCCTTTTTGGTTCCAAGGGAAGAAAACACATGACTCCGAGGTCAGGAAAAAGTTTGCCAATCTTCCTATAGTTCTTTTGAAGCCAAAATTTTTCGTGACACCAAACGCAAAAACAGACTTCAGGATAAGATTCAGTGTGGAATTCCATGTCTAAAAATGGTGTTGCTTCCAGTTTTTAAAAATCAAGCCTTTTTGGTTCCAAGGGAAGAAAACACATGACTCCGCGGTCAGGAAAAAGTTTGACAATCTCCCTATAGTTTTTTTGAAGCGAAAATTTTTCTTGACACCAAATGCAAAAACGCACTTCAGGACGAGATTCTGGGTGGAATTCCATGTCTAAAAATGGTGTTGCTTCCAGTTTTTAAAAATCAAGCCTTTTTGGCTCCAAGGGAAGAAAACACATGACTCCGAGGTCAGGAAAAAGTTTGCCAAGCTCCCCATAGTTTTATTGAAGCCAAAATTTTTCTTGAAACCAAATGCAAAAACGGACTTCAGGATGAGATTCAGGGTGGAATTCCATGTCTAAAAATGGTGTTGCTTCCAGTTTTTAAAAATCAAGCCTTTTTGGTTCCAAGGGAAGAAAACACCATGGTCAGGAAAAAGTTTGCCAACCTCCCAAAAGTTTTGTTGAAGCCAAAATTTTTCTTGACACCAAATGCAAAACCGGAATTCAGGACGATATTCAGGGTGGAATTCCATGTCTAAAAATGTTTTTGCTTCCAGTTTTTAAAAATCAAGCCTTTTTGGTGCCAAAGGGAAGAAAACACATGACTCCGAGGTGAGGAAAAAGTTTGCCAATCTTCCTATAGTTCTTTTGAAGCCAAAATTTTTCGTGACACCAAATGCAAAAACAGACTTCAGGATAAGATTCAGGGTGGAATTCCATGTCTAAAAATGGTGTTGCTTCCAGTTTTTAAAAGTCAAGCCTTTTTGGTGACAAGGGAAGAAAACACATGACTCCGAGGTCAGGAAAAAGTTTGACAAGCTCCCTATAGTTTTTTTGAAGCCAAAATTTTTCTTGACACCAAACACAAAAACGGACTTCAGGACGAGATTCAGGGTGGAATTCCATGTCTAAAAATGGTGTTGCTTCCAGTTTTTAAAAATAAAGCCTTTTTGGTTCCAAGGGAAGAAAACACATGACTCCGAGGTCAGGAAAAAGTTTGCCAATCTTCCTATAGTTCTTTTGAAGCCAAAATTTTTCGTGACACCAAACGCAAAAACAGACTTCAGGATAAGATTCAGGGTGGAATTCCATGTCTAAAAATGGTGTTGCTTCCAGTTTTTAAAAATCAAGCCTTTTTGGTTCCAAGGGCAGAAAACACATGACTCCGCGGTCAGGAAAAAGTTTGACAATCTCCCTATAGTTTTTTTGAAGCGAAAATTTTTCTTGACACCAAATGCAAAAACGCACTTCAGGACGAGATTCTGGGTGGAATTCCATGTCTAAAAATGGTGTTGCTTCCAGTTTTTAAAAATCAAGCCTTTTTGGTTCCAAGGGAAGAAAACACATGACTCCGCGGTCAGGAAAAAGTTTGACAATATCCCTATAGTTTTTTTGAAGCGAAAATTTTTCTTGACACCAAATGCAAAAACGGACTTCAGGACGAGATTCAGGGTGGAATTCCATGTCTAAAAATGGTGTTGCTTCCAGTTTTTAAAAATCAAGCCTTTTTGGTGACAAGGGAAGAAAACACATGACTCCGAGGTCAGGAAAAAGTTTGCCAAGCTCCCCATAGTTTTATTGAAGCCAAAATTTTTCTTGAAACCAAATGCAAAAACGGACTTCAGGATGAGATTCAGGGTGGAATTCCATGTCTAAAAATGGTGTTGCTTCCAGTTTTTAAAAATCAAGCCTTTTTGGTTCCAAGGGAAGAAAACACCATGGTCAGGAAAAAGTTTGCCAACCTCCCAAAAGTTTTGTTGAAGCCAAAACTTTTCTTGACACCAAATGCAAAAACGGACTTCAGGACGAGATTCAGGGTGGAATTCCATGTCTAAAAATGGTGTTGCTTCCAGTTTTTAAAAATCAAGCCTTTTTGGTTCCAAGGGAAGAAAACACATGACTCCGAGGTCAGGAAAAAGTTTGACAAGCTCCCTATAGTTTTTTTGAAGCCAAAATTTTTCTTGACACCAAACACAAAAACGGACTTCAGGACGAGATTCAGGGTGGAATTCCATGTCTAAAAATGGTGTTGCTTCCAGTTTTTAAAAATAAAGCCTTTTTGGTTCCAAGGGAAGAAAACACATGACTCCGAGGTCAGGAAAAAGTTTGCCAATCTCCCTATAGTTCTTTTGAAGCCAAAATTTTTCGTGACACCAAACGCAAAAACAGACTTCAGGATAAGATTCAGGGTGGAATTCCATGTCTAAAAATGGTGTTGCTTCCAGTTTTTAAAAATCAAGCCTTTTTGGTGACAAGGGAAGAAAACACATGACTCCGAGGTCAGGAAAAAGTTTGCCAAGCTCCCCATAGTTTTATTGAAGCCAAAATTTTTCTTGAAACCAAATGCAAAAACGGACTTCAGGATGAGATTCAGGGTGGAATTCCATGTCTAAAAATGGTGTTGCTTCCAGTTTTTAAAAATCAAGCCTTTTTGGTTCCAAGGGAAGAAAACACCATGGTCAGGAAAAAGTTTGCCAACCTCCCAAAAGTTTTGTTGAAGCCAAAACTTTTCTTGACACCAAATGCAAAAACGGACTTCAGGACGAGATTCAGGGTGGAATTCCATGTCTAAAAATGGTGTTGCTTCCAGTTTTTAAAAATCAAGACTTTTTGGTGCCAAAGGGAAGAAAACACATGACTCCGAGGTGAGGAAAAAGTTTGCCAATCTTCCTATAGTTCTTTTGAAGCCAAAATTTTTCGTGACACCAAACGCAAAAACAGACTTCAGGATAAGATTCAGGGTGGAATTCCATGTCTAAAAATGGTGTTGCTTCCAGTTTTTAAAAGTCAAGCCTTTTTGGTGACAAGGGAAGAAAACACATGACTCCGAGGTCAGGAAAAAGTTTGACAAGCTCCCTATCGTTTTTTTGAAGCCAAAATTTTTCTTGACACCAAACACAAAAACGGACTTCAGGACGAGATTCAGGGTGGAATTCCATGTCTAAAAATGGTGTTGCTTCCAGTTTTTAAAAATAAAGCCTTTTTGGTTCCAAGGGAAGAAAACACATGACTCCGAGGTCAGGAAAAAGTTTGCCAATCTTCCTATAGTTCTTTTGAAGCCAAAATTTTTCGTGACACCAAACGCAAAAACAGACTTCAGGATAAGATTCAGTGTGGAATTCCATGTCTAAAAATGGTGTTGCTTCCAGTTTTTAAAAATCAAGCCTTTTTGGTTCCAAGGGAAGAAAACACATGACTCCGCGGTCAGGAAAAAGTTTGACAATCTCCCTATAGTTTTTTTGAAGCGAAAATTTTTCTTGACACCAAATGCAAAAACGCACTTCAGGACGAGATTCTGGGTGGAATTCCATGTCTAAAAATGGTGTTGCTTCCAGTTTTTAAAAATCAAGCCTTTTTGGCTCCAAGGGAAGAAAACACATGACTCCGAGGTCAGGAAAAAGTTTGCCAAGCTCCCCATAGTTTTATTGAAGCCAAAATTTTTCTTGAAACCAAATGCAAAAACGGACTTCAGGATGAGATTCAGGGTGGAATTCCATGTCTAAAAATGGTGTTGCTTCCAGTTTTTAAAAATCAAGCCTTTTTGGTTCCAAGGGAAGAAAACACCATGGTCAGGAAAAAGTTTGCCAACCTCCCAAAAGTTTTGTTGAAGCCAAAATTTTTCTTGACACCAAATGCAAAACCGGAATTCAGGACGATATTCAGGGTGGAATTCCATGTCTAAAAATGTTTTTGCTTCCAGTTTTTAAAAATCAAGCCTTTTTGGTGCCAAAGGGAAGAAAACACATGACTCCGAGGTGAGGAAAAAGTTTGCCAATCTTCCTATAGTTCTTTTGAAGCCAAAATTTTTCGTGACACCAAATGCAAAAACAGACTTCAGGATAAGATTCAGGGTGGAATTCCATGTCTAAAAATGGTGTTGCTTCCAGTTTTTAAAAGTCAAGCCTTTTTGGTGACAAGGGAAGAAAACACATGACTCCGAGGTCAGGAAAAAGTTTGACAAGCTCCCTATAGTTTTTTTGAAGCCAAAATTTTTCTTGACACCAAACACAAAAACGGACTTCAGGACGAGATTCAGGGTGGAATTCCATGTCTAAAAATGGTGTTGCTTCCAGTTTTTAAAAATAAAGCCTTTTTGGTTCCAAGGGAAGAAAACACATGACTCCGAGGTCAGGAAAAAGTTTGCCAATCTTCCTATAGTTCTTTTGAAGCCAAAATTTTTCGTGACACCAAACGCAAAAACAGACTTCAGGATAAGATTCAGGGTGGAATTCCATGTCTAAAAATGGTGTTGCTTCCAGTTTTTAAAAATCAAGCCTTTTTGGTTCCAAGGGCAGAAAACACATGACTCCGCGGTCAGGAAAAAGTTTGACAATATCCCTATAGTTTTTTTGAAGCGAAAATTTTTCTTGACACCAAATGCAAAAACGGACTTCAGGACGAGATTCAGGGTGGAATTCCATGTCTAAAAATGGTGTTGCTTCCAGTTTTTAAAAATCAAGCCTTTTTGGTGACAAGGGAAGAAAACACATGACTCCGAGGTCAGGAAAAAGTTTGCCAAGCTCCCCATAGTTTTATTGAACCCAAAATTTTTCTTGAAACCAAATGCAAAAACGGACTTCAGGATGAGATTCAGGGTGGAATTCCATGTCTAAAAATGGTGTTGCTTCCAGTTTTTAAAAATCAAGCCTTTTTGGTTCCAAGGGAAGAAAACACCATGGTCAGGAAAAAGTTTGCCAACCTCCCAAAAGTTTTGTTGAAGCCAAAACTTTTCTTGACACCAAATGCAAAAACGGACTTCAGGACGAGATTCAGGGTGGAATTCCATGTCTAAAAATGGTGTTGCTTCCAGTTTTTAAAAATCAAGACTTTTTGGTGCCAAAGGGAAGAAAACACATGACTCCGAGGTGAGGAAAAAGTTTGCCAATCTTCCTATAGTTCTTTTGAAGCCAAAATTTTTCGTGACACCAAATGCAAAAACAGACTTCAGGATAAGATTCAGGGTGGAATTCCATGTCTAAAAATGGTGTTGCTTCCAGTTTTTAAAAGTCAAGCCTTTTTGGTGACAAGGGAAGAAAACACATGACTCCGAGGTCAGGAAAAAGTTTGACAAGCTCCCTATAGTTTTTTTGAAGCCAAAATTTTTCTTGACACCAAACACAAAAACGGACTTCAGGACGAGATTCAGGGTGGAATTCCATGTCTAAAAATGGTGTTGCTTCCAGTTTTTAAAAATAAAGCCTTTTTGGTTCCAAGGGAAGAAAACACATGACTCCGAGGTCAGGAAAAAGTTTGCCAATCTTCCTATAGTTCTTTTGAAGCCAAAATTTTTCGTGACACCAAACGCAAAAACAGACTTCAGGATAAGATTCAGGGTGGAATTCCATGTCTAAAAATGGTGTTGCTTCCAGTTTTTAAAAATCAAGCCTTTTTGGTTCCAAGGGCAGAAAACACATGACTCCGCGGTCAGGAAAAAGTTTGACAATCTCCCTATAGTTTTTTTGAAGCGAAAATTTTTCTTGACACCAAATGCAAAAACGCACTTCAGGACGAGATTCTGGGTGGAATTCCATGTCTAAAAATGGTGTTGCTTCCAGTTTTTAAAAATCAAGCCTTTTTGGTTCCAAGGGAAGAAAACACATGACTCCGCGGTCAGGAAAAAGTTTGACAATATCCCTATAGTTTTTTTGAAGCGAAAATTTTTCTTGACACCAAATGCAAAAACGGACTTCAGGACGAGATTCAGGGTGGAATTCCATGTCTAAAAATGGTGTTGCTTCCAGTTTTTAAAAATCAAGCCTTTTTGGTGACAAGGGAAGAAAACACATGACTCCGAGGTCAGGAAAAAGTTTGCCAAGCTCCCCATAGTTTTATTGAAGCCAAAATTTTTCTTGAAACCAAATGCAAAAACGGACTTCAGGATGAGATTCAGGGTGGAATTCCATGTCTAAAAATGGTGTTGCTTCCAGTTTTTAAAAATCAAGCCTTTTTGGTTCCAAGGGAAGAAAACACCATGGTCAGGAAAAAGTTTGCCAACCTCCCAAAAGTTTTGTTGAAGCCAAAACTTTTCTTGACACCAAATGCAAAAACGGACTTCAGGACGAGATTCAGGGTGGAATTCCATGTCTAAAAATGGTGTTGCTTCCAGTTTTTAAAAATCAAGACTTTTTGGTGCCAAAGGGAAGAAAACACATGACTCCGAGGTGAGGAAAAAGTTTGCCAATCTTCCTATAGTTCTTTTGAAGCCAAAATTTTTCGTGACACCAAATGCAAAAACAGACTTCAGGATAAGATTCAGGGTGGAATTCCATGTCTAAAAATGGTGTTGCTTCCAGTTTTTAAAAGTCAAGCCTTTTTGGTGACAAGGGAAGAAAACACATGACTCCGAGGTCAGGAAAAAGTTTGACAAGCTCCCTATAGTTTTTTTGAAGCCAAAATTTTTCTTGACACCAAACACAAAAACGGACTTCAGGACGAGATTCAGGGTGGAATTCCATGTCTAAAAATGGTGTTGCTTCCAGTTTTTAAAAATAAAGCCTTTTTGGTTCCAAGGGAAGAAAACACATGACTCCGAGGTCAGGAAAAAGTTTGCCAATCTTCCTATAGTTCTTTTGAAGCCAAAATTTTTCGTGACACCAAACGCAAAAACAGACTTCAGGATAAGATTCAGGGTGGAATTCCATGTCTAAAAATGGTGTTGCTTCCAGTTTTTAAAAATCAAGCCTTTTTGGTTCCAAGGGCAGAAAACACATGACTCCGCGGTCAGGAAAAAGTTTGACAATCTCCCTATAGTTTTTTTGAAGCGAAAATTTTTCTTGACACCAAATGCAAAAACGCACTTCAGGACGAGATTCTGGGTGGAATTCCATGTCTAAAAATGGTGTTGCTTCCAGTTTTTAAAAATCAAGCCTTTTTGGTTCCAAGGGAAGAAAACACATGACTCCGCGGTCAGGAAAAAGTTTGACAATATCCCTATAGTTTTTTTGAAGCGAAAATTTTTCTTGACACCAAATGCAAAAACGGACTTCAGGACGAGATTCAGGGTGGAATTCCATGTCTAAAAATGGTGTTGCTTCCAGTTTTTAAAAATCAAGCCTTTTTGGAGACAAGGGAAGAAAACACATGACTCCGAGGTCAGGAAAATGTTTGCCAAGCTCCCCATAGTTTTATTGAAGCCAAAATTTTTCTTGAAACCAAATGCAAAAACGGACTTCAGGATGAGATTCAGGGTGGAATTCCATGTCTAAAAATGGTGTTGCTTCCAGTTTTTAAAAATCAAGCCTTTTTGGTTCCAAGGGAAGAAAACACCATGGTCAGGAAAAAGTTTGCCAACCTCCCAAAAGTTTTGTTGAAGCCAAAACTTTTCTTGACACCAAATGCAAAAACGGACTTCAGGACGAGATTCAGGGTGGAATTCCATGTCTAAAAATGGTGTTGCTTCCAGTTTTTAAAAATCAAGACTTTTTGGTGCCAAAGGGAAGAAAACACATGACTCCGAGGTCAGGAAAAAGTTTGCCAAGCTCCCCATAGTTTTATTGAAGCCAAAAATTTTGTTGAAACCAAATGCAAAAACGGACTTCAGGGTGGAATTCCATGTCTAAAAATGGTGTTGCTTCCAGTTTTTAAAAATCAAGCCTTTTTGGTTCCAAGGGAAGAAAACACCATGGTCAGGAAAAAGTTTGCCAACCTCCCAAAAGTTTTGTTGAAGCCAAAACTTTTCTTGACACCAAATGCAAAAACGGACTTCAGGACGAGATTCAGGGTGGAATTCCATGTCTAAAAATGGTGTTGCTTCCAGTTTTTAAAAATCAAGCCTTTTTGGTGACAAGGGAAGAAAACACATGACTCCGAGGTCAGGAAAAAGTTTGCCAAGCTCCCCATAGTTTTATTGAAGCCAAAATTTTTCTTGAAACCAAATGCAAAAACGGACTTCAGGATGAGATTCAGGGTGGAATTCCATGTCTAAAAATGGTGTTGCTTCCAGTTTTTAAAAATCAAGCCTTTTTGGTTCCAAGGGAAGAAAACACCATGGTCAGGAAAAAGTTTGCCAACCTCCCAAAAGTTTTGTTGAAGCCAAAATTTTTCTTGACACCAAATGCAAAACCGGAATTCAGGACGATATTCAGGGTGGAATTCCATGTCTAAAAATGTTTTTGCTTCCAGTTTTTAAAAATCAAGCCTTTTTGGTGCCAAAGGGAAGAAAACACATGACTCCGAGGTGAGGAAAAAGTTTGCCAATCTTCCTATAGTTCTTTTGAAGCCAAAATTTTTCGTGACACCAAATGCAAAAACAGACTTCAGGATAAGATTCAGGGTGGAATTCCATGTCTAAAAATGGTGTTGCTTCCAGTTTTTAAAAGTCAAGCCTTTTTGGTGACAAGGGAAGAAAACACATGACTCCGAGGTCAGGAAAAAGTTTGACAAGCTCCCTATAGTTTTTTTGAAGCCAAAATTTTTCTTGACACCAAACACAAAAACGGACTTCAGGACGAGATTCAGGGTGGAATTCAATGTCTAAAAATGGTGTTGCTTCCAGTTTTTAAAAATAAAGCCTTTTTGGTTCCAAGGGAAGAAAACACATGACTCCGAGGTCAGGAAAAAGTTTGCCAATCTTCCTATAGTTCTTTTGAAGCCAAAATTTTTCGTGACACCAAACGCAAAAACAGACTTCAGGATAAGATTCAGGGTGGAATTCCATGTCTAAAAATGGTGTTGCTTCCAGTTTTTAAAAATCAAGCCTTTTTGGTTCCAAGGCCAGAAAACACATGACTCCGCGGTCAGGAAAAAGTTTGACAATCTCCCTATAGTTTTTTTGAAGCGAAAATTTTTCTTGACACCAAATGCAAAAACGCACTTCAGGACGAGATTCTGGGTGGAATTCCATGTCTAAAAATGGTGTTGCTTCCAGTTTTTAAAAATCAAGCCTTTTTGGTTCCAAGGGAAGAAAACACATGACTCCGCGGTCAGGAAAAAGTTTGACAATATCCCTATAGTTTTTTTGAAGCGAAAATTTTTCTTGACACCAAATGCAAAAACGGACTTCAGGACGAGATTCAGGGTGGAATTCCATGTCTAAAAATGGTGTTGCTTCCAGTTTTTAAAAATCAAGCCTTTTTGGTTCCAAGGGAAGAAAACACCATGGTCAGGAAAAAGTTTGCCAACCTCCCAAAAGTTTTGTTGAAGCCAAAATTTTTCTTGACACCAAATGCAAAACCGGAATTCAGGACGATATTCAGGGTGGAATTCCATGTCTAAAAATGTTTTTGCTTCCAGTTTTTAAAAATCAAGCCTTTTTGGTGCCAAAGGGAAGAAAACACATGACTCCGAGGTGAGGAAAAAGTTTGCCAATCTTCCTATAGTTCTTTTGAAGCCAAAATTTTTCGTGACACCAAATGCAAAAACAGACTTCAGTATAAGATTCAGGGTGGAATTCCATGTCTAAAAATGGTGTTGCTTCCAGTTTTTAAAAGTCAAGCCTTTTTGGTGACAAGGGAAGAAAACACATGACTCCGAGGTCAGGAAAAAGTTTGACAAGTTCCCTATAGTTTTTTTGAAGCCAAAATTTTTCTTGACACCAAACACAAAAACGGACTTCAGGACGAGATTCAGGGTGGAATTCAATGTCTAAAAATGGTGTTGCTTCCAGTTTTTAAAAATAAAGCCTTTTTGGTTCCAAGGGAAGAAAACACATGACTCCGAGGTCAGGAAAAAGTTTGCCAATCTTCCTATAGTTCTTTTGAAGCCAAAATTTTTCGTGACACCAAACGCAAAAACAGACTTCAGGATAAGATTCAGGGTGGAATTCCATGTCTAAAAATGGTGTTGCTTCCAGTTTTTAAAAATCAAGCCTTTTTGGTTCCAAGGGCAGAAAACACATGACTCCGCGGTCAGGAAAAAGTTTGACAATCTCCCTATAGTTCTTTTGAAGCCAAAATTTTTCGTGACACCAAACGCAAAAACAGACTTCAGGATAAGATTCAGGGTGGAATTCCATGTCTAAAAATGGTGTTGCTTCCAGTTTTTAAAAATCAAGCCTTTTTGGTTCCAAGGCCAGAAAACACATGACTCCGCGGTCAGGAAAAAGTTTGACAATCTCCCTATAGTTTTTTTGAAGCGAAAATTTTTCTTGACACCAAATGCAAAAACGCACTTCAGGACGAGATTCTGGGTGGAATTCCATGTCTAAAAATGGTGTTGCTTCCAGTTTTTAAAAATCAAGCCTTTTTGGTTCCAAGGGAAGAAAACACATGACTCCGCGGTCAGGAAAAAGTTTGACAATATCCCTATAGTTTTTTTGAAGCGAAAATTTTTCTTGACACCAAATGCAAAAACGGACTTCAGGACGAGATTCAGGGTGGAATTCCATGTCTAAAAATGGTGTTGCTTCCAGTTTTTAAAAATCAAGCCTTTTTGGTTCCAAGGGAAGAAAACACCATGGTCAGGAAAAAGTTTGCCAACCTCCCAAAAGTTTTGTTGAAGCCAAAATTTTTCTTGACACCAAATGCAAAACCGGAATTCAGGACGATATTCAGGGTGGAATTCCATGTCTAAAAATGTTTTTGCTTCCAGTTTTTAAAAATCAAGCCTTTTTGGTGCCAAAGGGAAGAAAACACATGACTCCGAGGTGAGGAAAAAGTTTGCCAATCTTCCTATAGTTCTTTTGAAGCCAAAATTTTTCGTGACACCAAATGCAAAAACAGACTTCAGTATAAGATTCAGGGTGGAATTCCATGTCTAAAAATGGTGTTGCTTCCAGTTTTTAAAAGTCAAGCCTTTTTGGTGACAAGGGAAGAAAACACATGACTCCGAGGTCAGGAAAAAGTTTGACAAGTTCCCTATAGTTTTTTTGAAGCCAAAATTTTTCTTGACACCAAACACAAAAACGGACTTCAGGACGAGATTCAGGGTGGAATTCAATGTCTAAAAATGGTGTTGCTTCCAGTTTTTAAAAATAAAGCCTTTTTGGTTCCAAGGGAAGAAAACACATGACTCCGAGGTCAGGAAAAAGTTTGCCAATCTTCCTATAGTTCTTTTGAAGCCAAAATTTTTCGTGACACCAAACGCAAAAACAGACTTCAGGATAAGATTCAGGGTGGAATTCCATGTCTAAAAATGGTGTTGCTTCCAGTTTTTAAAAATCAAGCCTTTTTGGTTCCAAGGGCAGAAAACACATGACTCCGCGGTCAGGAAAAAGTTTGACAATCTCCCTATAGTTTTTTTGAAGCGAAAATTTTTCTTGACACCAAATGCAAAAACGCACTTCAGGACGAGATTCTGGGTGGAATTCCATGTCTAAAAATGGTGTTGCTTCCAGTTTTTAAAAATCAAGCCTTTTTGGTTCCAAGGGAAGAAAACACATGACTCCGCGGTCAGGAAAAAGTTTGACAATATCCCTATAGTTTTTTTGAAGCGAAAATTTTTCTTGACACCAAATGCAAAAACGGACTTCAGGACGAGATTCAGGGTGGAATTCCATGTCTAAAAATGGTGTTGCTTCCAGTTTTTAAAAATCAAGCCTTTTTGGTGACAAGGGAAGAAAACACATGACTCCGAGGTCAGGAAAAAGTTTGCCAAGCTCCCCATAGTTTTATTGAAGCCAAAATTTTTCTTGAAACCAAATGCAAAAACGGACTTCAGGACAAGATTCAGGGTGGAATTCCATGTCTAAAAATGGTGTTGCTTCCAGTTTTTAAAAATCAAGACTTTTTGGTGCCAAAGGGAAGAAAACACATGACTCCGAGGTCAGGAAAAAGTTTGCCAAGCTCCCCATAGTTTTATTGAAGCCAAAATTTTTCTAGAAACCAAATGCAAAAACGGACTTCAGGATGAGATTCAGGGTGGAATTCCATGTCTAAAAATGGTGTTGCTTCCAGTTTTTAAAAATCAAGCCTTTTTGGTTCCAAGGGAAGAAAACACCATTGTCAGGAAAAAGTTTGCCAACCTCCCAAAAGTTTTGTTGAAGCCAAAACTTTTCTTGACACCAAATGCAAAAACGGACTTCAGGACGAGATTCAGGGTGGAATTCCATGTTTAAAAATGGTGTTGCTTCCAGTTTTTAAAAATCAAGCCTTTTTGGTGTAAAGGGAAGAAAACACATGACTCCGAGGTCAGGAAAATGTTTGCCAAGCTCCCCATAGTTTTATTGAAGCCAAAATTTTTCTTGAAACCAAATGCAAAAACGGACTTCAGGATGAGATTCAGGGTGGAATTCCATGTCTAAAAATGGTGTTGCTTCCAGTTTTTAAAAATCAAGCCTTTTTGGTTCCAAGGGAAGAAAACACCATGGTCAGGAAAAAGTTTGCCAACCTCCCAAAAGTTTTGTTGAAGCCAAAACTTTTCTTGACACCAAATGCAAAAACGGACTTCAGGACGAGATTCAGGTTGGAATTCCATGTCTAAAAATGGTGTTGCTTCCAGTTTTTAAAAATAAAGCCTTTTTGGTTCCAAGGGAAGAAAACACATGACTCCGAGGTCAGGAAAAAGTTTGCCAATCTTCCTATAGTTCTTTTGAAGCCAAAATTTTTCGTGACACCAAACGCAAAAACAGACTTCAGGATAAGATTCAGGGTGGAATTCCATGTCTAAAAATGGTGTTGCTTCCAGTTTTTAAAAATCAAGCCTTTTTGGTTCCAAGGCCAGAAAACACATGACTCCGCGGTCAGGAAAAAGTTTGACAATCTCCCTATAGTTTTTTTGAAGCGAAAATTTTTCTTGACACCAAATGCAAAAACGCACTTCAGGACGAGATTCTGGGTGGAATTCCATGTCTAAAAATGGTGTTGCTTCCAGTTTTTAAAAATCAAGCCTTTTTGGTTCCAAGGGAAGAAAACACATGACTCCGCGGTCAGGAAAAAGTTTGACAATATCCCTATAGTTTTTTTGAAGCGAAAATTTTTCTTGACACCAAATGCAAAAACGGACTTCAGGACGAGATTCAGGGTGGAATTCCATGTCTAAAAATGGTGTTGCTTCCAGTTTTTAAAAATCAAGCCTTTTTGGTGACAAGGGAAGAAAACACATGACTCCGAGGTCAGGAAAAAGTTTGCCAAGCTCCCCATAGTTTTATTGAAGCCAAAATTTTTCTTGAAACCAAATGCAAAAACGGACTTCAGGATGAGATTCAGGGTGGAATTCCATGTCTAAAAATGGTGTTGCTTCCAGTTTTTAAAAATCAAGCCTTTTTGGTGACAAGGAAAGAAAACACCATGGTCAGGAAAAAGTTTGCCAACCTCCCAAAAGTTTTGTTGAAGCCAAAACTTTTCTTGACACCAAATGCAAAAACGGACTTCAGGACAAGATTCAGGGTGGAATTCCATGTCTAAAAATGGTGTTGCTTCCAGTTTTTAAAAATCAAGACTTTTTGGTGCCAAAGGGAAGAAAACACATGACTCCGAGGTCAGGAAAAAGTTTGCCAAGCTCCCCATAGTTTTATTGAAGCCAAAATTTTTCTTGAAACCAAATGCAAAAACGGACTTCAGGATGAGATTCAGGGTGGAATTCCATGTCTAAAAATGGTGTTGCTTCCAGTTTTTAAAAATCAAGCCTTTTTGGTTCCAAGGGAAGAAAACACCATTGTCAGGAAAAAGTTTGCCAACCTCCCAAAAGTTTTGTTGAAGCCAAAACTTTTCTTGACACCAAATGCAAAAACGGACTTCAGGACGAGATTCAGGGTGGAATTCCATGTTTAAAAATGGTGTTGCTTCCAGTTTTTAAAAATCAAGCCTTTTTGGTGACAAGGGAAGAAAACACATGACTCCGAGGTGAGGAAAAAGTTTGCCAATCTTCCTATAGTTCTTTTGAAGCCAAAATTTTTCGTGACACCAAATGCAAAAACAGACTTCAGGATAAGATTCAGGGTGGAATTCCATGTCTAAAAATGGTGTTGCTGCCAGTTTTTAAAAGTCAAGCCTTTTTGGTGACAAGGGAAGAAAACACATGACTCCGAGGTCAGGAAAAAGTTTGACAAGCTCCCTATAGTTTTTTTGAAGCCAAAATTTTTCTTGACACCAAACACAAAAACGGACTTCAGGACGAGATTCAGGGTGGAATTCCATGTCTAAAAATGGTGTTGCTTCCAGTTTTTAAAAGTCAAGCCTTTTTGGTTCCAAGGGCAGAAAACACATGACTCCGCGGTCAGGAAAAAGTTTGACAATCTCCCTATAGTTTTTTTGAAGCGAAAATTTTTCTTGACACCAAATGCAAAAACGCACTTCAGGACGAGATTCTGGGTGGAATTCCATGTCTAAAAATGGTGTTGCTTCCAGTTTTTAAAAATCAAGCCTTTTTGGTTCCAAGGGAAGAAAACACATGACTCCGCGGTCAGGAAAAAGTTTGACAATATCCCTATAGTTTTTTTGAAGCGAAAATTTTTCTTGACACCAAATGCAAAAACGGACTTCAGGACGAGATTCAGGGTGGAATTCCATGTCTAAAAATGGTGTTGCTTCCAGTTTTTAAAAATCAAGCCTTTTTGGTGACAAGGGAAGAAAACACATGACTCCGAGGTCAGGAAAAAGTTTGCCAAGCTCCCCATAGTTTTATTGAAGCCAAAATTTTTCTTGAAACCAAATGCAAAAACGGACTTCAGGATGAGATTCAGGGTGGAATTCCATGTCTAAAAATGGTGTTGCTTCCAGTTTTTAAAAATCAAGCCTTTTTGGTTCCAAGGGAAGAAAACACCATGGTCAGGAAAAAGTTTGCCAACCTCCCAAAAATTTTGTTGAAGCCAAAACTTTTCTTGACACCAAATGCAAAAACGGACTTCAGGACGAGATTCAGGTTGGAATTCCATGTCTAAAAATGGTGTTGCTTCCAGTTTTTAAAAATCAAGCCTTTTTGGTGACAAGGGAAGAAAACACATGACTCCGAGGTCAGGAAAAAGTTTGCCAAGCTCCCCATAGTTTTATTGAAGCCAAAATTTTTCTTGAAACCAAATGCAAAAACGGACTTCAGGATGAGATTCAGGGTGGAATTCCATGTCTAAAAATGGTGTTGCTTCCAGTTTTTAAAAATCAAGCCTTTTTGGTTCCAAGGGAAGAAAACACCATGGTCAGGAAAAAGTTTGCCAACCTCCCAAAAATTTTGTTGAAGCCAAAACTTTTCTTGACACCAAATGCAAAAACGGACTTCAGGACGAGATTCAGGTTGGAATTCCATGTCTAAAAATGGTGTTGCTTCCAGTTTTTAAAAATCAAGCCTTTTTGGTGACAAGGGAAGAAAACACATGACTCCGAGGTCAGGAAAAAGTTTGCCAAGCTCCCCATAGTTTTATTGAAGCCAAAATTTTTCTTGAAACCAAATGCAAAAACGGACTTCAGGACGAGAATCAGGGTGGAATTCCATGTCTAAAAATGGTGTTGCTTCCAGTTTTTAAAAATCAAGCCTTTTTGGTTCCAAGGGAAGAAAACACCATGGTCAGGAAAAAGTTTGCCAACCTCCCAAAAGTTTTGTTGAAGCCAAAACTTTTCTTGACACCAAATGCAAAAACGGACTTCAGGACGAGATTCAGGGTGGAATTCCATGTCTAAAAATGGTGTTGCTTCCAGTTTTTAAAAATCAAGACTTTTTGGTGCCAAAGGGAAGAAAACACATGACTCCGAGGTCAGGAAAAAGTTTGCCAAGCTCCCCATAGTTTTATTGAAGCCAAAATTTTTCTTGAAACCAAATGCAAAAACGGACTTCAGGATGAGATTCAGGGTGGAATTCCATGTCTAAAAATGGTGTTGCTTCCAGTTTTTAAAAATCAAGCCTTTTTGGTTCCAAGGGAAGAAAACACCATGGTCAGGAAAAAGTTTGCCAACCTCCCAAAAGTTTTGTTGAAGCCAAAACTTTTCTTGACACCAAATGCAAAAACGGACTTCAGGACGAGATTCAGGGTGGAATTCCATGTCTAAAAATGGTGTTGCTTCCAGTTTTTAAAAATCAAGCCTTTTTGGTGACAAGGGAAGAAAACACATGACTCCGAGGTCAGGAAAAAGGTTGCCAAGCTGCCCATAGTTTTATTGAAGCCAAAATTTTTCTTGAAACCAAATGCAAAAACGGACTTCAGGATGAGATTCAGGGAGGAATTCCATGTCTAAAAATGGTGTTGCTTCCAGTTTTTAAAAATCAAGCCTTTTTGGTTCCAAGGGAAGAAAACACCATGGTCAGATAAAAGTTTGCCAACCTCCCAAAAGTTTTGTTGAAGCCAAAATTTTTCTTGACACCAAATGCAAAACCGGAATTCAGGACGATATTCAGGGTGGAATTCCATGTCTAAAAATGTTTTTGCTTCCAGTTTTTAAAAATCAAGCCTTTTTGGTTCCAAGGGAAGAAAACACATGACTCCGCGGTCAGGAAAAAGTTTGCCAATCTTCCTATAGTTCTTTTGAAGCCAAAATTTTTCGTGACACCAAACGCAAAAACAGACTTCAGGATAAGATTCAGGGTGGAATTCCATGTCTAAAAATGGTGTTGCTTCCAGTTTTTAAAAATCAAGCCTTTTTGGTTCCAAGGGCAGAAAACACATGACTCCGCGGTCAGGAAAAAGTTTGACAATCTCCCTATAGTTTTTTTGAACCGAAAATTTTTCTTGACACCAAATGCAAAAACGCACTTCAGGACGAGATTCTGGGTGGAATTCCATGTCTAAAAATGGTGTTGCTTCCAGTTTTTAAAAATCAAGCCTTTTTGGTTCCAAGGGAAGAAAACACATGACTCCGCGGTCAGGAAAAAGTTTGACAATATCCCTATAGTTTTTTTGAAGCGAAAATTTTTCTTGACACCAAATGCAAAAACGGACTTCAGGACGAGATTCAGGGTGGAATTCCATGTCTAAAAATGGTGTTGCTTCCAGTTTTTAAAAATCAAGCCTTTTTGGTTCCAAGGGAAGAAAACACATGACTCCGCGGTCAGGAAAAAGTTTGACAATATCCCTATAGTTTTTTTGAAGCGAAAATTTTTCTTGACACCAAATGCAAAAACGGACTTCAGGACGAGATTCAGGGTGGAATTCCATGTCTAAAAATGGTGTTGCTTCCAGTTTTTAAAAATCAAGCCTTTTTGGTGACAAGGGAAGAAAACACATGACTCCGAGGTCAGGAAAAAGTTTGCCAAGCTCCCCATAGTTTTATTGAAGCCAAAATTTTTCTTGAAACCAAATGCAAAAACGGACTTCAGGATGAGATTCAGGGTGGAATTCCATGTCTAAAAATGGTGTTGCTTCCAGTTTTTAAAAATCAAGCCTTTTTGGTGACAAGGAAAGAAAACACCATGGTCAGGAAAAAGTTTGCCAACCTCCCAAAAGTTTTGTTGAAGCCAAAACTTTTCTTGACACCAAATGCAAAAACGGACTTCAGGACAAGATTCAGGGTGGAATTCCATGTCTAAAAATGGTGTTGCTTCCAGTTTTTAAAAATCAAGACTTTTTGGTGCCAAAGGGAAGAAAACACATGACTCCGAGGTCAGGAAAAAGTTTGCCAAGCTCCCCATAGTTTTATTGAAGCCAAAATTTTTCTTGAAACCAAATGCAAAAACGGACTTCAGGATGAGATTCAGGGTGGAATTCCATGTCTAAAAATGGTGTTGCTTCCAGTTTTTAAAAATCAAGCCTTTTTGGTTCCAAGGGAAGAAAACACCATTGTCAGGAAAAAGTTTGCCAACCTCCCAAAAGTTTTGTTGAAGCCAAAACTTTTCTTGACACCAAATGCAAAAACGGACTTCAGGACGAGATTCAGGGTGGAATTCCATGTTTAAAAATGGTGTTGCTTCCAGTTTTTAAAAATCAAGCCTTTTTGGTGACAAGGGAAGAAAACACATGACTCCGAGGTGAGGAAAAAGTTTGCCAATCTTCCTATAGTTCTTTTGAAGCCAAAATTTTTCGTGACACCAAATGCAAAAACAGACTTCAGGATAAGATTCAGGGTGGAATTCCATGTCTAAAAATGGTGTTGCTGCCAGTTTTTAAAAGTCAAGCCTTTTTGGTGACAAGGGAAGAAAACACATGACTCCGAGGTCAGGAAAAAGTTTGACAAGCTCCCTATAGTTTTTTTGAAGCCAAAATTTTTCTTGACACCAAACACAAAAACGGACTTCAGGACGAGATTCAGGGTGGAATTCCATGTCTAAAAATGGTGTTGCTTCCAGTTTTTAAAAGTCAAGCCTTTTTGGTTCCAAGGGCAGAAAACACATGACTCCGCGGTCAGGAAAAAGTTTGACAATCTCCCTATAGTTTTTTTGAAGCGAAAATTTTTCTTGACACCAAATGCAAAAACGCACTTCAGGACGAGATTCTGGGTGGAATTCCATGTCTAAAAATGGTGTTGCTTCCAGTTTTTAAAAATCAAGCCTTTTTGGTTCCAAGGGAAGAAAACACATGACTCCGCGGTCAGGAAAAAGTTTGACAATATCCCTATAGTTTTTTTGAAGCGAAAATTTTTCTTGACACCAAATGCAAAAACGGACTTCAGGACGAGATTCAGGGTGGAATTCCATGTCTAAAAATGGTGTTGCTTCCAGTTTTTAAAAATCAAGCCTTTTTGGTGACAAGGGAAGAAAACACATGACTCCGAGGTCAGGAAAAAGTTTGCCAAGCTCCCCATAGTTTTATTGAAGCCAAAATTTTTCTTGAAACCAAATGCAAAAACGGACTTCAGGATGAGATTCAGCGTGGAATTCCATGTCTAAAAATGGTGTTGCTTCCAGTTTTTAAAAATCAAGCCTTTTTGGTTCCAAGGGAAGAAAACACCATGGTCAGGAAAAAGTTTGCCAACCTCCCAAAAATTTTGTTGAAGCCAAAACTTTTCTTGACACCAAATGCAAAAACGGACTTCAGGACGAGATTCAGGTTGGAATTCCATGTCTAAAAATGGTGTTGCTTCCAGTTTTTAAAAATCAAGCCTTTTTGGTGACAAGGGAAGAAAACACATGACTCCGAGGTCAGGAAAAAGTTTGCCAAGCTCCCCATAGTTTTATTGAAGCCAAAATTTTTCTTGAAACCAAATGCAAAAACGGACTTCAGGATGAGATTCAGGGTGGAATTCCATGTCTAAAAATGGTGTTGCTTCCAGTTTTTAAAAATCAAGCCTTTTTGGTTCCAAGGGAAGAAAACACCATGGTCAGGAAAAAGTTTGCCAACCTCCCAAAAATTTTGTTGAAGCCAAAACTTTTCTTGACACCAAATGCAAAAACGGACTTCAGGACGAGATTCAGGTTGGAATTCCATGTCTAAAAATGGTGTTGCTTCCAGTTTTTAAAAATCAAGCCTTTTTGGTGACAAGGGAAGAAAACACATGACTCCGAGGTCAGGAAAAAGTTTGCCAAGCTCCCCATAGTTTTATTGAAGCCAAAATTTTTCTTGAAACCAAATGCAAAAACGGACTTCAGGACGAGAATCAGGGTGGAATTCCATGTCTAAAAATGGTGTTGCTTCCAGTTTTTAAAAATCAAGCCTTTTTGGTTCCAAGGGAAGAAAACACCATGGTCAGGAAAAAGTTTGCCAACCTCCCAAAAGTTTTGTTGAAGCCAAAACTTTTCTTGACACCAAATGCAAAAACGGACTTCAGGACGAGATTCAGGGTGGAATTCCATGTCTAAAAATGGTGTTGCTTCCAGTTTTTAAAAATCAAGACTTTTTGGTGCCAAAGGGAAGAAAACACATGACTCCGAGGTCAGGAAAAAGTTTGCCAAGCTCCCCATAGTTTTATTGAAGCCAAAATTTTTCTTGAAACCAAATGCAAAAACGGACTTCAGGATGAGATTCAGGGTGGAATTCCATGTCTAAAAATGGTGTTGCTTCCAGTTTTTAAAAATCAAGCCTTTTTGGTTCCAAGGGAAGAAAACACCATGGTCAGGAAAAAGTTTGCCAACCTCCCAAAAGTTTTGTTGAAGCCAAAACTTTTCTTGACACCAAATGCAAAAACGGACTTCAGGACGAGATTCAGGGTGGAATTCCATGTCTAAAAATGGTGTTGCTTCCAGTTTTTAAAAATCAAGCCTTTTTGGTGACAAGGGAAGAAAACACATGACTCCGAGGTCAGGAAAAAGGTTGCCAAGCTGCCCATAGTTTTATTGAAGCCAAAATTTTTCTTGAAACCAAATGCAAAAACGGACTTCAGGATGAGATTCAGGGAAGAATTCCATGTCTAAAAATGGTGTTGCTTCCAGTTTTTAAAAATCAAGCCTTTTTGGTTCCAAGGGAAGAAAACACCATGGTCAGATAAAAGTTTGCCAACCTCCCAAAAGTTTTGTTGAAGCCAAAATTTTTCTTGACACCAAATGCAAAACCGGAATTCAGGACGATATTCAGGGTGGAATTCCATGTCTAAAAATGTTTTTGCTTCCAGTTTTTAAAAATCAAGCCTTTTTGGTTCCAAGGGAAGAAAACACATGACTCCGCGGTCAGGAAAAAGTTTGCCAATCTTCCTATAGTTCTTTTGAAGCCAAAATTTTTCGTGACACCAAACGCAAAAACAGACTTCAGGATAAGATTCAGGGTGGAATTCCATGTCTAAAAATGGTGTTGCTTCCAGTTTTTAAAAATCAAGCCTTTTTGGTTCCAAGGGCAGAAAACACATGACTCCGCGGTCAGGAAAAAGTTTGACAATCTCCCTATAGTTTTTTTGAACCGAAAATTTTTCTTGACACCAAATGCAAAAACGCACTTCAGGACGAGATTCTGGGTGGAATTCCATGTCTAAAAATGGTGTTGCTTCCAGTTTTTAAAAATCAAGCCTTTTTGGTGACAAGGGAAGAAAACACATGACTCCGCGGTCAGGAAAAAGTTTGACAATATCCCTATAGTTTTTTTGAAGCGAAAATTTTTCTTGACACCAAATGCAAAAACGGACTTCAGGACGAGATTCAGGGTGGAATTCCATGTCTAAAAATGGTATTGCTTCCAGTTTTTAAAAATCAAGCCTTTTTGGTGACAAGGGAAGAAAACACATGACTCCGAGGTCAGGAAAAAGTTTGCCAAGCTCCCCATAGTTTTATTGAAGCCAAAATTTTTCTTGAAACCAAATGCAAAAACGGACTTCAGGATGAGATTCAGGGTGGAATTCCATGTCTAAAAATGGTGTTGCTTCCAGTTTTTAAAAGTCAAGCCTTTTTGGTTCCAAGGGAAGAAAACACCATGGTCAGGAAAAAGTTTGCCAACCTCCCAAAAGTTTTGTTGAAGCCAAAACTTTTCTTGACACCAAATGCAAAAACGGACTTCAGGACGAGATTCAGGGTGGAATTCCATGTCTAAAAATGGTGTTGCTTCCAGTTTTTAAAAATCAAGACTTTTTGGTGCCAAAGGGAAGAAAACACATGACTCCGAGGTCAGGAAAAAGTTTGCCAAGCTCCCCATAGTTTTATTGAAGCCAAAATTTTTCTTGAAACCAAATGCAAAAACGGACTTCAGGATGAGATTCAGGGTGGAATTCCATGTCTAAAAATGGTGTTGCTTCCAGTTTTTAAAAATCAAGCCTTTTTGGTTCCAAGGGAAGAAAACACCATGGTCAGGAAAAAGTTTGCCAACCTCCCAAAAGTTTTGTTGAAGCCAAAACTTTTCTTGACACCAAATGCAAAAACGGACTTCAGGACGAGAATCAGGGTGGAATTCCATGTTTAAAAATGGTGTTGCTTCCAGTTTTTAAAAATCAAGCCTTTTTGGTGACAAGGGAAGAAAACACATGACTCCGAGGTGAGGAAAAAGTTTGCCAATCTTCCTATAGTTCTTTTGAAGCCAAAATTTTTCGTGACACCAAATGCAAAAACAGACTTCAGGATAAGATTCAGGGTGGAATTCCATGTCTAAAAATGGTGTTGCTTCCAGTTTTTAAAAGTCAAGCCTTTTTGGTGACAAGGGAAGAAAACACATGACTCCGAGGTCAGGAAAAAGTTTGACAAGCTCCCTATAGTTTTTTTGAAGCCAAAATTTTTCTTGACACCAAACACAAAAACGGACTTCAGGACGAGATTCAGGGTGGAATTCCATGTCTAAAAATGGTGTTGCTTCCAGTTTTTAAAAATAAAGCCTTTTTGGTTCCAAGGGAAGAAAACACATGACTCCGAGGTCAGGAAAAAGTTTGCCAATCTTCCTATAGTTCTTTTGAAGCCAAAATTTTTCGTGACACCAAACGCAAAAACAGACTTCAGGATAAGATTCAGGGTGGAATTCCATGTCTAAAAATGGTGTTGCTTCCAGTTTTTAAAAATCAAGCCTTTTTGGTTCCAAGGGCAGAAAACACATGACTCCGCGGTCAGGAAAAAGTTTGACAATCTCCCTATAGTTTTTTTGAAGCGAAAATTTTTCGTGACACCAAACGCAAAAACAGACTTCAGGATAAGATTCAGGGTGGAATTCCATGTCTAAAAATGGTGTTGCTTCCAGTTTTTAAAAATCAAGTCTTTTTGGTTCCGAGGGCAGAAAACACATGACTCCGCGGTCAGGAAAAAGTTTGACAATATCCCTATAGTTTTTTTGAAGCGAAAATTTTTCTTGACACCAAATGCAAAAACGGACTTCAGGACGAGATTCAGGGTGGAATTCCATGTCTAAAAATGGTGTTGCTTCCAGTTTTTAAAAATCAAGCCTTTTGGGTGACAAGGGAAGAAAACACATGACTCCGAGGTCAGGAAAAAGTTTGCCAAGCTCCCCATAGTTTTATTGAAGCCAAAATTTTTCTTGAAACCAAATGCAAAAACGGACTTCAGGATGAGATTCAGGGTGGAATTCCATGTCTAAAAATGGTGTTGCTTCCAGTTTTTAAAAATAAAGCCTTTTTGGTTCCAAGGGAAGAAAACACATGACTCCGCGGTCAGGAAAAAGTTTGACAATCTGCCTATAGTTTTTTTGAAGCGAAAATTTTTCTTGACACCAAATGCAAAAACGGGCTTCAGGATAAGATTCAGGGTGGAATTCCATGTCTAAAAATGGTGTTGCTTCCAGTTTTTAAAAATCAAGCCTTTTTGGTTCCAAGGGAAGAAAACACATGACTCATGAAAAAGTTTGCCAAGCTCCCCATAGTTTTATTGAAGCCAAAATTTTTCTTGAAACCAAATGCAAAAACGGACTTCAGGATGAGATTCTGGGTGGAATTCCATGTCTAAAAATGGTGTTGCTTCCAGTTTTTAAAAATCAAGCCTTTTTGGTGACAAGGGAAGAAAACACATGACTCCGAGGTCAGGAAAAAGTTTGCCACCCTCCCAAAAGTTTTGTTGAAGCCAAAACTTTTCTTGACACCAAATGAAAAAACGGACTTCAGGACGAGATTCAGGGTGGAATTCCATGTCTAAAAATGGTGTTGCTTCCAGTTTTTAAAAATCAAGCCTTTTTGGTGACAAGGGATGAAAACACATGACTCCGAGGTCAGGAAAAAGTTTGCCAATCTTCATATAGTTCTTTTGAAGCCAAAATTTTTCGTGACACCAAGTTCAAAAATGGACTTAAGAACTAGTTTCAGGGTGGAATTCCATGTCTAAAAATGGTGTTGCTTCCAGTTTTTAAAAATCAAGCCTTTTTGGTGACAAGGGAAGAAAACACATGACTCCGAGGTCAGGAAAAAGTTTGACAAGCTCCCTATCGTTTTTTTGAAGCCAAAATTTTTCTTGACACCAAACACAAAAACGGACTTCAGGACGAGATTCAGGGTGGAATTCCATGTCTAAAAATGGTGTTGCTTCCAGTTTTTAAAAATAAAGCCTTTTTGGTTCCAAGGCAAGAAAACACATGTCTCCGAGGTCAGGAAAAAGTTTGACAATCTCCCTATAGCTTTTTTGAAGCCAAAATTTTTCTTGACATCAAATGCAAAAACGGGCTTCAGGAGAAGATTCAGGGTGGAATTCCATGTCTAAAAATGGTGTTGCTTCCCGTTTTTAAAATTCAAGCCTTTTTGGTTCCAAGGGAAGAAAACACCATGGTCAGGAAAAAGTTTGCCACGCTCCCTATAGTTTTTTTGAAGCGAAAATTTTTCTTGACACCAAATGCAAAAACGGACTTCAGGACAAGATTCAGGGTGGAATTCCATGTCTAAAAATGGTGTTGCTTCCTGTTTTTAAAAATCAAGCCTTTTCGGTGTCAAGGGAAGAAAACACATGACTCAGCGGTCAGGAAAAAGTTTGCCACGCTCCCTATAGTTTTATTGAAGCCAAAATTTTTCTTGAAACCAAATGCAAAAACGGACTTCAGGATGAGATTCAGGGTGGAATTCCATGTCTAAAAATGGTGTTGCTTCCAGTTTTTAAAAATCAAGCCTTTTTGGTTCCAAGGGAAGAAAACACCATGGTCAGGAAAAAGTTTGCCAACCTCCCAAAAGTTTTGTTGAAGCCAAAACTTTTCTTGACACCAAATGCAAAAACGGACTTCAGGACGAGAATCAGGGTGGAATTCCATGTTTAAAAATGGTGTTGCTTCCAGTTTTTAAAAATCAAGCCTTTTTGGTGACAAGGGAAGAAAACACATGACTCCGAGGTCAGGAAAAAGTTTGCCAAGCTCCCCATAGTTTTATTGAAGCCAAAATTTTTCTTGAAACCAAATGCAAAAACGGACTTCAGGATGAGATTCAGGGTGGAATTCCATGTCTAAAAATGGTGTTGCTTCCAGTTTTTAAAAATCAAGCCTTTTTGGTTCCAAGGGAAGAAAACACCATGGTCAGGAAAAAGTTTGCCAACCTCCCAAAAGTTTTGTTGAAGCCAAAACTTTTCTTGACACCAAATGCAAAACCGGAATTCAGGACGATATTCAGGGTGGAATTCCATGTCTAAAAATGTTTTTGCTTCCAGTTTTTAAAAATCAAGCCTTTTTGGTGCCAAAGGGAAGAAAACACATGACTCCGAGGTGAGGAAAAAGTTTGCCAATCTTCCTATAGTTCTTTTGAAGCCAAAATTTTTCGTGACACCAAATGCAAAAACAGACTTCAGGATAAGATTCAGGGTGGAATTCCATGTCTAAAAATGGTGTTGCTTCCAGTTTTTAAAAGTCAAGCCTTTTTGGTGACAAGGGAAGAAAACACATGACTCCGAGGTCAGGAAAAAGTTTGACAAGCTCCCTATAGTTTTTTTGAAGCCAAAATTTTTCTTGACACCAAACACAAAAACGGACTTCAGGACGAGATTCAGGGTGGAATTCCATGTCTAAAAATGGTGTTGCTTCCAGTTTTTAAAAATAAAGCCTTTTTGGTTCCAAGGGAAGAAAACACATGACTCCGAGGTCAGGAAAAAGTTTGCCAATCTTCCTATAGTTCTTTTGAAGCCAAAATTTTTCGTGACACCAAACGCAAAAACAGACTTCAGGATAAGATTCAGGGTGGAATTCCATGTCTAAAAATGGTGTTGCTTCCAGTTTTTAAAAATCAAGCCTTTTTGGTTCCAAGGGCAGAAAACACATGACTCCGCGGTCAGGAAAAAGTTTGACAATCTCCCTATAGTTTTTTTGAAGCGAAAATTTTTCGTGACACCAAACGCAAAAACAGACTTCAGGATAAGATTCAGGGTGGAATTCCATGTCTAAAAATGGTGTTGCTTCCAGTTTTTAAAAATCAAGCCTTTTTGGTTCCGAGGGCAGAAAACACATGACTCCGCGGTCAGGAAAAAGTTTGACAATATCCCTATAGTTTTTTTGAAGCGAAAATTTTTCTTGACACCAAATGCAAAAACGGACTTCAGGACGAGATTCAGGGTGGAATTCCATGTCTAAAAATGGTGTTGCTTCCAGTTTTTAAAAATCAAGCCTTTTTGGTGACAAGGGAAGAAAACACCATGGTCAGGAAAAAGTTTGCCAACCTCCCAAAAGTTTTGTTGAAGCCAAAACTTTTCTTGACACCAAATGCAAAAACGGACTTCAGGACGAGATTCAGGGTGGAATTCCATGTCTAAAAATGGTGTTGCTTCCAGTTTTTAAAAATCAAGCCTTTTTGGTGACAAGGGAAGAAAACACATGACTCCGAGGTCAGGAAAAAGTTTGCCAAGCTCCCCATAGTTTTATTGAAGCCAAAATTTTTCTTGAAACCAAATGCAAAAACGGACTTCAGGATGAGATTCAGGGTGGAATTCCATGTCTAAAAATGGTGTTGCTTCCAGTTTTTAAAAATAAAGCCTTTTTGGTTCCAAGGGAAGAAAACACATGACTCCGCGGTCAGGAAAAAGTTTGACAATCTGCCTATAGTTTTTTTGAAGCGAAAATTTTTCTTGACACCAAATGCAAAAACGGGCTTCAGGATAAGATTCAGGGTGGAATTCCATGTCTAAAAATGGTGTTGCTTCCAGTTTTTAAAAATCAAGCCTTTTTGGTTCCAAGGGAAGAAAACACATGACTCATGAAAAAGTTTGCCAAGCTCCCCATAGTTTTATTGAAGCCAAAATTTTTCTTGAAACCAAATGCAAAAACGGACTTCAGGATGAGATTCTGGGTGGAATTCCATGTCTAAAAGTGGTGTTGCTTCCAGTTTTTAAAAATCAAGCCTTTTTGGTGACAAGGGAAGAAAACACATGACTCCGAGGTCAGGAAAAAGTTTGCCACCCTCCCAAAAGTTTTGTTGAAGCCAAAACTTTTCTTGACACCAAATGCAAAAACGGACTTCAGGACGAGATTCAGGGTGGAATTCCATGTCTAAAAATGGTGTTGCTTCCAGTTTTTAAAAATCAAGCCTTTTTGGTGACAAGGGAAGAAAACACATGACTCCGAGGTCAGGAAAAAGTTTGCCAATCTTCCTATAGTTCTTTTGAAGCCAAAATTTTTCGTGACACCAAGTTCAAAAATGGACTTAAGAACTAGTTTCAGGGTGGAATTCCATGTCTAAAAATGGTGTTGCTTCCAGTTTTTAAAAATCAAGCCTTTTTGGTGACAAGGGAAGAAAACACATGACTCCGAGGTCAGGAAAAAGTTTGACAAGCTCCCTATCGTTTTTTTGAAGCCAAAATTTTTCTTGACACCAAACACAAAAACGGACTTCAGGACGAGATTCAGGGTGGAATTCCATGTCTAAAAATGGTGTTGCTTCCAGTTTTTAAAAATAAAGCCTTTTTGGTTCCAAGGGAAGAAAACACATGTCTCCGAGGTCAGGAAAAAGTTTGACAATCTCCCTATAGCTTTTTTGAAGCCAAAATTTTTCTTGACATCAAATGCAAAAACGGGCTTCAGGAGAAGATTCAGGGTGGAATTCCATGTCTAAAAATGGTGTTGCTTCCCGTTTTTAAAATTCAAGCCTTTTTGGTTCCAAGGGAAGAAAACACCATGGTCAGGAAAAAGTTTGCCACGCTCCCTATAGTTTTTTTGAAGCGAAAATTTTTCTTGACACCAAATGCAAAAACGGACTTCAGGACAAGATTCAGGGTGGAATTCCATGTCTAAAAATGGTGTTGCTTCCTGTTTTTAAAAATCAAGCCTTTTCGGTGCCAAGGGAAGAAAACACATGACTCCACGGTCAGGAAAAACTTTGCAAAGCTCCCAATAATTTTTTTACAGCCAAAATTTTTCTTGACACCAAACAAACAACGGACTTCAGGACGAGATTCAGGGTGGAATTCCATGTCTAAAAATGGTGTTGCTTCCAGTTTTTAAAAATCAAGCCTTTTTGGTTCCAAGGGAAGAATACACATGACTCCGCGGTCAGGAAAAAGTTTGACAATATCCCTATAGTTTTTTTGAAGCCAAAATTTTTCTTGAAACCAAATGCAAAAATGGACTTCAGGATGAGATTCAGGGTGGAATTCCATGTCTAAAAATGGTGTTGCTTCCAGTTTTTAAAAATCAAGCCTTTTTGGTGACAAGGGAAGAAAACACATGACTCCGAGGTCAGGAAAAAGTTTGCCAATCTTCCTATAGTTCTTTTGAAGCCAAATTTTTTCTTGACAGCAAATGTAAAAACGGACTTCAGGATGAGATTCCGGGTGGAATTCCATGTCTAAAAATGGTGTTGCTTCCAGTTTTTAAAAATAAAGCCTTTTTGGTTCCAAGGGAAGAAAACACATGACTCCGCGGTCAGGAAAAAGTTTGACAATCTCCCTATAGTTTTTTTGAAGCCAAAATTTTTCTTGACACCAAATGTAAATCCGGAATTCAGGATGAGATTCAGGGTGGAATTCCATGTCTAAAAATGGTGTTGCTTCCAGTTTTTAAAAATCAAGCCTTTTTGGTGACAAGGGAAGAAAACACATGACTCCGCGGTCACGAAACAGTTTGCCAAGCTCCCTATAGTTTTTTTGAAGCCAAAATTTTTCTTGACAGCAAATGCAAAACCGGAATTCAGGACGATATTCAGGGTGGAATTCCATGTCTAAAAATGTTTTTGCTTCCAGTTTTTAAAAATCAAGCCTTTTTGGTGCCAAAGGGAAGAAAACACATGACTCCGAGGTGAGGAAAAATTTTGCCAATCTTCCTATAGTTCTTTTGAAGCCAAAATTTTTCGTGACACCAAATGCAAAAACAGACTTCAGGATAAGATTCAGGGTGGAATTCCATGTCTAAAAATGGTGTTGCTTCCAGTTTTTAAAAGTCAAGCCTTTTTGATGACAAGGGAAGAAAACACATGACTCCGAGGTCAGGAAAAAGTTTGACAAGCTCCCTATAGTTTTTTTGAAGCCAAAATTTTTCTTGACACCAAACACAAAAACGGACTTCAGGACGAGATTCAGGGTGGAATTCCATGTCTAAAAATGGTGTTGCTTCCAGTTTTTAAAAATAAAGCCATTTTGGTTCCAAGGGAAGAAAACACATGACTCCGCCGTCAGGAAAAAGTTTGACAATCTGCCTATAGTTTTTTTGAAGCGAAAATTTTTCTTGACACCAAATGCAAAAACGGGCTTCAGGATAAGATTCAGGGTGGAATTCCATGTCTAAAAATGGTGTTGCTTCCAGTTTTTAAAAATCAAGCCTTTTTGGTTCCAAGGGAAGAAAACACATGACTCATGAAAAAGTTTGCCAAGCTCCCCATAGTTTTATTGAAGCCAAAATTTTTCTTGAAACCAAATGCAAAAACGGACTTCAGGATGAGATTCTGGGTGGAATTCCATGTCTAAAAATGGTGTTGCTTCCAGTTTTTAAAAATCAAGCCTTTTTGGTGACAACGGAAGAAAACACATGACTCCGAGGTCAGGAAAAAGTTTGCCACCCTCCCAAAAGTTTTGTTGAAGCCAAAACTTTTCTTGACACCAAATGCAAAAACGGATTTCAGGATGAGATTCTGGGTGGAATTCCATGTCTAAAAATGGTGTTGCTTCCAGTTTTTAAAAATCAAGTCTTTTTGGTGCCAAGGGAAGAAAACACATGACTCCGAGGTCAGGAAATCTTTGCCAAGCTCCCAATAATTTTTTTGCAGCCAAAATTTTTCTTGACACCAAATAAACAACGGACTTCAGGACGAGATTCAGGGTGGAATTCAATGTCTAAAAATTGTGTTGCTTCCTGTTTTTAAAAATCAAACCTTTTTGGTGACAAGGGAAGAAAAAACATGACTACTCGGACACGAAAAAGTTTGCCACGCTCCCTATAGTTTTTTTGAAGCCAAAATTTTTCCTGACACCAAACACAAAAACGGACTTCAGGACGAGATTCAGGGTGTAATTCCATGTCTAAATATAGTGTTGCCTCCAATTTTTAAAAATCAAGCCTTTTTTGTGCCAAAGGAAGAAAACACATGACTCCAGGGTCAGGAAAAAGTTTGACAAGCTCCCTATAGTTTTTTTCAACGCAAAATTTTTCTTCACACCAAGTTCAAAAATGGACTTAAGAACTAGTTTCAGGGTGGAATTCCATGTCTAAAAATGGTGTTGCTTCCAGTTTTTAAAAATCAAGCCTTTTTGGTGCCAAAGGGAAGAAAACACATGACTCCGAGGTTAGGAAAAAGTTTGCCAATCTTCCTATAGTTCTTTTGAAGCCAAAATTTTTCGTGACACCAAATGCAAAAACGGACTTCAGGATAAGATTCAGGGTGGAATTCCATGTCTAAAAATGGTGTTGCTTCCAGTTTTTAAAAATCAAGCCTTTTTGGTGACAAGGGAAGAAAACACATGACTCCGAGGTCAGGAAAAAGTTTGACAAGCTCCCTATAGTTTTTTTGAAGCGAAAATTTTTCTTGACACCAAATGCAAAAAAGGGCTTCAGGAGAAGATTCACGGTGGAATTCCATGTCTAAAAATGGTGTTCCTTCCCGTTTTTAAAAATCAAGCCTTTTTGGTTCCAAGGGAAGAAAACACATGACTCCGAGGTCAGGAAAAAGTTTGCCAAGCTCCCTATATTTTTTTTCAACGCAAAATTTTTCTTCACACCAAGTTCAAAAATGGACTTAAGAACTAGTTTCAGGGTGGAATTCCATGTCTAAAAATGGTGTTGCTTCCAGTTTTTAAAAATCAAGCCTTTTTGGTGCCAAAGGGAAGAAAACACATGACTCCGAGGTCAGGAAAAAGTTTGCCAATCTTCCTATAGTTCTTTTGAAACCAAAATTTTTCATGACACCAAACGCAAAAACAGACTTCAGGATAAGATTCAGGGTGGAATTCCATGTCTAAAAATGGTGTTGCTTCCAGTTTTTAAAAATCAAGCCTTTTTGGTTCCAAGGGAAGAAAACACATGACTCATGAAAAAGTTTGCCAAGCTCCCCATAGTTTTATTGAAGCCAAAATTTTTCATGACACCAAACGCAAAAACAGACTTCAGGATGAGATTCTGGGTGGAATTCCATGTCTAAAAATGGTGTTGCTTCCAGTTTTTAAAAATCAAGCCTTTTTGGTGACAAGGGAAGAAAACACATGACTCCGAGGTCAGGAAAAAGTTTGACAAGCTCCCTATAGTTTTTTTGAAGCCAAAATTTTTCTTGACACCAAACGCAAAAACGGACTTCAGGACGAGATTCAGGGTGGTATTCCATGTCTAAAAATGGTGTTGCTTCCAGTTTTTAAAAGTCAAGCCTTTTTGGTGACAAGGGAAGAAAACACATGACTCCGAGGTCAGGAAAAAGTTTGACAAGCTCCCTATAGTTTTTTTGAAGCCAAAATTTTTCTTGACACCAAACACAAAAACGGACTTCAGGATGAGATTCAGGGTGGAATTCCATGTCTAAAAATGGTGTTGCTTCCAGTTTTTAAAAATAAAGCCTTTTTGGTTCCAAGGGAAGAAAACACATGACTCCGCGGTCAGGAAAAAGTTTGACAATCTGCCTATAGTTTTTTTGAAGCGAAAATTTTTCTTGACACCAAATGCAAAAACGGGCTTCAGGATAAGATTCAGGGTGGAATTCCATGTCTAAAAATGGTGCTGCTTCCAGTTTTTAAAAATCAAGCCTTTTTGGTGACAAGGGAAGAAAACACATGACTCCGAGGTCAGGAAAAAGTTTGCCAAGCTCCCTATATTTTTTTTCAACGCAAAATTTTTCTTCACACCAAGTTCAAAAATGGACTTAAGAACTAGTTTCAGGGTGGAATTCGATGTCTAAAAATGGTGTTGCTTCCAGTTTTTAAAAATCAAGCCTTTTTGGTGCCAAAGGGAAGAAAACACATGACTCCGAGGTCAGGAAAAAGTTTGCCAATCTTCCTATAGTTCTTTTGAAACCAAAATTTTTCGTGACACCAAACGCAAAAACAGACTTCAGGATAAGATTGAGGGTGGAATTCCATGTCTAAAAATGGTGTTGCTTCCATTTTTTAAAAATAAAGCCTTTTTGGTGACAAGGGAAGAAAACACATGACTCATGAAAAAGTTTGCCAAGCTCCCCATAGTTTTATTGAAGCCAAAATTTTTCTTGAAACCAAATGCAAAAACGGACTTCAGGATGAGATTCTGGGTGGAATTCCATGTCTAAAAATGGTGTTGCTTCCAGTTTTTAAAAATCAAGCCTTTTTGGTGACAAGGGAAGAAAACACATGACTCCGAGGTCAGGAAAAAGTTTGCCACCCTCCCAAAAGTTTTGTTGAAGCCAAAACTTTTCTTGACACCAAATGCAAAAACGGACTTCAGGACGAGATTCAGGGTGGAATTCCATGTCTAAAAATGGTGTTGCTTCCAGTTTTTAAAAATCAAGCCTTTTTGGTGACAAGGGAAGAAAACACATGACTCCGAGGTCAGGAAAAAGTTTGCCAATCTTCCTATAGTTCTTTTGAAGCCAAAATTTTTCGTGACACCAAGTTCAAAAATGGACTTAAGAACTAGTTTCAGGGTGGAATTCCATGTCTAAAAATGGTGTTGCTTCCAGTTTTTAAAAATCAAGCCTTTTTGGTGACAAGGGAAGAAAACACATGACTCCGAGGTCAGGAAAAAGTTTGACAAGCTCCCTATCGTTTTTTTGAAGCCAAAATTTTTCTTGACACCAAACACAAAAACGGACTTCAGGACGAGATTCAGGGTGGAATTCCATGTCTAAAAATGGTGTTGCTTCCAGTTTTTAAAAATAAAGCCTTTTTGGTTCCAAGGGAAGAAAACACATGTCTCCGAGGTCAGGAAAAAGTTTGACAATCTCCCTATAGCTTTTTTGAAGCCAAAATTTTTCTTGACATCAAATGCAAAAACGGGCTTCAGGAGAAGATTCAGGGTGGAATTCCATGTCTAAAAATGGTGTTGCTTCCCGTTTTTAAAATTCAAGCCTTTTTGGTTCCAAGGGAAGAAAACACCATGGTCAGGAAAAAGTTTGCCACGCTCCCTATAGTTTTTTTGAAGCGAAAATTTTTCTTGACACCAAATGCAAAAACGGACTTCAGGACAAGATTCAGGGTGGAATTCCATGTCTAAAAATGGTGTTGCTTCCTGTTTTTAAAAATCAAGCCTTTTCGGTGCCAAGGGAAGAAAACACATGACTCCACGGTCAGGAAAAACTTTGCAAAGCTCCCAATAATTTTTTTACAGCCAAAATTTTTCTTGACACCAAACAAACAACGGACTTCAGGACGAGATTCAGGGTGGAATTCCATGTCTAAAAATGGTGTTGCTTCCAGTTTTTAAAAATCAAGCCTTTTTGGTTCCAAGGGAAGAATACACATGACTCCGCGGTCAGGAAAAAGTTTGACAATATCCCTATAGTTTTTTTGAAGCCAAAATTTTTCTTGAAACCAAATGCAAAAATGGACTTCAGGATGAGATTCAGGGTGGAATTCCATGTCTAAAAATGGTGTTGCTTCCAGTTTTTAAAAATCAAGCCTTTTTGGTGACAAGGGAAGAAAACACATGACTCCGAGGTCAGGAAAAAGCTTGCCAATCTTCCTATAGTTCTTTTGAAGCCAAATTTTTTCTTGACAGCAAATGTAAAAACGGACTTCAGGATGAGATTCCGGGTGGAATTCCATGTCTAAAAATGGTGTTGCTTCCAGTTTTTAAAAATAAAGCCTTTTTGGTTCCAAGGGAAGAAAACACATGACTCCGCGGTCAGGAAAAAGTTTGACAATCTCCCTATAGTTTTTTTGAAGCCAAAATTTTTCTTGACACCAAATGTAAATCCGGAATTCAGGATGAGATTCAGGGTGGAATTCCATGTCTAAAAATGGTGTTGCTTCCAGTTTTTAAAAATCAAGCCTTTTTGGTGACAAGGGAAGAAAACACATGACTCCGCGGTCACGAAACAGTTTGCCAAGCTCCCTATAGTTTTTTTGAAGCCAAAATTTTTCTTGACAGCAAATGCAAAACCGGAATTCAGGACGATATTCAGGGTGGAATTCCATGTCTAAAAATGTTTTTGCTTCCAGTTTTTAAAAATCAAGCCTTTTTGGTGCCAAAGGGAAGAAAACACATGACTCCGAGGTGAGGAAAAATTTTGCCAATCTTCCTATAGTTCTTTTGAAGCCAAAATTTTTCGTGACACCAAATGCAAAAACAGACTTCAGGATAAGATTCAGGGTGGAATTCCATGTCTAAAAATGGTGTTGCTTCCAGTTTTTAAAAGTCAAGCCTTTTTGATGACAAGGGAAGAAAACACATGACTCCGAGGTCAGGAAAAAGTTTGACAAGCTCCCTATAGTTTTTTTGAAGCCAAAATTTTTCTTGACACCAAACACAAAAACGGACTTCAGGACGAGATTCAGGGTGGAATTCCATGTCTAAAAATGGTGTTGCTTCCAGTTTTTAAAAATAAAGCCATTTTGGTTCCAAGGGAAGAAAACACATGACTCCGCCGTCAGGAAAAAGTTTGACAATCTGCCTATAGTTTTTTTGAAGCGAAAATTTTTCTTGACACCAAATGCAAAAACGGGCTTCAGGATAAGATTCAGGGTGGAATTCCATGTCTAAAAATGGTGTTGCTTCCAGTTTTTAAAAATCAAGCCTTTTTGGTTCCAAGGGAAGAAAACACATGACTCATGAAAAAGTTTGCCAAGCTCCCCATAGTTTTATTGAAGCCAAAATTTTTCTTGAAACCAAATGCAAAAACGGACTTCAGGATGAGATTCTGGGTGGAATTCCATGTCTAAAAATGGTGTTGCTTCCAGTTTTTAAAAATCAAGCCTTTTTGGTGACAACGGAAGAAAACACATGACTCCGAGGTCAGGAAAAAGTTTGCCACCCTCCCAAAAGTTTTGTTGAAGCCAAAACTTTTCTTGACACCAAATGCAAAAACGGATTTCAGGATGAGATTCTGGGTGGAATTCCATGTCTAAAAATGGTGTTGCTTCCAGTTTTTAAAAATCAAGTCTTTTTGGTGCCAAGGGAAGAAAACACATGACTCCGAGGTCAGGAAATCTTTGCCAAGCTCCCAATAATTTTTTTGCAGCCAAAATTTTTCTTGACACCAAATAAACAACGGACTTCAGGACGAGATTCAGGGTGGAATTCAATGTCTAAAAATTGTGTTGCTTCCTGTTTTTAAAAATCAAACCTTTTTGGTGACAAGGGAAGAAAAAACATGACTACTCGGACACGAAAAAGTTTGCCACGCTCCCTATAGTTTTTTTGAAGCCAAAATTTTTCCTGACACCAAACACAAAAACGGACTTCAGGACGAGATTCAGGGTGTAATTCCATGTCTAAATATAGTGTTGCCTCCAATTTTTAAAAATCAAGCCTTTTTTGTGCCAAAGGAAGAAAACACATGACTCCAGGGTCAGGAAAAAGTTTGACAAGCTCCCTATAGTTTTTTTCAACGCAAAATTTTTCTTCACACCAAGTTCAAAAATGGACTTAAGAACTAGTTTCAGGGTGGAATTCCATGTCTAAAAATGGTGTTGCTTCCAGTTTTTAAAAATCAAGCCTTTTTGGTGCCAAAGGGAAGAAAACACATGACTCCGAGGTTAGGAAAAAGTTTGCCAATCTTCCTATAGTTCTTTTGAAGCCAAAATTTTTCGTGACACCAAATGCAAAAACGGACTTCAGGATAAGATTCAGGGTGGAATTCCATGTCTAAAAATGGTGTTGCTTCCAGTTTTTAAAAATCAAGCCTTTTTGGTGACAAGGGAAGAAAACACATGACTCCGAGGTCAGGAAAAAGTTTGACAAGCTCCCTATAGTTTTTTTGAAGCGAAAATTTTTCTTGACACCAAATGCAAAAAAGGGCTTCAGGAGAAGATTCACGGTGGAATTCCATGTCTAAAAATGGTGTTCCTTCCCGTTTTTAAAAATCAAGCCTTTTTGGTTCCAAGGGAAGAAAACACATGACTCCGAGGTCAGGAAAAAGTTTGCCAAGCTCCCTATATTTTTTTTCAACGCAAAATTTTTCTTCACACCAAGTTCAAAAATGGACTTAAGAACTAGTTTCAGGGTGGAATTCCATGTCTAAAAATGGTGTTGCTTCCAGTTTTTAAAAATCAAGCCTTTTTGGTGCCAAAGGGAAGAAAACACATGACTCCGAGGTCAGGAAAAAGTTTGCCAATCTTCCTATAGTTCTTTTGAAACCAAAATTTTTCATGACACCAAACGCAAAAACAGACTTCAGGATAAGATTCAGGGTGGAATTCCATGTCTAAAAATGGTGTTGCTTCCAGTTTTTAAAAATCAAGCCTTTTTGGTTCCAAGGGAAGAAAACACATGACTCATGAAAAAGTTTGCCAAGCTCCCCATAGTTTTATTGAAGCCAAAATTTTTCATGACACCAAACGCAAAAACAGACTTCAGGATGAGATTCTGGGTGGAATTCCATGTCTAAAAATGGTGTTGCTTCCAGTTTTTAAAAATCAAGCCTTTTTGGTGACAAGGGAAGAAAACACATGACTCCGAGGTCAGGAAAAAGTTTGACAAGCTCCCTATAGTTTTTTTGAAGCCAAAATTTTTCTTGACACCAAACGCAAAAACGGACTTCAGGACGAGATTCAGGGTGGTATTCCATGTCTAAAAATGGTGTTGCTTCCAGTTTTTAAAAGTCAAGCCTTTTTGGTGACAAGGGAAGAAAACACATGACTCCGAGGTCAGGAAAAAGTTTGACAAGCTCCCTATAGTTTTTTTGAAGCCAAAATTTTTCTTGACACCAAACACAAAAACGGACTTCAGGATGAGATTCAGGGTGGAATTCCATGTCTAAAAATGGTGTTGCTTCCAGTTTTTAAAAATAAAGCCTTTTTGGTTCCAAGGGAAGAAAACACATGACTCCGCGGTCAGGAAAACGTTTGACAATCTGCCTATAGTTTTTTTGAAGCGAAAATTTTTCTTGACACCAAATGCAAAAACGGGCTTCAGGATAAGATTCAGGGTGGAATTCCATGTCTAAAAATGGTGTTGCTTCCAGTTTTTAAAAATCAAGCCTTTTTGGTGACAAGGGAAGAAAACACATGACTCCGAGGTCAGGAAAAAGTTTGCCAAGCTCCCTATATTTTTTTTCAACGCAAAATTTTTCTTCACACCAAGTTCAAAAATGGACTTAAGAACTAGTTTCAGGGTGGAATTCGATGTCTAAAAATGGTGTTGCTTCCAGTTTTTAAAAATCAAGCCTTTTTGGTGCCAAAGGGAAGAAAACACATGACTCCGAGGTCAGGAAAAAGTTTGCCAATCTTCCTATAGTTCTTTTGAAACCAAAATTTTTCGTGACACCAAACGCAAAAACAGACTTCAGGATAAGATTGAGGGTGGAATTCCATGTCTAAAAATGGTGTTGCTTCCATTTTTTAAAAATAAAGCCTTTTTGGTGACAAGGGAAGAAAACACATGACTCATGAAAAAGTTTGCCAAGCTCCCCATAGTTTTATTGAAGCCAAAATTTTTCTTGAAACCAAATGCAAAAACGGACTTCAGGACGAGATTCAGGGTGGAATTCCATGTCTAAAAATGGTGTTGCTTCCAGTTTTTAAAAATCAAGCGTTTTTGGTGACAAGGGAAGAAAACACATGACTCTGAGGTCAGGAAAAAGTTTGACAAGCTCCCTATAGTTTTTTTGAAGCCAAAAATTTTCTTGACACCAAATGCAAAAAACAGAATTCAGGACGATATTCAGGGTGGAATTCCATGTCGAAAAATGGTGTTGCTTCCAGTTTTTAAAAATCAAGTCTTTTTGGTGACAAGGGAAGAAAACACATGACTCCGAGGTCAGGAAACAGTTTGCCAAGCTCCCTATAGTTTTTTTGAAGCCAAAATTTTTCTTGACACCAAATGCAAAAAACGGAATTCAGGACGATATTCAGGGTGGAATTCCATGTCTAAAAATGGTGTTGCTTCCAGTTTTTAAAAATCAAGCCTTTTTGGTGACAAGGGAAGAAAACACATGACTCCGAGGTCAGGAAAAAGTTTGACAAGCTCCCTATAGTTTTTTTGAAGCCAAAATTTTTCTTGACACCAAACACAAAAACGGACTTCAGGACGAGATTCAGGGTGGTATTCCATGTCTAAAAATGGTGTTGCTTCCAGTTTTTAAAAGTCAAGCCTTTTTGGTGACAAGGGAAGAAAACACATGACTCCGAGGTCAGGAAAAAGTTTGACAAGCTCCCTATAGTTTTTTTGAAGCCAAAATTTTTCTTGACACCAAACACAAAAACGGACTTCAGGACGAGATTCAGGGTGGAATTCCATGTCTAAAAATGGTGTTGCTTCCAGTTTTTAAAAATCAAGCCTTTTTGGTTCCAAGGGAAGAAAACACATGACTCCGCGGTCAGGAAAAAGTTTGACAATCTGCCTATAGTTTTTTTGAAGCGAAAATTTTTCTTGACACCAAATGCAAAAACGGGCTTCAGGATAAGATTCAGGGTGGAATTCCATGTCTAAAAATGGTGTTGCTTCCAGTTTTTAAAAATCAAGCCTTTTTGGTTCCAAGGGAAGAAAACACATGACTCATGAAAAAGTTTGCCAAGCTCCCCATAGTTTTATTGAAGCCAAAATTTTTCTTGAAACCAAATGCAAAAACGGACTTCAGGATGAGATTCTGGGTGGAATTCCATGTCTAAAAATGGTGCTGCTTCCAGTTTTTAATAATCAAGCCTTTTTGGTGACAAGGGAAGAAAACACATGACTCCGAGGTCAGGAAAAAGTTTGCCACCCTCCCAAAAGTTTTGTTGAAGCCAAAACTTTTCTTGAAACCAAATGCAAAAACGGACTTCAGGATGAGATTCTGGGTGGAATTCCATGTCTAAAAATGGTGTTGCTTCCAGTTTTTAAAAATCAAGCCTTTTTGGTGACAAGGGAAGAAAACACATGACTCCGAGGTCAGGAAAAAGTTTGCCACCCTCCCAAAAGTTTTGTTGAAGCCAAAACTTTTCTTGACACCAAACGCAAAAACGGACTTCAGGACGAGATTCAGGGTGGAATTCCATGTCTAAAAATGGTGTTTGTTATGTCCTTATAAGGACATCCGCCTGGGATTGGCTGCAGATCCTTTCGGCGGGAGTTTTGAATCCCTGTCAGTGGGCGGTGCGTCTGCCGGAGTGTATATAAGGAGAGCTCCGGCAGCGCACAAGCCGTTCAGTTCTTGTTATTAAAACTTGTTACTTGAACCCTGCTGGTCACTTCTTCTTTCCTGCGCCGATCCAACACTGGCGACGAAGGTCTAGAGAAGAACCTCCGCGTGGCACGATCGCCATAACGAGCTGAAGTCACTCGACGCGGTCTGAGAAATGGCAACGCCGCAAGCGCCGTTCGCCTCACTGGCTCCCTTCAACCCCAGCCGGGAGAAGTGGAGTTCGTATATGATACGTTTCCGCCAATTCCTCCGGGGAAACGGCTACAACAACCTAGACGACGAGAGGAAGAGGGCTCTTTTCCTCGCTAACTGCGGCTCCGACGTTCTGGAACTCGCCGTCAACCTCGTCGCACCCAGGGACATTGAAGTCATGTCCTGGGTGGATCTGCAGACTGCCCTGCAAGACCACTATGCCCCAACGGGCACCCCCATTTCGAACCGCTTTACCTTCCGCCAACGTAATCAGAAGGAAGGCGAATCGCTTAAAGACTTTGTGGCGGCATTGCGTCAAATCGCCGCTAACTGCGAATTTGAGAACGTTGACAATGCCTTACGCGACGGGATCGTCTTCGGGATGAGAGATGCCAACCTCCAAAAGAAGTTCCTAAGCAGAAAAAGACTGTCCTTGAAGGACGTTCTTGAGGAGGCTACGGCTGCTGAAACATCCGAGACCGCCGCTGCTGCCATGCTCCAGTCCCGAGGGATCCATAAGATCCGCAAACCGTCATCGGAATCATCCGACGACTCGTCCACTCCGACTGATTCAGAGGGAGAATCAACCGTTTTAAAAGTTTCCCGCCCAACCAGGCGGGAAATTCAAAACGATGGCCGCCGCGCCGCTCAGTGCGGCAGTTGCAAGGGACACCACCCCCGCCAATCCTGTCGCTGGCGGGATGCCACCTGCAGACGCTGCCTTAAGAGGGGGCACATCGCAGAGGCATGCAGAGCCTCTGATCCTGTTCCGGAGTCGATCAAGCCCCAGAATCCAGAAAATCGTCGCGACTCCCAGAGGTCGTCCAAACGGTCCTCAACCCAGCAAAAGCGCGACGACCGCACCAGTTCTCATGGCGGCGCTGTGAACCAGACAACGATCGCCCTCACCAGCACCAACAGTGCCACAAAATTCCACGTGACACTGTTGGCAGAAGGCTTGCCGTGCACGATGGAAGTCGACTCAGGCTCCGTCTATTCGATCATCGACTGGCACCAGGTCAAGAGGCTCAAGCCGAATCTCTCCAAGCGCCAACTTGAACCTCTGCACTCCAAGCTGGTGGATTTCGGCGGCAACCCCATCGGCGTCATCGGGCGGACCAACCTCCGGATCGCCTTCAAGCAGTTCCAGGGCCAGCTTCCCATAACCGTCGTGGAGCATAGCCGCCCGACCCTGCTGGGCGTGGAGTGGTTCCAGCCGCTGGGGCTTTCTATTGGAGGCATCCACCAGATTAGCTCAGGCGAACTCGACTCACTCATCGGAGAGTTCCAAGAAGTCTTCGATGGTAAGTTAGGGACGTTTTTAGGGAAACCCATCTCCTTTAATCTGGACAAGGGGGTAACCCCAATTCGGCTCAAGCCCCGCCGGGTTCCATTTGCCTTGCGGGCTAAAGTAGACGCTCAGCTAGATAAGCTGATTGCCCAAGGTATTCTGGAACCCATCGATCATGCTTCATGGGAAACTCCCATTGTGACTCCCATGAAGCAGGATGGATCTGTGCGCATCTGCGCCGACTACAAAGTGACCATCAATAAGGCGTTGCCGCAGAGCGCATACCCCGTGCCAGTAGTGCAACATTTGCTGCACTCACTCGGCAAGGGCAAAATTTTTGCAAAACTGGACCTGGCCCAGGCTTACCAGCAACTGCCAGTAGATCAGGAAACGGCGGAGGCACAGACTATCGTCACCCATAGAGGCGCGTTTAAGTGCAACCGTCTCCAGTTTGGAGTCAGTGCAGCCCCTGGCATTTTCCAATCCATGATGGAACGCCTTCTCCAAGGCGTTCCAGGGGTGGTGCCTTATTTCGATGATGTACTGATCTCTGGGGACTCCAAGGCTCAACTCCTGGACCGGCTGAGGCTAGTTCTCCAGCGTTTCAGGGAGAAGGGCTTGAGAGTCCGGAGGGACAAGTGCATCATTGGGGTACAGGAAGTCGAGTTCCTGGGCTATCTGATAGATAGTTCTGGCATCCACCCCACCAAATCAAAAGTTAAAGCTATCCATGAAGCTCCCAGCCCCAAAAACAAAGCGGAGCTTCAGGCTTTCCTTGGATTGCTTAACTTCTACGCTATTTTCCTCCAGCAGAAAGCCACTGTTGCTGAGCCGCTCCATCGCTTGCTGGCGAAGGCGGTTTCCTGGAGGTGGGGACGTGAGGAAGAGTCTGCATTCAGAGCCGTTAAGCAACTCCTGACCTCTGACAGTGTGCTCATTCAATACAATGAGACACTGCCCCTCAGACTGACCTGTGACGCTTCCCCGTACGGAGTTGGCGCTGTGCTCAGCCACGAACTGCCTACCGGTCGTGAAGCCCCCATCGCATTTTTCTCAAAGACTATGTCTAGTGCTGAGCGCAACTACAGCCAACTGGACAAAGAGGCGTTGGCTATTGTTGCAGGGGTGAAGCGCTTCCACGAATACCTGTATGGACGGCAATTCACCATTGTCACCGATCACAAGCCTCTCCTCGGCCTACTAGCAGGGGACAAGCAGACCCCAGCATTCATGTCCCCCCGAATGACGCGCTGGTCCATATTCCTCGCCGGCTACTCCTACAGCCTCGTCCACCAGCCTGGTAAAGCCATCGCAAACGCCGACGCGTTGAGCAGGTGCCCATCCGCCGAATCTGTGGAAGACCCGGCCCCCACGCTCGAGCTGCTGCATATTGACAACGACAGCAACTGTCCCGTGACATCTGCCGACGTAGCGACGCACACGCGAGCTGACCCCATCCTCCGCCAAGTCCACTCCTGGGTCCTGAGAGGCTGGCCGACTCGAATTGACAGCGACGACTTCAGCCCGTTCAGCCGCAAGCAAGGGGAGCTGTCCACCATGCGCGGCTGTTTACTATGGGGAGATAGGGTGCTGATTCCCAGCACTCTTCAACGAAGGACTCTTACGGCGCTGCACAAAGGACACCCGGGCATTGTCCGGATGAAAGCCCTGGCACGGAGCTACGTCTGGTGGCCGACACTGGACAAAGACATTGAACATTGGGTCGCCAGGTGTAGCCCGTGCCAAGAAGTCAGAGCCGCCCCGCCTCAATCTGACCCGATGCCCTGGGAGACTCCGAGCTCCCCCTGGTCGCGCATTCACATAGACTTTGCGGGCCCCATTCATGGGCACCACCTCCTCATCGTGGTTGATGCCTACTCCAAGTGGTTGGAAGTCGTTCCCATGGCATCCACCACAACGGAAGCTACCATCCGTGCCCTCCGGCGCCTTTTCGCGACCCATGGACTCCCTGACGTTTTGGTCTCAGACAACGGGCCCCAACTTACGTCCGTGCCCATGGAAGCTTTCCTGGCTGGCTTGGGCATTCGCCATGCCCTTTCTGCCCCTTACAGACCGGCCGGAAATGGGCAGGCTGAACGGATGGTGCGGCTCACGAAGGAGTCGCTCGCCAAAATGGGCCCGGGTGACTGGCAAGAGCGCATTGACACTTTTTTGCTCACCCAGCATATCACGCCTCACTCTGCCACCCGAAAATGCCCCGCCGAGCTTTTAATGGGCAGGAGACTCCGGTCTCCCCTGGACAGACTGCACCCGCAATACTCCTCTGAGGTGCCCGCATCCGCCAGTCGCCAACTTCGCCAGTTTTCCGTCGGTGATGCCGTTTTCGCTCTGAATTTCCACGGCTCGCCGAAATGGCTTAAAGCTACAGTACACAGCACAACCGGTCCCAAATCCTACCGCGTTGAGCTGGACGATGGACAGATCGTGAGACGTCATCTCGACCAGCTCCGCAAAAGGTGGAGGGAAGTGAGCAAAAACCACCCCGACGAGGTAGGCCTAAACCACCCCGACGAGGTAGGCCTAAACCACCCCGGCACAGTAGGCCTAAACCACCCCGGCGCAGTAGGCCTAAACCACCCCGACGAGGTAGGCCTAAACCACCCCGGTACAGGAGGCCTAAACCACCCCGACGAGATAGGCCTAAACCACCCCGCCGAAGTAAGCCTAAACCACCCAGACGAGGGAGACCGGCGACCCGAGGGACGAACAAGCACCCCGGCACCTAGCCTAATACCAGATCCGGCAAGGCAAGTAGACCGGGGACAACCCAGCAGGGGAAGCCAATGTCAACCCTGCGAAGTAGGCAACCGGCAGCCCAGAGTTGGGGACCTCCAGCCATCAGTCCAGGAGACCCTACAACAACCCGCCAACCGCGCAGAAAACCAACCCTGCAAGGAAGGCCTCC
The DNA here is from genome assembly GCA_030761175.1 of Masticophis lateralis. Taxonomy (NCBI): domain Eukaryota; kingdom Metazoa; phylum Chordata; class Lepidosauria; order Squamata; family Colubridae; genus Masticophis; species Masticophis lateralis. The sequence goes on from JAUDYJ010000005.1 coordinate 91,655,102, forward strand.
ACCACCCCGGCAGGGTAGGCCAGCACCAACCCGACCAGGTCGAGCAGCCCAGCGGCCAGAGGGAACATTCGACACCACCGCCAGACCAACCGCGCAGAGAGGGCCTACACCACCCCTGCAAGGTAGGCCTACGCCACCCCGACAGAGCCGACCAGTCACCATGTCCGTCCACCTGCCGCCCCGGGAGTAAGCCGGACTCGACCGGAGACCCCGGGGGCTTAACCCAACCACCACCGCCGGACTCGCACCCTGACCCAGACCGGCGCGACCCCAGCCCAAAGGGGACCCGAGGGAGACCCAGGGACCTACCGTGGCTCAGGAGTTCCGGACCGGCCAAGAACAGGGATCCACACCGGCGGCTCCACGATCCGTGCAGGAACGAGGCAGACCAGCATCACCCGCAGGCGGAGGTCCGTGACCCGGCCGGAGGTTCGGACACAGTGCCCGCGTCCTCGACGGCCAGATCCAGCCCGGCACCGGGGAAGAAGCCCCGAGCAGAGCAGACACCCTCCGTCCGGGAGAGTGTCCATCTTGACTCTGAACTGCGCAGGTCTACGCGGGCACGTAGACGTCCTGTTTATCTTAGTGACTATTTCCCTGATCGACTGACTAAGAACTAGGGGGGAGGAGTGTTATGTCCTTATAAGGACATCCGCCTGGGATTGGCTGCAGATCCTTTCGGCGGGAGTTTTGAATCCCTGTCAGTGGGCGGTGCGTCTGCCGGAGTGTATATAAGGAGAGCTCCGGCAGCGCACAAGCCGTTCAGTTCTTGTTATTAAAACTTGTTACTTGAACCCTGCTGGTCACTTCTTCTTTCCTGCGCCGATCCAACAGTGTTGCTTCCAGTTTTTAAAAATCAAGCCTTTTTGGTGCCAAAGGGAAGAAAACACATGACTCCGAGGTTAGGAAAAAGTTTGCCAATCTTCCTATAGTTCTTTTGAAGCCAAAATTTTTCGTGACACCAAATGCAAAAACGGACTTCAGGAGAAGATTCAGGGTGGAATTCCATGTCTAAAAATGGTGTTCCTTCCCGTTTTTAAAAATCAAGCCTTTTTGGTTCCAAGGGAAGAATACACCATGGTCAGGAAAAAGTTTGCCAAGCTCCCTATATTTTTTTTCAACGCAAAATTTTTCTTCACACCAAGTTGAAAAATGGACTTAAGAACTAGTTTCAGGGTGGAATTCCATGTCTAAAAATGGTGTTGCTTCCAGTTTTTAAAAATCAAGCCTTTTTGGTGCCAAAGGGAAGAAAACACATGACTCCGCGGTCAGGAAAAAGTTTGCCACGCTCCCTATAGTTTATTTGAAGCGAAAATTTTTCTTGACACCAAATGCAAAAATGGACTTCAGGACTAGTTTCAGGGTGGAATTCCATGTCTCAAAATGGTGTTGCCTCCAGTTTGTAAAAATCAAGCCTTTTCGGTGCCAAGGGAAGAAAACACATGACTCCACGGTCAGGAAAAACTTTGCCAAGCTCCCAATAATTTTTTTGCAGCCAAAATTTTTCTTGACACCAAACAAACAACGGACTTCAGGACGAGATTCAGGGTGGAATTCCATGTCTAAAAATGGTGCTGCTTCCTGTTTTTAAAAATCAAGCCTTTTTGGTGACAAGGCAAGAAAACATATGACTCCGAAGTCAGGAAAAAGTTTGCCAATCTTCCTATAGTTCTTTTGAAGCCAAAATTTTTGTTGACAGCAAATGTAAAAACAGACTTCAGGATGAGATTCAGGGTGGAATTCCATGTCTAAAAATGGTGTTGCTTCCTGTTTTTAAAAATCAAACCTTTTTGGTGACAAGGGAAGAAAACACATGACTCATGAAAAAGTTTGCCAAGCTCCCCATAGTTTTATTGAAGCCAAAATTTTTCTTGAAACCAAATGCAAAAACGGACTTCAGGATGAGATTCTGGGTGGAATTCCATGTCTAAAAATGGTGTTGCTTCCAGTTTTTAAAAATAAAGCCTTTTTGGTTCCAAGGGAAGAAAACACCATGGTCAGGAAAAAGTTTGCCACGCTCATTATAGTTTTTTTGAAGCGAAAATTTTTCTTGACACCAAATGCAAAAAAGGGCTTCAGGAGAAAATTCAGGGTGGAATTCCATGTCTAAAAATGGTGTTCCTTCCCGTTTTTAAAAATCAAGCCTTTTTGGTTCCAAGGGAAGAAAACACCATGGTCAGGAAAAAGTTTGCCACGCTCCCTATAGTTTTTTTGAAGCGAAAATTTTTCTTGACACCAAATGCAAAAACGGGCTTCAGGAGAAGATTCAGGGTGGAATTCCATGTCTAAAAATGGTGTTGCTTCCTATTTTTAAAAATCAAGCCTTTTTGGTTCCAAGGGAAGAAAACACATGACTCCGCGGTCAGGAAAAAGATTGCCACGCTCCCTATAGTTTTTTTCAACGCAAAATTTTTCTTCACACCAAGTTCAAAAATGGACTTAAGAACTAGTTTCAGGGTGGAATTCCATGTCTAAAAATGGTGTTGCTTCCAGTTTTTAAAAATCAAGCCTTTTTGGTGCCAAAGGGAAGAAAACACATGACTCCGAGGTCAGGAAAAAGTTTGCCAATCTTCCTATAGTTCTTTTGAAACCAAAATTTTTCATGACACCAAACGCAAAAACAGACTTCAGGATAAGATTCAGGGTGGAATTCCATGTCTAAAAATGGTGTTGCTTCCAGTTTTTAAAAATCAAGCCTTTTTGGTTCCAAGGGAAGAAAACACATGACTCATGAAAAAGTTTGCCAAGCTCCCCATAGTTTTATTGAAGCCAAAATTTTTCATGACACCAAACGCAAAAACAGACTTCAGGATGAGATTCTGGGTGGAATTCCATGTCTAAAAATGGTGTTGCTTCCAGTTTTTAAAAATCAAGCCTTTTTGGTGACAAGGGAAGAAAACACATGACTCCGAGGTCAGGAAAAAGTTTGACAAGCTCCCTATAGTTTTTTTGAAGCCAAAATTTTTCTTGACACCAAACGCAAAAACGGACTTCAGGACGAGATTCAGGGTGGAATTCCATGTCTAAAAATGGTGTTGCTTCCAGTTTTTAAAAGTCAAGCCTTTTTGGTGACAAGGGAAGAAAACACATGACTCCGAGGTCAGGAAAAAGTTTGACAAGCTCCCTATAGTTTTTTTGAAGCCAAAATTTTTCTTGACACCAAACACAAAAACGGACTTCAGGATGAGATTCAGGGTGGAATTCCATGTCTAAAAATGGTGTTGCTTCCAGTTTTTAAAAATAAAGCCTTTTTGGTTCCAAGGGAAGAAAACACATGACTCCGCGGTCAGGAAAAAGTTTGACAATCTGCCTATAGTTTTTTTGAAGCGAAAATTTTTCTTGACACCAAATGCAAAAACGGGCTTCAGGATAAGATTCAGGGTGGAATTCCATGTCTAAAAATGGTGCTGCTTCCAGTTTTTAAAAATCAAGCCTTTTTGGTGACAAGGGAAGAAAACACATGACTCCGAGGTCAGGAAAAAGTTTGCCAAGCTCCCTATATTTTTTTTCAACGCAAAATTTTTCTTCACACCAAGTTCAAAAATGGACTTAAGAACTAGTTTCAGGGTGGAATTCGATGTCTAAAAATGGTGTTGCTTCCAGTTTTTAAAAATCAAGCCTTTTTGGTGCCAAAGGGAAGAAAACACATGACTCCGAGGTCAGGAAAAAGTTTGCCAATCTTCCTATAGTTCTTTTGAAACCAAAATTTTTCGTGACACCAAACGCAAAAACAGACTTCAGGATAAGATTGAGGGTGGAATTCCATGTCTAAAAATGGTGTTGCTTCCATTTTTTAAAAATCAAGCCTTTTTGGTTCCAAGGGAAGAAAACACATGACTCATGAAAAAGTTTGCCAAGCTCCCCATAGTTTTATTGAAGCCAAAATTTTTCTTGAAACCAAATGCAAAAACGGACTTCAGGACGAGATTCAGGGTGGAATTCCATGTCTAAAAATGGTGTTGCTTCCAGTTTTTAAAAATCAAGCGTTTTTGGTGACAAGGGAAGAAAACACATGACTCCGAGGTCAGGAAAAAGTTTGACAAGCTCCCTATAGTTTTTTTGAAGCCAAAATTTTTCTTGACACCAAACGCAAAAACGGACTTCAGGACGAGATTCAGGGTGGTATTCCATGTCTAAAAATGGTGTTGCTTCCAGTTTTTAAAAGTCAAGCCTTTTTGGTGACAAGGGAAGAAAACACATGACTCCGAGGTCAGGAAAAAGTTTGACAAGCTCCCTATAGTTTTTTTGAAGCCAAAATTTTTCTTGACACCAAACACAAAAACGGACTTCAGGATGAGATTCAGGGTGGAATTCCATGTCTAAAAATGGTGTTGCTTCCAGTTTTTAAAAATAAAGCCTTTTTGGTTCCAAGGGAAGAAAACACATGACTCCGCGGTCAGGAAAAAGTTTGACAATCTGCCTATAGTTTTTTTGAAGCGAAAATTTTTCTTGACACCAAATGCAAAAACGGGCTTCAGGATAAGATTCAGGGTGGAATTCCATGTCTAAAAATGGTGTTGCTTCCAGTTTTTAAAAATCAAGCCTTTTTGGTTCCAAGGGAAGAAAACACATGACTCATGAAAAAGTTTGCCAAGCTCCCCATAGTTTTATTGAAGCCAAAATTTTTCTTGAAACCAAATGCAAAAACGGACTTCAGGATGAGATTCTGGGTGGAATTCCATGTCTAAAAATGGTGCTGCTTCCAGTTTTTAATAATCAAGCCTTTTTGGTGACAAGGGAAGAAAACACATGACTCCGAGGTCAGGAAAAAGTTTGCCACCCTCCCAAAAGTTTTGTTGAAGCCAAAACTTTTCTTGAAACCAAATGCAAAAACGGACTTCAGGATGAGATTCTGGGTGGAATTCCATGTCTAAAAATGGTGTTGCTTCCAGTTTTTAAAAATCAAGCCTTTTTGGTGACAAGGGAAGAAAACACATGACTCCGAGGTCAGGAAAAAGTTTGCCACCCTCCCAAAAGTTTTGTTGAAGCCAAAACTTTTCTTGACACCAAACGCAAAAACGGACTTCAGGACGAGATTCAGGGTGGAATTCCATGTCTAAAAATGGTGTTCCTTCCCGTTTTTAAAAATCAAGCCTTTTTGGTTCCAAGGGAAGGAAACACCATGGTCAGGAAAAAGTTTGCCAAGCTCCCTATATTTTTTTTCAACGCAAAATTTTTCTTCACACCAAGTTGAAAAATGGACTTAAGAACTAGTTTCAGGGTGGAATTCCATGTCTAAAAATGGTGTTGCCTCCAGTTTGTAAAAATCAAGCCTTTTCGGTGCCAAGGGAAGAAAACACATGACTCCACGGTCAGGAAAAACTTTGCCAAGCTCCCAATAATTTTTTTGCAGCCAAAATTTTTCTTGACACCAAACAAACAACGGACTTCAGGACGAGATTCAGGGTGGAATTCCATGTCTAAAAATGGTGTTGCTTCCAGTTTTTAAAAATAAAGCCTTTTTGGTTCCAAGGGAAGAAAACACCATGGTCAGGAAAAAGTTTGCCACGCTTATTATAGTTTTTTTGAAGCGAAAATTTTTCTTGACACCAAATGCAAAAAAGGGCTTCAGGAGAAAATTCAGGGTGGAATTCCATGTCTAAAAATGGTGTTCCTTCCCGTTTTTAAAAATCAAGCCTTTTTGGTTCCAAGGGAAGAAAACACCATGGTCAGGAAAAAGTTTGCCACGCTCCCTATAGTTTTTTTGAAGCGAAAATTTTTCTTGACACCAAATGCATAAACGGGCTTCGGGAGAAGATTCAGGGTGGAATTCCATGTCTAAAAATGGTGTTGCTTCCTATTTTTAAAAATCAAGCCTTTTTGGTTCCAAGGGAAGAAAACACATGACTCCGCGGTCAGGAAAAAGTTTGCCACGCTCCCTATAGTTTTTTTGAAGCGAAAATTTTTCTTGACACCAAATGCAAAAATGGACTTCAGGACTAGTTTCAGGGTGGAATTCCATGTCTCAAAATGGTGTTGCCTCCAGTTTGTAAAAATCAAGCCTTTTCGGTGCCAAGGGAAGAAAACACATGACTCCACGGTCAGGAAAAACTTTGCCAAGCTCCCAATAATTTTTTTGCAGCCAAAATTTTTCTTGACACCAAACAAACAACGGACTTCAGGACGAGATTCAGGGTGGAATTCCATGTCTAAAAATGGTGTTGCTTCCTGTTTTTAAAAATCAAACCTTTTTGGTGACAAGGGAAGAAAAAACATGACTCCGCGGTCACGAAAAAGTTTGCCACGCTCCCTATAGTTTTTTTGAAGCCAAAATTTTTCCTGACACCAAACACAAAAACGGACTTCAGGACGAGATTCAGGGTGGAATTCCATGTCTAAATATAGTGTTGCCTCCAGTTTTTAAAAATCAAGCCTTTTTTGTGCCAAAGGAAGAAAACACATGACTCCACGGTCAGGAAAAAGTTTGCCAAGCTCCCTATATTTTTTTTCAACGCAAAATTTTTCTTCACACCAAGTTCAAAAATGGACTTAAGAACTAGTTTCAGGGTGGAATTCCATGTCTAAAAATGGTGTTGCTTCCAGTTTTTAAAAATCAAGCCTTTTTGGTGCCAAAGGGAAGAAAACACATGACTCCGAGGTCAGAAAAAAGTTTGCCAATCTTCCTATAGTTCTTTTGAAGCCAAAATTTTTCGTGACACCAAACGCAAAAACAGACTTCAGGATAAGATTCAGGGTGGAATTCCATGTCTAAAAATGGTGTTGCTTCCAGTTTTTAAAAATCAAGCCTTTTTGGTTCCAAGGGAAGAAAACACATGACTCTGCGGTCAGGAAAAAGTTTGAAAATCTCCCTATAGTTTTTCTGAAGCGAAAATTTTTCTTGACACCAAATGCAAAAACGGACTTCAGGACGAGATTCAGGGTGGAATTCCATGTCTAAAAATGGTGTTGCTTCCTGTTTTTAAAAATCAAACCTTTTTGGTGACAAGGGAAGAAAACACATGACTCATGAAAAAGTTTGCCAAGCTCCCCATAGTTTTATTGAAGCCAAAATTTTTCTTGAAACCAAATGCAAAAACGGACTTCCGGATGAGATTCTGGGTGGAATTCCATGTCTAAAAATGGTGTTGCTTCCAGTTTTTAAAAATCAAGCCTTTTTGGTGCCAAGGGAAGAAAACACATGACTCCGAGGTCAGGAAAAACTTTGCCAACCTCCCAATAATTTTTTTGCAGCCAAAATTTTTCTTGACACCAAACAAACAACGGACTTCAGGACGAGATTCAGGGTGGAATTCCATGTCTAAAAATGGTGCTGCTTCCTGTTTTTAAAAATCAAGCCTTTTTGGTGACAAGGCAAGAAAACATATGACTCCGAGGTCAGGAAAAAGTTTGCCAATCTTCCTATAGTTCTTTTGAAGCCAAAATTTTTCTTGACAGCAAATGTAAAAACAGACTTCAGGATGAGATTCAGGGTGGAATTCAATGTCTAAAAATGGTGTTGCTTCCTGTTTTTAAAAATCAAACCTTTTTGGTGACAAGGGAAGAAAAACACATGACTCCCCGGTCACGAAAAAGTTTGCCACGCTCCCTATAGTTTTTTTGAAGCTAAAATTTTTCCTGACACCAAACACAAAAACGGACTTCAGGACGAGATTCAGGGTGGAATTCCATGTCTAAATATAGTGTTGCCTCCAATTTTTAAAAATCAAGCCTTTTTTGTGCCAAAGGAAGAAAACACATGACTCCACGGTCAGGAAAAAGTTTGCCAAGCTCCCTATATTTTTTTTCAACGCAAAATTTTTCTTCACACCAAGTTCAAAAATGGACTTAAGAATTAGTTTCAGGGTGGAATTCCATGTCTAAAAATGGTGTTGCTTCCAGTTTTTAAAAATCAAGCCTTTTTGGTGCCAAAGGGAAGAAAACACATGACTCCGAGGTCAGAAAAAAGTTTGCCACCCTCCCAAAAGTTTTGTTGAAGCCAAAACTTTTCTTGACAACAAATGCAAAAACGGACTTCCGGATGAGATTCTGGGTGGAATTCCATGTCTAAAAATGGTGTTGCTTCCAGTTTTTAAAAATCAAGCCTTTTTGGTGCCAAGGGAAGAAAACACATGACTCCGAGGTCAGGAAAAACTTTGCCAACCTCCCAATAATTTTTTTGCAGCCAAAATTTTTCTTGACACCAAAGAAACAACGGACTTCAGGACGAGATTCAGGGTGGAATTCCATGTCTAAAAATGGTGCTGCTTCCTGTTTTTAAAAATCAAGCCTTTTTGGTGACAAGGCAAGAAAACATATGACTCCGAGGTCAGGAAAAAGTTTGCCAATCTTCCTATAGTTCTTTTGAAGCCAAAATTTTTCTTGACACCAAACACAAAAACGGACTTCAGGACGAGATTCAGGGTGGAATTCCATGTCTAAATATAGTGTTGCCTCCAGTTTTTAAAAATCAAGCCTTTTTTGTGCCAAAGGAAGAAAACACATGACTCCACGGTCAGGAAAAAGTTTGCCAAGCTCCCTATATTTTTTTTCAACGCAAAATTTTTCTTCACACCAAGTTCAAAAATGGACTTAAGAACTAGTTTCAGGGTGGAATTCCATGTCTAAAAATGGTGTTGCTTCCAGTTTTTAAAAATCAAGCCTTTTTGGTGCCAAAGGGAAGAAAACACATGACTCCGAGGTCAGAAAAAAGTTTGAAAATCTCCCTATAGTTTTTTTGAAGCGAAAATTTTTCTTGACACCAAATGCAAAAACGGACTTCAGGACGAGATTCAGGGTGGAATTCCATGTCTAAAAATGGTGTTGCTTCCTGTTTTTAAAAATCAAACCTTTTTGGTGACAAGGGAAGAAAACACATGACTCATGAAAAAGTTTGCCAAGCTCCCCATAGTTTTATTGAAGCCAAAATTTTTCTTGAAACCAAATGCAAAAACGGACTTCAGGATGAGATTCCGGGTGGAATTCCATGTCTAAAAATGGTGTTGCTTCCAGTTTTTAAAAATCAAGCCTTTTCGGTGCCAAGGGAAGAAAACACATGACTCCACGGTCAGGAAAAACTTTGCCAAGCTCCCAATAATTTTTTTGCAGCCAAAATTTTTCTTGACACCAAAAAAACAACGGACTTCAGGACGAGATTCAGGGTGGAATTCCATGTCTAAAAATGGTGCTGCTTCCTGTTTTTAAAAATCAAGCCTTTTTGGTGACAAGGCAAGAAAACATATGACTCCGAGGTCAGGAAAAAGTTTGCCAATCTTCCTATAGTTCTTTTGAAGCCAAAATTTTTCTTGACAGCAAATGTAAAAACAGACTTCAGGATGAGATTCAGGGTGGAATTCCATGTCTAAAAATGGTGTTGCTTCCTGTTTTTAAAAATCAAACCTTTTTGGTGACAAGGGAAGAAAAAACATGACTCCACGGTCAGGAAAAAGTTTGCCAAGCTCCCTATATTTTTTTTCAACGCAAAATTTTTCTTCACACCAAGTTCAAAAATGGACTTAAGAACTAGTTTCAGGGTGGAATTCCATGTCTAAAAATGGTGTTGCTTCCAGTTTTTAAAAATCAAGCCTTTTTGGTGCCAAAGGGAAGAAAACACATGACTCCGAGGTCAGAAAAAAGTTTGCCACCCTCCCAAAAGTTTTGTTGAAGCCAAAACTTTTCTTGACACCAAATGCAAAAACGGACTTCCGGATGAGATTCTGGGTGGAATTCCATGTCTAAAAATGGTGTTGCTTCCAGTTTTTAAAAATCAAGCCTTTTTGGTGCCAAGGGAAGAAAACACATGACTCCGAGGTCAGGAAAAACTTTGCCAACCTCCCAATAATTTTTTTGCAGCCAAAATTTTTCTTGACACCAAACAAACAACGGACTTCAGGACGAGATTCAGGGTGGAATTCCATGTCTAAAAATGGTGCTGCTTCCTGTTTTTAAAAATCAAGCCTTTTTGGTGACAAGGCAAGAAAACATATGACTCCGAGGTCAGGAAAAAGTTTGCCAATCTTCCTATAGTTCTTTTGAAGCCAAAATTTTTCTTGACAGCAAATGTAAAAACAGACTTCAGGATGAGATTCAGGGTGGAATTCAATGTCTAAAAATGGTGTTGCTTCCTGTTTTTAAAAATCAAACCTTTTTGGTGACAAGGGAAGAAAAACACATGACTCCCCGGTCACGAAAAAGTTTGCCACGCTCCCTATAGTTTTTTTGAAGCTAAAATTTTTCCTGACACCAAACACAAAAACGGACTTCAGGACGAGATTCAGGGTGGAATTCCATGTCTAAATATAGTGTTGCCTCCAATTTTTAAAAATCAAGCCTTTTTTGTGCCAAAGGAAGAAAACACATGACTCCACGGTCAGGAAAAAGTTTGCCAAGCTCCCTATATTTTTTTTCAACGCAAAATTTTTCTTCACACCAAGTTCAAAAATGGACTTAAGAACTAGTTTCAGGGTGGAATTCCATGTCTAAAAATGGTGTTGCTTCCAGTTTTTAAAAATCAAGCCTTTTTGGTGCCAAAGGGAAGAAAACACATGATTCCGAGGTCAGGAAAAAGTTTGCCAATCTTACTATAGTTCTTTTGAAACCAAAATTTTTCGTGACACCAAACGCAAAAACAGACTTCAGGATAAGATTCAGGGTGGAATTCCATGTCTAAAAATGGTGTTGCTTCCAGTTTTTAAAAATCAAGCCTTTTTGGTTCCAAGGGAAGAAAACACATGACTCATGAAAAAGTTTGCCAAGCTCCCCATAGTTTTATTGAAGCCAAAATTTTTCTTGAAACCAAATGCAAAAACGGACTTCAGGATGAGATTCTGGGTGGAATTCCATGTCTAAAAATGGTGTTGCTTCCAGTTTTTAAAAATCAAGCCTTTTTGGTGACAAGGGAAGAAAACACATGACTCCGAGGTCAGGAAAAAGTTTGCCACCCTCCCAAAAGTTTTGTTGAAGCCAAAACTTTTCTTGACACCAAACGCAAAAACGGACTTCAGGACGAGATTCAGGGTGGAATTCCATGTCTAAAAATGGTGTTGCTTCCAGTTTTTAAAAATCAAGCCTTTTTGGTGCCAAAGGGAAGAAAACACATGACTCCGAGGTTAGGAAAAAGTTTGCCAATCTTCCTATAGTTCTTTTGAAGCCAAAATTTTTCGTGACACCAAATGCAAAAACGGACTTCAGGAGAAGATTCAGGGTGGAATTCCATGTCTAAAAATGGTGTTCCTTCCCGTTTTTAAAAATCAAGCCTTTTTGGTTCCAAGGGAAGAAAACACCATGGTCAGGAAAAAGTTTGCCAAGCTCCCTATATTTTTTTTCAACGCAAAATTTTTCTTCACACCAAGTTGAAAAATGGACTTAAGAACTAGTTTCAGGGTGGAATTCCATGTCTAAAAATGGTGTTGCTTCCAGTTTTTAAAAATCAAGCCTTTTTGGTGCCAAGGGAAGAAAACACATGGCTCCACGGTCAGGAAAAACTTTTCCAAACTCCCTATATTATTTTTCAACCCAAAATTTTTCTTCACACCAAGTTCAAAAACGGACTTCAGGATGAGATTCAGGGTGGAATTCAATGTCTAAAAATGGTGTTGCTTTCACTTTTTAAAAATCAAGACTTTTTTGTGCCAAAGGAGGAAAACACATGACTCAGTGGTCAGGAAAAAGTTTGCCAAGCCCCCTATAGTTTTTTTGAAGCCAAAATTTTTCTTGAAACCAACTGCAAAAACGGACTTCAGGACGAGATTCACGGTGGAATTCCATGTCTAAAAATGGTGTTGCTTCCAGTTTTTAAAAATAAAGCCTTTTTGGTTCCAAGGGAAGAAAACACATGACTCCGTGGTCAGGAAAAACTTTGCCAAACTCCCTATATTATTTTTCAACCCAAAATTTTTCTTCACACCAAGTTCAAAAACGGAGTTCAGGATGAGATTCAGGGTGGAATTCCATGTCTAAAAATGGTGTTGCTTTCACTTTTCAAAAATCAAGACTTTTTTGTGCCAAAGGAGGAAAACACATGACTCAGTGGTCAGGAAAATGTTTGCCAATCTTCCTATAGTTTTTTTGAAGCCAAAATTTTTCTTGAAACCAACTGCAAAAACGGACTTCAGGACGAGATTCACGGTGGAATTCCTTGTCTAAAAATGGCGTTGCTTCCAGTTTTTAAAAATCAAGCGTTTTTGGTGACAAGGGAAGAAAACACATGACTCCGCGGTCACCAAAAAGTTTGCCAAGCTCCCTATAGTTTTTTTGAAGCCAAAATTTTTCTTGACACCAAATGCAAAAACGGACTTCAGGACGAGATTCAGGGTGGAATTCCATGTCTAAAAATGGTGTTGCTTCCTGTTTTTAAAAATCAAACCTTTTTGGTGACAAGGGAAGAAAAAACATGACTCCGCGGTCACGAAAAAGTTTGCCACGCTCCCTATAGTTTTTTTGAAGCCAAAATTTTTCCTGACACCAAACACAAAAACTGACTTCAGGATGAGATTCAGGGTGGAATTCAATGTCTAAATATAGTGTTGCCTCCAGTTTTTAAAAATCAAGCCTTTTTTGTGCCAAAGGAAGAAAACACATGACTCCACGGTCAGGAAAAAGTTTGCCAAGCTCCCTATATTTTTTTTCAACGCAAAATTTTTCTTCACACCAAGTTCAAAAGCGGACTTAAGAACTAGTTTCAGGGTGGAATTCCATGTCTAAAAATGGTGTTGCTTCCAGTTTTTAAAAATCAAGCCTTTTTGGTGACAAGGGAAGAAAACACATGACTCCGAGGTCAGGAAAAAGTTTGCCAATCTTCCTATAGTTCTTTTGAAGCCAAAATTTTTCTTGACACCAAACACAAAACCGGAATTCAGGATGAGATTCAGGGTGGAATTCCATGTCTAAAAATGGTGTTGCTTCCAGTTTTTAAAAATAAAGCCTTTTTGGTGACAAGGGAAGAAAACACATGACTCCGAGGTCAGGAAAAAGTTTGACAAGCTCCCTATAGTTTTATTGAAGCCAAAATTTTTCATGACACCAAACGCAAAAATAGACTTCAGGATGAGATTCTGGGTGGAATTCCATGTCTAAAAATGGTGTTGCTTCCAGTTTTTAAAAATCAAGCCTTTTTGGTGACAAGGGAAGAAAACACATGACTCCGAGGTCAGGAAAAAGTTTGACAAGCTCCCTATAGTTTTTTTGAAGCCAAAATTTTTCTTGACACCAAACGCAAAAACGGACTTCAGGACGAGATTCAGGGTGGTATTCCATGTCTAAAAATGGTGTTGCTTCCAGTTTTTAAAAGTCAAGCCTTTTTGGTGACAAGGGAAGAAAACACATGACTCCGAGGTCAGGAAAAAGTTTGACAAGCTCCCTATAGTTTTTTTGAAGCCAAAATTTTTCTTGACACCAAACGCAAAAACGGACTTCAGGACGAGATTCAGGGTGGTATTCCATGTCTAAAAATGGTGTTGCTTCCAGTTTTTAAAAGTCAAGCCTTTTTGGTGACAAGGGAAGAAAACACATGACTCCGAGGTCAGGAAAAAGTTTGACAAGCTCCCTATAGTTTTTTTGAAGCCAAAATTTTTCTTGACACCAAACACAAAAACGGACTTCAGGATGAGATTCAGGGTGCAATTCCATGTCTAAAAATGGTGTTGCTTCCAGTTTTTAAAGATAAAGCCTTTTTGGTTCCAAGGGAAGAAAACACATGACTCCGCGGTCAGGAAAAGACAATCTGCCTATAGTTTTTTTGAAGCGAAAATTTTTCTTGACACCAAATGCAAAAACGGGCTTCAGGATAAGATTCAGGGTGGAATTCCATGTCTAAAAATGGTGCTGCTTCCAGTTTTTAAAAATCAAGCCTTTTTGGTGACAAGGGAAGAAAACACATGACTCCGAGGTCAGGAAAAAGTTTGCCAAGCTCCCTATATTTTTTTTCAACGCAAAATTTTTCTTCACACCAAGTTCAAAAATGGACTTAAGAACTAGTTTCAGGGTGGAATTCGATGTCTAAAAATGGTGTTGCTTCCAGTTTTTAAAAATCAAGCCTTTTTGGTGCCAAAGGGAAGAAAACACATGACTCCGAGGTCAGGAAAAAGTTTGCCAATCTTCCTATAGTTCTTTTGAAACCAAAATTTTTCGTGACACCAAACGCAAAAACAGACTTCAGGATAAGATTCAGGGTGGAATTCCATGTCTAAAAATGGTGTTCCTTCCCGTTTTTAAAAATCAAGCCTTTTTGGTTCCAAGGGAAGAAAACACCATGGTCAGGAAAAAGTTTGCCAAGCTCCCTATATTTTTTTTCAACGCAAAATTTTTCTTCACACCAAGTTGAAAAATGGACTTAAGAACTAGTTTCAGGGTGGAATTCCATGTCTAAAAATGGTGTTGCTTCCAGTTTTTAAAAATCAAGCCTTTTTGGTGCCAAAGGGAAGAAAACACATGACTCCGCGGTCAGGAAAAAGTTTGCCACGCTCCCTATAGTTTATTTGAAGCGAAAATTTTTCTTGACACCAAATGCAAAAAACGGAATTCAGGACGATATTCAGGGTGGAATTCCATGTCTAAAAATGGTGTTGCTTCCAGTTTTTAAAAATCAAGCCTTTTTGGTGACAAGGGAAGAAAACACATGACTCTGAGGTCAGGAAAAAGTTTGACAAGCTCCCTATAGTTTTTTTGAAGCCAAAATTTTTCTTGACACCAAATGCAAAAAACAGAATTCAGGACGATATTCAGGGTGGAATTCCATGTCGAAAAATGGTGTTGCTTCCCGTTTTTAAAAATCAAGTCTTTTTGGTGACAAGGGAAGAAAACACATGACTCCGAGGTCAGGAAACAGTTTGCCAAGCTCCCTATAGTTTTTTTGAAGCCAAAATTTTTCTTGACACCAAATGCAAAAAACGGAATTCAGGACGATATTCAGGGTGGAATTCCATGTCTAAAAATGGTGTTGCTTCCAGTTTTTAAAAATCAAGCCTTTTTGGTGACAAGGGAAGAAAACACATGACTCCGAGGTCAGGAAAAAGTTTGACAAGCTCCCTATAGTTTTTTTGAAGCCAAAATTTTTCTTGACACCAAACACAAAAACGGACTTCAGGACGAGATTCAGGGTGGTATTCCATGTCTAAAAATGGTGTTGCTTCCAGTTTTTAAAAGTCAAGCCTTTTTGGTGACAAGGGAAGAAAACACATGACTCCGAGGTCAGGAAAAAGTTTGACAAGCTCCCTATAGTTTTTTTGAAGCCAAAATTTTTCTTGACACCAAACACAAAAACGGACTTCAGGACGAGATTCAGGGTGGAATTCCATGTCTAAAAATGGTGTTGCTTCCAGTTTTTAAAAATCAAGCCTTTTTGGTTCCAAGGGAAGAAAACACATGACTCCGCGGTCAGGAAAAAGTTTGACAATCTGCCTATAGTTTTTTTGAAGCGAAAATTTTTCTTGACACCAAATGCAAAAACGGGCTTCAGGATAAGATTCAGGGTGGAATTCCATGTCTAAAAATGGTGTTGCTTCCAGTTTTTAAAAATCAAGCCTTTTTGGTTCCAAGGGAAGAAAACACATGACTCATGAAAAAGTTTGCCAAGCTCCCCATAGTTTTATTGAAGCCAAAATTTTTCTTGAAACCAAATGCAAAAACGGACTTCAGGATGAGATTCTGGGTGGAATTCCATGTCTAAAAATGGTGCTGCTTCCAGTTTTTAATAATCAAGCCTTTTTGGTGACAAGGGAAGAAAACACATGACTCCGAGGTCAGGAAAAAGTTTGCCACCCTCCCAAAAGTTTTGTTGAAGCCAAAACTTTCCTTGAAACCAAATGCAAAAACGGACTTCAGGATGAGATTCTGGGTGGAATTCCATGTCTAAAAATGGTGTTGCTTCCAGTTTTTAAAAATCAAGCCTTTTTGGTGACAAGGGAAGAAAACACATGACTCCGAGGTCAGGAAAAAGTTTGCCACCCTCCCAAAAGTTTTGTTGAAGCCAAAACTTTTCTTGACACCAAACGCAAAAACGGACTTCAGGACGAGATTCAGGGTGGAATTCCATGTCTAAAAATGGTGTTGCTTCCAGTTTTTAAAAATCAAGCCTTTTTGGTGCCAAAGGGAAGAAAACACATGACTCCGAGGTTAGGAAAAAGTTTGCCAATCTTCCTATAGTTCTTTTGAAGCCAAAATTTTTCGTGACACCAAATGCAAAAACGGACTTCAGGAGAAGATTCAGGGTGGAATTCCATGTCTAAAAATGGTGTTCCTTCCCGTTTTTAAAAATCAAGCCTTTTTGGTTCCAAGGGAAGAAAACACCATGGTCAGGAAAAAGTTTGCCAAGCTCCCTATATTTTTTTTCAACGCAAAATTTTTCTTCACACCAAGTTGAAAAATGGACTTAAGAACTAGTTTCAGGGTGGAATTCCATGTCTAAAAATGGTGTTGCTTCCAGTTTTTAAAAATCAAGCCTTTTTGGTGCCAAAGGGAAGAAAACACATGACTCCGCGGTCAGGAAAAAGTTTGCCACGCTCCCTATAGTTTATTTGAAGCGAAAATTTTTCTTGACACCAAATGCAAAAATGGACTTCAGGACTAGTTTCAGGGTGGAATTCCATGTCTCAAAATGGTGTTGCCTCCAGTTTGTAAAAATCAAGCCTTTTCGGTGCCAAGGGAAGAAAACACATGACTCCACGGTCAGGAAAAACTTTGCCAAGCTCCCAATAATTTTTTTGCAGCCAAAATTTTTCTTGACACCAAACAAACAACGGACTTCAGGACGAGATTCAGGGTGGAATTCCATGTCTAAAAATGGTGCTGCTTCCTGTTTTTAAAAATCAAGCCTTTTTGGTGACAAGGCAAGAAAACATATGACTCCGAGGTCAGGAAAAAGTTTGCCAATCTTCCTATAGTTCTTTTGAAGCCAAAATTTTTCTTGACAGCAAATGTAAAAACAGACTTCAGGATGAGATTCAGGGTGGAATTCCATGTCTAAAAATGGTGTTGCTTCCTGTTTTTAAAAATCAAACCTTTTTGGTGACAAGGGAAGAAAACACATGACTCATGAAAAAGTTTGCCAAGCTCCCCATAGTTTTATTGAAGCCAAAATTTTTCTTGAAACCAAATGCAAAAACGGACTTCAGGATGAGATTCTGGGTGGAATTCCATGTCTAAAAATGGTGTTGCTTCCAGTTTTTAAAAATAAAGCCTTTTTGGTTCCAAGGGAAGAAAACACCATGGTCAGGAAAAAGTTTGCCACGCTCATTATAGTTTTTTTGAAGCGAAAATTTTTCTTGACACCAAATGCAAAAAAGGGCTTCAGGAGAAAATTCAGGGTGGAATTCCATGTCTAAAAATGGTGTTCCTTCCCATTTTTAAAAATCAAGCCTTTTTGGTTCCAAGGGAAGAAAACACCATGGTCAGGAAAAAGTTTGCCACGCTCCCTATAGTATTTTTGAAGCGAAAATTTTTCTTGACACCAAATGCAAAAACGGGCTTCAGGAGAAGATTCAGGGTGGAATTCCATGTCTAAAAATGGTGTTGCTTCCTATTTTTAAAAATCAAGCCTTTTTGGTTCCAAGGGAAGAAAACACATGACTCCGCGGTCAGGAAAAAGTTTGCCACGCTCCCTATAGTTTTTTTGAAGCGAAAATTTTTCTTGACACCAAATGCAAAAATGGACTTCAGGACTAGTTTCAGGGTGGAATTCCATGTCTCAAAATGGTGTTGCCTCCAGTTTGTAAAAATCAAGCCTTTTCGGTGCCAAGGGAAGAAAACACATGACTCCACGGTCAGGAAAAACTTTGCCAAGCTCCCAATAATTTTTTTGCAGCCAAAATTTTTCTTGACACCAAACAAACAACGGACTTCAGGACGAGATTCAGGGTGGAATTCCATGTCTAAAAATGGTGCTGCTTCCTGTTTTTAAAAATCAAGCCTTTTTGGTGACAAGGCAAGAAAACATATGACTCCGAGGTCAGGAAAAAGTTTGCCAATCTTCCTATAGTTCTTTTGAAGCCAAAATTTTTCTTGACAGCAAATGTAAAAACAGACTTCAGGATGAGATTCAGGGTGGAATTCCATGTCTAAAAATGGTGTTGCTTCCTGTTTTTAAAAATCAAACCTTTTTGGTGACAAGGGAAGAAAAAACATGACTCCGCGGTCACGAAAAAGTTTGCCACGCTCCCTATAGTTTTTTTGAAGCCAAAATTTTTCCTGACACCAAACACAAAAACGGACTTCAGGACGAGATTCAGGGTGGAATTCCATGTCTAAATATAGTGTTGCCTCCAGTTTTTAAAAATCAAGCCTTTTTTGTGCCAAAGGAAGAAAACACATGACTCCACGGTCAGGAAAAAGTTTGCCAAGCTCCCTATATTTTTTTTCAACGCAAAATTTTTCTTCACACCAAGTTCAAAAATGGACTTAAGAACTAGTTTCAGGGTGGAATTCCATGTCTAAAAATGGTGTTGCTTCCAGTTTTTAAAAATCAAGCCTTTTTGGTGCCAAAGGGAAGAAAACACATGACTCCGAGGTCAGAAAAAAGTTTGCCAATCTTCCTATAGTTCTTTTGAAGCCAAAATTTTTCGTGACACCAAACGCAAAAACAGACTTCAGGATAAGATTCAGGGTGGAATTCCATGTCTAAAAATGGTGTTGCTTCCTGTTTTTAAAAATCAAACCTTTTTGGTGACAAGGGAAGAAAACACATGACTCATGAAAAAGTTTGCCAAGCTCCCCATAGTTTTATTGAAGCCAAAATTTTTCTTGAAACCAAATGCAAAAACGGACTTCAGGATGAGATTCCGGGTGGAATTCCATGTCTAAAAATGGTGTTGCTTCCAGTTTTTAAAAATCAAGCCTTTTCGGTGCCAAGGGAAGAAAACACATGACTCCACGGTCAGGAAAAACTTTGCCAAGCTCCCAATAATTTTTTTGCAGCCAAAATTTTTCTTGACACCAAAAAAACAACGGACTTCAGGACGAGATTCAGGGTGGAATTCCATGTCTAAAAATGGTGCTGCTTCCTGTTTTTAAAAATCAAGCCTTTTTGGTGACAAGGCAAGAAAACATATGACTCCGAGGTCAGGAAAAAGTTTGCCAATCTTCCTATAGTTCTTTTGAAGCCAAAATTTTTCTTGACAGCAAATGTAAAAACAGACTTCAGGATGAGATTCAGGGTGGAATTCCATGTCTAAAAATGGTGTTGCTTCCTGTTTTTAAAAATCAAACCTTTTTGGTGACAAGGGAAGAAAAAACATGACTCCACGGTCAGGAAAAAGTTTGCCAAGCTCCCTATATTTTTTTTCAACGCAAAATTTTCCTTCACACCCAGTTCAAAAATGGACTTAAGAACTAGTTTCAGGGTGGAATTCCATGTCTAAAAATGGTGTTGCTTCCAGTTTATAAAAATCAAGCCTTTTTGGTGCCAAAGGGAAGAAAACACATGACTCCGAGGTCAGAAAAAAGTTTGCCACCCTCCCAAAAGTTTTGTTGAAGCCAAAACTTTTCTTGACACCAAATGCAAAAACGGACTTCCGGATGAGATTCTGGGTGGAATTCCATGTCTAAAAATGGTGTTGCTTCCAGTTTTTAAAAATCAAGCCTTTTTGGTGCCAAGGGAAGAAAACACATGACTCCGAGGTCAGGAAAAACTTTGCCAACCTCCCAATAATTTTTTTGCAGCCAAAATTTTTCTTGACACCAAACAAACAACGGACTTCAGGACGAGATTCAGGGTGGAATTCCATGTCTAAAAATGGTGCTGCTTCCTGTTTTTAAAAATCAAGCCTTTTTGGTGACAAGGCAAGAAAACATATGACTCCGAGGTCAGGAAAAAGTTTGCCAATCTTCCTATAGTTCTTTTGAAGCCAAAATTTTTCGTGACACCAAACGCAAAAACAGACTTCAGGATAAGATTCAGGGTGGAATTCCATGTCTAAAAATGGTGTTGCTTCCAGTTTTTAAAAATCAAGCCTTTTTGGTTCCAAGGGAAGAAAACACATGACTCTGCGGTCAGGAAAAAGTTTGAAAATCTCCCTATAGTTTTTTTGAAGCGAAAATTTTTCTTGACACCAAATGCAAAAACGGACTTCAGGATGAGATTCAGGGTGGAATTCCATGTCTAAAAATGGTGTTGCTTCCTGTTTTTAAAAATCAAACCTTTTTGGTGACAAGGGAAGAAAACACATGACTCATGAAAAAGTTTGCCAAGCTCCCCATAGTTTTATTGAAGCCAAAATTTTTCTTGAAACCAAATGCAAAAACGGACTTCAGGATGAGATTCCGGGTGGAATTCCATGTCTAAAAATGGTGTTGCTTCCAGTTTTTAAAAATCAAACCTTTTCGGTGCCAAGGGAAGAAAACACATGACTCCACGGTCAGGAAAAACTTTGCCAAGCTCCCAATAATTTTTTTGCAGCCAAAATTTTTCTTGACACCAAAAAAACAACGGACTTCAGGACGAGATTCAGGGTGGAATTCCATGTCTAAAAATGGTGCTGCTTCCTGTTTTTAAAAATCAAGCCTTTTTGGTGACAAGGCAAGAAAACATATGACTCCGAGGTCAGGAAAAAGTTTGCCAATCTTCCTATAGTTCTTTTGAAGCCAAAATTTTTCTTGACAGCAAATGTAAAAACAGACTTCAGGATGAGATTCAGGGTGGAATTCCATGTCTAAAAATGGTGTTGCTTCCTGTTTTTAAAAATCAAACCTTTTTGGTGACAAGGGAAGAAAAAACATGACTCCACGGTCAGGAAAAAGTTTGCCAAGCTCCCTATATTTTTTTTCAACGCAAAATTTTTCTTCACACCAAGTTCAAAAATGGACTTAAGAACTAGTTTCAGGGTGGAATTCCATGTCTAAAAATGGTGTTGCTTCCAGTTTTTAAAAATCAAGCCTTTTTGGTGCCAAAGGGAAGAAAACACATGACTCCGAGGTCAGAAAAAAGTTTGCCACCCTCCCAAAAGTTTTGTTGAAGCCAAAACTTTTCTTGACACCAAATGCAAAAACGGACTTCCGGATGAGATTCTGGGTGGAATTCCATGTCTAAAAATGGTGTTGCTTCCAGTTTTTAAAAATCAAGCCTTTTTGGTGCCAAGGGAAGAAAACACATGACTCCGAGGTCAGGAAAAACTTTGCCAACCTCCCAATAATTTTTTTGCAGCCAAAATTTTTCTTGACACCAAACAAACAACGGACTTCAGGACGAGATTCAGGGTGGAATTCCATGTCTAAAAATGGTGCTGCTTCCTGTTTTTAAAAATCAAGCCTTTTTGGTGACAAGGCAAGAAAACATATGACTCCGAGGTCAGGAAAAAGTTTGCCAATCTTCCTATAGTTCTTTTGAAGCCAAAATTTTTCTTGACAGCAAATGTAAAAACAGACTTCAGGATGAGATTCAGGGTGGAATTCAATGTCTAAAAATGGTGTTGCTTCCTGTTTTTAAAAATCAAACCTTTTTGGTGACAAGGGAAGAAAAACACATGACTCCCCGGTCACGAAAAAGTTTGCCACGCTCCCTATAGTTTTTTTGAAGCTAAAATTTTTCCTGACACCAAATACAAAAACGGACTCCAGGACGAGATTCAGGGTGGAATTCCATGTCTAAATATAGTGTTGCCTCCAATTTTTAAAAATCAAGCCTTTTTTGTGCCAAAGGAAGAAAACACATGACTCCGAGGTCAGAAAAAAGTTTGCCAATCTTCCTATAGTTCTTTTGAAGCCAAAATTTTTCGTGACACCAAACGCAAAAACAGACTTCAGGATAAGATTCAGGGTGGAATTCCATGTCTAAAAATGGTGTTGCTTCCAGTTTTTAAAAATCAAGCCTTTTTGGTTCCAAGGGAAGAAAACACATGACTCTGCGGTCAGGAAAAAGTTTGAAAATCTCCCTATAGTTTTTTTGAAGCGAAAATTTTTCTTGACACCAAATGCAAAAACGGACTTCAGGATGAGATTCAGGGTGGAATTCCATGTCTAAAAATGGTGTTGCTTCCTGTTTTTAAAAATCAAACCTTTTTGGTGACAAGGGAAGAAAACACATGACTCATGAAAAAGTTTGCCAAGCTCCCCATAGTTTTATTGAAGCCAAAATTTTTCTTGAAACCAAATGCAAAAACGGACTTCAGGATGAGATTCCGGGTGGAATTCCATGTCTAAAAATGGTGTTGCTTCCAGTTTTTAAAAATCAAACCTTTTCGGTGCCAAGGGAAGAAAACACATGACTCCACGGTCAGGAAAAACTTTGCCAAGCTCCCAATAATTTTTTTGCAGCCAAAATTTTTCTTGACACCAAAAAAACAACGGACTTCAGGACGAGATTCAGGGTGGAATTCCATGTCTAAAAATGGTGCTGCTTCCTGTTTTTAAAAATCAAGCCTTTTTGGTGACAAGGCAAGAAAACATATGACTCCGAGGTCAGGAAAAAGTTTGCCAATCTTCCTATAGTTCTTTTGAAGCCAAAATTTTTCTTGACAGCAAATGTAAAAACAGACTTCAGGATGAGATTCAGGGTGGAATTCCATGTCTAAAAATGGTGTTGCTTCCTGTTTTTAAAAATCAAACCTTTTTGGTGACAAGGGAAGAAAAAACATGACTCCACGGTCAGGAAAAAGTTTGCCAAGCTCCCTATATTTTTTTTCAACGCAAAATTTTTCTTCACACCAAGTTCAAAAATGGACTTAAGAACTAGTTTCAGGGTGGAATTCCATGTCTAAAAATGGTGTTGCTTCCAGTTTTTAAAAATCAAGCCTTTTTGGTGCCAAAGGGAAGAAAACACATGACTCCGAGGTCAGAAAAAAGTTTGCCACCCTCCCAAAAGTTTTGTTGAAGCCAAAACTTTTCTTGACACCAAATGCAAAAACGGACTTCCGGATGAGATTCTGGGTGGAATTCCATGTCTAAAAATGGTGTTGCTTCCTGTTTTTAAAAATCAAACCTTTTTGGTGACAAGGGAAGAAAAACACATGACTCCCCGGTCACGAAAAAGTTTGCCACGCTCCCTATAGTTTTTTTGAAGCTAAAATTTTTCCTGACACCAAACACAAAAACGGACTTCAGGACGAGATTCAGGGTGTAATTCCATGTCTAAATATACTGTTGCCTCCAATTTTTAAAAATGAAGCCTTTTTTGTGCCAAAGGAAGAAAACACATGACTCCACGGTCAGGAAAAAGTTTGCCAAGCTCCCTATAGTTTTTTTCAACGCAAAATTTTTCTTCACACCAAGTTCAAAAATGGACTTAAGAACTAGTTTCAGGGTGGAATTCCATGTCTAAAAATGGTGTTGCTTCCAGTTTTTAAAAATCAAGCCTTTTTGGTGCCAAAGGGAAGAAAACACATGACTCCGAGGTCAGGAAAAAGTTTGCCAATCTTACTATAGTTCTTTTGAAACCAAAATTTTTCGTGACACCAAACGCAAAAACAGACTTCAGGATAAGATTCAGGGTGGAATTCCATGTCTAAAAATGGTGTTGCTTCCAGTTTTTAAAAATCAAGCCTTTTTGGTTCCAAGGGAAGAAAACACATGACTCATGAAAAAGTTTGCCAAGCTCCCCATAGTTTTATTGAAGCCAAAATTTTTCTTGAAACCAAATGCAAAAACGGACTTCAGGATGAGATTCTGGGTGGAATTCCATGTCTAAAAATGGTGTTGCTTCCAGTTTTTAAAAATCAAGCCTTTTTGGTGACAAGGGAAGAAAACACATGACTCCGAGGTCAGGAAAAAGTTTGCCACCCTCCCAAAAGTTTTGTTGAAGCCAAAACTTTTCTTGACACCAAACGCAAAAACGGACTTCAGGACGAGATTCAGGGTGGAATTCCATGTCTAAAAATGGTGTTGCTTCCAGTTTTTAAAAATCAAGCCTTTTTGGTGCCAAAGGGAAGAAAACACGACTCCGAGGTTAGGAAAAAGTTTGCCAATCTTCCTATAGTTCTTTTGAAGCCAAAATTTTTCGTGACACCAAATGCAAAAACGGACTTCAGGAGAAGATTCAGGGTGGAATTCCATGTCTAAAAATGGTGTTCCTTCCCGTTTTTAAAAATCAAGCCTTTTTGGTTCCAAGGGAAGAAAACACCATGGTCAGGAAAAAGTTTGCCAAGCTCCCTATATTTTTTTTCAACGCAAAATTTTTCTTCACACCAAGTTGAAAAATGGACTTAAGAACTTGTTTCAGGGTGGAATTCCATGTCTAAAAATCGTGTTGCTTCCAGTTTTTAAAAATCAAGCCTTTTTGGTGCCAAAGGGAAGAAAACACATGACTCCGCGGTCAGGAAAAAGTTTGCCACGCTCCCTATAGTTTTTTTGAAGCCAAAATTTTTCCTGACACCAAACACAAAAACGGACTTCAGGACGAGATTCAGGGTGGAATTCCATGTCTAAATATAGTGTTGCCTCCAGTTTTTAAAAATCAAGCCTTTTTTGTGCCAAAGGAAGAAAACACATGACTCCACGGTCAGGAAAAAGTTTGCCAAGCTCCCTATATTTTTTTTCAACGCAAAATTTTTCTTCACACCAAGTTCAAAAGCGGACTTAAGAACTAGTTTCAGGGTGGAATTCCATGTCTAAAAATGGTGTTGCTTCCAGTTTTTAAAAATCAAGCCTTTTTGGTGACAAGGGAAGAAAACACATGACTCCGAGGTCAGGAAAAAGTTTGCCAATCTTCCTATAGTTCTTTTGAAGCCAAAATTTTTCTTGACAGCAAATGTAAAAACGGACTTCAGGATGAGATTCCGGGTGGAATTCCATGTCTAAAAATGGTGTTGCTTCCAGTTTTTAAAAATAAAGCCTTTTTGGTTCCAAGGGAAGAAAACACATGACTCCGTGGTCAGGAAAATTTTGACAATCTCCCTATAGTTTTTTTGAAGGCAAAATTTTTCTTGACACCAAATGCAAAAACGGACTTCAGGAGAAGATTCAGGGTGGAATTCCATGTCTAAGAATGGTGTTGCTTCCAGTTTTTAAAAATCAAGCCTTTTTGGTTCCAAGGGAAGAAAACACCATGGTCAGGAAAAAGTTTGCCACGCTCCCAAAAGTTTTGTTGAAGCCAAAACTTTTCTTGACACCAAATGCAAAAACGGACTTCAGGACGAGATTCTGGGTGGAATTCCATGTCTAAAAATGGTGTTGCTTCCTGTTTTTAAAAATCAAACCTTTTTGGTGACAAGGGAAGAAAAAACATGACTCCGCGGTCACGAAAAAGTTTGCCACGCTCCCTATAGTTTTTTTGAAGCCAAAATTTTTCCTGACACCAAACACAAAAACGGACTTCAGGACGAGATTCAGGGAGGAATTCCATGTCTAAATATAGTGTTGCCTCCAGTTTTTAAAAATCAAGCCTTTTTTGTGCCAAAGGAAGAAAACAAATGACTCCACGGTCAGGAAAAAGTTTGCCAAGCTCCCTGTATTTTTTTTCAACGCAAAATTTTTCTTCACACCAAATTCAAAAACGGACTTCAGGACTAGTTTCAGGGTGGAATTCCATGTCTAAAAATGGTGTTGCTTCCAGTTTTTAAAAATCAAGCCTTTTTGGTTCCAAGGGAAGAAAACACCATGGTCAGGAAAAAGTTTGCCACGCTCCCAAAAGTTTTTCTGAAGCCAAAATTTTTCTTGACACCAAATGCAAAACCGGAATTCAGGACGAGATTCAGGGTGGAATTCCATGTCTAAAAATGGTGTTGCTTCCAGTTTTTAAAAATAAAGCCTTTTTGGTTCCAAGGGAAGAAAAAACATGACTCCGAGGTCAGGAAAAAGTTTGACAATCTCCCTATATTTTTTTTCAAGCAAAATTTTTCATCACACCAAGTTCAAAAACGGACTTCAGGACTAGTTTCAGGGTGGAATTCCATGTCTCAAAATGGTGTTGCCTCCAGTTTGTAAAAATCAAGCCTTTTCAGTGCCAAGGGAAGAAAACACATGACTCAGCGGTCAGGAAAAACTTTGCCAAGCTCCCAATAATTTTTTTGCAGTCAAAATTTTTCTTGACACCAAACACAACGGACTTCAGGACGAGATTCAGGGTGGAATTCCATGTCTAAAAATGGTGTTGCTTCCTGTTTTTAAAAATCAAATCTTTTTGGTGACAAGGGAAAAAAAAACATGACTCCGCGGTCACGAAAAAGTTTGCCACGCTCCCTATAGTTTTTTTGAAGCCAAAATTTTTCCTGACACCAAACAGAAAACGGACTTCAGGACGAGATTCAGGGTGGAATTCCATGTCTAAATATAGTGTTGCCTCCAGTTTTTAAAAATCAAGCCTTTTTTGTGCCAAAGGAAGAAAACACATGAATCCACGGTCAGGAAAAAGTTTGCCAAGCTCCCTATATTTTTTTTCAACACAAAATTTTTCTTCACACCAAGTTCAAAAATGGACTTAAGAACTAGTTTCAGGGTGGAATTCCATGTCTAAAAATGGTGTTGCTTCCAGTTTTTAAAAATCAAGCCTTTTTGGTTCCAAGGGAAGAAAACACATGACTCCGCGGTCAGGAAAAAGTTTGACAATCTACCTATAGTTTTTTTGAAGCGAAAATTTTTCTTGACAGCAAATGCAAAAACGGACTTCAGGACGAGATTCAGGGTGGAATTCCATGTCTAAAAATGGTGTTGCTTCCTGTTTTTAAAAATCAAGCCTTTTTGGTGACAAGGGAAGAAAACATATGACTCCGAGGTCAGGAAAAAGTATGCCAAGCTCCCCATAGTTTTATTGAAGCCAAAATTTTTCTTGAAACCAAATGCAAAAACGGACTTCAGGATGAGATTCAGGGTGGAATTCCATGTCTAAATATAGTGTTGCCTCCAGTTTTTAAAAATCAAGCCTTTTTTGTGCCAAAGGAAGAAAACAAATGACTCCACGGTCAGGAAAAAGTTTGCCAAGCTCCCTGTATTTTTTTTCAACGCAAAATTTTTCTTCACACCAAATTCAAAAACGGACTTCAGGACTAGTTTCAGGGTGGAATTCCATGTCTAAAAATGGTGTTGCTTCCAGTTTTTAAAAATCAAGCCTTTTTGGTTCCAAGGGAAGAAAACACCATGGTCAGGAAAAAGTTTGCCACGCTCCCAAAAGTTTTTCTGAAGCCAAAATTTTTCTTGACACCAAATGCAAAACCGGAATTCAGGACGAGATTCAGGGTGGAATTCCATGTCTAAAAATGGTGTTGCTTCCAGTTTTTAAAAATAAAGCCTTTTTGGTTCCAAGGGAAGAAAAAACATGACTCCGAGGTCAGGAAAAAGTTTGACAATCTCCCTATATTTTTTTTCAAGCAAAATTTTTCATCACACCAAGTTCAAAAACGGACTTCAGGACTAGTTTCAGGGTGGAATTCCATGTCTCAAAATGGTGTTGCCTCCAGTTTGTAAAAATCAAGCCTTTTCAGTGCCAAGGGAAGAAAACACATGACTCAGCGGTCAGGAAAAACTTTGCCAAGCTCCCAATAATTTTTTTGCAGTCAAAATTTTTCTTGACACCAAACACAACGGACTTCAGGACGAGATTCAGGGTGGAATTC
Organism: Masticophis lateralis; assembly: GCA_030761175.1. NCBI lineage: Eukaryota > Metazoa > Chordata > Lepidosauria > Squamata > Colubridae > Masticophis > Masticophis lateralis. The sequence continues at coordinate 91,682,506 of JAUDYJ010000005.1, forward strand.
CATGTCTAAAAATGGTGTTGCTTCCTGTTTTTAAAAATCAAATCTTTTTGGTGACAAGGGAAAAAAAAAAGATGACTCCGCGGTCACGAAAAAGTTTGCCACGCTCCCTATAGTTTTTTTGAAGCCAAAATTTTTCCTGACACCAAACAGAAAACGGACTTCAGGACGAGATTCAGGGTGGAATTCCATGTCTAAATATAGTGTTGCCTCCAGTTTTTAAAAATCAAGCCTTTTTTGTGCCAAAGGAAGAAAACACATGAATCCACGGTCAGGAAAAAGTTTGCCAAGCTCCCTATATTTTTTTTCAACACAAAATTTTTCTTCACACCAAGTTCAAAAATGGACTTAAGAACTAGTTTCAGGGTGGAATTCCATGTCTAAAAATGGTGTTGCTTCCAGTTTTTAAAAATCAAGCCTTTTTGGTTCCAAGGGAAGAAAACACATGACTCCGCGGTCAGGAAAAAGTTTGACAATCTACCTATAGTTTTTTTGAAGCGAAAATTTTTCTTGACAGCAAATGCAAAAACGGACTTCAGGACGAGATTCAGGGTGGAATTCCATGTCTAAAAATGGTGTTGCTTCCTGTTTTTAAAAATCAAGCCTTTTTGGTGACAAGGGAAGAAAACATATGACTCCGAGGTCAGGAAAAAGTATGCCAAGCTCCCCATAGTTTTATTGAAGCCAAAATTTTTCTTGAAACCAAATGCAAAAACGGACTTCAGGATGAGATTCAGGGTGGAATTCCATGTCTAAAAATGGTGTTGCTTCCAGTTTTTAAAAATCAAGCCTTTTTGGTGACAAGGGAAGAAAACACATGACTCCGAGGTCAGGAAAAAGTTTGCCAATCTTCCTATAGTTCTTTTGAAGCCAAAATTTTTCTTGACAGCAAATGTAAAAACGGACTTAAGGATGATATTCCGGGTGGAATTCCATGTCTAAAAATGGTGTTGCCTCCAGTTATAAAAAATCAAGCCTTTTCAGTGCCAAGGGAAGAAAACACATGACGCAGCGGTCAGGAAAAAGTTTGCCAAGCTCCCTATCTTTTTTTTCAAGCAAAATTTTTCTTCACACCAAGTTCAAAAACGGACTTCAGGACTAGTTTCAGGGTGGAATTCCATGTCTCAAAATGGTGTTGCTTCCTGTTTTTAAAAATCAAACCTTTTTGGTGACAAGGGAAGAAAAAACATGACTCCGCGGTCACGAAAAAGTTTGCCACGCTCCCTATAGTTTTTTTGAAGCCAAAATTTTTCCTGACACCAAACAGAAAACGGACTTCAGGACGAGATTCAGGGTGGAATTCCATGTCTAAATATAGTGTTGCCTCCAGTTTTTAAAAATCAAGCCTTTTTTGTGCCAAAGGAAATAAACACATGACTCCACGGTCAGGAAAAAGTTTGCCAAGCTCCTTATATTTTTTTTCAACACAAAATTTTTCTTCACACCAAGTTCAAAAATGGACTTAAGAACTAGTTTCAGGGTGGAATTCCATGTCTAAAAATGGTGTTGCTTCCAGTTTTTAAAAATCAAGCCTTTTTGGTTCCAAGGGAAGAAAACACATGACTCCGCGGTCAGGAAAAAGTTTGACAATCTCCCTATAGTTTTTTTGAAGCGAAAATTTTTCTTGACACCAAATGCAAAAACAGACTTCAGGACGAGATTCAGGGTGGAATTCCATGTCTAAAAATGGTGTTGCTTCCAGTTTTTAAAAATCAAGCCTTTTTGGTGACAAGGGAAGAAAACACATGACTCCGAGGTCAGGAAAAAGTTTGCCAATCTTCCTATAGTTCTTTTGAAGCCAAAATTTTTCTTGACAGCAAATGTAAAAACGGACTTAAGGATGAGATTCCGGGTGGAATTCCATGTCTAAAAATGGTGTTGCCTCCAGTTTTTAAAAATCAAGCCTTTTCAGTGCCAAGGGAAGAAAAAACATGACTCCGAGGTCAGGAAAAAGTTTGCCAAGCTCCCTATCTTTTTTTTCAAGCAAAATTTTTCTTCACACCAAGTTCAAAAATGGACTTAAGAACTAGTTTCAGGGTGGAATTCCATGTCTAAAAATGGTGTTGCTTCCTGTATTTAAAAATCAAGCCTTTTTGGTGACAAGGGAAGAAAACATATGACTCCGAGGTCAGGAAAAAGTTTGCCAAGCTCCCCATAGTTTTATTGAAGCCAAAATTTTTCTTGAAACCAAATGCAAAAACGGACTTCAGGATGAGATTCAGGGTGGAATTCCATGTCTAAAAATGGTGTTGCTTCCAGTTTTTAAAAATCAAACCTTTTTGGTGACAAGGGAAGAAAAAACATGACTCCGCGGTCACGAAAAAGTTTGCCACGCTCCCTATAGTATTTTTGAAGCCAAAATTTTTCCTGACACCAAACACAAAAACGGACTTCAGGACGAGATTCAGGGTGGAATTCCATGTCTAAATATAGTGTTGCCTCCAGTTTTTAAAAATCAAGCCTTTTTTGTGCCAAAGGAAGAAAACACATGACTCCACGGTCAGGAAAAGGTTTGCCAAGCTCCCTATATTTTTTTTCAACGCAAAATTTTTCTTCACACCAAGTTCAAAAACGGACTTAAGAACTAGTTTCAGGGTGGAATTCCATGTCTAAAAATGGTGTTGCTTCCAGTTTTTAAAAATCAAGCCTTTTTGGTTCCAAGGGAAGAAAATACCATGGTCAGGAAAAAGTTTGCCATGCTCCCAAAAGATTTGTTGAAGCCAAAACTTTTCTTGACACCAAATGCAAAAACGGACTTCAGGACGAGATTCAGGGTGGAATTCCATGTCTAAAAATGGTGTTGCTTCCAGTTTTTAAAAATCAAGCCTTTTTGGTTCCAAGGGAAGAAAACACATGACTCCGAGGTCAGGAAAAAGTTTGCCAAGCTCCCCATAGTTTTATTGAAGCCAAAATTTTTCTTGAAACCAAATGCAAAAACGGAGTTCAGGACGAGATTCAGGGTGGAATTCCATGTCTAAAAATGGTGTTGCTTCCAGTTTTTAAAAATCAAGCCTTTTTGGTGACAAGGGAAGAAAACACATGACTCCGAGGTCAGGAAAAAGTTTGCCAATCTTCCTATAGTTCTTTTGAAGCCAAAATTTTTCTTGACAGCAAATGTAAAAACGGACTTCAGGATGAAGTCTAAAATCTAAAGTCTAAAAATGGTGTTGCTTCCAGTTGGTTTCAAGAAAAATTTTGGCTTCAAAAAAACTATAGGGGGCTTGGCAAACTTTTTCCTGACCACTGAGTCATGTGTTTTCCTCCTTTGGCACAAAAAAGTCTTGATTTTTAAAAAGTGAAAGCAACACCATTTTTAGACATGGAATTCCACCCTGAATCTCATCCTGAAGTCCGTTTTTGAACTTGGTGTCAAGAAAAGTTTTGGCTTCAACAAATCTTTTGGGAGCATGGCAAACTTTTTCCTGACCATGGTGTTTTCTTCTCTTGGAACCAAAAAGGCTTTATTTTTAAAAACTGGAAGCAACACCATTTTTAGACTTTAGATTTTAGACTTCATCCTGAAGTCCGTTTTTACATTTGCTGTCAAGAAAAATTTTGGCTTCAAAAGAACTATAGGAAGATTGGCAAACAAGGGAAGAAAACATATGACTCCGAGGTCAGGAAAAAGTTTGCCAAGCTCCCCATAGTTTTATTGAAGCCAAAATTTTTCTTGAAACCAAATGCAAAAACGGACTTCAGGATGAGATTCAGGGTGGAATTCCATGTCTAAAAATGGTGTTGCTTCCAGTTTTTAAAAATCAAACCTTTTTGGTGACAAGGGAAGAAAAAACATGACTCCGCGGTCACGAAAAAGTTTGCCACGCTCCCTATAGTATTTTTGAAGCCAAAATTTTTCCTGACACCAAACACAAAAACGGACTTCAGGACGAGATTCAGGGTGGAATTCCATGTCTAAATATAGTGTTGCCTCCAGTTTTTAAAAATCAAGCCTTTTTTGTGCCAAAGGAAGAAAACACATGACTCCACGGTCAGGAAAAGGTTTGCCAAGCTCCCTATATTTTTTTTCAACGCAAAATTTTTCTTCACACCAAGTTCAAAAACGGACTTCAGGACGAGATTCAGGGTGGAATTCCATGTCTAAAAATGGTGTTGCTTCCAGTTTTTAAAAATCAAGCCTTTTTGGTTCCAAGGGAAGAAAACACATGACTCCGAGGTCAGGAAAAAGTTTGCCAAGCTCCCCATAGTTTTATTGAAGCCAAAATTTTTCTTGAAACCAAATGCAAAAACGGAGTTCAGGATGAGATTCAGGGTGGAATTCCATGTCTAAAAATGGTGTTGCTTCCAGTTTTTAAAAATCAAGCCTTTTTGGTGACAAGGGAAGAAAACACATGACTCCGAGGTCAGGAAAAAGTTTGCCAATCTTCCTATAGTTCTTTTGAAGCCAAAATTTTTCTTGACAGCAAATGTAAAAACGGACTTCAGGATGAGATTCCGGGTGGAATTCCATGTCTAAAAATGGTGTTGCTTCCAGTTTTTAAAAATAAAGCCTTTTTGGTTCCAAGAGAAGAAAACACCATGGTCAGGAAAAAGTTTGCCATGCTCCCAAAAGATTTGTTGAAGGCAAAACTTTTCTTGACACCAAATGCAAAAACGGACTTCAGGACGAGATTCTGGGTGGAATTCCATGTCTAAAAATGGTGTTGCTTCCTGTTTTTAAAAATCAAACCTTTTTGGTGACAAGGGAAGAAAAAACATGACTCCGCGGTCACGAAAAAGTTTGCCACGCTCCCTATAGTTTTTTTGAAGCCAAAATTTTTCCTGACACCAAACACAAAAACGGACTTCAGGACGAGATTCAGGGTGGAATTCCATGTCTAAATATAGTGTTGCCTCCAGTTTTTAAAAATCAAGCCTTTTTTGTGCCAAAGGAAGAAAACAAATGACTCCACGGTCAGGAAAAAGTTTGCCAAGCTCCCTGTATTTTTTTTCAACGCAAAATTTTTCTTCACACCAAATTCAAAAACGGACTTCAGGACTAGTTTCAGGGTGGAATTCCATGTCTAAAAATGGTGTTGCTTCCAGTTTTTAAAAATCAAGCCTTTTTGGTTCCAAGGGAAGAAAACACCATGGTCAGGAAAAAGTTTGCCACACTCCCAAAAGTTTTTCTGAAGCCAAAATTTTTCTTGACACCAAATGCAAAACCGGAATTCAGGACGAGATTCAGGGTGGAATTCCATGTCTAAAAATGGTGTTGCTTCCAGTTTTTAAAAATAAAGCCTTTTTGGTTCCAAGGGAAGAAAAAACATGACTCCGAGGTCAGGAAAAAGTTTGACAATCTCCCTATATTTTTTTTCAAGCAAAATTTTTCATCACACCAAGTTCAAAAACGGACTTCAGGACTAGTTTCAGGGTGGAATTCCATGTCTCAAAATGGTGTTGCCTCCAGTTTGTAAAAATCAAGCCTTTTCAGTGCCAAGGGAAGAAAACACATGACTCAGCGGTCAGGAAAAACTTTGCCAAGCTCCCAATAATTTTTTTGCAGTCAAAATTTTTCTTGACACCAAACACAACGGACTTCAGGACGAGATTCAGGGTGGAATTCCATGTCTAAAAATGGTGTTGCTTCCTGTTTTTAAAAATCAAATCTTTTTGGTGACAAGGGAAAAAAAAACATGACTCCGCGGTCACGAAAAAGTTTGCCACGCTCCCTATAGTTTTTTTGAAGCCAAAATTTTTCCTGACACCAAACAGAAAACGGACTTCAGGACGAGATTCAGGGTGGAATTCCATGTCTAAATATAGTGTTGCCTCCAGTTTTTAAAAATCAAGCCTTTTTTGTGCCAAAGGAAGAAAACACATGAATCCACGGTCAGGAAAAAGTTTGCCAAGCTCCCTATATTTTTTTTCAACACAAAATTTTTATTCACACCAAGTTCAAAAATGGACTTAAGAACTAGTTTCAGGGTGGAATTCCATGTCTAAAAATGGTGTTGCTTCCAGTTTTTAAAAATCAAGCCTTTTTGGTTCCAAGGGAAGAAAACACATGACTCCGCGGTCAGGAAAAAGTTTGACAATCTACCTATAGTTTTTTTGAAGCGAAAATTTTTCTTGACAGCAAATGCAAAAACGGACTTCAGGACGAGATTCAGGGTGGAATTCCATGTCTAAAAATGGTGTTGCTTCCTGTTTTTAAAAATCAAGCCTTTTTGGTGACAAGGGAAGAAAACATATGACTCCGAGGTCAGGAAAAAGTATGCCAAGCTCCCCATAGTTTTATTGAAGCCAAAATTTTTCTTGAAACCAAATGCAAAAACGGACTTCAGGATGAGATTCAGGGTGGAATTCCATGTCTAAAAATGGTGTTGCTTCCAGTTTTTAAAAATCAAGCCTTTTTGGTGACAAGGGAAGAAAACACATGACTCCGAGGTCAGGAAAAAGTTTGCCAATCTTCCTATAGTTCTTTTGAAGCCAAAATTTTTCTTGACAGCAAATGTAAAAACGGACTTAAGGATGATATTCCGGGTGGAATTCCATGTCTAAAAATGGTGTTGCCTCCAGTTATAAAAAATCAAGCCTTTTCAGTGCCAAGGGAAGAAAACACATGACGCAGCGGTCAGGAAAAAGTTTGCCAAGCTCCCTATCTTTTTTTTCAAGCAAAATTTTTCTTCACACCAAGTTCAAAAACGGACTTCAGGACTAGTTTCAGGGTGGAATTCCATGTCTCAAAATGGTGTTGCTTCCTGTTTTTAAAAATCAAACCTTTTTGGTGACAAGGGAAGAAAAAACATGACTCCGCGGTCACGAAAAAGTTTGCCACGCTCCCTATAGTTTTTTTGAAGCCAAAATTTTTCCTGACACCAAACAGAAAACGGACTTCAGGACGAGATTCAGGGTGGAATTCCATGTCTAAATATAGTGTTGCCTCCAGTTTTTAAAAATCAAGCCTTTTTTGTGCCAAAGGAAGAAAACACATGACTCCACGGTCAGGAAAAAGTTTGCCAAGCTCCTTATATTTTTTTTCAACACAAAATTTTTCTTCACACCAAGTTCAAAAATGGACTTAAGAACTAGTTTCAGGGTGGAATTCCATGTCTAAAAATGGTGTTGCTTCCAGTTTTTAAAAATCAAGCCTTTTTGGTTCCAAGGGAAGAAAACACATGACTCCGCGGTCAGGAAAAAGTTTGACAATCTCCCTATAGTTTTTTTGAAGCGAAAATTTTTCTTGACACCAAATGCAAAAACAGACTTCAGGACGAGATTCAGGGTGGAATTCCATGTCTAAAAATGGTGTTGCTTCCAGTTTTTAAAAATCAAGCCTTTTTGGTGACAAGGGAAGAAAACACATGACTCCGAGGTCAGGAAAAAGTTTGCCAATCTTCCTATAGTTCTTTTGAAGCCAAAATTTTTCTTGACATCAAATGTAAAAACGGACTTAAGGATGAGATTCAGGGTGGAATTCCATGTCTAAATATAGTGTTGCCTCCAGTTTTTAAAAATCAAGCCTTTTTTGTGCCAAAGGAAGAAAACAAATGACTCCACGGTCAGGAAAAAGTTTGCCAAGCTCCCTGTATTTTTTTTCAACGCAAAATTTTTCTTCACACCAAATTCAAAAACGGACTTCAGGACTAGTTTCAGGGTGGAATTCCATGTCTAAAAATGGTGTTGCTTCCAGTTTTTAAAAATCAAGCCTTTTTGGTTCCAAGGGAAGAAAACACCATGGTCAGGAAAAAGTTTGCCACACTCCCAAAAGTTTTTCTGAAGCCAAAATTTTTCTTGACACCAAATGCAAAACCGGAATTCAGGACGAGATTCAGGGTGGAATTCCATGTCTAAAAATGGTGTTGCTTCCAGTTTTTAAAAATAAAGCCTTTTTGGTTCCAAGGGAAGAAAAAACATGACTCCGAGGTCAGGAAAAAGTTTGACAATCTCCCTATATTTTTTTTCAAGCAAAATTTTTCATCACACCAAGTTCAAAAACGGACTTCAGGACTAGTTTCAGGGTGGAATTCCATGTCTCAAAATGGTGTTGCCTCCAGTTTGTAAAAATCAAGCCTTTTCAGTGCCAAGGGAAGAAAACACATGACTCAGCGGTCAGGAAAAACTTTGCCAAGCTCCCAATAATTTTTTTGCAGTCAAAATTTTTCTTGACACCAAACACAACGGACTTCAGGACGAGATTCAGGGTGGAATTCCATGTCTAAAAATGGTGTTGCTTCCTGTTTTTAAAAATCAAATCTTTTTGGTGACAAGGGAAAAAAAAACATGACTCCGCGGTCACGAAAAAGTTTGCCACGCTCCCTATAGTTTTTTTGAAGCCAAAATTTTTCCTGACACCAAACAGAAAACGGACTTCAGGACGAGATTCAGGGTGGAATTCCATGTCTAAATATAGTGTTGCCTCCAGTTTTTAAAAATCAAGCCTTTTTTGTGCCAAAGGAAGAAAACACATGAATCCACGGTCAGGAAAAAGTTTGCCAAGCTCCCTATATTTTTTTTCAACACAAAATTTTTCTTCACACCAAGTTCAAAAATGGACTTAAGAACTAGTTTCAGGGTGGAATTCCATGTCTAAAAATGGTGTTGCTTCCAGTTTTTAAAAATCAAGCCTTTTTGGTTCCAAGGGAAGAAAACACATGACTCCGCGGTCAGGAAAAAGTTTGACAATCTACCTATAGTTTTTTTGAAGCGAAAATTTTTCTTGACAGCAAATGCAAAAACGGACTTCAGGACGAGATTCAGGGTGGAATTCCATGTCTAAAAATGGTGTTGCTTCCTGTATTTAAAAATCAAGCCTTTTTGGTGACAAGGGAAGAAAACATATGACTCCGAGGTCAGGAAAAAGTTTGCCAAGCTCCCCATAGTTTTATTGAAGCCAAAATTTTTCTTGAAACCAAATGCAAAAACGGACTTCAGGATGAGATTCAGGGTGGAATTCCATGTCTAAAAATGGTGTTGCTTCCAGTTTTTAAAAATCAAACCTTTTTGGTGACAAGGGAAGAAAAAACATGACTCCGCGGTCACGAAAAAGTTTGCCACGCTCCCTATAGTATTTTTGAAGCCAAAATTTTTCCTGACACCAAACACAAAAACGGACTTCAGGACGAGATTCAGGGTGGAATTCCATGTCTAAATATAGTGTTGCCTCCAGTTTTTAAAAATCAAGCCTTTTTTGTGCCAAAGGAAGAAAACACATGACTCCACGGTCAGGAAAAGGTTTGCCAAGCTCCCTATATTTTTTTTCAACGCAAAATTTTTCTTCACACCAAGTTCAAAAACGGACTTAAGAACTAGTTTCAGGGTGGAATTCCATGTCTAAAAATGGTGTTGCTTCCAGTTTTTAAAAATCAAGCCTTTTTGGTTCCAAGGGAAGAAAATACCATGGTCAGGAAAAAGTTTGCCATGCTCCCAAAAGATTTGTTGAAGCCAAAACTTTTCTTGACACCAAATGCAAAAACGGACTTCAGGACGAGATTCAGGGTGGAATTCCATGTCTAAAAATGGTGTTGCTTCCAGTTTTTAAAAATCAAGCCTTTTTGGTTCCAAGGGAAGAAAACACATGACTCCGAGGTCAGGAAAAAGTTTGCCAAGCTCCCCATAGTTTTATTGAAGCCAAAATTTTTCTTGAAACCAAATGCAAAAACGGAGTTCAGGATGAGATTCAGGGTGGAATTCCATGTCTAAAAATGGTGTTGCTTCCAGTTTTTAAAAATCAAGCCTTTTTGGTGACAAGGGAAGAAAACACATGACTCCGAGGTCAGGAAAAAGTTTGCCAATCTTCCTATAGTTCTTTTGAAGCCAAAATTTTTCTTGACAGCAAATGTAAAAACGGACTTCAGGATGAGATTCCGGGTGGAATTCCATGTCTAAAAATGGTGTTGCTTCCAGTTTTTAAAAATAAAGCCTTTTTGGTTCCAAGAGAAGAAAACACCATGGTCAGGAAAAAGTTTGCCATGCTCCCAAAAGATTTGTTGAAGCCAAAACTTTTCTTGACACCAAGTTCAAAAACGGACTTCAGGATGAGATTCAGGGTGGAATTCCATGTCTAAAAATGGTGTTGCTTTCACTTTTTAAAAATCAAGACTTTTTTGTGCCAAAGGAGGAAAACACATGACTCAGTGGTCAGGAAAAAGTTTGCCAAGCCCCCTATAGTTTTTTTGAAGCCAAAATTTTTCTTGAAACCAACTGCAAAAACGGACTTCAGGACGAGATTCACGGTGGAATTCCATGTCTAAAAATGGTGTTGCCTCCAGTTATAAAAAATCAAGCCTTTTCAGTGCCAAGGGAAGAAAACACATGACTCAGCGGTCAGGAAAAAGTTTGCCAAGCTCCCTATCTTTTTTTTCAAGCAAAATTTTTCTTCACACCAAGTTCAAAAACGGACTTCAGGACTAGTTTCAGGGTGGAATTCCATGTCTCAAAATGGTGTTGCTTCCAGTTTTTAAAAATCAAACCTTTTTGGTGACAAGGGAAGAAAAAACATGACTCCGCGGTCACGAAAAAGTTTGCCACGCTCCCTATAGTTTTTTTGAAGCCAAAATTTTTCCTGACACCAAACAGAAAACGGACTTCAGGACGAGATTCAGGGTGGAATTCCATGTCTAAATATAGTGTTGCCTCCAGTTTTTAAAAATCAAGCCTTTTTTGTGCCAAAGGAAGAAAACACATGACTCCACGGTCAGGAAAAAGTTTGCCAAGCTCCTTATATTTTTTTTCAACACAAAATTTTTCTTCACACCAAGTTCAAAAATGGACTTAAGAACTACTTTCAGGGTGGAATTCCATGTCTAAAAATGGTGTTGCTTCCAGTTTTTAAAAATCAAGCCTTTTTGGTTCCAAGGGAAGAAAACACATGACTCCGCGGTCAGGAAAAAGTTTGACAATCTCCCTATAGTTTTTTTGAAGCGAAAATTTTTCTTGACACCAAATGCAAAAACAGACTTCAGGACGAGATTCAGGGTGGAATTCCATGTCTAAAAATGGTGTTGCTTCCAGTTTTTAAAAATCAAGCCTTTTTGGTGACAAGGGAAGAAAACACATGACTCCGAGGTCAGGAAAAAGTTTGCCAATCTTCCTATAGTTCTTTTGAAGCCAAAATTTTTCTTGACAGCAAATGTAAAAACGGACTTAAGGATGAGATTCCGGGTGGAATTCCATGTCTAAAAATGGTGTTGCCTCCAGTTTTTAAAAATCAAGCCTTTTCAGTGCCAAGGGAAGAAAAAACATGACTCCGAGGTCAGGAAAAAGTTTGCCAAGCTCCCTATCTTTTTTTTCAAGCAAAATTTTTCTTCACACCAAGTTCAAAAATGGACTTAAGAACTAGTTTCAGGGTGGAATTCCATGTCTAAAAATGGTGTTGCTTCCTGTATTTAAAAATCAAGCCTTTTTGGTGACAAGGGAAGAAAACATATGACTCCGAGGTCAGGAAAAAGTTTGCCAAGCTCCCCATAGTTTTATTGAAGCCAAAATTTTTCTTGAAACCAAATGCAAAAACGGACTTCAGGATGAGATTCAGGGTGGAATTCCATGTCTAAAAATGGTGTTGCTTCCAGTTTTTAAAAATCAAACCTTTTTGGTGACAAGGGAAGAAAAAACATGACTCCGCGGTCACGAAAAAGTTTGCCACGCTCCCTATAGTATTTTTGAAGCCAAAATTTTTCCTGACACCAAACACAAAAACGGACTTCAGGACGAGATTCAGGGTGGAATTCCATGTCTAAATATAGTGTTGCCTCCAGTTTTTAAAAATCAAGCCTTTTTTGTGCCAAAGGAAGAAAACACATGACTCCACGGTCAGGAAAAGGTTTGCCAAGCTCCCTATATTTTTTTTCAACGCAAAATTTTTCTTCACACCAAGTTCAAAAACGGACTTAAGAACTAGTTTCAGGGTGGAATTCCATGTCTTAAAATGGTGTTGCTTCCAGTTTTTAAAAATCAAGCCTTTTTGGTTCCAAGGGAAGAAAATACCATGGTCAGGAAAAAGTTTGCCATGCTCCCAAAAGATTTGTTGAAGCCAAAACTTTTCTTGACACCAAATGCAAAAACGGACTTCAGGACGAGATTCAGGGTGGAATTCCATGTCTAAAAATGGTGTTGCTTCCAGTTTTTAAAAATCAAGCCTTTTTGGTTCCAAGGGAAGAAAACACATGACTCCGAGGTCAGGAAAAAGTTTGCCAAGCTCCCCATAGTTTTATTGAAGCCAAAATTTTTCTTGAAACCAAATGCAAAAACGGAGTTCAGGATGAGATTCAGGGTGGAATTCCATGTCTAAAAATGGTGTTGCTTCCAGTTTTTAAAAATCAAGCCTTTTTGGTGACAAGGGAAGAAAACACATGACTCCGAGGTCAGGAAAAAGTTTGCCAATCTTCCTATAGTTCTTTTGAAGCCAAAATTTTTCTTGACAGCAAATGTAAAAACGGACTTCAGGATGAGATTCCGGGTGGAATTCCATGTCTAAAAATGGTGTTGCTTCCAGTTTTTAAAAATAAAGCCTTTTTGGTTCCAAGAGAAGAAAACACCATGGTCAGGAAAAAGTTTGCCATGCTCCCAAAAGATTTGTTGAAGGCAAAACTTTTCTTGACACCAAATGCAAAAACGGACTTCAGGATGAGATTCAGGGTGGAATTCCATGTCTAAAAATGGTGTTGCCTCCAGTTTTTAAAAATCAATCCTTTTTGGTGCCAAGGGAAGAAAACACATGGCTCCACGGTCAGGAAAAACTTTGCCAAACTCCCTATATTATTTTTCAACCCAAAATTTTTCTTCACATCAAGTTCAAAAACGGACTTCAGGATGAGATTCAGGGTGGAATTCAATGTCTAAAAATGGTGTTGCTTCCAGTTTGTAAAAATCAAGCCTTTTCAGTGCCAAGGGAAGAAAACACATGACTCCACGGTCAGGAAAAACTTTGCCAAGCTCCCAATAATTTTTTTGCAGCCAAAATTTTTCTTGACACCAAACACAACGGACTTCAGGACGAGATTCAGGGTGGAATTCCATGTCTAAAAATGGTGTTGCTTCCTGTTTTTAAAAATCAAACCTTTTTGGTGACAAGGGAAGAAAAAACATCACTCCGCGGTCACGAAAAAGTTTGCCAGGCTCCGTATAGTTTTTTTGAAGCCAAAATTTTTCCTGACACCACATACAAAAACTGACTTCAGGACCAGATTCAGGGTGGAATTCAATGTCTAAATATAGTGTTGCCTCCAGTTTTTAAAAATCAAGCCTTTTTTGTGCCAAAGGAAGAAAACACATGACTCCACGGTCAGGAAAAAGTTTGCCAAGCTCCCTATATTTTTTTTCAACGCAAAATTTTTCTTCACACCAAGTTCAAAACCGGACTTAAGAACTAGTTTCAGGGCGGAATTACATGTCTAAAAATGGTGTTGCTTCCAGTTTTTAAAAATCAAGCCTTTTTGGTGACAAGGGAAGAAAACACATGACTCCGAGGTCAGGAAAAAGTTTGCCAATCTTCCTATAATTCTTTTGAAGCCAAAATTTTTCTTGACAGCAAATGTAAAAACGGACTTCAGGATGAGATTCCGGGTGGAATTCCATGTCTAAAATGGTGTTGCTTCCAGTTTTTAAAAATCAAGCCTTTTTGGTTCCAAGGGAAGAAAACACCATGGTCAGGAAAAAGTTTGCCACGCTCCCTATAGTTTTTTTGAAGCCAAAACTTTTCTTGACACCAAATGCAAAAATGGACTTCAGGATGAGATTCAGGGTGGAATTCCATGTCTAAAAATGGTGTTGCTTTCACTTTTTAAAAATCAAGCCTTTTTTGTGCCAAGGGAAGAAAACACAAGACTCTACGGTAAGGAAAAAGTTTGCCAAGCTCCCTATATTATTTTTCAACCCAAAATTTTTCTTCACACCAAGTTCAAAAACGGACTTCAGGATGAGATTCAGGGTGGAATTCCATGTCTAAATATAGTGTTGCCTCCATTTTTAAAAAATCAAGCCTTTTCGGTTCCAAGGGAAGAAAACACATGACTCCGCGGTCAGGAAAAAGTTTGCCAAGCTCCCTATAGTTTTTTTTGAAGCCAAAATTTTTCTTGACACCAAATGCAAAAACGGACTTCAGGACGAGATTCAGGGTGGAATTTCTTGTCTAAAAATGGTGTTGCTTCCTGTTTTTAAAAATCAAACCTTTTTGGTGACAAGGGAAGAAAAAACATGACTCCGTGGTCACGAAAAAGTTTGCCACGCTCCCTATAGTATTTTTGAAGCCAAAATTTTTCCTGACACCAAACACAAAAACGGACTTCAGGACGAGATTCAGGGTGGAATTCCATGTCTAAATATAGTGTTGCCTCCAGTTTTTAAAAATCAAGCCTTTTTTGTTCCAAAGGAAGAAAACACATGACTCCACGGTCAGGAAAAAGTTTGCCAAGCTCCCTATATTTTTTTTCAACGCAAAATTTTTCTTCACACCAAGTTCAAAAACGGACTTAAGAACTAGTTTCAGGGTGGAATTCCATGTCTAAAAATGGTGTTGCTTCCAGTTTTTAAAAATCAAGCCTTTTTGGTGCCAAAGGGAAGAAAACACATGACTCAAAGATCAGGAAAAAGTTTGCCAATCTTCCTATAGTTCTTTTGAAGCCAAAATTTTTCGTGACACCAAATGCAAAAACAGACTTCAGGATAAGATTCAGGGTGGAATTCCATGTCTAAAAATGGTGTTGCTTCCAGTTTTTAAAAATCAAGCCTTTTTGGTTCCAAGGGAAGAAAACACATGACTCCGAGGTCAGGAAAAAGTTTGCCAAGCTCCCCATAGTTTTATTGAAGCCAAAATTTTTCTTGAAACCAAATGCAAAAACGGAGTTCAGGATGAGATTCAGGGTGGAATTCCATGTCTAAAAATGGTGTTGCTTCCAGTTTTTAAAAATCAAACCTTTTTGGTGACAAGGGAAGAAAACACATGACTCCGAGGTCAGGAAAAAGTTTGCCAATCTTCCTATAGTTCTTTTGAAGCCAAAATTTTTCTTGACAGCAAATGTAAAAACGGACTTCAGGATGAGATTCCGGGTGGAATTCCATGTCTAAAAATGGTGTTGCTTCCAGTTTTTAAAAATAAAGCCTTTTTGGTTCCAAGAGAAGAAAACACATGACTCCGTGGTCAGGAAAATTTTGACAATCTCCCTATAGTTTTTTTGAAGGCAAAATTTTTCTTGACACCAAATGCAAAAACGGACTTCAGGAGAAGATTCAGGGTGGAATTCCATGTCTAAAAATGGTGTTGCTTCCAGTTTTTAAAAATCAAGCCTTTTTGGTTCCAAGGGAAGAAAACACCATGGTCAGGAAAAAGTTTGCCATGCTCCCAAAAGTTTTGTTGAAGCCAAAACTTTTCTTGACACCAAATGCAAAAACGGACTTCAGGACGAGATTCAGGGTGGAATTCCATGTCTAAAAATGGTGTTGCCTCCAGTTTTTAAAAATCAATCCTTTTTGGTGCCAAGGGAAGAAAACACATGGCTCCACGTTCAGGAAAAACTTTGCCAAACTCCCTATATTATTTTTCAACCCAAAATTTTTCTTCACACCAAGTTCAAAAACGGACTTCTGGATGAGATTCAGGGTGGAATTCAATGTCTAAAAATGGTGTTGCTTTCACTTTTTAAAAATCAAGACTTTTTTGTGCCAAAGGAGGAAAACACATGACTCAGTGGTCAGGAAAAAGTTTGCCAAGCCCCCTATAGTTTTTTTGAAGCCAAAATTTTTCTTGAAACCAACTGCAAAAACGGACTTCAGGTCGAGATTCACGGTGGAATTCCATGTCTAAAAATGGTGTTGCTTCCAGTTTTTAAAAATAAAGCCTTTTTGGTTCCAAGGGAAGAAAACACATGACTCCGTGGTCAGGAAAAACTTTGCCAAACTCCCTATATTATTTTTCAACCCAAAATTTTTCTTCACACCAAGTTCAAAAACGGAGTTCAGGATGAGATTCAGGGTGGAATTCCATGTCTAAAAATGGTGTTGCTTTCACTTTTCAAAAATCAAGACTTTTTTGTGCCAAAGGAGGAGATCACGACTCAGTGGTCAGGAAAAAGTTTGCCAATCTTCCTATAGTTTTTTTGAAGCCAAAATTTTTCTTGAAACCAACTGCAAAAACTGACTTCACGACGAGATTCAGGGTGGAATTCAATGTCTAAATATAGTGTTGCCTCCAGTTTTTAAAAATCAAGCCTTTTTTGTGCCAAAGGAAGAAAACACATGACTCCACGGTCAGGAAAAAGTTTGCCAAGCTCCCTATATTTTTTTTCAACGCAAAATTTTTCTTCACACCAAGTTCAAAAGCGGACTTAAGAACTAGTTTCAGGGTGGAATTCCATGTCTAAAAATGGTGTTGCTTCCAGTTTTTAAAAATCAAGCCTTTTTGGTGACAAGGGAAGAAAACACATGACTCCGAGGTCAGGAAAAAGTTTGACAATCTCCCTATAGTTTTTTTGAAGCGAAAATTTTTCTTGACACCAAATGCAAAAACAGACTTCAGGACGAGATTCAGGGTGGAATTCCATGTCTAAAAATGGTGTTGCTTCCAGTTTTTAAAAATCAAGCCTTTTTGGTGACAAGGGAAGAAAACACATGACTCCGAGGTCAGGAAAAAGTTTGCCAATCTTCCTATAGTTCTTTTGAAGCCAAAATTTTTCTTGACAGAAAATGTAAAAACGGACTTAAGGATGAGATTCCGGGTGGAATTCCATGTCTAAAAATGGTGTTGCCTCCAGTTTTTAAAAATCAAGCCTTTTCAGTGCCAAGGGAAGAAAAAACATGACTCCGAGGTCAGGAAAAAGTTTGCCAAGCTCCCTATCTTTTTTTTCAAGCAAAATTTTTCTTCACACCAAGTTCAAAAACGGACTTAAGGATGAGATTCAGGGTGGAATTCCATGTCTCAAAATGGTGTTGCTTCCTGTTTTTAAAAATCAAACCTTTTTGGTGACAAGGGAAGAAAAAACATGACTCCGCGGTCACGAAAACGTTTGCCACGCTCCCTATAGTTTTTTTGAAGCCAAAATTTTTCCTGACACCAAACAGAAAACGGACTTCAGGACGAGATTCAGGGTGGAATTCCATGTCTAAATATAGTGTTGCCTCCAGTTTTTAAAAATCAAGCCTTTTTTGTGCCAAAGGAAGAAAACACATGACTCCTCGGTCAGGAAAAAGTTTGCCAAGCTCCCTATATTTTTTTTCAACACAAAATTTTTCTTCACACCAAGTTCAAAAATGGACTTAAGAACTAGTTTCAGGGTGGAATTCCATGTCTAAAAATGGTGTTGCTTCCAGTTTTTAAAAATCAAGCCTTTTTGGTTCCAAGGGAAGAAAAGACATGACTCCGCGGTCAGGAAAAAGTTTGACAATCTCCCTATAGTTTTTTTGAAGCGAAAATTTTTCTTGACACCAAATGCAAAAACGGACTTCAGGACGAGATTCAGGGTGGAATTCCATGTCTAAAAATGGTGTTGCTTCCTGTATTTAAAAATCAAGCCTTTTTGGTGACAAGGGAAGAAAACATATGACTCCGAGGTCAGGAAAAAGTTTGCCAAGCTCCCCATAGTTTTATTGAAGCCAAAATTTTTCTTGAAACCAAATGCAAAAACGGACTTCAGGATGAGATTCAGGGTGGAATTCCATGTCTAAAAATGGTGTTGCTTCCAGTTTTTAAAAATCAAACCTTTTTGGTGACAAGGGAAGAAAAAACATGACTCCGAGGTCAGGAAAAAGTTTGCCAAGCTCCCTATAGTTTTTTTTGAAGCCAAAATTTTTCCTGACACCAAATGCAAAAACGGACTTCAGGACGAGATTCAGGGTGGAATTCGGTGTCTAAAAATGGTGTTGCTTTCACTTTTTAAAAATCAAGCCTTTTTTGTGCCAAAGGAAGAAAACACGTGACTCCACGGTAAGGAAAAGGTTTGCCAAGCTCCCTATATTTTTTTTCAACGCAAAATTTTTCTTCACACCAAGTTCAAAAACGGACTTAAGAACTAGTTTCAGGGTGGAATTCCATGTCTAAAAATGGTGTTGCTTCCAGTTTTTAAAAATCAAGCCTTTTTGGTTCCAAGGGAAGAAAATACCATGGTCAGGAAAAAGTTTGCCATGCTCCCAAAAGATTTGTTGAAGCCAAAACTTTTCTTGACACCAAATGCAAAAACGGACTTCAGGACGAGATTCAGGGTGGAATTCCATGTCTAAAAATGGTGTTGCTTCCAGTTTTTAAAAATCAAGCCTTTTTGGTTCCAAGGGAAGAAAAGACATGACTCCGCGGTCAGGAAAAAGTTTGACAATCTCCCTATAGTTTTTTTGAAGCGAAAATTTTTCTTGACACCAAATGCAAAAACGGACTTCAGGACGAGATTCAGGGTGGAATTCCATGTCTAAAAATGGTGTTGCTTCCTGTATTTAAAAATCAAGCCTTTTTGGTGACAAGGGAAGAAAACATATGACTCCGAGGTCAGGAAAAAGTTTGCCAAGCTCCCCATAGTTTTATTGAAGCCAAAATTTTTCTTGAAACCAAATGCAAAAACGGACTTCAGGATGAGATTCAGGGTGGAATTCCATGTCTAAAAATGGTGTTGCTTCCAGTTTTTAAAAATCAAACCTTTTTGGTGACAAGGGAAGAAAAAACATGACTCCGAGGTCAGGAAAAAGTTTGCCAAGCTCCCTATAGTTTTTTTTGAAGCCAAAATTTTTCCTGACACCAAATGCAAAAACGGACTTCAGGACGAGATTCAGGGTGGAATTCGGTGTCTAAAAATGGTGTTGCTTTCACTTTTTAAAAATCAAGCCTTTTTTGTGCCAAAGGAAGAAAACACGTGACTCCACGGTCAGGAAAAGGTTTGCCAAGCTCCCTATATTTTTTTTCAACGCAAAATTTTTCTTCACACCAAGTTCAAAAACGGACTTAAGAACTAGTTTCAGGGTGGAATTCCATGTCTAAAAATGGTGTTGCTTCCAGTTTTTAAAAATCAAGCCTTTTTGGTTCCAAGGGAAGAAAATACCATGGTCAGGAAAAAGTTTGCCATGCTCCCAAAAGATTTGTTGAAGCCAAAACTTTTCTTGACACCAAATGCAAAAACGGACTTCAGGACGAGATTCAGGGTGGAATTCCATGTCTAAAAATGGTGTTGCTTCCAGTTTTTAAAAATCAAGCCTTTTTGGTTCCAAGGGAAGAAAACACATGACTCCGAGGTCAGGAAAAAGTTTGCCAAGCTCCCCATAGTTTTATTGAAGCCAAAATTTTTCTTGAAACCAAATGCAAAAACGGAGTTCAGGATGAGATTCAGGGTGGAATTCCATGTCTAAAAATGGTGTTGCTTCCAGTTTTTAAAAATCAAGCCTTTTTGGTGACAAGGGAAGAAAACACATGACTCCGAGGTCAGGAAAAAGTTTGCCAATCTTCCTATAGTTCTTTTGAAGCCAAAATTTTTCTTGACAGCAAATGTAAAAACGGACTTCAGGATGAGATTCCGGGTGGAATTCCATGTCTAAAAATGGTGTTGCTTCCAGTTTTTAAAAATCAAGCCTTTTTGGTTCCAAGAGAAGAAAACACATGACTCCGTGGTCAGGAAAATTTTGACAATCTCCCTATAGTTTTTTTGAAGGCAAAATTTTTCTTGACACCAAATGCAAAAACGGACTTCAGGAGAAGATTCAGGGTGGAATTCCATGTCTAAAAATGGTGTTGCTTCCAGTTTTTAAAAATCAAGCCTTTTTGGTTCCAAGGGAAGAAAACACCATGGTCAGGAAAAAGTTTGCCATGCTCCCAAAAGATTTGTTGAAGCCAAAACTTTTCTTGACACCAAATGCAAAAACGGACTTCAGGACGAGATTCAGGGTGGAATTCCATGTCTAAAAATGGTGTTGCCTCCAGTTTTTAAAAATCAATCCTTTTTGGTGCCAAGGGAAGAAAACACATGGCTCCACGGTCAGGAAAAAGTTTGCCAAGCCCCCTATAGTTTTTTTGAAGCCAAAATTTTTCTTGAAACCAACTGCAAAAATGGACTTCAGGACAAGAATCACGGTGGAATTCCATCTCTAAAAATGGTGTTGCTTCCAGTTTTTAAAAATCAAGCCTTTTTGGTGTCAAGGGAAGAAAACACATGACTCAGTGGTCAGGAAAAAGTTTGCCAAGCCCCCTATAGTTTTTTTGAAGCCAAAATTTTTCTTGAAACCAACTGCAAAAACGGACTTCAGGACAAGAATCACGGTGGAATTCCATCTCTAAAAATGGTGTTGCTTCCAGTTTTTAAAAATCAAGCCTTTTTGGTGTCAAGGGAAGAAAACACATGACTCCGAGGTCAGGAAAAAGTTTGCCAAGCCCCCCATAGTTTTATTGAAGCCAAAACGTTTCTTGACACCAAATGCAAAAACGGACTTCAGGACGAGATTCAGGGTGGAACTCCATGTCTAAAAATGGTGTTGCTTTCACTTTTTAAAAATCAAGACTTTTTTGTGCCAAAGGAGGAAAATACATGACTCAGTGGTCAGGAAAAAGTTTGCCAATCTTCCTATAGTTTTTTTGAAGCCAAAATTTTTCTTGAAACCCACTGCAAAAACGGATTTCAGGACGAGATTCACGGTGGAATTCCATGTCTAAAAATGGTGTTGCTTCCAGTTTTTAAAAATCAAGCCTTTTTGGTGACAAGGGAAGAAAACATATGACTCCGCGGTCACCAAAAAGTTTGCCAAGCTCCCTATAGTTTTTTTGAAGCCAAAATTTTTCTTGACACCAAATGCAAAAACAGACTTCAGGACGAGATTCAGGGTGGAATTCCATGTCTAAAAATGGTGTTGCTTCCAGTTTGTAAAAATCAAGCCTTTTCAGTGCCAAGGGAAGAAAACACATGACTCCACGGTCAGGAAAAACTTTGCCAAGCTCCCAATAATTTTTTTGCAGCCAAAATTTTTCTTGACACCAAACACAACGGACTTCAGGACGAGATTCAGGGTGGAATTCCATGTCTAAAAATGGTGTTGCTTCCTGTTTTTAAAAATCAAACCTTTTTGGTGACAAGGGAAGAAAAAACATGACTCCGCGGTCACGAAAAAGTTTGCCAGGCTCCGTATAGTTTTTTTGAAGCCAAAATTTTTCCTGACACCACATACAAAAACTGACTTCAGGACCAGATTCAGGGTGGAATTCAATGTCTAAATATAGTGTTGCCTCCAGTTTTTAAAAATCAAGCCTTTTTTGTGCCAAAGGAAGAAAACACATGACTCCACGGTCAGGAAAAAGTTTGCCAAGCTCCCTATATTTTTTTTCAACGCAAAATTTTTCTTCACACCAAGTTCAAAACCGGACTTAAGAACTAGTTTCAGGGTGGAATTCCATGTCTAAAAATGGTGTTGCTTCCAGTTTTTAAAAATCAAGCCTTTTTGGTGACAAGGGAAGAAAACACATGACTCCGAGGTCAGGAAAAAGTTTGCCAATCTTCCTATAATTCTTTTGAAGCCAAAATTTTTCTTGACAGCAAATGTAAAAACGGACTTCAGGATGAGATTCCGGGTGGAATTCCATGTCTAAAATGGTGTTGCTTCCAGTTTTTAAAAATCAAGCCTTCTTGGTTCCAAGGGAAGAAAACACCATGGTCAGGAAAAAGTTTGCCACGCTCCCTATAGTTTTTTTGAAGCCAAAACTTTTCTTGACACCAAATGCAAAAATGGACTTCAGGATGAGATTCAGGGAAGAATTCCATGTCTAAAAATGGTGTTGCTTTCACTTTTTAAAAATCAAGCCTTTTTTGTGCCAAGGGAAGAAAACACAAGACTCTACGGTAAGGAAAAAGTTTGCCAAGCTCCCTATATTATTTTTCAACCCAAAATTTTTCTTCACACCAAGTTCAAAAACGGACTTCAGGATGAGATTCAGGGTGGAATTCCATGTCTAAATATAGTGTTGCCTCCATTTTTAAAAAATCAAGCCTTTTCGGTTCCAAGGGAAGAAAACACATGACTCCGCGGTCAGGAAAAAGTTTGCCAAGCTCCCTATAGTTTTTTTTGAAGCCAAAATTTTTCTTGACACCAAATGCAAAAACGGACTTCAGGACGAGATTCAGGGTGGAATTTCTTGTCTAAAAATGGTGTTGCTTCCTGTTTTTAAAAATCAAACCTTTTTGGTGACAAGGGAAGAAAAAACATGACTCCGCGGTCACGAAAAAGTTTGCCACGCTCCCTATAGTATTTTTGAAGCCAAAATTTTTCCTGACACCAAACACAAAAACGGACTTCAGGACGAGATTCAGGGTGGAATTCCATGTCTAAATATAGTGTTGCCTCCAGTTTTTAAAAATCAAGCCTTTTTTGTGCCAAAGGAAGAAAACACATGACTCCACGGTCAGGAAAAAGTTTGCCAAGCTCCCTATATTTTTTTTCAACGCAAAATTTTTCTTCACACCAAGTTAAAAAACGGACTTAAGAACTAGTTTCAGGGTGGAATTCCATGTCTAAAAATGGTGTTGCTTCCAGTTTTTAAAAATCAAGCCTTTTTGGTGCCAAAGGGAAGAAAACACATGACTCAAAGATCAGGAAAAAGTTTGCCAATCTTCCTATAGTTCTTTTGAAGCCAAAATTTTTCGTGACACCAAACGCAAAAACAGACTTCAGGATAAGATTCAGGGTGGAATTCCATGTCTAAAAATGGTGTTGCTTCCAGTTTTTAAAAATCAAGCCTTTTTGGTTCCAAGGGAAGAAAACACATGACTCCGAGGTCAGGAAAAAGTTTGCCAAGCTCCCCATAGTTTTATTGAAGCCAAAATTTTTCTTGAAACCAAATGCAAAAACGGAGTTCAGGAGAAGATTCAGGGTGGAATTCCATGTCTAAAAATGGTGTTGCTTCCAGTTTTTAAAAATCAAGCCTTTTTGGTTCCAAGGGAAGAAAACACCATGGTCAGGAAAAAGTTTGCCATGCTCCCAAAAGTTTTGTTGAAGCCAAAACTTTTCTTGACACCAAATGCAAAAACGGACTTCAGGACGAGATTCAGGGTGGAATTCCATGTCTAAAAATGGTGTTGCCTCCAGTTTTTAAAAATCAATCCTTTTTGGTGCCAAGGGAAGAAAACACATGGCTCCACGTTCAGGAAAAACTTTCCCAAACTCCCTATATTATTTTTCAACCCAAAATTTTTCTTCACACCAAGTTCAAAAACGGACTTCTGGATGAGATTCAGGGTGGAATTCAATGTCTAAAAATGGTGTTGCTTTCACTTTTTAAAAATCAAGACTTTTTTGTGCCAAAGGAGGAAAACACATGACTCAGTGGTCAGGAAAAAGTTTGCCAAGCCCCCTATAGTTTTTTTGAAGCCAAAATTTTTCTTGAAACCAACTGCAAAAACGGACTTCAGGTCGAGATTCACGGTGGAATTCCATGTCTAAAAATGGTGTTGCTTCCAGTTTTTAAAAATAAAGCCTTTTTGGTTCCAAGGGAAGAAAACACATGACTCCGTGGTCAGGAAAAACTTTGCCAAACTCCCTATATTATTTTTCAACCCAAAATTTTTCTTCACACCAAGTTCAAAAACGGAGTTCAGGATGAGATTCAGGGTGGAATTCCATGTCTAAAAATGGTGTTGCTTTCACTTTTCAAAAATCAAGACTTTTTTGTGCCAAAGGAGGAAATCACGACTCAGTGGTCAGGAAAAAGTTTGCCCATCTTCCTATAGTTTTTTTGAAGCCAAAATTTTTCTTGAAACCAACTGCAAAAACGGACTTCAGGACGAGATTCACGGTGGAATTCCTTGTCTAAAAATGGTGTTGCTTCCAGTTTTTAAAAATCAAGCCTTTTTGGTGACAAGGGAAGAAAACACATGACTCCGCGGTCACGAAAAAGTTTGCCACGCTCCCTATAGTTTTTTTGAAGCCAAAATTTTTCCTGACACCAAACACAAAAACTGACTTCAGGACGAGATTCAGGGTGGAATTCAATGTCTAAATATAGTGTTGCCTCCAGTTTTTAAAAATCAAGCCTTTTTTGTGCCAAAGGAAGAAAACACATGACTCCACGGTCAGGAAAAAGTTTGCCAAGCTCCCTATATTTTTTTTCAACGCAAAATTTTTCTTCACACCAAGTTCAAAAGCGGACTTAAGAACTAGTTTCAGGGTGGAATTCCATGTCTAAAAATGGTGTTGCTTCCAGTTTTTAAAAATCAAGCCTTTTTGGTGCCAAGGGAAGAAAACACATGGCTCCACGATCAGGAAAAAGTTTGCCAAGCTCCCTATATTTTTTTTCAACGCAAAATTTTTGTTCACACCAAGTTCAAAAACGGACTTAAGAACTAGTTTCAGGGTGAATTCCATTTCTAAAAATGGTGTTGCTTCCAGTTTTTAAAAATCAAGCCTTTTTGGTGCCAAAGGGAAGAAAACACATGACTCAAAGGTCAGGAAAAAGTTTGCCAATCTTCCTATAGTTCTTTTGAAGCCAAAATTTTTCGTGACACCAAACGCAAAAACAGACTTCAGGATAAGATTCAGGGTGGAATTCCATGTCTAAAAATGGTGTTGCTTCCAGTTTTTAAAAATCAAGCCTTTTTGGTTCCAAGGGAAGAAAACACATGACTCCGAGGTCAGGAAAAAGTTTGCCAAGCTCCCCATAGTTTTATTGAAGCCAAAATTTTTCTTGAAACCAAATGCAAAAACGGAGTTCAGGATGAGATTCAGGGTGGAATTCCATGTCTAAAAATGGTGTTGCTTCCAGTTTTTAAAAATAAAGCCTTTTTGGTTCCAAGAGAAGAAAACACATGACTCCGTGGTCAGGAAAATTTTGACAATCTCCCTATAGTTTTTTTGAAGGCAAAATTTTTCTTGACACCAAATGCAAAAACGGACTTCAGGAGAAGATTCAGGGTGGAATTCCATGTCTAAAAATGGTGTTGCTTCCAGTTTTTAAAAATCAAGCCTTTTTGGTTCCAAGGGAAGAAAACACCATGGTCAGGAAAAAGTTTGCCATGCTCCCAAAAGTTTTGTTGAAGCCAAAACTTTTCTTGACACGAAATGCAAAAACGGACTTCAGGACGAGATTCAGGGTGGAATTCCATGTCTAAAAATGGTGTTGCCTCCAGTTTTTAAAAATCAATCCTTTTTGGTGCCAAGGGAAGAAAACACATGGCTCCACGGTCAGGAAAAACTTTGCCAAACTCCCTATATTATTTTTCAACCCAAAATTTTTCTTCACACCAAGTTCAAAAACGGACTTCAGGATGAGATTCAGGGTGGAATTCAATGTCTAAAAATGGTGTTGCTTTCACTTTTTAAAAATCAAGACTTTTTTGTGCCAACGGAGGAAAACACATGACTCAGTGGTCAGGAAAAAGTTTGCCAAGCCCCCTATAGTTTTTTTGAAGCCAAAATTTTTCTTGAAACCAACTGCAAAAACGGACTTCAGGTCGAGATTCACGGTGGAATTCCATGTCTAAAAATGGTGTTGCTTCCAGTTTTTAAAAATAAAGCCTTTTTGGTTCCAAGGGAAGAAAACACATGACTCCGTGGTCAGGAAAAACTTTGCCAAACTCCCTATATTATTTTTCAACCCAAAATTTTTCTTCACACCAAGTTCAAAAACGGAGTTCAGGATGAGATTCAGGGAGGAATTCCATGTCTAAAAATGGTGTTGCTTTCACTTTTCAAAAATCAAGACTTTTTTGTGCCAAAGGAGGAAAACACATGACTCAGTGGTCAGGAAAAAGTTTGCCAATCTTCCTATAGTTTTTTTGAAGCCAAAATTTTTCTTGAAACCAACTGCAAAAACGGACTTCAGGACGAGATTCACGGTGGAATTCCTTGTCTAAAAATGGTGTTGCTTCCAGTTTTTAAAAATCAAGCCTTTTTGGTGACAAGGGAAGAAAACACATGACTCCGCGGTCACCAAAAAGTTTGCCAAGCTCCCTATAGTTTTTTTGAAGCCAAAACTTTTCTTGACACCAAATGCAAAAATGGACTTCAGGATGAGATTCAGGGTGGAATTCCATGTCTAAAAATGGTGTTGCTTTCACTTTTTAAAAATCAAGCCTTTTTTGTGCCAAGGGAAGAAAACACAAGACTCTACGGTAAGGAAAAAATTTGCCAAGCTCCCTATATTATTTTTCAACCCAAAATTTTTCTTCACACCAAGTTCAAAAACGGACTTCAGGATGAGATTCAGGGTGGAATTCCATGTCTAAATATAGTGTTGCCTCCATTTTTAAAAAATCAAGCCTTTTCGGTTCCAAGGGAAGAAAACACATGACTCCGCGGTCAGGAAAAAGTTTGCCAAGCTCCCTATAGTTTTTTTTGAAGCCAAAATTTTTCTTGACACCAAATGCAAAAACGGACTTCAGGACGAGATTCAGGGTGGAATTTCTTGTCTAAAAATGGTGTTGCTTCCTGTTTTTAAAAATCAAACCTTTTTGGTGACAAGGGAAGAGAAAACATAACTCCGCGGTCACGAAAAAGTTTGCCACGCTCCCTATAGTATTTTTGAAGCCAAAATATTTCCTGACACCAAACACAAAAACGGACTTCAGGACGAGATTCAGGGTGGAATTCCATGTCTAAATATAGTGTTGCCTCCAGTTTTTAAAAATCAAGCCTTTTTGGTGCCAAAGGGAAGAAAACACATGACTCCGAGGTCAGGAAAAAGTTTGCCAATCTTCCTATAGTTCTTTTGAAGCCAAAATTTTTCTTGACAGCAAATGTAAAAACGGACTTCAGGATGAGATTCCGGGTGGAATTCCATGTCTAAAAATGGTGTTGCTTCCAGTTTTTAAAAATAAAGCCTTTTTGGTTCCAAGAGAAGAAAACACATGACTCCGTGGTCAGGAAAATTTTGACAATCTCCCTATAGTTTTTTTGAAGGCAAAATTTTTCTTGACACCAAATGCAAAAACGTACTTCAGGAGAAGATTCAGGGTGGAATTCCATGTCTAAAAATGGTGTTGCTTCCAGTTTTTAAAAATCAAGCCTTTTTGGTTCCAAGGGAAGAAAACACCATGGTCAGGAAAAAGTTTGCCATGCTCCCAAAAGTTTTGTTGAAGCCAAAACTTTTCTTGACACCAAATGCAAAAACGGACTTCAGGACGAGATTCAGGGTGGAATTCCATGTCTAAAAATGGTGTTGCCTCCAGTTTTTAAAAATCAATCCTTTTTGGTGCCAAGGGAAGAAAACACATGGCTCCACGGTCAGGAAAAACATTGCCAAACTCCCTATATTATTTTTCAACCCAAAATTTTTCTTCACACCAAGTTCAAAAACGGACTTCAGGATGAGATTCAGGGTGGAATTCCATGTCTAAAAATGGTGTTGCTTTCACTTTTTAAAAATCAAGACTTTTTTGTGCCAAAGGAGGAAAACACATGACTCAGTGGTCAGGAAAAAGTTTGCCAAGCCCCCTATAGTTTTTTTGAAGCCAAAATTTTTCTTGAAACCAACTGCAAAAACGGACTTCAGGTCGAGATTCACGGTGGAATTCCATGTCTAAAAATGGTGTTGCTTCCAGTTTTTAAAAATCAAGCCTTTTTGGTGTCAAGGGAAGAAAACACATGACTCAGTGGTCAGGAAAAAGTTTGCCAAGCCCCCTATAGTTTTTTTGAAGCCAAAATTTTTCTTGAAACCAACTGCAAAAACGGACTTCAGGACAAGAATCACGGTGGAATTCCATCTCTAAAAATGGTGTTGCTTCCAGTTTTTAAAAATCAAGCCTTTTTGGTGTCAAGGGAAGAAAACACATGACTCCGAGGTCAGGAAAAAGTTTGCCAAGCCCCCCATAGTTTTATTGAAGCCAAAACGTTTCTTGACACCAAATGCAAAAACGGACTTCAGGACGAGATTCAGGGTGGAACTCCATGTCTAAAAATGGTGTTGCTTTCACTTTTTAAAAATCAAGACTTTTTTGTGCCAAAGGAGGAAAATACATGACTCAGTGGTCAGGAAAAAGTTTGCCAATCTTCCTATAGTTTTTTTGAAGCCAAAATTTTTCTTGAAACCCACTGCAAAAACGGATTTCAGGACGAGATTCACGGTGGAATTCCATGTCTAAAAATGGTGTTGCTTCCAGTTTTTAAAAATCAAGCCTTTTTGGTGACAAGGGAAGAAAACATATGACTCCGCGGTCACCAAAAAGTTTGCCAAGCTCCCTATAGTTTTTTTGAAGCCAAAATTTTTCTTGACACCAAATGCAAAAACAGACTTCAGGACGAGATTCAGGGTGGAATTCCATGTCTAAAAATGGTGTTGCTTCCAGTTTGTAAAAATCAAGCCTTTTCAGTGCCAAGGGAAGAAAACACATGACTCCACGGTCAGGAAAAACTTTGCCAAGCTCCCAATAATTTTTTTGCAGCCAAAATTTTTCTTGACACCAAACACAACGGACTTCAGGACGAGATTCAGGGTGGAATTCCATGTCTAAAAATGGTGTTGCTTCCTGTTTTTAAAAATCAAACCTTTTTGGTGACAAGGGAAGAAAAAACATGACTCCGCGGTCACGAAAAAGTTTGCCAGGCTCCGTATAGTTTTTTTGAAGCCAAAATTTTTCCTGACACCACATACAAAAACTGACTTCAGGACCAGATTCAGGGTGGAATTCAATGTCTAAATATAGTGTTGCCTCCAGTTTTTAAAAATCAAGCCTTTTTTGTGCCAAAGGAAGAAAACACATGACTCCACGGTCAGGAAAAAGTTTGCCAAGCTCCCTATATTTTTTTTCAACGCAAAATTTTTCTTCACACCAAGTTCAAAACCGGACTTAAGAACTAGTTTCAGGGTGGAATTCCATGTCTAAAAATGGTGTTGCTTCCAGTTTTTAAAAATCAAGCCTTTTTGGTGACAAGGGAAGAAAACACATGACTCCGAGGTCAGGAAAAAGTTTGCCAATCTTCCTATAATTCTTTTGAAGCCAAAATTTTTCTTGACAGCAAATGTAAAAACGGACTTCAGGATGAGATTCCGGGTGGAATTCCATGTCTAAAATGGTGTTGCTTCCAGTTTTTAAAAATCAAGCCTTCTTGGTTCCAAGGGAAGAAAACACCATGGTCAGGAAAAAGTTTGCCACGCTCCCTATAGTTTTTTTGAAGCCAAAACTTTTCTTGACACCAAATGCAAAAATGGACTTCAGGATGAGATTCAGGGTGGAATTCCATGTCTAAAAATGGTGTTGCTTTCACTTTTTAAAAATCAAGCCTTTTTTGTGCCAAGGGAAGAAAACACAAGACTCTACGGTAAGGAAAAAGTTTGCCAAGCTCCCTATATTATTTTTCAACCCAAAATTTTTCTTCACACCAAGTTCAAAAACGGACTTCAGGATGAGATTCAGGGTGGAATTCCATGTCTAAATATAGTGTTGCCTCCATTTTTAAAAAATCAAGCCTTTTCGGTTCCAAGGGAAGAAAACACATGACTCCGCGGTCAGGAAAAAGTTTGCCAAGCTCCCTATAGTTTTTTTTGAAGCCAAAATTTTTCTTGACACCAAATGCAAAAACGGACTTCAGGACGAGATTCAGGGTGGAATTTCTTGTCTAAAAATGGTGTTGCTTCCTGTTTTTAAAAATCAAACCTTTTTGGTGACAAGGGAAGAAAAAACATGACTCCGCAGTCACGAAAAAGTTTGCCACGCTCCCTATAGTATTTTTGAAGCCAAAATTTTTCCTGACACCAAACACAAAAACGGACTTCAGGACGAGATTCAGGGTGGAATTCCATGTCTAAATATAGTGTTGCCTCCAGTTTTTAAAAATCAAGCCTTTTTTGTGCCAAAGGAAGAAAACACATGACTCCACGGTCAGGAAAAAGTTTGCCAAGCTCCCTATATTTTTTTTCAACGCAAAATTTTTCTTCACACCAAGTTAAAAAACGGACTTAAGAACTAGTTTCAGGGTAGAATTCCATGTCTAAAAATGGTGTTGCTTCCAGTTTTTAAAAATCAAGCCTTTTTGGTGCCAAAGGGAAGAAAACACATGACTCAAAGATCAGGAAAAAGTTTGCCAATCTTCCTATAGTTCTTTTGAAGCCAAAATTTTTCGTGACACCAAACGCAAAAACAGACTTCAGGATAAGATTCAGGGTGGAATTCCATGTCTAAAAATGGTGTTGCTTCCAGTTTTTAAAAATCAAGCCTTTTTGGTTCCAAGGGAAGAAAACACATGACTCCGAGGTCAGGAAAAAGTTTGCCAAGCTCCCCATAGTTTTATTGAAGCCAAAATTTTTCTTGAAACCAAATGCAAAAACGGAGTTCAGGATGAGATTCAGGGTGGAATTCCATGTCTAAAAATGGTGTTGCTTCCAGTTTTTAAAAATCAAACCTTTTTGGTGACAAGGGAAGAAAACACATGACTCCGAGGTCAGGAAAAAGTTTGCCAATCTTCCTATAGTTCTTTTGAAGCCAAAATTTTTCTTGACAGCAAATGTAAAAACGGACTTCAGGATGAGATTCCGGGTGGAATTCCATGTCTAAAAATGGTGTTGCTTCCAGTTTTTAAAAATAAAGCCTTTTTGGTTCCAAGAGAAGAAAACACATGACTCCGTGGTCAGGAAAATTTTGACAATCTCCCTATAGTTTTTTTGAAGGCAAAATTTTTCTTGACACCAAATGCAAAAACGGACTTCAGGAGAAGATTCAGGGTGGAATTCCATGTCTAAAAATGGTGTTGCTTCCAGTTTTTAAAAATCAAGCCTTTTTGGTTCCAAGGGAAGAAAACACCATGGTCAGGAAAAAGTTTGCCATGCTCCCAAAAGTTTTGTTGAAGCCAAAACTTTTCTTGACACCAAATGCAAAAACGGACTTCAGGACGAGATTCAGGGTGGAATTCCATGTCTAAAAATGGTGTTGCCTCCAGTTTTTAAAAATCAATCCTTTTTGGTGCCAAGGGAAGAAAACACATGGCTCCACGTTCAGGAAAAACTTTCAAAAACTCCCTATATTATTTTTCAACCCAAAATTTTTCTTCACACCAAGTTCAAAAACGGACTTCTGGATGAGATTCAGGGTGGAATTCAATGTCTAAAAATGGTGTTGCTTTCACTTTTTAAAAATCAAGACTTTTTTGTGCCAAAGGAGGAAAACACATGACTCAGTGGTCAGGAAAAAGTTTGCCAAGCCCCCTATAGTTTTTTTGAAGCCAAAATTTTTCTTGAAACCAACTGCAAAAACGGACTTCAGGTCGAGATTCACGGTGGAATTCCATGTCTAAAAATGGTGTTGCTTCCAGTTTTTAAAAATAAAGCCTTTTTGGTTCCAAGGGAAGAAAACACATGACTCCGTGGTCAGGAAAAACTTTGCCAAACTCCCTATATTATTTTTCAACCCAAAATTTTTCTTCACACCAAGTTCAAAAACGGAGTTCAGGATGAGATTCAGGGTGGAATTCCATGTCTAAAAATGGTGTTGCTTTCACTTTTCAAAAATCAAGACTTTTTTGTGCCAAAGGAGGAAATCACGACTCAGTGGTCAGGAAAAAGTTTGCCCATCTTCCTATAGTTTTTTTGAAGCCAAAATTTTTCTTGAAACCAACTGCAAAAACGGACTTCAGGACGAGATTCACGGTGGAATTCCTTGTCTAAAAATGGTGTTGCTTCCAGTTTTTAAAAATCAAGCCTTTTTGGTGACAAGGGAAGAAAACACATGACTCCGCGGTCACGAAAAAGTTTGCCACGCTCCCTATAGTTTTTTTGAAGCCAAAATTTTTCCTGACACCAAACACAAAAACTGACTTCAGGACGAGATTCAGGGTGGAATTCAATGTCTAAATATAGTGTTGCCTCCAGTTTTTAAAAATCAAGCCTTTTTTGTGCCAAAGGAAGAAAACACATGACTCCACGGTCAGGAAAAAGTTTGCCAAGCTCCCTATATTTTTTTTCAACGCAAAATTTTTCTTCACACCAAGTTCAAAAGCGGACTTAAGAACTAGTTTCAGGGTGGAATTCCATGTCTAAAAATGGTGTTGCTTCCAGTTTTTAAAAATCAAGCCTTTTTGGTGCCAAGGGAAGAAAACACATGGCTCCACGATCAGGAAAAAGTTTGCCAAGCTCCCTATATTTTTTTTCAACGCAAAATTTTTGTTCACACCAAGTTCAAAAACGGACTTAAGAACTAGTTTCAGGGTGAATTCCATTTCTAAAAATGGTGTTGCTTCCAGTTTTTAAAAATCAAGCCTTTTTGGTGCCAAAGGGAAGAAAACACATGACTCAAAGGTCAGGAAAAAGTTTGCCAATCTTCCTATAGTTCTTTTGAAGCCAAAATTTTTCGTGACACCAAACGCAAAAACAGACTTCAGGATAAGATTCAGGGTGGAATTCCATGTCTAAAAATGGTGTTGCTTCCAGTTTTTAAAAATCAAGCCTTTTTGGTTCCAAGGGAAGAAAACACATGACTCCGAGGTCAGGAAAAAGTTTGCCAAGCTCCCCATAGTTTTATTGAAGCCAAAATTTTTCTTGAAACCAAATGCAAAAACGGAGTTCAGGATGAGATTCAGGGTGGAATTCCATGTCTAAAAATGGTGTTGCTTCCAGTTTTTAAAAATAAAGCCTTTTTGGTTCCAAGAGAAGAAAACACATGACTCCGTGGTCAGGAAAATTTTGACAATCTCCCTATAGTTTTTTTGAAGGCAAAATTTTTCTTGACACCAAATGCAAAAACGGACTTCAGGAGAAGATTCAGGGTGGAATTCCATGTCTAAAAATGGTGTTGCTTCCAGTTTTTAAAAATCAAGCCTTTTTGGTTCCAAGGGAAGAAAACACCATGGTCAGGAAAAAGTTTGCCATGCTCCCAAAAGTTTTGTTGAAGCCAAAACTTTTCTTGACACGAAATGCAAAAACGGACTTCAGGACGAGATTCAGGGTGGAATTCCATGTCTAAAAATGGTGTTGCCTCCAGTTTTTAAAAATCAATCCTTTTTGGTGCCAAGGGAAGAAAACACATGGCTCCACGGTCAGGAAAAACTTTGCCAAACTCCCTATATTATTTTTCAACCCAAAATTTTTCTTCACACCAAGTTCAAAAACGGACTTCAGGATGAGATTCAGGGTGGAATTCAATGTCTAAAAATGGTGTTGCTTTCACTTTTTAAAAATCAAGACTTTTTTGTGCCAACGGAGGAAAACACATGACTCAGTGGTCAGGAAAAAGTTTGCCAAGCCCCCTATAGTTTTTTTGAAGCCAAAATTTTTCTTGAAACCAACTGCAAAAACGGACTTCAGGTCGAGATTCACGGTGGAATTCCATGTCTAAAAATGGTGTTGCTTCCAGTTTTTAAAAATAAAGCCTTTTTGGTTCCAAGGGAAGAAAACACATGACTCCGTGGTCAGGAAAAACTTTGCCAAACTCCCTATATTATTTTTCAACCCAAAATTTTTCTTCACACCAAGTTCAAAAACGGAGTTCAGGATGAGATTCAGGGAGGAATTCCATGTCTAAAAATGGTGTTGCTTTCACTTTTCAAAAATCAAGACTTTTTTGTGCCAAAGGAGGAAAACACATGACTCAGTGGTCAGGAAAAAGTTTGCCAATCTTCCTATAGTTTTTTTGAAGCCAAAATTTTTCTTGAAACCAACTGCAAAAACGGACTTCAGGACGAGATTCACGGTGGAATTCCTTGTCTAAAAATGGTGTTGCTTCCAGTTTTTAAAAATCAAGCCTTTTTGGTGACAAGGGAAGAAAACACATGACTCCGCGGTCACCAAAAAGTTTGCCAAGCTCCCTATAGTTTTTTTGAAGCCAAAACTTTTCTTGACACCAAATGCAAAAATGGACTTCAGGATGAGATTCAGGGTGGAATTCCATGTCTAAAAATGGTGTTGCTTTCACTTTTTAAAAATCAAGCCTTTTTTGTGCCAAGGGAAGAAAACACAAGACTCTACGGTAAGGAAAAAATTTGCCAAGCTCCCTATATTATTTTTCAACCCAAAATTTTTCTTCACACCAAGTTCAAAAACGGACTTCAGGATGAGATTCAGGGTGGAATTCCATGTCTAAATATAGTGTTGCCTCCATTTTTAAAAAATCAAGCCTTTTCGGTTCCAAGGGAAGAAAACACATGACTCCGCGGTCAGGAAAAAGTTTGCCAAGCTCCCTATAGTTTTTTTTGAAGCCAAAATTTTTCTTGACACCAAATGCAAAAACGGACTTCAGGACGAGATTCAGGGTGGAATTTCTTGTCTAAAAATGGTGTTGCTTCCTGTTTTTAAAAATCAAACCTTTTTGGTGACAAGGGAAGAGAAAACATAACTCCGCGGTCACGAAAAAGTTTGCCACGCTCCCTATAGTATTTTTGAAGCCAAAATATTTCCTGACACCAAACACAAAAACGGACTTCAGGACGAGATTCAGGGTGGAATTCCATGTCTAAATATAGTGTTGCCTCCAGTTTTTAAAAATCAAGCCTTTTTGGTGCCAAAGGGAAGAAAACACATGACTCCGAGGTCAGGAAAAAGTTTGCCAATCTTCCTATAGTTCTTTTGAAGCCAAAATTTTTCTTGACAGCAAATGTAAAAACGGACTTCAGGATGAGATTCCGGGTGGAATTCCATGTCTAAAAATGGTGTTGCTTCCAGTTTTTAAAAATAAAGCCTTTTTGGTTCCAAGAGAAGAAAACACATGACTCCGTGGTCAGGAAAATTTTGACAATCTCCCTATAGTTTTTTTGAAGGCAAAATTTTTCTTGACACCAAATGCAAAAACGTACTTCAGGAGAAGATTCAGGGTGGAATTCCATGTCTAAAAATGGTGTTGCTTCCAGTTTTTAAAAATCAAGCCTTTTTGGTTCCAAGGGAAGAAAACACCATGGTCAGGAAAAAGTTTGCCATGCTCCCAAAAGTTTTGTTGAAGCCAAAACTTTTCTTGACACCAAATGCAAAAACGGACTTCAGGACGAGATTCAGGGTGGAATTCCATGTCTAAAAATGGTGTTGCCTCCAGTTTTTAAAAATCAATCCTTTTTGGTGCCAAGGGAAGAAAACACATGGCTCCACGGTCAGGAAAAACATAGCCAAACTCCCTATATTATTTTTCAACCCAAAATTTTTCTTCACACCAAGTTCAAAAACGGACTTCAGGATGAGATTCAGGGTGGAATTCCATGTCTAAAAATGGTGTTGCTTTCACTTTTTAAAAATCAAGACTTTTTTGTGCCAAAGGAGGAAAACACATGACTCAGTGGTCAGGAAAAAGTTTGCCAAGCCCCCTATAGTTTTTTTGAAGCCAAAATTTTTCTTGAAACCAACTGCAAAAACGGACTTCAGGTCGAGATTCACGGTGGAATTCCATGTCTAAAAATGGTGTTGCTTCCAGTTTTTAAAAATCAAGCCTTTTTGGTGTCAAGGGAAGAAAACACATGACTCCGAGGTCAGGAAAAAGTTTGCCAAGCTCCCCATAGTTTTATTGAAGCCAAAATTTTTCTTGAAACCAAATGCAAAAACGGATTTCAGGATGAGATTCTGGGTGGAATTCCATGTCTAAAAATGGTGTTGCTTCCAGTTTTTAAAAATCAAGCCTTTTTGGTTCCAAGGGAAGAAAACACATGACTCCGAGGTCAGGAAAAAGTTTGCCAAGCTCCCCATAGTTTTATTGAAGCCAAAATTTTTCTTGAAACCAAATGCAAAAACGGAGTTCAGGATGAGATTCAGGGTGGAATTCCATGTCTAAAAATGGTGTTGCTTCCAGTTTTTAAAAATAAAGCCTTTTTGGTTCCAAGAGAAGAAAACACATGACTCCGTGGTCAGGAAAATTTTGACAATCTCCCTATAGTTTTTTTGAAGGCAAAATTTTTCTTGACACCAAATGCAAAAACGGACTTCAGGAGAAGATTCAGGGTGGAATTCCATGTCTAAAAATGGTGTTGCTTCCAGTTTTTAAAAATCAAGCCTTTTTGGTTCCAAGGGAAGAAAACACCATGGTCAGGAAAAAGTTTGCCATGCTCCCAAAAGTTTTGTTGAAGCCAAAACTTTTCTTGACACGAAATGCAAAAACGGACTTCAGGACGAGATTCAGGGTGGAATTCCATGTCTAAAAATGGTGTTGCCTCCAGTTTTTAAAAATCAATCCTTTTTGGTGCCAAGGGAAGAAAACACATGGCTCCACGGTCAGGAAAAACTTTGCCAAACTCCCTATATTATTTTTCAACCCAAAATTTTTCTTCACACCAAGTTCAAAAACGGACTTCAGGATGAGATTCAGGGTGGAATTCAATGTCTAAAAATGGTGTTGCTTTCACTTTTTAAAAATCAAGACTTTTTTGTGCCAACGGAGGAAAACACATGACTCAGTGGTCAGGAAAAAGTTTGCCAAGCCCCCTATAGTTTTTTTGAAGCCAAAATTT
Source organism: Masticophis lateralis (assembly GCA_030761175.1). NCBI lineage: Eukaryota > Metazoa > Chordata > Lepidosauria > Squamata > Colubridae > Masticophis > Masticophis lateralis. The sequence goes on from JAUDYJ010000005.1 coordinate 91,718,728, forward strand.
TTCTTGAAACCAACTGCAAAAACGGACTTCAGGTCGAGATTCACGGTGGAATTCCATGTCTAAAAATGGTGTTGCTTCCAGTTTTTAAAAATAAAGCCTTTTTGGTTCCAAGGGAAGAAAACACATGACTCCGTGGTCAGGAAAAACTTTGCCAAACTCCCTATATTATTTTTCAACCCAAAATTTTTCTTCACACCAAGTTCAAAAACGGAGTTCAGGATGAGATTCAGGGAGGAATTCCATGTCTAAAAATGGTGTTGCTTTCACTTTTCAAAAATCAAGACTTTTTTGTGCCAAAGGAGGAAAACACATGACTCAGTGGTCAGGAAAAAGTTTGCCAATCTTCCTATAGTTTTTTTGAAGCCAAAATTTTTCTTGAAACCAACTGCAAAAACGGACTTCAGGACGAGATTCACGGTGGAATTCCTTGTCTAAAAATGGTGTTGCTTCCAGTTTTTAAAAATCAAGCCTTTTTGGTGACAAGGGAAGAAAACACATGACTCCGCGGTCACCAAAAAGTTTGCCAAGCTCCCTATAGTTTTTTTGAAGCCAAAACTTTTCTTGACACCAAATGCAAAAATGGACTTCAGGATGAGATTCAGGGTGGAATTCCATGTCTAAAAATGGTGTTGCTTTCACTTTTTAAAAATCAAGCCTTTTTTGTGCCAAGGGAAGAAAACACAAGACTCTACGGTAAGGAAAAAATTTGCCAAGCTCCCTATATTATTTTTCAACCCAAAATTTTTCTTCACACCAAGTTCAAAAACGGACTTCAGGATGAGATTCAGGGTGGAATTCCATGTCTAAATATAGTGTTGCCTCCATTTTTAAAAAATCAAGCCTTTTCGGTTCCAAGGGAAGAAAACACATGACTCCGCGGTCAGGAAAAAGTTTGCCAAGCTCCCTATAGTTTTTTTTGAAGCCAAAATTTTTCTTGACACCAAATGCAAAAACGGACTTCAGGACGAGATTCAGGGTGGAATTTCTTGTCTAAAAATGGTGTTGCTTCCTGTTTTTAAAAATCAAACCTTTTTGGTGACAAGGGAAGAGAAAACATAACTCCGCGGTCACGAAAAAGTTTGCCACGCTCCCTATAGTATTTTTGAAGCCAAAATATTTCCTGACACCAAACACAAAAACGGACTTCAGGACGAGATTCAGGGTGGAATTCCATGTCTAAATATAGTGTTGCCTCCAGTTTTTAAAAATCAAGCCTTTTTGGTGCCAAAGGGAAGAAAACACATGACTCCGAGGTCAGGAAAAAGTTTGCCAATCTTCCTATAGTTCTTTTGAAGCCAAAATTTTTCTTGACAGCAAATGTAAAAACGGACTTCAGGATGAGATTCCGGGTGGAATTCCATGTCTAAAAATGGTGTTGCTTCCAGTTTTTAAAAATAAAGCCTTTTTGGTTCCAAGAGAAGAAAACACATGACTCCGTGGTCAGGAAAATTTTGACAATCTCCCTATAGTTTTTTTGAAGGCAAAATTTTTCTTGACACCAAATGCAAAAACGTACTTCAGGAGAAGATTCAGGGTGGAATTCCATGTCTAAAAATGGTGTTGCTTCCAGTTTTTAAAAATCAAGCCTTTTTGGTTCCAAGGGAAGAAAACACCATGGTCAGGAAAAAGTTTGCCATGCTCCCAAAAGTTTTGTTGAAGCCAAAACTTTTCTTGACACCAAATGCAAAAACGGACTTCAGGACGAGATTCAGGGTGGAATTCCATGTCTAAAAATGGTGTTGCCTCCAGTTTTTAAAAATCAATCCTTTTTGGTGCCAAGGGAAGAAAACACATGGCTCCACGGTCAGGAAAAACATTGCCAAACTCCCTATATTATTTTTCAACCCAAAATTTTTCTTCACACCAAGTTCAAAAACGGACTTCAGGATGAGATTCAGGGTGGAATTCCATGTCTAAAAATGGTGTTGCTTTCACTTTTTAAAAATCAAGACTTTTTTGTGCCAAAGGAGGAAAACACATGACTCAGTGGTCAGGAAAAAGTTTGCCAAGCCCCCTATAGTTTTTTTGAAGCCAAAATTTTTCTTGAAACCAACTGCAAAAACGGACTTCAGGTCGAGATTCACGGTGGAATTCCATGTCTAAAAATGGTGTTGCTTCCAGTTTTTAAAAATCAAGCCTTTTTGGTGTCAAGGGAAGAAAACACATGACTCCGAGGTCAGGAAAAAGTTTGCCAAGCTCCCCATAGTTTTATTGAAGCCAAAATTTTTCTTGAAACCAAATGCAAAAACGGATTTCAGGATGAGATTCTGGGTGGAATTCCATGTCTAAAAATGGTGTTGCTTCCAGTTTTTAAAAATCAAGCCTTTTTGGTTCCAAGGGAAGAAAACACATGACTCCGAGGTCAGGAAAAAGTTTGCCAAGCTCCCCATAGTTTTATTGAAGCCAAAATTTTTCTTGAAACCAAATGCAAAAACGGAGTTCAGGATGAGATTCAGGGTGGAATTCCATGTCTAAAAATGGTGTTGCTTCCAGTTTTTAAAAATAAAGCCTTTTTGGTTCCAAGAGAAGAAAACACATGACTCCGTGGTCAGGAAAATTTTGACAATCTCCCTATAGTTTTTTTGAAGGCAAAATTTTTCTTGACACCAAATGCAAAAACGGACTTCAGGAGAAGATTCAGGGTGGAATTCCATGTCTAAAAATGGTGTTGCTTCCAGTTTTTAAAAATCAAGCCTTTTTGGTTCCAAGGGAAGAAAACACCATGGTCAGGAAAAAGTTTGCCATGCTCCCAAAAGTTTTGTTGAAGCCAAAACTTTTCTTGACACCAAATGCAAAAACGGACTTCAGGACGAGATTCAGGGTGGAATTCCATGTCTAAAAATGGTGTTGCCTCCAGTTTTTAAAAATCAATCCTTTTTGGTGCCAAGGGAAGAAAACACATGGCTCCACGGTCAGGAAAAACATTGCCAAACTCCCTATATTATTTTTCAACCCAAAATTTTTCTTCACACCAAGTTCAAAAACGGACTTCAGGATGAGATTCAGGGTGGAATTCCATGTCTAAAAATGGTGTTGCTTTCACTTTTTAAAAATCAAGACTTTTTTGTGCCAAAGGAGGAAAACACATGACTCAGTGGTCAGGAAAAAGTTTGCCAAGCCCCCTATAGTTTTTTTGAAGCCAAAATTTTTCTTGAAACCAACTGCAAAAACGGACTTCAGGTCGAGATTCACGGTGGAATTCCATGTCTAAAAATGGTGTTGCTTCCAGTTTTTAAAAATCAAGCCTTTTTGGTGTCAAGGGAAGAAAACACATGACTCCGAGGTCAGGAAAAAGTTTGCCAAGCTCCCCATAGTTTTATTGAAGCCAAAATTTTTCTTGAAACCAAATGCAAAAACGGATTTCAGGATGAGATTCTGGGTGGAATTCCATGTCTAAAAATGGTGTTGCTTCCAGTTTTTAAAAATCAAGCCTTTTTGGTTCCAAGGGAAGAAAACACATGACTCCGAGGTCAGGAAAAAGTTTGCCAAGCTCCCCATAGTTTTATTGAAGCCAAAATTTTTCTTGAAACCAAATGCAAAAACGGAGTTCAGGATGAGATTCAGGGTGGAATTCCATGTCTAAAAATGGTGTTGCTTCCAGTTTTTAAAAATAAAGCCTTTTTGGTTCCAAGAGAAGAAAACACATGACTCCGTGGTCAGGAAAATTTTGACAATCTCCCTATAGTTTTTTTGAAGGCAAAATTTTTCTTGACACCAAATGCAAAAACGGACTTCAGGAGAAGATTCAGGGTGGAATTCCATGTCTAAAAATGGTGTTGCTTCCAGTTTTTAAAAATCAAGCCTTTTTGGTTCCAAGGGAAGAAAACACCATGGTCAGGAAAAAGTTTGCCATGCTCCCAAAAGTTTTGTTGAAGCCAAAACTTTTCTTGACACGAAATGCAAAAACGGACTTCAGGACGAGATTCAGGGTGGAATTCCATGTCTAAAAATGGTGTTGCCTCCAGTTTTTAAAAATCAATCCTTTTTGGTGCCAAGGGAAGAAAACACATGGCTCCACGGTCAGGAAAAACTTTGCCAAACTCCCTATATTATTTTTCAACCCAAAATTTTTCTTCACACCAAGTTCAAAAACGGACTTCAGGATGAGATTCAGGGTGGAATTCAATGTCTAAAAATGGTGTTGCTTTCACTTTTTAAAAATCAAGACTTTTTTGTGCCAACGGAGGAAAACACATGACTCAGTGGTCAGGAAAAAGTTTGCCAAGCCCCCTATAGTTTTTTTGAAGCCAAAATTTTTCTTGAAACCAACTGCAAAAACGGACTTCAGGTCGAGATTCACGGTGGAATTCCATGTCTAAAAATGGTGTTGCTTCCAGTTTTTAAAAATAAAGCCTTTTTGGTTCCAAGGGAAGAAAACACATGACTCCGTGGTCAGGAAAAACTTTGCCAAACTCCCTATATTATTTTTCAACCCAAAATTTTTCTTCACACCAAGTTCAAAAACGGAGTTCAGGATGAGATTCAGGGAGGAATTCCATGTCTAAAAATGGTGTTGCTTTCACTTTTCAAAAATCAAGACTTTTTTGTGCCAAAGGAGGAAAACACATGACTCAGTGGTCAGGAAAAAGTTTGCCAATCTTCCTATAGTTTTTTTGAAGCCAAAATTTTTCTTGAAACCAACTGCAAAAACGGACTTCAGGACGAGATTCACGGTGGAATTCCTTGTCTAAAAATGGTGTTGCTTCCAGTTTTTAAAAATCAAGCCTTTTTGGTGACAAGGGAAGAAAACACATGACTCCGCGGTCACCAAAAAGTTTGCCAAGCTCCCTATAGTTTTTTTGAAGCCAAAACTTTTCTTGACACCAAATGCAAAAATGGACTTCAGGATGAGATTCAGGGTGGAATTCCATGTCTAAAAATGGTGTTGCTTTCACTTTTTAAAAATCAAGCCTTTTTTGTGCCAAGGGAAGAAAACACAAGACTCTACGGTAAGGAAAAAATTTGCCAAGCTCCCTATATTATTTTTCAACCCAAAATTTTTCTTCACACCAAGTTCAAAAACGGACTTCAGGATGAGATTCAGGGTGGAATTCCATGTCTAAATATAGTGTTGCCTCCATTTTTAAAAAATCAAGCCTTTTCGGTTCCAAGGGAAGAAAACACATGACTCCGCGGTCAGGAAAAAGTTTGCCAAGCTCCCTATAGTTTTTTTTGAAGCCAAAATTTTTCTTGACACCAAATGCAAAAACGGACTTCAGGACGAGATTCAGGGTGGAATTTCTTGTCTAAAAATGGTGTTGCTTCCTGTTTTTAAAAATCAAACCTTTTTTGTGACAAGGGAAGAGAAAACATAACTCCGCGGTCACGAAAAAGTTTGCCACGCTCCCTATAGTATTTTTGAAGCCAAAATATTTCCTGACACCAAACACAAAAACGGACTTCAGGACGAGATTCAGGGTGGAATTCCATGTCTAAATATAGTGTTGCCTCCAGTTTTTAAAAATCAAGCCTTTTTGGTGCCAAAGGGAAGAAAACACATGACTCCGAGGTCAGGAAAAAGTTTGCCAATCTTCCTATAGTTCTTTTGAAGCCAAAATTTTTCTTGACAGCAAATGTAAAAACGGACTTCAGGATGAGATTCCGGGTGGAATTCCATGTCTAAAAATGGTGTTGCTTCCAGTTTTTAAAAATAAAGCCTTTTTGGTTCCAAGAGAAGAAAACACATGACTCCGTGGTCAGGAAAATTTTGACAATCTCCCTATAGTTTTTTTGAAGGCAAAATTTTTCTTGACACCAAATGCAAAAACGTACTTCAGGAGAAGATTCAGGGTGGAATTCCATGTCTAAAAATGGTGTTGCTTCCAGTTTTTAAAAATCAAGCCTTTTTGGTTCCAAGGGAAGAAAACACCATGGTCAGGAAAAAGTTTGCCATGCTCCCAAAAGTTTTGTTGAAGCCAAAACTTTTCTTGACACCAAATGCAAAAACGGACTTCAGGACGAGATTCAGGGTGGAATTCCATGTCTAAAAATGGTGTTGCCTCCAGTTTTTAAAAATCAATCCTTTTTGGTGCCAAGGGAAGAAAACACATGGCTCCACGGTCAGGAAAAACATTGCCAAACTCCCTATATTATTTTTCAACCCAAAATTTTTCTTCACACCAAGTTCAAAAACGGACTTCAGGATGAGATTCAGGGTGGAATTCCATGTCTAAAAATGGTGTTGCTTTCACTTTTTAAAAATCAAGACTTTTTTGTGCCAAAGGAGGAAAACACATGACTCAGTGGTCAGGAAAAAGTTTGCCAAGCCCCCTATAGTTTTTTTGAAGCCAAAATTTTTCTTGAAACCAACTGCAAAAACGGACTTCAGGTCGAGATTCACGGTGGAATTCCATGTCTAAAAATGGTGTTGCTTCCAGTTTTTAAAAATCAAGCCTTTTTGGTGTCAAGGGAAGAAAACACATGACTCCGAGGTCAGGAAAAAGTTTGCCAAGCTCCCCATAGTTTTATTGAAGCCAAAATTTTTCTTGAAACCAAATGCAAAAACGGATTTCAGGATGAGATTCTGGGTGGAATTCCATGTCTAAAAATGGTGTTGCTTCCAGTTTTTAAAAATCAAGCCTTTTTGGTTCCAAGGGAAGAAAACACATGACTCCGAGGTCAGGAAAAAGTTTGCCAAGCTCCCCATAATTTTATTGAAGCCAAAACTTTTCTTGACACCAAATGCAAAAACGGACTTCAGGACGAGATTCAGGGTGGAACTCCATGTCTAAAAATGGTGTTGCTTTCACTTTTTAAAAATCAAGACTTTTTTGTGCCAAAGGAGGAAAATACATGACTCAGTGGTCAGGAAAAAGTTTGCCAATCTTCCTATAGTTTTTTTGAAGGCAAAATTTTTCTTGACACCAAATGCAAAAACGGACTTCAGGACGAGATTCACGGTGGAATTCCATGTCTAAAAATGGTGTTGCTTCCAGTTTTTAAAAATCAAGCCTTTTTGGTGACAAAGTTAGAAAAAACATGACTCCGCGGTCACCAAAAAGTTTGCCAAGCTCCCTATAGTTTTTTTGAAGCCAAAATTTTTCTTGACACCAAATGCAAAAACGGACTTCAGGACGAGATTCAGGGTGGAATTCCATGTCTAAAAATGGTGTTGCTTCCTGTATTTAAAAATCAAGCCTTTTTGGTGACAAGGGAAGAAAAAACATGACTCCGCGGTCACGAAAAAGTTTGCCACGCTCCCTATAGTATTTTTGAAGCCAAAATTTTTCCTGACACCAAACACAAAAACTGACTTCAGGACGAGATTCAGGGTGGAATTCAATGTCTAAATATAGTGTTGCCTCCAGTTTTTAAAAATCAAGCCTTTTTTGTGCCAAAGGAAGAAAACACATGACTCCACGGTCAGGAAAAAGTTTGCCAAGCTCCCTATATTTTTTTTCAACGCAAAATTTTTCTTCACACCAAGTTCAAAAGCGGATTTAAGAACTAGTTTCAGGGTGGAATTCCATGTCTAAAAATGGTGTTGCTTCCAGTTTTTAAAAATCAAGCCTTTTTGGTGACAAGGGAAGAAAACACATGACTCCGAGGTCAGGAAAAAGTTTGCCAATCTTCCTATAGTTCTTTTGAAGCCAAAATTTTTCTTGACAGCAAATGTAAAAACGGACTTCAGGATGAGATTCCGGGTGGAATTCCATGTCTAAAAATGGTGTTGCTTCCAGTTTTTAAAAATAAAGCCTTTTTGGTTCCAAGGGAAGAAAACACATGACTCCGTGGTCAGGAAAATTTTGACAATCTCCCTATAGTTTTTTTGAAGGCAAAATTTTTCTTGACACCAAATGCAAAAACGGACTTCAGGAGAAGATTCAGGGTTGAATTCCATGTCTAAAAATGGTGTTGCTTCCAGTTTTTAAAAATCAAGCCTTTTTGGTTCCAAGGGAAGAAAACACCATGGTCAGGAAAAAGTTTGCCATGCTCCCAAAAGTTTTGTTGAAGCCAAAACTTTTCTTGACACCAAATGCAAAAACGGACTTCAGGGCGAGATTCAGGGTGGAATTCCATGTCTAAAAATGGTGTTGCCTCCAGTTTTTAAAAATCAATCCTTTTTGGTGCCAAGGGAAGAAAACACATGGCTCCACGGTCAGGAAAAAGTTTGCCAAGCTCCCTATATTTTTTTTCAACGCAAAATTTTTCTTCACACCAAGTTCAAAAACGGACTTAAGAACTAGTTTCAGGGTGGAATTCCATGTCTAAAAATGGTGTTGCTTCCAGTTTTTAAAAATCAAGCCTTTTTGGTGCCAAAGGGAAGAAAACACATGACTCAAAGGTCAGGAAAAAGTTTGCCAATCTTCCTATAGTTCTTTTGAAGCCAAAATTTTTCGTGACACCAAACGCAAAAACAGACTTCAGGATAAGATTCAGGGTGGAATTCCATGTCTAAAAATGGTGTTGCTTCCAGTTTTTAAAAATCAAGCCTTTTTGGTTCCAAGGGAAGAAAACACATGACTCCGAGGTCAGGAAAAAGTTTGCCAAGCTCCCCATAGTTTTATTGAAGCCAAAATTTTTCTTGAAACCAAATGCAAAAACGGAGTTCAGGATGAGATTCAGGGTGGAATTCCATGTCTAAAAATGGTGTTGCTTCCAGTTTTTAAAAATCAAACCTTTTTGGTGACAAGGGAAGAAAACACATGACTCCGAGGTCAGGAAAAAGTTTGCCAATCTTCCTATAGTTCTTTTGAAGCCAAAATTTTTCTTGACAGCAAATGTAAAAACGGACTTCAGGATGAGATTCCGGGTGGAATTCCATGTCTAAAAATGGTGTTGCTTCCAGTTTTTAAAAATAAAGCCTTTTTGGTTCCAAGAGAAGAAAACACATGACTCCGTGGTCAGGAAAATTTTGACAATCTCCCTATAGTGTTTTTGAAGGTAAAATTTTTCTTGACACCAAATGCAAAAACAGACTTCAGGAGAAGATTCAGGGTGGAATTCCATGTCTAAAAATGGTGTTGCTTCCAGTTTTTAAAAATCAAGCCTTTTTGGTTCCAAGGGAAGAAAACACCATGGTCAGGAAAAAGTTTGCCATGCTCCCAAAAGTTTTGTTGAAGCCAAAACTTTTCTTGACACGAAATGCAAAAACGGACTTCAGGACGAGATTCAGGGTGGAATTCCATGTCTAAAAATGGTGTTGCCTCCAGTTTTTAAAAATCAATCCTTTTTGGTGCCAAGGGAAGAAAACACATGGCTCCACGGTCAGGAAAAACTTTGCCAAACTCCCTGTATTATTTTTCAACCCAAAATTTTTCTTCACACCAAGTTCAAAAACGGACTTCAGGATGAGATTCAGGGTGGAATTCAATGTCTATAAATGGTGTTGCTTTCACTTTTTAAAAATCAAGACTTTTTTGTGCCAACGGAGGAAAACACATGACTCAGTGGTCAGGAAAAAGTTTGCCAAGCCCCCTATAGTTTTATTGAAGCCAAAATTTTTCTTGACACCAAATGCAAAAACGGACTTCTGGACGAGATTCAGGGTGGAATTCCATGTCTAAAAATGGTGTTGCCTCCAGTTTTTAAAAATCAATCCTTTTTGGTGCCAAGGGAAGAAAACACATGGCTCCACGTTCAGGAAAAACTTTGCCAAACTCCCTATATTATTTTTCAACCCAAAATTTTTCTTCACACCAAGTTCAAAAACGGACTTCAGGATGAGATTCAGGGTGGAATTCAATGTCTAAAAATGGTGTTGCTTTCACTTTTTAAAAATCAAGACTTTTTTGTGCCAAAGGAGGAAAACACATGACTCAGTGGTCAGGAAAAAGTTTGCCAAGCCCCCTATAGTTTTTTTGAAGCCAAAATTTTTCTTGAAACCAACTGCAAAAACGGACTTCAGGTCGAGATTCACGGTGGAATTCCATGTCTAAAAATGGTGTTGCTTCCAGTTTTTAAAAATAAAGCCTTTTTGGTTCCAAGGGAAGAAAACACATGACTCCGTGGTCAGGAAAAACTTTGCCAAACTCCCTATATTATTTTTCAACCCAAAATTTTTCTTCACACCAAGTTCAAAAACGGAGTTCAGGATGAGATTCAGGGTGGAATTCCATGTCTAAAAATGGTGTTGCTTTCACTTTTCAAAAATCAAGACTTTTTTGTGCCAAAGGAGGAAATCACGACTCAGTGGTCAGGAAAAAGTTTGCCAATCTTCCTATAGTTTTTTTGAAGCCAAAATTTTTCTTGAAACCAACTGCAAAAACGGACTTCAGGACGAGATTCACGGTGGAATTTCTTGTCTAAAAATGGTGTTGCTTCCAGTTTTTAAAAATCAAGCCTTTTTGGTGACAAGGGAAGAAAACACATGACTCCGCGGTCACGAAAAAGTTTGCCACGCTCCCTATAGTTTTTTTGAAGCCAAAATTTTTCCTGACACCAAACACAAAAACTGACTTCAGGACGAGATTCAGGGTGGAATTCAATGTCTAAATATAGTGTTGCCTCCAGTTTTTAAAAATCAAGCCTTTTTTGTGCCAAAGGAAGAAAACACATGACTCCACGGTCAGGAAAAAGTTTGCCAAGCTCCCTATATTTTTTTTCAACGCAAAATTTTTCTTCACACCAAGTTCAAAAGCGGACTTAAGAACTAGTTTCAGGGTGGAATTCCATGTCTAAAAATGGTGTTGCTTCCAGTTTTTAAAAATCAAGCCTTTTTGGTGCCAAGGGAAGAAAACACATGGCTCCACGATCAGGAAAAAGTTTGCCAAGCTCCCTATATTTTTTTTCAACGCAAAATTTTTGTTCACACCAAGTTCAAAAACGGACTTAAGAACTAGTTTCAGGGTGAATTCCATTTCTAAAAATGGTGTTGCTTCCAGTTTTTAAAAATCAAGCCTTTTTGGTGCCAAAGGGAAGAAAACACATGACTCAAAGGTCAGGAAAAAGTTTGCCAATCTTCCTATAGTTCTTTTGAAGCCAAAATTTTTCGTGACACCAAACGCAAAAACAGACTTCAGGATAAGATTCAGGGTGGAATTCCATGTCTAAAAATGGTGTTGCTTCCAGTTTTTAAAAATCAAGCCTTTTTGGTTCCAAGGGAAGAAAACACATGACTCCGAGGTCAGGAAAAAGTTTGCCAAGCTCCCCATAGTTTTATTGAAGCCAAAATTTTTCTTGAAACCAAATGCAAAAACGGAGTTCAGGATGAGATTCAGGGTGGAATTCCATGTCTAAAAATGGTGTTGCTTCCAGTTTTTAAAAATAAAGCCTTTTTGGTTCCAAGGGAAGAAAACACCATGGTCAGGAAAAAGTTTGCCATGCTCCCAAAAGTTTTGTTGAAGCCAAAACTTTTCTTGACACGAAATGCAAAAACGGACTTCAGGACGAGATTCAGGGTGGAATTCCATGTCTAAAAATGGTGTTGCCTCCAGTTTTTAAAAATCAATCCTTTTTGGTGCCAAGGGAAGAAAACACATGGCTCCACGGTCAGGAAAAACTTTGCCAAACTCCCTATATTATTTTTCAACCCAAAATTTTTCTTCACACCAAGTTCAAAAACGGACTTCAGGATGAGATTCAGGGTGGAATTCAATGTCTAAAAATGGTGTTGCTTTCACTTTTTAAAAATCAAGACTTTTTTGTGCCAACGGAGGAAAACACATGACTCAGTGGTCAGGAAAAAGTTTGCCAAGCCCCCTATAGTTTTTTTGAAGCCAAAATTTTTCTTGAAACCAACTGCAAAAACGGACTTCAGGTCGAGATTCACGGTGGAATTCCATGTCTAAAAATGGTGTTGCTTCCAGTTTTTAAAAATAAAGCCTTTTTGGTTCCAAGGGAAGAAAACACATGACTCCGTGGTCAGGAAAAACTTTGCCAAACTCCCTATATTATTTTTCAACCCAAAATTTTTCTTCACACCAAGTTCAAAAACGGAGTTCAGGATGAGATTCAGGGAGGAATTCCTTGTCTAAAAATGGTGTTGCTTCCAGTTTTTAAAAATCAAGCCTTTTTGGTGACAAGGGAAGAAAACACATGACTCCGCGGTCACCAAAAAGTTTGCCAAGCTCCCTATAGTTTTTTTGAAGCCAAAACTTTTCTTGACACCAAATGCAAAAATGGACTTCAGGATGAGATTCAGGGTGGAATTCCATGTCTAAAAATGGTGTTGCTTTCACTTTTTAAAAATCAAGCCTTTTTTGTGCCAAGGGAAGAAAACACAAGACTCTACGGTAAGGAAAAAATTTGCCAAGCTCCCTATATTATTTTTCAACCCAAAATTTTTCTTCACACCAAGTTCAAAAACGGACTTCAGGATGAGATTCAGGGTGGAATTCCATGTCTAAATATAGTGTTGCCTCCATTTTTAAAAAATCAAGCCTTTTCGGTTCCAAGGGAAGAAAACACATGACTCCGCGGTCAGGAAAAAGTTTGCCAAGCTCCCTATAGTTTTTTTTGAAGCCAAAATTTTTCTTGACACCAAATGCAAAAACGGACTTCAGGACGAGATTCAGGGTGGAATTTCTTGTCTAAAAATGGTGTTGCTTCCTGTTTTTAAAAATCAAACCTTTTTGGTGACAAGGGAAGAGAAAACATAACTCCGCGGTCACGAAAAAGTTTGCCACGCTCCCTATAGTATTTTTGAAGCCAAAATATTTCCTGACACCAAACACAAAAACGGACTTCAGGACGAGATTCAGGGTGGAATTCCATGTCTAAATATAGTGTTGCCTCCAGTTTTTAAAAATCAAGCCTTTTTGGTGCCAAAGGGAAGAAAACACATGACTCCGAGGTCAGGAAAAAGTTTGCCAATCTTCCTATAGTTCTTTTGAAGCCAAAATTTTTCTTGACAGCAAATGTAAAAACGGACTTCAGGATGAGATTCCGGGTGGAATTCCATGTCTAAAAATGGTGTTGCTTCCAGTTTTTAAAAATAAAGCCTTTTTGGTTCCAAGAGAAGAAAACACATGACTCCGTGGTCAGGAAAATTTTGACAATCTCCCTATAGTTTTTTTGAAGGCAAAATTTTTCTTGACACCAAATGCAAAAACGGACTTCAGGAGAAGATTCAGGGTGGAATTCCATGTCTAAAAATGGTGTTGCTTCCAGTTTTTAAAAATCAAGCCTTTTTGGTTCCAAGGGAAGAAAACACCATGGTCAGGAAAAAGTTTGCCATGCTCCCAAAAGTTTTGTTGAAGCCAAAACTTTTCTTGACACCAAATGCAAAAACGGACTTCAGGACGAGATTCAGGGTGGAATTCCATGTCTAAAAATGGTGTTGCCTCCAGTTTTTAAAAATCAATCCTTTTTGGTGCCAAGGGAAGAAAACACATGGCTCCACGGTCAGGAAAAACATTGCCAAACTCCCTATATTATTTTTCAACCCAAAATTTTTCTTCACACCAAGTTCAAAAACGGACTTCAGGATGAGATTCAGGGTGGAATTCCATGTCTAAAAATGGTGTTGCTTTCACTTTTTAAAAATCAAGACTTTTTTGTGCCAAAGGAGGAAAACACATGACTCAGTGGTCAGGAAAAAGTTTGCCAAGCCCCCTATAGTTTTTTTGAAGCCAAAATTTTTCTTGAAACCAACTGCAAAAACGGACTTCAGGTCGAGATTCACGGTGGAATTCCATGTCTAAAAATGGTGTTGCTTCCAGTTTTTAAAAATCAAGCCTTTTTGGTGTCAAGGGAAGAAAACACATGACTCCGAGGTCAGGAAAAAGTTTGCCAAGCTCCCCATAGTTTTATTGAAGCCAAAATTTTTCTTGAAACCAAATGCAAAAACGGATTTCAGGATGAGATTCTGGGTGGAATTCCATGTCTAAAAATGGTGTTGCTTCCAGTTTTTAAAAATCAAGCCTTTTTGGTTCCAAGGGAAGAAAACACATGACTCCGAGGTCAGGAAAAAGTTTGCCAAGCTCCCCATAATTTTATTGAAGCCAAAACTTTTCTTGACACCAAATGCAAAAACGGACTTCAGGATGAGATTCAGGGTGGAACTCCATGTCTAAAAATGGTGTTGCTTTCACTTTTTAAAAATCAAGACTTTTTTGTGCCAAAGGAGGAAAATACATGACTCAGTGGTCAGGAAAAAGTTTGCCAATCTTCCTATAGTTTTTTTGAAGGCAAAATTTTTCTTGACACCAAATGCAAAAACGGACTTCAGGAGAAGATTCAGGGTGGAATTCCATGTCTAAAAATGGTGTTGCTTCCAGTTTTTAAAAATCAAGCCTTTTTGGTTCCAAGGGAAGAAAACACATGGCTCCACGGTCGGGAAAAACTTTGCCAAACTCCCTATATTATTTTTCAACCCAAAATTTTTCTTCACACCAAGTTCAAAAACGGAGTTCAGGATGAGATTCAGGGTGGAACTCCATGTCTAAAAATGGTGTTGCTTTCACTTTTTAAAAATCAAGACTTTTTTGTGCCAAAGGAGGAAAATACATGACTCAGTGGTCAGGAAAAAGTTTGCCAATCTTCCTATAGTTTTTTTGAAGCCAAAATTTTTCTTGAAACCCACTGCAAAAACGGACTTCAGGACGAGATTCACGGTGGAATTCCATGTCTAAAAATGGTGTTGCTTCCAGTTTTTAAAAATCAAGCCTTTTTGGTGACAAAGTTAGAAAAAACATGACTCCGCGGTCACCAAAAAGTTTGCCAAGCTCCCTATAGTTTTTTTGAAGCCAAAATTTTTCTTGACACCAAATGCAAAAACGGACTTCAGGACGAGATTCAGGGTGGAATTCCATGTCTAAAAATGGTGTTGCTTCCTGTATTTAAAAATCAAGCCTTTTTGGTGACAAGGGAAGAAAAAACATGACTCCGCGGTCACGAAAAAGTTTGCCACGCTCCCTATAGTATTTTTGAAGCCAAAATTTTTCCTGACACCAAACACAAAAACGGACTTCAGGACGAGATTCAGGGTGGAATTCCATGTCTAAAAATGGTGTTGCTTCCAGTTTTTAAAAATCAAGCCTTTTTGGTTCCAAGGGAAGAAAACACCATGGTCAGGAAAAAGTTTGCCATGCTCCCAAAAGTTTTGTTGAAGCCAAAACTTTTCTTGACACCAAATGCAAAAACGGACTTCAGGACGAGATTCAGGGTGGAATTCCATGTCTAAAAATGGTGTTGCTTCCTGTATTTAAAAATCAAGCCTTTTTGGTGACAAGGGAAGAAAACACATGGCTCCACGGTCAGGAAAAAGTTTGCCAAGCTCCCTATCTTTTTTTTGAAGCAAAATTTTTCTTCACACCAAGTTCAAAAACGGACTTCAGGACTAGTTTCAGGGTGGAATTCCATGTCTCAAAATGGTGTTGCTTCCTGTTTTTAAAAATCAAACCTTTTTGGTGACAAGGGAAGAAAAAACATGACTCCGCGGTCACGAAAAAGTTTGCCACGCTCCCTATAGTTTTTTTGAAGCCAAAATTTTTCCTGACACCAAACAGAAAACGGACTTCAGGACGAGATTCAGGGTGGAATTCCATGTCTAAATATAGTGTTGCCTCCAGTTTTTAAAAATCAAGCCTTTTTTGTGCCAAAGGAAGAAAACACATGACTCCACGGTCAGGAAAAAGTTTGCCAAGCTCCTTATATTTTTTTTCAACACAAAATTTTTCTTCACATCAAGTTCAAAAATGGACTTAAGAACTAGTTTCAGGGTGGAATTCCATGTCTAAATATGGTGTTGCTTCCAGTTTTTAAAAATCAAGCCTTTTTGGTTCCAAGGGAAGAAAACACATGACTCCGCGGTCAGGAAAAAGTTTGACAATCTCCCTATAGTTTTTTTGAAGCGAAAATTTTTCTTGACACCAAATGCAAAAACAGATTTCAGGACGAGATTCAGGGTGGAATTCCATGTCTAAAAATGGTGTTGCTTCCAGTTTTTAAAAATCAAGCCTTTTTGGTGACAAGGGAAGAAAACACATGACTCCGAGGTCAGGAAAAAGTTTGCCAATCTTCCTATAGTTCTTTTGAAGCCAAAATTTTTCTTGACAGCAAATGTAAAAACGGACTTAAGGATGAGATTCCGGGTGGAATTCCATGTCTAAAAATGGTGTTGCCTCCAGTTTTTAAAAATCAAGCCTTTTCAGTGCCAAGGGAAGAAAAAACATGACTCCGAGGTCAGGAAAAAGTTTGCCAAGCTCCCTATCTTTTTTTTCAAGCAAAATTTTTCTTCACACCAAGTTCAAAAACGGACTTAAGGATGAGATTCAGGGTGGAATTCCATGTCTCAAAATGGTGTTGCCTCCAGTTTTAAAAAATCAAGCCTTTTCAGTTCCAAGGGAAGAAAACACATGACTCCCCGTTCAGGAAAAAGTTTGCCAAGCTCCCTATAGTTTTTTTGAAGCCAAAACTTTTCTTGACACCAAATGCAAAAATGGACTTCAGGATGAGATTCAGGGTGGAATTCCATGTCTAAAAATGGTGTTGCTTTCACTTTTTAAAAATCAAGCCTTTTTTGTGCCAAGGGAAGAAAACATATGACTCTACGGTAAGGAAAAAGTTTGCCAAGCTCCCTATATTATTTTTCAACCCAAAATTTTTCTTCACACCAAATGCAAAAACGGACTTCAAGACGAGATTCAGGGTGGAATTTCTTGTCTAAAAATGGTGTTGCTTCCTGTTTTTAAAAATCAAACCTTTTTGGTGAGAAGGGAAGAAAAAACATGACTCCGCGGTCACGAAAAAGTTTGCCACGCTCCCTATAGTATTTTTGAAGCCAAAATTTTTCCTGACACCAAACACAAAAACGGACTTCAGGACGAGATTCAGGGTGGAATTCCATGTCTAAATATAGTGTTGCCTCCAGTTTTTAAAAATCAAGCCTTTTTTGTGCCAAAGGAAGAAAACACATGACTCCACGTTCAGGAAAAAGTTTGCCAAGCTCCCTATATTTTTTTTCAACGCAAAATTTTTCTTCACACCAAGATCAAAAACGGACTTAAGAACTAGTTTCAGGGTGGAATTCCATGTCTAAAAATGGTGTTGCTTCCAGTTTTTAAAAATCAAGCCTTTTTGGTGCCAAAGGGAAGAAAACACATGACTCAAAGGTCAGGAAAAAGTTTGCCAATCTTCCTATAGTTCTTTTGAAGCCAAAATTTTTCGTGACACCAAACGCAAAAACAGACTTCAGGATAAGATTCAGGGTGGAATTCCATGTCTAAAAATGGTGTTGCTTCCAGTTTTTAAAAATCAAGCCTTTTTGGTTCCAAGGGAAGAAAACACATGACTCCGAGGTCAGGAAAAAGTTTGCCAAGCTCCCCATAGTTTTATTGAAGCCAAAATTTTTCTTGAAACCAAATGCAAAAACGGAGTTCAGGATGAGATTCAGGGTGGAATTCCATGTCTAAAAATGGTGTTGCTTCCAGTTTTTAAAAATCAAACCTTTTTGGTGACAAGGGAAGAAAACACATGACTCCGAGGTCAGGAAAAAGTTTGCCAATCTTCCTATAGTTCTTTTGAAGCCAAAATTTTTCTTGAAAGCAAATGTAAAAACGGACTTCAGGATGAGATTCCGGGTGGAATTCCATGTCTAAAAATGGTGTTGCTTCCAGTTTTTAAAAATAAAGCCTTTTTGGTTCCAAGAGAAGAAAACACATGACTCCGTGGTCAGGAAAATTTTGACAATCTCCCTATAGTTTTTTTGAAGGCAAAATTTTTCTTGACACCAAATGCAAAAACGGACTTCAGGAGAAGATTCAGGGTGGAATTCCATGTCTAAAAATGGTGTTGCTTCCAGTTTTTAAAAATCAAGCCTTTTTGGTTCCAAGGGAAGAAAACACCATGGTCAGGAAAAAGTTTGCCATGCTCCCAAAAGTTTTGTTGAAGCCAAAACTTTTCTTGACACGAAATGCAAAAACGGACTTCAGGACGAGATTCAGGGTGGAATTCCATGTCTAAAAATGGTGTTGCCTCCAGTTTTTAAAAATCAATCCTTTTTGGTGCCAAGGGAAGAAAACACATGGCTCCACGGTCAGGAAAAACTTTGCCAAACTCCCTATATTATTTTTCAACCCAAAATTTTTCTTCACACCAAGTTCAAAAACGGACTTCAGGATGAGATTCAGGGTGGAATTCAATGTCTAAAAATGGTGTTGCTTTCACTTTTTAAAAATCAAGACTTTTTTGTGCCAAAGGAGGAAAACACATGACTCAGTGGTCAGGAAAAAGTTTGCCAAGCCCCCTATAGTTTTTTTGAAGCCAAAATTTTTCTTGAAACCAACTGCAAAAACGGACTTCAGGACGAGATTCACGGTGGAATTCCATGTCTAAAAATGGTGTTGCTTCCAGTTTTTAAAAATAAAGCCTTTTTGGTTCCAAGGGAAGAAAACACATGACTCCGTGGTCAGGAAAAACTTTGCCAAACTCCCTATATTATTTTTCAACCCAAAATTTTTCTTCACACCAAGTTCAAAAACGGAGTTCAGGATGAGATTCAGGGTGGAATTCCATGTCTAAAAATGGTGTTGCTTTCACTTTTGAAAAATCAAGACTTTTTTGTGCCAAAGGAGGAAAACACATGACTCAGTGGTCAGGAAAAAGTTTGCCAATCTTCCTATAGTTTTTTTGAAGCCAAAATTTTTCTTGAAACCAACTGCAAAAACGGACTTCAGGACGAGATTCACGGTGGAATTCCTTGTCTAAAAATGGTGTTGCTTCCAGTTTTTAAAAATCAAGCCTTTTTGGTGACAAGGGAAGAAAACACATGACTCCACGGTCACCAAAAAGTTTGCCAAGCTCCCTATAGTTTTTTTGAAGCCAAAATTTTTCTTGACACCAAATGCAAAAACGGACTTCAGGACGAGATTCAGGGTGGAATTCCATGTCTAAAAATGGTGTTGCTTCCAGTTTTTAAAAATCAAGCCTTTTTGGTGCCAAAGGGAAGAAAAAACATGACTCCGCGGTCACGAAAAAGTTTGCCACGCTCCCTATAGTTTTTTTGAAGCCAAAATTTTTCCTGACACCAAACACAAAAACGGACTTCAGGACGAGATTCAGGGTGGAATTCCATGTCTAAAAATGGTGTTGCCTCCAGTTTTTAAAAATAAATCCTTTTTGGTGCCAAGGGAAGAAAACACATGGCTCCACGGTCAGGAAAAACTTTGCCAAACTCCCTATATTATTTTTCAACCCAAAATTTTTCTTCACACCAAGTTCAAAAACGGACTTCAGGATGAGATTCAGGGTGGAATTCAATGTCTAAAAATGGTGTTGCTTTCACTTTTTAAAAATCAAGACTTTTTTGTGCCAAAGGAGGAAAACACATGACTCAGTGGTCAGGAAAAAGTTTGCCAAGCCCCCTATAGTTTTTTTGAAGCCAAAATTTTTCTTGAAACCAACTGCAAAAACGGACTTCAGGACGAGATTCACGGTGGAATTCCATGTCTAAAAATGGTGTTGCTTCCAGTTTTTAAAAATAAAGCCTTTTTGGTTCCAAGGGAAGAAAACACATGACTCCGTGGTCAGGAAAAACTTTGCCAAACTCCCTATATTATTTTTCAACCCAAAATTTTTCTTCACACCAAGTTCAAAAACGGAGTTCAGGATGAGATTCAGGGTGGAATTCCATGTCTAAAAATGGTGTTGCTTTCACTTTTGAAAAATCAAGACTTTTTTGTGCCAAAGGAGGAAAACACATGACTCAGTGGTCAGGAAAAAGTTTGCCAATCTTCCTATAGTTTTTTTGAAGCCAAAATTTTTCTTGAAACCAACTGCAAAAACGGACTTCAGGACGAGATTCACGGTGGAATTCCTTGTCTAAAAATGGTGTTGCTTCCAGTTTTTAAAAATCAAGCCTTTTTGGTGACAAGGGAAGAAAACACATGACTCCACGGTCACCAAAAAGTTTGCCAAGCTCCCTATAGTTTTTTTGAAGCCAAAATTTTTCTTGACACCAAATGCAAAAACGGACTTCAGGACGAGATTCAGGGTGGAATTCCATGTCTAAAAATGGTGTTGCTTCCAGTTTTTAAAAATCAAGCCTTTTTGGTGCCAAAGGGAAGAAAAAACATGACTCCGCGGTCACGAAAAAGTTTGCCACGCTCCCTATAGTTTTTTTGAAGCCAAAATTTTTCCTGACACCAAACACAAAAACGGACTTCAGGACGAGATTCAGGGTGGAATTCCATGTCTAAAAATGGTGTTGCCTCCAGTTTTTAAAAATAAATCCTTTTTGGTGCCAAGGGAAGAAAACACATGGCTCCACGGTCAGGAAAAACTTTGCCAAACTCCCTATATTATTTTTCAACCCAAAATTTTTCTTCACACCAAGTTCAAAAACGGACTTCAGGATGAGATTCAGGGTGGAATTCCATGTCTAAAAATGGTGTTGCTTTCACTTTTTAAAAATCAAGACTTTTTTGTGCCAAAGGAGGAAAACACATGACTCAGTGGTCAGGAAAAAGTTTGCCAAGCCCCCTATAGTTTTTTTGAAGCCAAAATTTTTCTTGAAACCAACTGCAAAAACGGACTTCAGGACGAGATTCACGGTGGAATTCCATGTCTAAAAATGGTGTTGCTTCCAGTTTTTAAAAATCAAGCCTTTTTGGTGTCAAGGGAAGAAAACACATGACTCCGAGGTCAGGAAAAAGTTTGCCAAGCTCCCCATAGTTTTATTGAAGCCAAAATTTTTCTTGAAACCAAATGCAAAAACGGATTTCAGGATGAGATTCAGGGTGGAATTCCATGTCTAAAAATGGTGTTGCTTCCAGTTTTTAAAAATCAAGCCTTTTTGGTTCCAAGGGAAGAAAACACATGACTCCGAGGTCAGGAAAAAGTTTGCCACCCTCCCAAAAGTTTTGTTGAAGCCAAAACTTTTCTTGACACCAAATGCAAAAACGGACTTCAGGACGAGATTCAGGGTGGAACTCCATGTCTAAAAATGGTGTTGCTTTCACTTTTTAAAAATCAAGCCTTTTTGGTGACAAGGGAAGAAAACACATGACTCCGCGGTCACCAAAAAGTTTGCCAAGCTCCCTATAGTTTTTTTGAAGCCAAACTTTTTCTTGACACCAAATGCAAAAACGGACTTCAGGACGAGATTCAGGGTGGAATTCCATGTCTAAAAATGGTGTTGCTTCCAGTTTGTAAAAATCAAGCCTTTTCAGTTCCAAGGGAAGAAAACACATGACTCCACGGTCAGGAAAAACTTTGCCAAGCTCCCAATAATTTTTTTGCAGCCAAAATTTTTCTTGACACCAAACACAACGGACTTCAGGACGAGATTCAGGGTGGAATTCCATGTCTAAAAATGGTGTGGCTTCCTGTTTTTAAAAATCAAACCTTTTTGGTGACAAGGGAAGAAAAAACATGACTCCGCGGTCACGAAAAAGTTTGCCACGCTCCCTATAGTTTTTTTGAAGCCAAAATTTTTCCTGACACCAAATACAAAAACTGACTTCAGGACGAGATTCAGGGTGGAATTCAATGTCTAAATATAGTGTTGCCTCCAGTTTTTAAAAATCAAGCCTTTTTTGTGCCAAAGGAAGAAACACATGACTCCACGGTCAGGAAAAAGTTTGCCAAGCTCCCTATATTTTTTTTCAACGCAAAATTTTTCTTCACACCAAGATCAAAAACGGACTTAAGAACTAGTTTCAGGGTGGAATTCCATGTCTAAAAATGGTGTTGCTTCCAGTTTTTAAAAATCAAGCCTTTTTGGTGCCAAAGGGAAGAAAACACATGACTCAAAGGTCAGGAAAAAGTTTGCCAATCTTCCTATAGTTCTTTTGAAGCCAAAATTTTTCGTGACACCAAACGCAAAAACAGACTTCAGGATAAAATTCAGGGTGGAATTCCATGTCTAAAAATGGTGTTGCTTCCAGTTTTTAAAAATCAAGCCTTTTTGGTTCCAAGGGAAGAAAACACATGACTCCGAGGTCAGGAAAAAGTTTGCCAAGCTCCCCATAGTTTTATTGAAGCCAAAATTTTTCTTGAAACCAAATGCAAAAACGGAGTTCAGGATGAGATTCAGGGTGGAATTCCATGTCTAAAAATGGTGTTGCTTCCAGTTTTTAAAAATCAAACCTTTTTGGTGACAAGGGAAGAAAACACATGACTCCGAGGTCAGGAAAAAGTTTGCCAATCTTCCTATAGTTCTTTTGAAGCCAAAATTTTTCTTGAAAGCAAATGTAAAAACGGACTTCAGGATGAGATTCCGGGTGGAATTCCATGTCTAAAAATGATGTTGCTTCCAGTTTTTAAAAATAAAGCCTTTTTGGTTCCAAGAGAAGAAAACACATGACTCCGTGGTCAGGAAAATTTTGACAATCTCCCTATAGTTTTTTTGAAGGCAAAATTTTTCTTGACACCAAATGCAAAAACGGACTTCAGGAGAAGATTCAGGGTGGAATTCCATGTCTAAAAATGGTGTTGCTTCCAGTTTTTAAAAATCAAGCCTTTTTGGTTCCAAGGGAAGAAAACACCATGGTCAGGAAAAAGTTTGCCATGCTCCCAAAAGTTTTGTTGAAGCCAAAACTTTTCTTGACACCAAATGCAAAAACGGACTTCAGGACGAGATTCAGGGTGGAATTCCATGTCTAAAAATGGTGTTGCCTCCAGTTTTTAAAAATCAATCCTTTTTGGTGCCAAGGGAAGAAAACACATGGCTCCACGGTCAGGAAAAACTTTGCCAAACTCCCTATATTATTTTTCAACCCAAAATTTTTCTTCACACCAAGTTCAAAAACGGACTTCAGGATGAGATTCAGGGTGGAATTCAATGTCTAAAAATGGTGTTGCTTTCACTTTTTAAAAATCAAGACTTTTTTGTGCCAAAGGAGGAAAACACATGACTCAGTGGTCAGGAAAAAGTTTGCCAAGCCCCGTATAGTTTTTTTGAAGCCAAAATTTTTCTTGAAACCAACTGCAAAAACGGACTTCAGGACGAGATTCACGGTGGAATTCCATGTCTAAAAATGGTGTTGCTTCCAGTTTTTAAAAATAAAGCCTTTTTGGTTCCAAGGGAAGAAAACACATGACTCCGTGGTCAGGAAAAACTTTTCCAAACTCCCTATATTATTTTTCAACCCAAAATTTTTCTTCACACCAAGTTCAAAAACGGAGTTCAGGATGAGATTCAGGGTGGAATTCCATGTCTAAAAATGGTGTTGCTTTCACTTTTCAAAAATCAAGACTTTTTTGTGCCAAAGGAGGAAAACACATGACTCAGTGGTCAGGAAAAAGTTTGCCAATCTTCCTATAGTTTTTTTGAAGCCAAAATTTTTCTTGAAACCAACTGCAAAAACGGACTTCAGGACGAGATTCACGGTGGAATTCCTTGTCTAAAAATGGTGTTGCTTCCAGTTTTTAAAAATCAAGCCTTTTTGGTGACAAGGGAAGAAAAAACATGACTCCGCGGTCACGAAAAAGTTTGCCACGCTCCCTATAGTTTTTTTGAAGCCAAAATTTTTCCTGACACCAAACACAAAAACTGACTTCAGGACGAGATTCAGGGTGGAATTCAATGTCTAAATATAGTGTTGCCTCCAGTTTTTAAAAATCAAGCCTTTTTTGTGCCAAAGGAAGAAACACATGACTCCACGGTCAGGAAAAAGTTTGCCAAGCTCCCTATATTTTTTTTCAACGCAAAATTTTTCTTCACACCAAGATCAAAAACGGACTTAAGAACTAGTTTCAGGGTGGAATTCCATGTCTAAAAATGGTGTTGCTTCCAGTTTTTAAAAATCAAGCCTTTTTGGTGCCAAAGGGAAGAAAACACATGACTCAAAGGTCAGGAAAAAGTTTGCCAATCTTCCTATAGTTCTTTTGAAGCCAAAATTTTTCGTGACACCAAACGCAAAAACAGACTTCAGGATAAGATTCAGGGTGGAATTCCATGTCTAAAAATGGTGTTGCTTCCAGTTTTTAAAAATCAAGCCTTTTTGGTTCCAAGGGAAGAAAACACATGACTCCGAGGTCAGGAAAAAGTTTGCCAAGCTCCCCATAGTTTTATTGAAGCCAAAATTTTTCTTGAAACCAAATGCAAAAACGGAGTTCAGGATGAGATTTAGGGTGGAATTCCATGTCTAAAAATGGTGTTGCTTCCAGTTTTTAAAAATCAAACCTTTTTGGTGACAAGGGAAGAAAACACATGACTCCGAGGTCAGGAAAAAGTTTGCCAATCTTCCTATAGTTCTTTTGAAGCCAAAATTTTTCTTGAAAGCAAATGTAAAAACGGACTTCAGGATGAGATTCCGGGTGGAATTCCATGTCTAAAAATGGTGTTGCTTCCAGTTTTTAAAAATAAAGCCTTTTTGGTTCCAAGAGAAGAAAACACATGACTCCGTGGTCAGGAAAATTTTGACAATCTCCCTATAGTTTTTTTGAAGCCAAAATTTTTCCTGACACCAAACACAAAAACTGACTTCAGGACGAGATTCAGGGTGGAATTCAATGTCTAAATATAGTGTTGCCTCCAGTTTTTAAAAATCAAGCCTTTTTTGTGCCAAAGGAAGAAAACACATGACTCCACGGTCAGGAAAAAGTTTGCCAAGCTCCCTATATTTTTTTTCAACGCAAAATTTTTCTTCACACCAAGTTCAAAAGCGGACTTAAGAACTAGTTTCAGGGTGGAATTCCATGTCTAAAAATGGTGTTGCTTCCAGTTTTTAAAAATCAAGCCTTTTTGGTGACAAGGGAAGAAAACACATGACTCCGAGGTCAGGAAAAAGTTTGACAATCTTCCTATAGTTCTTTTGAAGCCAAAATTTTTCGTGACACCAAACGCAAAAACAGACTTCAGGATAAGATTCAGGGTGGAATTCCATGTCTAAAAATGGTGTTGCCTCCAGTTTTTAAAAATCAAGCCTTTTTTGTGCCAAAGGAGGAAAATACATGACTCAGTGGTCAGGAAAAAGTTTGCCAATCTTCCTATAGTTTTTTTGAAGCCAAAATTTTTCTTGACACCAAATGCAAAAACGGACTTCAGGACGAGATTCAGGGTGGAATTCCATGTCTAAAAATGGTGTTGCTTCCAGTTTTTAAAAATCAAGCCTTTTTGGTTCCAAGGGAAGAAAACACATGGCTCCACGGTCAGGAAAAACTTTGCCAAACTCCCTATATTATTTTTCAACCCAAAATTTTTCTTCACACCAAGTTCAAAAACGGACTTCAGGATGAGATTCAGGGTGGAATTCCATGTCTAAAAATGGTGTTGCTTTCACTTTTTAAAAATCAAGACTTTTTTGTGCCAAAGGAGGAAAACACATGACTCAGTGGTCAGGAAAAAGTTTGCCAAGCCCCCTATAGTTTTTTTGAAGCCAAAATTTTTCTTCACACCAAGTTCAAAAACGGACTTCAGGACGAGATTCACGGTGGAATTCCATGTCTAAAAATGGTGTTGCTTCCTGTTTTTAAAAATCAAACCTTTTTCGTGACAAGGGAAGAAAAAACATGACTCCGCGGTCACGAAAAAGTTTGCCCCGCTCCTTATTGTTTTTTTGAAGCCAAAATTTTTCCTGACACCAAACACAAAAACTGACTTCAGGACGAGATTCAGGGTGGAATTCAATGTCTAAATATTGTGTTGCCTCCAGTTTTTAAAAATCAAGCCTTTTTTGTGCCAAAGGAAGAAAACACATGACTCCACGGTCAGGAAGAAGTTTGCCAAGCTCCCTATATTTTTTTTCAACGCAAAATTTTTCTTGACACCAAATGCAAAAACGGACTTCAGGACGAGATTCAGGGTGGAATTCCATGTCTAAAAATGGTGTTGCTTCCAGTTTTTAAAAATCAACCCTTTTTTGTGCCAAAGGAAGAAAACACATGACTCCACGGTCAGGAAAAAGTTTGCCACGCTCCCTATAGTTTTTTTGAAGCCAAAATTTTTCCTGACACCAAATACAAAAACTGACTTCAGGACGAGATTCAGGGTGGAATTCCATGTCTAAAAATGGTGTTGCTTCCTGTTTTTAAAAATCAACCCTTTTTTGTGCCAAAGGAAGAAAACACATGACTCCACGGTCAGGGAAAAGTTTGCCACGCTCCCTATAGTTTTTTTGAAGCCAAAATTTTTCCTGACACCAAACACAAAAACTGACTTCAGGACGAGATTCAGGGTGGAATTCAATGTCTAAATATAGTGTTGCCTCCAGTTTTTAAAAATCAAGCCTTTTTTGTGCCAAAGGAAGAAAACACATGACTCCACGGTCAGGAAAAAGTTTGCCAAGCTCCCTATATTTTTTTTCAACGCAAAATTTTTCTTCACACCAAGTTCAAAAACGGACTTCAGGACTAGTTTCAGGGTGGAATTCCATGTCTCAAAATGGTGTTGCTTCCTGTTTTTAAAAATCAAACCTTTTTGGTGACAAGGGAAGAAAAAACATGACTCCGCGGTCACGAAAAAGTTTGCCAAGCTCCCCATAGTTTTATTGAAGCCAAAATTTTTCTTGAAACCAAATGCAAAAACGGACTTAAGGATGAGATTCCGGGTGGAATTCCATGTCTAAAAATGGTGTTGCCTCCAGTTTTTAAAAATCAAGCCTTTTCAGTGCCAAGGGAAGAAAACACATGACTCAGCGGTCAGGAAAAAGTTTGCCAAGCTCCCTATTTTTTTTTTTCAAGCAAAATTTTTCTTCACACCAAGTTCAAAAACGGACTTCAGGACTAGTTTCAGGGTGGAATTCCATGTCTCAAAATGGTGTTGCTTCCAGTTTTTAAAAATCAAGCCTTTTTGGTGCCAAAGGGAAGAAAACACATGAATCAAAGGTCAGGAAAAAGTTTGCTAATCTTCCTATAGTTCTTTTGAAGCCAAAATTTTTCGTGACACCAAACGCAAAAACAGACTTCAGGATAAGATTCAGGGTGGAATTCCATGTCTAAAAATGGTGTTGCTTCCAGTTTTTAAAAATCAAGCCTTTTTGGTTCCAAGGGAAGAAAACACATGACTCCGAGGTCAGGAAAAAGTTTGCCAAGCTCCCCATAGTTTTATTGAAGCCAAAATTTTTCTTGAAACCAAATGCAAAAACGGAGTTCAGGATGAGATTCAGGGTGGAATTCCATGTCTAAAAATGGTGTTGCTTCCAGTTTTTAAAAATCAAGCCTTTTTGGTTCCAAGGGAAGAAAACACCATGGTCAGGAAAAAGTTTGCCATGCTCCCAAAAGTTTTGTTGAAGCCAAAATTTTTCCTGACACCAAACACAAAAACTGACTTCAGGACGAGATTCAGGGTGGAATTCAATGTCTAAATATTGTGTTGCCTCCAGTTTTTAAAAATCAAGCCTTTTTTGTGCCAAAGGAAGAAAACACATGACTCCACGGTCAGGAAGAAGTTTGCCAAGCTCCCTATATTTTTTTTCAACGCAAAATTTTTCTTGACACCAAATGCAAAAACGGACTTCAGGACGAGATTCAGGGTGGAATTCCATGTCTAAAAATGGTGTTGCTTCCAGTTTTTAAAAATCAACCCTTTTTTGTGCCAAAGGAAGAAAACACATGACTCCACGGTCAGGAAAAAGTTTGCCACGCTCCCTATAGTTTTTTTGAAGCCAAAATTTTTCCTGACACCAAATACAAAAACTGACTTCAGGACGAGATTCAGGGTGGAATTCCATGTCTAAAAATGGTGTTGCTTCCTGTTTTTAAAAATCAACCCTTTTTTGTGCCAAAGGAAGAAAACACATGACTCCACGGTCAGGAAAAAGTTTGCCACGCTCCCTATAGTTTTTTTGAAGCCAAAATTTTTCCTGACACCAAACACAAAAACTGACTTCAGGACGAGATTCAGGGTGGAATTCAATGTCTAAATATAGTGTTGCCTCCAGTTTTTAAAAATCAAGCCTTTTTTGTGCCAAAGGAAGAAAACACATGACTCCACGGTCAGGAAAAAGTTTGCCAAGCTCCCTATATTTTTTTTCAACGCAAAATTTTTCTTCACACCAAGTTCAAAAAACGGACTTCAGGACTAGTTTCAGGGTGGAATTCCATGTCTCAAAATGGTGTTGCTTCCTGTTTTTAAAAATCAAACCTTTTTGGTGACAAGGGAAGAAAAAACATGACTCCGCGGTCACGAAAAAGTTTGCCAAGCTCCCCATAGTTTTATTGAAGCCAAAATTTTTCTTGAAACCAAATGCAAAAACGGACTTAAGGATGAGATTCCGGGTGGAATTCCATGTCTAAAAATGGTGTTGCCTCCAGTTTTTAAAAATCAAGCCTTTTCAGTGCCAAGGGAAGAAAACACATGACTCAGCGGTCAGGAAAAAGTTTGCCAAGCTCCCTATTTTTTTTTTTCAAGCAAAATTTTTCTTCACACCAAGTTCAAAAACGGACTTCAGGACTAGTTTCAGGGTGGAATTCCATGTCTCAAAATGGTGTTGCTTCCAGTTTTTAAAAATCAAGCCTTTTTGGTGACAAGGGAAGAAAACACATGACTCCGAGGTCAGGAAAAAGTTTGCCAATCTTCCTATAGTTTTTTTGAAGCCAAAATTTTTCTTGAAACCAACTGCAAAAACGGACTTCAGGACGAGATTCACGGTGGAATTCCTTGTCTAAAAATGGTGTTGCTTCCAGTTTTTAAAAATCAAGCCTTTTTGGTGACAAGGGAAGAAAACACATGACTCCGCGGTCACCAAAAAGTTTGCCAAGCTCCCTATAGTTTTTTTGAAGCCAAAATTTTTCTTGACACCAAATGCAAAAACGGACTTCAGGACGAGATTCAGGGTGGAATTCCATGTCTAAAAATGGTGTTGCTTCCTGTTTTTAAAAATCAAACCTTTTTCGTGACAAGGGAAGAAAAAACATGACTCCGCGGTCACGAAAAAGTTTGCCACGCTCCTTATTGTTTTTTTGAAGCCAAAATTTTTCCTGACACCAAACACAAAAACTGACTTCAGGACGAGATTCAGGGTGGAATTCAATGTCTAAATATAGTGTTGCCTCCAGTTTTTAAAAATCAAGCCTTTTTTGTGCCAAAGGAAGAAAACACATGACTCCACGGTCAGGAAAAAGTTTGCCAAGCTCCCTATATTTTTTTTCAACGCAAAATTTTTCTTCACACCAAGTTCAAAAGCGGACTTAAGAACTAGTTTCAGGGTGGAATTCCATGTCTAAAAATGGTGTTGCTTCCAGTTTTTAAAAATCAAGCCTTTTTGGTGACAAGGGAAGAAAACACATGACTCCGAGGTCAGGAAAAAGTTTGCCAATCTTCCTATAGTTCTTTTGAAGCCAAAATTTTTCTTGACAGCAAATGTAAAAACGGACTTCAGGATGAGATTCCGGGTGGAATTCCATGTCTAAAAATGGTGTTGCCTCCAGTTTTTAAAAATCAATCCTTTTTGGTGCCAAGGGAAGAAAACACATGACTCCGAGGTCAGGAAAAAGTTTGCCAATCTTCCTATAATTCTTTTGAAGCCAAAATTTTTCTTGACAGCAAATGTAAAAACGGACTTCAGGATGAGATTCCGGGTGGAATTCCATGTCTAAAATGGTGTTGCTTCCAGTTTTTAAAAATCAAGCCTTTTTGGTTCCAAGGGAAGAAAACACCATGGTCAGGAAAAAGTTTGCCATGCTCCCAAAAGTTTTGTTGAAGCCAAAACTTTTCTTCACACCAAGTTCAAAAACGGACTTCAGGATGAGATTCAGGGTGGAATTCCATGTCTAAAAATGGTGTTGCTTTCACTTTTTAAAAATCAAGACTTTTTTGTGCCAAAGGAGGAAAACACATGACTCAGTGGTCAGGAAAAAGTTTGCCAAGCCCCCTATAGTTTTTTTGAAGCCAAAATTTTTCTTGAAACCAACTGCAAAAACGGACTTCAGGACGAGATTCACGGTGGAATTCCATGTCTAAAAATGGTGTTGCTTCCAGTTTTTAAAAATAAAGCCTTTTTGGTTCCAAGGGAAGAAAACACATGACTCCGTGGTCAGGAAAATTTTGACAATTTCCCTATAGTTTTTTTGAAGGCAAAATTTTTCTTGACACCAAATGCAAAAACGGACTTCAGGAGAAGATTCAGGGTGGAATTCCATGTCTAAAAATGGTGTTGCTTCCAGTTTTTAAAAATCAAGCCTTTTTGGTTCCAAGGGAAGAAAACACATTGCTCCACGGTCAGGAAAAACTTTGCCAAACTCCCTATATTATTTTTCAACCCAAAATTTTTCTTCACACCAAGTTCAAAAACGGAGTTCAGGATGAGATTCAGGGTGGAACTCCATGTCTAAAAATGGTGTTGCTTTCACTTTTTAAAAATCAAGACTTTTTTGTGCCAAAGGAGGAAAACACATGAGTCAGTGGTCAGGAAAAAGTTTGCCAATCTTCCTATAGTTTTTTTGAAGCCAAAATTTTTCTTGAAACCCACTGCAAAAACGGACTTCAGGACGAGATTCACGGTGGAATTCCATGTCTAAAAATGGTGTTGCTTCCAGTTTTTAAAAATCAAGCCTTTTTGGTGACAAGGGAAGAAAACACATGACTCCGCGGTCACCAAAAAGTTTGCCAAGCTCCCTATAGTTTTTTTGAAGCCAAAATTTTTCTTGACACCAAATGCAAAAACGGACTTCAGGACGAGATTCAGGGTGGAATTCCATGTCTAAAAATGGTGTTGCTTCCAGTTTTTAAAAATCAAGCCTTTTTGGTTCCAAGGGAAGAAAACACATGACTCTGAGGTCAGGAAAAAGTTTGCCAATCTTCCTATAGTTCTTTTGAAGCCAAAATTTTTCGTGACACCAAACGCAAAAACGGACTTCAGGATAAGATTCAGGGTGGAATTCCATGTCTAAAAATGGTGTTGCTTCCAGTTTTTAAAAATCAAGCCTTTTTGGTTCCAAGGGAAGAAAACACATGACTCCGAGGTCAGGAAAAAGTTTGCCAAGCTCCCCATAGTTTTATTGAAGCCAAAATTTTTCTTGAAACCAAATGCAAAAACGGAGTTCAGGATGAGATTCAGGGTGGAATTCCATGTCTAAAAATGGTGTTGCTTCCAGTTTTTAAAAATCAAGCCTTTTTGGTTCCAAGGGAAGAAAACACCATGGTCAGGAAAAAGTTTGCCATGCTCCCAAAAGTTTTGTTGAAGCCAAAAAATTTCTTGACACCAAATGCAAAAACGGACTTCAGGACGAGATTCACGGTGGAATTCCATGTCTAAAAATGGTGTTGCTTCCAGTTTTTAAAAATAAAGCCTTTTTGGTTCCAAGGGAAGAAAACACATGACTCCGTGGTCAGGAAAAACTTTGCCAAACTCCCTATATTATTTTTCAACCCAAAATTTTTCTTCACACCAAGTTCAAAAACGGAGTTCAGGTTGAGATTCAGGGTGGAATTCCATGTCTAAAAATGGTGTTGCTTTCACTTTTCAAAAATCAAGACTTTTTTGTGCTAAAGGAGGAAAACACATGACTCAGTGGTCAGGAAAAAGTTTGCCAATCTTCCTATAGTTTTTTTGAAGCCAAAATTTTTCTTGAAACCAACTGCAAAAACGGACTTCAGGACGAGATTCACGGTGGAATTCCTTGTCTAAAAATGGTGTTGCTTCCAGTTTTTAAAAATCAAGCCTTTTTGGTGACAAGGGAAGAAAACACATGACTCCGCGGTCACCAAAAAGTTTGCCAAGCTCCCTATAGTTTTTTTGAAGCCAAAATTTTTCTTGACACCAAATGCAAAAACGGACTTCAGGACGAGATTCAGGGTGGAATTCCATGTCTAAAAATGGTGTTGCTTCCTGTTTTTAAAAATCAAACCTTTTTCGTGACAAGGGAAGAAAAAACATGACTCCGCGGTCACGAAAAAGTTTGCCACGCTCCTTATTGTTTTTTTGAAGCCAAAATTTTTCCTGACACCAAACACAAAAACTGACTTCAGGACGAGATTCAGGGTGGAATTCAATGTCTAAATATAGTGTTGCCTCCAGTTTTTAAAAATCAAGCCTTTTTTGTGCCAAAGGAAGAAAACACATGACTCCACGGTCAGGAAAAAGTTTGCCAAGCTCCCTATATTTTTTTTCAACGCAAAATTTTTCTTCACACCAAGTTCAAAAGCGGACTTAAGAACTAATTTCAGGGTGGAATTCCATGTCTAAAAATGGTGTTGCTTCCAGTTTTTAAATTCAAGCCTTTTTGGTGACAAGGGAAGAAAACACATGACTCCGAGGTCAGGAAAAAGTTTGCCAATCTTCCTATAGTTCTTTTGAAGCCAAAATTTTTCTTGACAGCAGATGTAAAAACGGACTTCAGGATGAGATTCCGGGTGGAATTCCATGTCTAAAAATGGTGTTGCCTCCAGTTTTTAAAAATCAATCCTTTTTGGTGCCAAGGGAAGAAAACACATGACTCCGAGGTCAGGAAAAAGTTTGCCAATCTTCCTATAATTCTTTTGAAGCCAAAATTTTTCTTGACAGCAAATGTAAAAACGGACTTCAGGATGAGATTCCGGGTGGAATTCCATGTCTAAAATGGTGTTGCTTCCAGTTTTTAAAAATCAAGCCTTTTTGGTTCCAAGGGAAGAAAACACCATGGTCAGGAAAAAGTTTGCCATGCTCCCAAAAG
The DNA here is from genome assembly GCA_030761175.1 of Masticophis lateralis. NCBI lineage: Eukaryota > Metazoa > Chordata > Lepidosauria > Squamata > Colubridae > Masticophis > Masticophis lateralis. The sequence continues at coordinate 91,751,143 of JAUDYJ010000005.1, forward strand.
TTTTGTTGAAGCCAAAACTTTTCTTCACACCAAGTTCAAAAACGGACTTCAGGGTGAGATTCAGGGTGGAATTCCATGTCTAAAAATGGTGTTGCTTTCACTTTTTAAAAATCAAGACTTTTTTGTGCCAAAGGAGGAAAACACATGACTCAGTGGTCAGGAAAAAGTTTGCCAAGCCCCCTATAGTTTTTTTGAAGCCAAAATTTTTCTTGAAACCAACTGCAAAAACGGACTTCAGGACGAGATTCACGGTGGAATTCCATGTCCAAAAATGGTGTTGCTTCCAGTTTTTAAAAATAAAGCCTTTTTGGTTCCAAGGGAAGAAAACACATGACTCCGTGGTCAGGAAAATTTTGACAATTTCCCTATAGTTTTTTTGAAGGCAAAATTTTTCTTGACACCAAATGCAAAAACGGACTTCAGGAGAAGATTCAGGGTGGAATTCCATGTCTAAAAATGGTGTTGCTTCCAGTTTTTAAAAATCAAGCCTTTTTGGTTCCAAGGGAAGAAAACACATTGCTCCACGGTCAGGAAAAACTTTGCCAAACTCCCTATATTATTTTTCAACCCAAAATTTTTCTTCACATCAAGTTCAAAAACGGAGTTCAGGATGAGATTCAGGGTGGAACTCCATGTCTAAAAATGGTGTTGCTTTCACTTTTTAAAAATCAAGACTTTTTTGTGCCAAAGGAGGAAAACACATGAGTCAGTGGTCAGGAAAAAGTTTGCCAATCTTCCTATAGTTTTTTTGAAGCCAAAATTTTTCTTGAAACCCACTGCAAAAACGGACTTCAGGACGAGATTCACGGTGGAATTCCATGTCTAAAAATGGTGTTGCTTCCAGTTTTTAAAAATCAAGCCTTTTTGGTGACAAGGGAAGAAAACACATGACTCCGCGGTCACCAAAAAGTTTGCCAAGCTCCCTATAGTTTATTTGAAGGCAAAATTTTTCTTGACACCAAATGCAAAAACGGACTTCAGGACGAGATTCAGGGTGGAATTCCATGTCTAAAAATGGTGTTGCTTCCAGTTTGTAAAAATCAAGCCTTTTCAGTGCCAAGGGAAGAAAACACATGACTCCACGGTCAGGAAAAAGTTTGCCAAGCCCCCTATAGTTTTTTTGAAGCCAAAATTTTTCTTGAAACCAACTGCAAAAACGGACTTCAGGACGAGATTCAGGGTGGAATTCCATGTCTAAAAATGGTGTTGCTTCCAGTTTTTAAAAATCAAGCCTTTTTGGTTCCAAGGGAAGAAAACACCATGGTCAGGAAAAAGTTTGCCACGCTCCCAAAAGTTTTGTTGAAGCCAAAACTTTTCTTGACACCAAATGCAAAAACGGACTTCAGGACGAGATTCAGGGTGGCATTCCATGTCTAAAAATGGTGTTGCCTCCAGTTTTAAAAAATCAAGCCTTTTCAGTTCCAAGGGAAGAAAACACATGACTCCCCGTTCAGGAAAAAGTTTTCCAAGCTCCCTATAGTTTTTTTGGAGCCAAAACTTTTCTTGACACCAAATGCAAAAATGGACTTCAGGATGAGATTCAGGGTGGAATTCCATGTCTAAAAATGGTGTTGCTTTCACTTTTTAAAAATCAAGCCTTTTTGTGCCAAGGGAAGAAAACACAAGACTCTACGGTAAGGAAAAAGTTTGCCAAGCTCCCTATATTTTTTTTCAACGCAAAATTTTTCTTCACACCAAGTTCAAAAGCGGACTTAAGAACTAGTTTCAGGGTGGAATTCCATGTCTAAAAATGGTGTTGCTTCCAGTTTTTAAAAATCAAGCCTTTTTGGTGACAAGGGAAGAAAACACATGACTCCAAGGTCAGGAAAAAGTTTGCCAAGCTCCCCATAGTTTTATTGAAGCCAAAATTTTTCTTGAAACCAAATGCAAAAACGGACTTCAGGATGAGATTCAGGGCGGAATTCCATGTCTAAAAATGGTGTTGCTTCCAGTTTTTAAAAATCAAGCCTTTTTGGTGACAAGGGAAGAAAACACATGACTCCGAGGTCAGGAAAAAGTTTGCCAATCTTCCTATAATTCTTTTGAAGCCAAAATTTTTCTTGACAGCAAATGTAAAAACGGACTTCAGGATGAGATTCCGGGTGGAATTCCATGTCTAAAATGGTGTTGCTTCCAGTTGTTAAAAATCAAGCCTTTTTGGTTCTAAGGGAAGAAAACACCATGGTCAAGAAAAAGTTTGCCATGCTCCCAAAAGTTTTGTTGAAGCCAAAACTTTTCTTGACACCAAATGCAAAAACGGACTTCAGAACGAGATTCAGGGTGGAATTCCATGTCTAAAAATGGTGTTGCCTCCAGTTTTTAAAAATCAATCCTTTTTGGTGCCAAGGGAAGAAAACACATGGCTCCACGGTCAGGAAAAACTTTGCCAAACTCCCTATATTATTTTTCAACCCAAAATTTTTCTTCACACCAAGTTCAAAAACGGACTTCAGGATGAGATTCAGGGTGGAATTCCATGTCTAAAAATGGTGTTGCTTTCACTTTTTAAAAATCAAGACTTTTTTGTGCCAAAGGAGGAAAACACATGACTCAGTGGTCAGGAAAAAGTTTGCCAAGCCCCCTATAGTTTTTTTGAAGCCAAAATTTTTCTTGAAACCAACTGCAAAAACGGACTTCAGGACGAGATTCACGGTGGAATTCCATGTCTAAAAATGGTGTTGCTTCCAGTTTTTAAAAATAAAGCCTTTTTGGTTCCAAGGGAAGAAAACACATGACTCCGTGGTCAGGAAAATTTTGACAATTTCCCTATAGTTTTTTTGAAGGCAAAATTTTTCTTGACACCAAATGCAAAAACGGACTTCAGGAGAAGATTCAGGGTGGAATTCCATGTCTAAAAATGGTGTTGCCTCCAGTTTTTAAAAATCAATCCTTTTTGGTGCCAAGGGAAGAAAACACATGGCTCCACGGTTCGGAAAAACTTTGCCAAACTCCCTATATTATTTTTCAACCCAAAATTTTTCTTCACACCAAGTTCAAAAAGGGACTTCAGGATGAGATTCAGGGTGGAATTCCATGTCTAAAAATGGTGTTGCTTTCACTTTTTAAAAATCAAGACTTTTTTGTGCCAAAGGAGGAAAACACATGACTCAGTGGTCAGGAAAAAGTTTGCCAAGCCCCCTATAGTTTTTTTGAAGCCAAAATTTTTCTTGAAACCAACTGCAAAAACGGACTTCAGGACGAGATTCACGGTGGAATTCCATGTCTAAAAATGGTGTTGCTTCCAGTTTTTAAAAATAAAGCCTTTTTGGTTCCAAGGGAAGAAAACACATGACTCCGTGGTCAGGAAAATTTTGACAATTTCCCTATAGTTTTTTTGAAGGCAAAATTTTTCTTGACACCAAATGCAAAAACGGACTTCAGGAGAAGATTCAGGGTGGAATTCCATGTCTAAAAATGGTGTTGCTTCCACTTTTTAAAAATCAAGCCTTTTTGGTTCCAAGGGAAGAAAACACATTGCTCCACGGTCAGGAAAAACTTTGCCAAACTCCCTATATTATTTTTCAACCCAAAATTTTTCTTCACACCAAGTTCAAAAACGGAGTTCAGGATGAGATTCAGGGTGGAACTCCATGTCTAAAAATGGTGTTGCTTTCACTTTTTAAAAATCAAGACTTTTTTGTGCCAAAGGAGGAAAACACATGAGTCAGTGGTCAGGAAAAAGTTTGCCAAGCTCCCTATATTTTTTTTGAAGCCAAAATTTTTCTTGACACCAAATGCAAAAACGGACTTCAGGACGAGATTCAGGGTGGAATTCCATGTCTAAAAATGGTGTTGCTTCCAGTTTGTAAAAATCAAGCCTTTTCAGTGCCAAGGGAAGAAAACACATGACTCCACGGTCAGGAAAAACTTTGCCAAGCTCCCAATAATTTTTTTGCAGCCAAAATTTTTCTTGACACCAAACACAACGGACTTCAGGACGAGATTCAGGGTGGAATTCCATGTCTAAAAATGGTGTTGCTTCCTGTTTTTAAAAATCAAACCTTTTTGGTGACAAGGGAAGAAAAAACATGACTCCGCGGTCACGAAAAAGTTTGCCACGCTGCCTATAGTTTTTTTGAAGCCAAAATTTTTCCTGACACCAAATACAAAAACTGACTTCAGGACGAGATTCAGGGTGGAATTCAATGTCTAAATATAGTGTTGCCTCCAGTTTTTAAAAATCAAGCCTTTTTTGTGCCAAAGGAAGAAAACACATGACTCCACGGTCAGGAAAAAGTTTGCCAAGCTCCCTATATTTTTTTTCAACGCAAAATTTTTCTTCACACCAAGTTCAAAAGCGGACTTAAGAACTAGTTTCAGGGTGGAATTCCATGTCTAAAAATGGTGTTGCTTCCAGTTTTTAAAAATCAAGCCTTTTTGGTGACAAGGGAAGAAAACACATGACTCCGAGGTCAGGAAAAAGTTTGCCAAGCTCCCCATAGTTTTATTGAAGCCAAAATTTTTCTTGAAACCAAATGCAAAAACGGACTTCAGGATGAGATTCAGGGCGGAATTCCATGTCTAAAAATGGTGTTACTTCCAGTTTTTAAAAATCAAGCCTTTTTGGTGACAAGGGAAGAAAACACATGACTCCGAGGTCAGGAAAAAGTTTGCCAATCTTCCTATAATTCTTTTGAAGCCAAAATTTTTCTTGACAGCAAATGTAAAAACGGACTTCAGGATGAGATTCCGGGTGGAATTCCATGTCTAAAATGGTGTTGCTTCCAGTTTTTAAAAATAAAGGCTTTTTGGTTCCAAGGGAAGAAAACACATGACTCCGTGGTAAGGAAAAAGTTTGACAATCTCCCTATAGTTTTTTTGAAGGCAAAATTTTTCTTGACACCAAATGCAAAAACGGACTTCAGGAGAAGATTCAGGGTGGAATTCCATGTCTAAAAATGGTGTTGCTTCCAGTTTTTAAAAATCAAGCCTTTTTGGTTCCAAGGGAAGAAAACACCATGGTCAGGAAAAAGTTTGCCACGCTCCCAAAAGTTTTGTTGAAGCCAAAACTTTTCTTGACACCAAATGCAAAAACGGACTTCAGGACGAGATTCAGGGTGGCATTCCATGTCTAAAAATGGTGTTGCCTCCAGTTTTAAAAAATCAAGCCTTTTCAGTTCCAAGGGAAGAAAACACATGACTCCCCGTTCAGGAAAAAGTTTGCCAAGCTCCCTATAGTTTTTTTGAAGCCAAAATTTTTCGTGACACCAAATGCAAAAATGGACTTCAGGACGAGATTCAGGCTGGAATTCCATGTCTAAAAATGGTGTTGCTTCCAGTTTTTAAAAATCAAGACATTGTGGTGAAAGGGAAGAAAAAACATGGCTCCACGGTCAGGAAAAACTTTGCCAAGCTCCCAAAAGTTTTTTGGAAGCCAAAATTTTTCGTGACACCAAACGCAAAAACGGACTTCAGGGTAAGATTCAGGGTGGAATTCCATGTCTAAAAATGGTGTTGTTTCCAGTTTTTAAAAATCAAGCCTTTTTGGTGACAAGGGAAGAAAAAACATGACTCCGCAGTCAGGAAAAAGTTTGCCAAGCTTCCTATAGTTTTTTTGAAGCCAAAATTTTTCTGGACACCAAATGCAAAAACGGACTTGAGGACGAGATTCAGGGTGGAATTCCATGTCTAAAAATGGTGTTGCTTCCAGTTTTTAAAGATCAAGCCTTTTTGGTGCCAAGGGAAGAAAACACATGACTCCGAGGTCAGGGAAAAGTTTGCCAATCTCCCTATAGTTTTATTGAAGCCAAAATTTTTCTTGACACCAAATGCAAAAACGGACTTCAGGACGAGATTCAGGGTGGAATTCCATGTCTAAAAATGGTGTTCTTTCAAGTTTTTAAAAATCAAGCCTTTTTGGTGACAAGGGAAGAAAAAACATGACTCCGCAGTCAGGAAAAAGTTTGCCAAGCTTCCTATAGTTTTTTTGAAGCCAAAATTTTTCTGGACACCAAATGAAAAAATGGACTTCAGTACAAGATTCAGGGTGGAATTCCATGTCTAAAAATGGTGTTGCTTCCAGTTTTTAAAAATCAACCCTTTTTGTTGCCAAGGGAAGAAAACACATGGCTCCACGGTCAGGAAAAACTTTGCCAAGCTCCCAAAAATTTTTTGGAAGCCAAACTTTTTCGTGACACCAAACGCAAAAACGGACTTCAGGGTAAGATTCAGGGTGGAATTCCATGTCTAAAAATGGTGTTGCTTCCAGTTTTTAAAAATGAAGCCTTTTTCGTGAAAAGGGAAGAAAACACATGACTCCGAGGTCAGGGAAAAGTTTGCCAATCTCCCTATAGTTTTATTGAAGCCAAAATTTTTCTTGACAGCAAATGTAAAAACGGACTTCAGGATGAGATTCAGGGTGGAATGCCATGTCTAAAAATGGTGTTGCTTCCAGTTTTTAAAAATCAAGACATTGTGGTGAAAGGGAAGAAAAGACATGGCTCCACGGTCAGGAAAAACTTTGCCAAGCTCGCAAAAGTTTTTTGGAAGCCAACATTTTTCTTGACACCAAACGCAAAAACGGACTTCAGGATGAGATTCAGGGTGGAATTCCATGTCTAAAAATGGTGTTGCTTCCAGTTTTTAAAAATCAAGATTTTTCGTGAAAAGGGAAGAAAACACATGACTCCGCGGTCACGAAAAAGTTTGCCAAGGTCCGTATAGTTTTTTTGAAGCCAAAATTTTTCTTGACACCAAATGCAAAAATGGACTTCAGGACGAGATTCAGGGTGGAATCCCATGTCTAAAAATGGTGTTGCTTCCAGTTTTTAAAAATCAAGCCTTTTTGGTGCCAAGGGAAGAAAAACATGATACCGCGGTCAGGAAAATTTTTGCCAAGCTCCCCATAGTTTTATTGAAGCCAAAATTTTTCTTTACACCAAATGCAAAAACGGACTTCAGGACGAGATTCAGGGTGGAATTCCATGTCTAAAAATGGTGTTGCTTCCAGTTTTTAAAGATCAAGCCTTTTTGGTGCCAAGGGAAGAAAACACATGACTCCGAGGTCAGGGAAAAGGTTGCCAATCTCCCTATAGTTTTATTGAAGCCAAAATTTTTCTTGACAGCAAATGTAAAAACGGACTTCAGGATGAGATTCAGGGTGGAATTCCATTCCTAAAAATGGTGTTGCTTCCAGTTTTTAAAAATCAACCCTTTTTGGTGCCAAGGGAAGAAAACACATGGCTCCACGGTCAGGAAAAAGTTTGCCAAGCTTCCTATAGTTTTTTTGAAGCCAAAATTTTTCTGGACACCAAATGAAAAAATGGACTTCAGTACAAGATTCAGGGTGGAATTCCATGTCTAAAAATGGTGTTGCTTCCAGTTTTTAAAAATCAAGCCTTTTTGGTGACAAGGAAAGAAAAAAATGACTCCGCGGTCAGGAAAAAATTTGCCAAGCTCCCAAAAATTTTTTGGAAGCCAAAATTTTTCTTGACACCAAATGCAAAAATGGACTTCAGGATGAGATTCAGGGTGGAATTCCATGTCTAAAAATGGTGTTGCTTCCAGTTTTTAAAAATGAAGCCTTTTTCGTGAAAAGGGAAGAAAACTCATGACTCCGCGGTCACGAAGAAGTTTGCCAAGGTCCGTATAGTTTTTTTGAAGCCAAAATTTTTCTTCACACACGTTCAAAAACGGACTTCAGGATGGGATTCAGGGTGGAATTCCATGTCTAAAAATGGTCTTGCCTCCAATTTTTAAAAATCAAGCCTTTTTGGTGGCAAGGGAAGAAAACACATGGCTCCACGGTCAGGAAAAACTTTGCCAAGCTCCCAAAAGTTTTTTGGGAGCCAAAATTTTTCGTGACACCAAATGTAAAAACGGACTTCCATGTCTAAAAATGGTGTTGCTTCCAGTTTTTAAAAATGAAGCCTTTTTCGTGAAAAGGGAAGAAAACTCATGACTCCGCGGTCACGAAAAAGTTTGCCAAGGTCCGTATAGTTTTTTTGAAGCCAAAATTTTTCTTCACACACGTTCAAAAACGGACTTCAGGATGGGATTCAGGGTGGAATTCCATGTCTAAAAATGGTCTTGCCTCCAATTTTTAAAAATCAAGCCTTTTTGGTGACAAGGGAAGAAAACACCTGGCTCCACGGTCAGGAAAAACTTTGCCAAGCTCCCAAAAGTTTTTTGGAAGCCAAAATTTTTCGTGACACCAAATGCAAAAATGGACTTCAGGACGAGATTCAGGCTGGAATTCCATGTCTAAAAATGGTGTTGCTTCCAGTTTTTAAAAATCAAGACATTGTGGTGAAAGGGAAGAAAAAACATGGCTCCACGGTCAGGAAAAACTTTGCCGAGCTCCCAAAAGTTTTTTGGAAGCCAAAATTTTTCGTGACACCAAACGCAAAAACGGACTTCAGGGTAAGATTCAGGGTGGAATTCCATGTCTAAAAATGGTGTTGTTTCCAGTTTTTAAAAATCAAGCCTTTTTGGTGACAAGGGAAGAAAAAACATGACTCCGCAGTCAGGAAAAAGTTTGCCAAGCTTCCTATAGTTTTTTTGAAGCCAAAATTTTTCTGGACACCAAATGCAAAAACGGACTTGAGGACGAGATTCAGGGTGGAATTCCATGTCTAAAAATGGTGTTGCTTCCAGTTTTTAAAGATCAAGCCTTTTTGGTGCCAAGGGAAGAAAACACATGACTCCGAGGTCAGGGAAAAGTTTGCCAATCTCCCTATAGTTTTATTGAAGCCAAAATTTTTCTTGACACCAAATGCAAAAACGGACTTCAGGACGAGATTCAGGGTGGAATTCCATGTCTAAAAATGTTGTTTCTTCCAGTTTTTAAAAATCAGGCCTTTTTGGTGACAAGGGAAGAAAACACAGGAATCCGAGGTCAGGAAAAAGTTTGCCAAGCTCCCCATAGTTTTATTGAAGCTAAAATTTTTCTTGACACCAAATGCAAAAACGGACTTCAGGAAGAGATTCAGGGTGGAATTCCATGTCTAAAAATGGTGTTGCTTCCAGTTTTTAAAGATCAAGCCTTTTTGGTGCCAAGGGAAGAAAACACATGACTCCGAGGTCAGGGCAAAGTTTGCCAATCTCCCTATAGTTTTATTGAAGCCAAAATTTTTCTTGACTCCAAATGCAAAAACGGACTTCAGGACGAGATTCAGGGTGGAATTCCATGTCTAAAAATGGTGTTGCTTCCAGTTTTTAAAAATCAACCCTTTTTGGTGCCAAGGAAAGAAAAACATGACACCGCGGTCAGGAAAAAGTTTGCCAAGCTCCCCATAGTTTTATTGAAGCTCAAATTTTTCTTGACACCAAATGCAAAAACGGACGCAGGACGAGATTCAGGTGGAATTCCATGTCTAAAAATGGTGTTGCTTCCAGTTTTTATAGATCAAGCCTTTTTGGTGCCAAGGGAAGAAAAGACAGGACTCCGAGGTCAGGGAAAAGTTTGCCAATCTCCCTATAGTTTTATTGAAGCCAAAATTTTTCTTGACACCAAATGCAAAAACGGACTTCAGGACGAGATTCAGGGTGGAATTCCATGTCTAAAAATGGTCTTGCCTCCAGTTTTTAAAAATCAACCCTTTTTGGTGCCAAGGGAAGAAAACACATGGCTCCACGGTCAGGAAAAACTTTGCCAAGCTCCCAAAAATTTTTTGGAAGCCAAACTTTTTCGTGACACCAAACGCAAAAACGGACTTCAGGGTAAGATTCAGGGTGGAATTCCATGTCTAAAAATGGTGTTGCTTCCAGTTTTTAAAAATGAAGCCTTTTTCGTGAAAAGGGAAGAAAACACATGACTCCGAGGTCAGGGAAAAGTTTGCCAATCTCCCTATAGTTTTATTGAAGCCAAAATTTTTCTTGACAGCAAATGTAAAAACGGACTTCAGGATGAGATTCAGGGTGGAATTCCATGTCTAAAAATGGTGTTGCTTCCAGTTTTTAAAAATCAAGATTTTTCGTGAAAAGGGAAGAAAACACATGACTCCGCGGTCACGAAAAAGTTTGCCAAGGTCCGTATAGTTTTTTTGAAGCCAAAATTTTTCTTGACACCAAATGCAAAAATGGACTTCAGGACGAGATTCAGGGTGGAATCCCATGTCTAAAAATGGTGTTGCTTCCAGTTTTTAAAAATCAAGCCTTTTTGGTGCCAAGGGAAGAAAAACATGATACCGCGGTCAGGAAAAATTTTGCCAAGCTCCCCATAGTTTTATTGAAGCCAAAATTTTTCTTTACACCAAATGCAAAAACGGACTTCAGGACGAGATTCAGGGTGGAATTCCATGTCTAAAAATGGTCTTGCCTCCAATTTTTAAAAATCAAGCCTTTTTGGTGACAAGGGAAGAAAACACCTGGCTCCACGGTCAGGAAAAACTTTGCCAAGCTCCCAAAAGTTTTTTGGAAGCCAAAATTTTTCGTGACACCAAATGCAAAAATGGACTTCAGGACGAGATTCAGGCTGGAATTCCATGTCTAAAAATGGTGTTGCTTCCAGTTTTTAAAAATCAAGACATTGTGGTGAAAGGGAAGAAAAAACATGGCTCCACGGTCAGGAAAAACTTTGCCGAGCTCCCAAAAGTTTTTTGGAAGCCAAAATTTTTCGTGACACCAAACGCAAAAACGGACTTCAGGGTAAGATTCAGGGTGGAATTCCATGTCTAAAAATGGTGTTGTTTCCAGTTTTTAAAAATCAAGCCTTTTTGGTGACAAGGGAAGAAAAAACATGACTCCGCAGTCAGGAAAAAGTTTGCCAAGCTTCCTATAGTTTTTTTGAAGCCAAAATTTTTCTGGACACCAAATGCAAAAACGGACTTGAGGACGAGATTCAGGGTGGAATTCCATGTCTAAAAATGGTGTTGCTTCCAGTTTTTAAAGATCAAGCCTTTTTGGTGCCAAGGGAAGAAAACACATGACTCCGAGGTCAGGGAAAAGTTTGCCAATCTCCCTATAGTTTTATTGAAGCCAAAATTTTTCTTGACACCAAATGCAAAAACGGACTTCAGGACGAGATTCAGGGTGGAATTCCATGTCTAAAAATGTTGTTTCTTCCAGTTTTTAAAAATCAGGCCTTTTTGGTGACAAGGGAAGAAAACACAGGAATCCGAGGTCAGGAAAAAGTTTGCCAAGCTCCCCATAGTTTTATTGAAGCTAAAATTTTTCTTGACACCAAATGCAAAAACGGACTTCAGGAAGAGATTCAGTGTGGAATTCCATGTCTAAAAATGGTGTTGCTTCCAGTTTTTAAAGATCAAGCCTTTTTGGTGCCAAGGGAAGAAAACACATGACTCCGAGGTCAGGGCAAAGTTTGCCAATCTCCCTATAGTTTTATTGAAGCCAAAATTTTTCTTGACTCCAAATGCAAAAACGGACTTCAGGACGAGATTCAGGGTGGAATTCCATGTCTAAAAATGGTGTTGCTTCCAGTTTTTAAAAATCAACCCTTTTTGGTGCCAAGGAAAGAAAAACATGACACCGCGGTCAGGAAAAAGTTTGCCAAGCTCCCCATAGTTTTATTGAAGCTCAAATTTTTCTTGACACCAAATGCAAAAACGGACGCAGGACGAGATTCAGGTGGAATTCCATGTCTAAAAATGGTGTTGCTTCCAGTTTTTATAGATCAAGCCTTTTTGGTGCCAAGGGAAGAAAAGACAGGACTCCGAGGTCAGGGAAAAGTTTGCCAATCTCCCTATAGTTTTATTGAAACCAAAATTTTTCTTGACACCAAATGCAAAAACGGACTTCAGGACGAGATTCAGGGTGGAATTCCATGTCTAAAAATGGTCTTGCCTCCAGTTTTTAAAAATCAACCCTTTTTGGTGCCAAGGGAAGAAAACACATGGCTCCACGGTCAGGAAAAACTTTGCCAAGCTCCCAAAAATTTTTTGGAAGCCAAACTTTTTCGTGACACCAAACGCAAAAACGGACTTCAGGGTAAGATTCAGGGTGGAATTCCATGTCTAAAAATGGTGTTGCTTCCAGTTTTTAAAAATGAAGCCTTTTTCGTGAAAAGGGAAGAAAACACATGACTCCGAGGTCAGGGAAAAGTTTGCCAATCTCCCTATAGTTTTATTGAAGCCAAAATTTTTCTTGACAGCAAATGTAAAAACGGACTTCAGGATGAGATTCAGGGTGGAATTCCATGTCTAAAAATGGTGTTGCTTCCAGTTTTTAAAAATCAAGATTTTTCGTGAAAAGGGAAGAAAACACATGACTCCGCGGTCACGAAAAAGTTTGCCAAGGTCCGTATAGTTTTTTTGAAGCCAAAATTTTTCTTGACACCAAATGCAAAAATGGACTTCAGGACGAGATTCAGGGTGGAATCCCATGTCTAAAAATGGTGTTGCTTCCAGTTTTTAAAAATCAAGCCTTTTTGGTGCCAAGGGAAGAAAAACATGATACCGCGGTCAGGAAAAATTTTGCCAAGCTCCCCATAGTTTTATTGAAGCCAAAATTTTTCTTTACACCAAATGCAAAAACGGACTTCAGGACGAGATTCAGGGTGGAATTCCATGTCTAAAAATGGTGTTGCTTCCAGTTTTTAAAAATCAAGCCTTTTTGGTGCCAAGGGAAGAAAACACATGACTCCGAGGTCAGGGAAAAGGTTGCCAATCTCCCTATAGTTTTATTGAAGCCAAAATTTTTCTTGACAGCAAATGTAAAAACGGACTTCAGGATGAGATTCAGGGTGGAATTCCATTCCTAAAAATGGTCTTGCCTCCAGTTTTTAAAAATCAACCCTTTTTGGTGCCAAGGGAAGAAAACACATGGCTCCACGGTCAGGAAAAAGTTTGCCAAGCTTCCTATAGTTTTTTTGAAACCAAAATTTTTCTGGACACCAAATGAAAAAATGGACTTCAGTACAAGATTCAGGGTGGAATTCCATGTCTAAAAATGGTGTTGCTTCCAGTTTTTAAAAATCAAGCCTTTTTGGTGACAAGGAAAGAAAAAAATGACTCCGCGGTCAGGAAAAAATTTGCCAAGCTCCCAAAAATTTTTTGGAAGCCAAAATTTTTCTTGACACCAAATGCAAAAATGGACTTCAGGATGAGATTCAGGGTGGAATTCCATGTCTAAAAATGGTGTTGCTTCCAGTTTTTAAAAATGAAGCCTTTTTCGTGAAAAGGGAAGAAAACTCATGACTCCGCGGTCACGAAAAAGTTTGCCAAGGTCCGTATAGTTTTTTTGAAGCCAAAATTTTTCTTCACACACGTTCAAAAACGGACTTCAGGATGGGATTCAGGGTGGAATTCCATGTCTAAAAATGGTCTTGCCTCCAATTTTTAAAAATCAAGCCTTTTTGTTGACAAGGGAAGAAAACACATGGCTCCACGGTCAGGAAAAACTTTGCCAAGCTCCCAAAAGTTTTTTGGGAGCCAAAATTTTTCGTGACACCAAATGTAAAAACGGACTTCCATGTCTAAAAATGGTGTTGCTTCCAGTTTTTAAAAATGAAGCCTTTTTCGTGAAAAGGGAAGAAAACTCATGACTCCGCGGTTACGAAAAAGTTTGCCAAGGTCCGTATAGTTTTTTTGAAGCCAAAATTTTTCTTCACACACGTTCAAAAACGGACTTCAGGATGGGATTCAGGGTGGAATTCCATGTCTAAAAATGGTCTTGCCTCCAATTTTTAAAAATCAAGCCTTTTTGGTGACAAGGGAAGAAAACACGTGGCTCCACGGTCAGGAAAATCTTTGCCAAGCTCCCAAAAGTTTTTTGGAAGCCAAAATTTTTCGTGACACCAAATGCAAAAATGGACTTCAGGACGAGATTCAGGCTGGAATTCCATGTCTAAAAATGGTGTTGCTTCCAGTTTTTAAAAATCAAGACATTGTGGTGAAAGGGAAGAAAAAACATGGCTCCACGGTCAGGAAAAACTTTGCCGAGCTCCCAAAAGTTTTTTGGAAGCCAAAATTTTTCGTGACACCAAACGCAAAAACGGACTTCAGGGTAAGATTCAGGGTGGAATTCCATGTCTAAAAATGGTGTTGTTTCCAGTTTTTAAAAATCAAGCCTTTTTGGTGACAAGGGAAGAAAAAACATGACTCCGCAGTCAGGAAAAAGTTTGCCAAGCTTCCTATAGTTTTTTTGAAGCCAAAATTTTTCTGGACACCAAATGCAAAAACGGACTTGAGGACGAGATTCAGGGTGGAATTCCATGTCTAAAAATGGTGTTGCTTCCAGTTTTTAAAGATCAAGCCTTTTTCGTGAAAAGGGAAGAAAACTCATGACTCCGCGGTCACGAAAAAGTTTGCCAAGGTCCGTATAGTTTTTTTGAAGCCAAAATTTTTCTTCACACACGTTCAAAAACGGACTTCAGGATGGGATTCAGGGTGGAATTCCATGTCTAAAAATGGTCTTGCCTCCAATTTTTAAAAATCAAGCCTTTTTGTTGACAAGGGAAGAAAACACATGGCTCCACGGTCAGGAAAAACTTTGCCAAGCTCCCAAAAGTTTTTTGGGAGCCAAAATTTTTCGTGACACCAAATGTAAAAACGGACTTCCATGTCTAAAAATGGTGTTGCTTCCAGTTTTTAAAAATGAAGCCTTTTTCGTGAAAAGGGAAGAAAACTCATGACTCCGCGGTCACGAAAAAGTTTGCCAAGGTCCGTATAGTTTTTTTGAAGCCAAAATTTTTCTTCACACACGTTCAAAAACGGACTTCAGGATGGGATTCAGGGTGGAATTCCATGTCTAAAAATGGTCTTGCCTCCAATTTTTAAAAATCAAGCCTTTTTGGTGACAAGGGAAGAAAACACATGGCTCCACGGTCAGGAAAATCTTTGCCAAGCTCCCAAAAGTTTTTTGGAAGCCAAAATTTTTCGTGACACCAAATGCAAAAATGGACTTCAGGACGAGATTCAGGCTGGAATTCCATGTCTAAAAATGGTGTTGCTTCCAGTTTTTAAAAATCAAGACATTGTGGTGAAAGGGAAGAAAAAACATGGCTCCACGGTCAGGAAAAACTTTGCCGAGCTCCCAAAAGTTTTTTGGAAGCCAAAATTTTTCGTGACACCAAACGCAAAAACGGACTTCAGGGTAAGATTCAGGGTGGAATTCCATGTCTAAAAATGGTGTTGTTTCCAGTTTTTAAAAATCAAGCCTTTTTGGTGACAAGGGAAGAAAAAACATGACTCCGCAGTCAGGAAAAAGTTTGCCAAGCTTCCTATAGTTTTTTTGAAGCCAAAATTTTTCTGGACACCAAATGCAAAAACGGACTTGAGGACGAGATTCAGGGTGGAATTCCATGTCTAAAAATGGTGTTGCTTCCAGTTTTTAAAGATCAAGCCTTTTTGGTGCCAAGGGAAGAAAACACATGACTCCGAGGTCAGGGAAAAGTTTGCCAATCTCCCTATAGTTTTATTGAAGCCAAAATTTTTCTTGACACCAAATGCAAAAACGGACTTCAGGACGAGATTCAGGGTGGAATTCCATGTCTAAAAATGTTGTTTCTTCCAGTTTTTAAAAATCAGGCCTTTTTGGTGACAAGGGAAGAAAACACAGGAATCCGAGGTCAGGAAAAAGTTTGCCAAGCTCCCCATAGTTTTATTGAAGCTAAAATTTTTCTTGACACCAAATGCAAAAACGGACTTCAGGAAGAGATTCAGGGTGGAATTCCATGTCTAAAAATGGTGTTGCTTCCAGTTTTTAAAGATCAAGCCTTTTTGGTGCCAAGGGAAGAAAACACATGACTCCGAGGTCAGGGCAAAGTTTGCCAATCTCCCTATAGTTTTATTGAAGCCAAAATTTTTCTTGACACCAAATGCAAAAACGGACTTCAGGACGAGATTCAGGGTGGAATTCCATGTCTAAAAATGGTGTTGCTTCCAGTTTTTAAAAATCAACCCTTTTTGGTGCCAAGGAAAGAAAAACATGACACCGCGGTCAGGAAAAAGTTTGCCAAGCTCCCCATAGTTTTATTGAAGCGAAAATTTTTCTTGACACCAAATGCAAAAACGGACTTCAGGACGAGATTCAGGTGGAATTCCATGTCTAAAAATGGTGTTGCTTCCAGTTTTTATAGATCAAGCCTTTTTGGTGCCAAGGGAAGAAAACACAGGACTCCGAGGTCAGGGAAAAGTTTGCCAATCTCCCTATAGTTTTATTGAAGCCAAAATTTTTCTTGACACCAAATGCAAAAACGGACTTCAGGACGAGATTCAGGGTGGAATTCCATGTCTAAAAATGGTCTTGCCTCCAGTTTTTAAAAATCAAGACTTTTTTGTGCCAAAGGAAGAAAACACATGGCTCCACGGTCAGGAAAAACTTTGCCAAGCTCCCCATAGTTTTTTGAAGTGAAAATTTTTCTTGATACCAAATGCAAAAATGGACTTCAGGACAAGATTCAGGGTGGAATTCAATGTCTAAAAATGGTGCTGCTTCCAGTTTTTAAAAATCAAGCCTTTTTGGTGCCAAAGGGAAGAAAACACATGACTCCGAGGTTACGAAAAAGTTTGCCAATCTTCCTATAGTTCTTTTGAAGCCAAAATTTTTCTTGACAGCAAATGTAAAAACGGACTTCAGGATGAGATTCAGGGTGGAATCCCATGTCTAAAAATGGTGTTGCTTCCAGTTTTTAAAAATCAAGACATTGTGGTGAAAGGGAAGAAAAAACATGATTCCGCGGTCAGGAAAAACTTTGCCAAGCTCCCAAAAGTTTTTTGGAAGACAAAATTTTTCGTGACACCAAACGCAAAAACGGACTTCAGGGTGAGATTCATGGTGGAATTCCATGTCTAAAAATGGTGTTGTTTCAAGTTTTTAAAAATCAAGCCTTTTTGGTGACAAGGGAAGGAAAAACATGACTCCGCAGTCAGGAAAAAGTTTGCCAAGCTTCCTATAGTTTTTTTGAAGCCAAAATTTTTCTGGACACCAAATGCAAAAACGGACTTGAGGACGAGATTCAGGGTGGAATTCCATGTCTAAAAATGGTGTTGCTTCCAGTTTTTAAAAATCAAGCCTTTTTGGTGACAAGGGTTTACACATGACTCCGAGGTCAGGAAAATTTTGCCAATCTTCATATAGTTCTTTTGAAGCCAAAATTTTTCTTGACACCAAATGTAAAAATGGACTTCAGGATGAGATTCAGGGTGGAATTCCATGTCTAAAAATGGTGTTGCTTCCAGTTTTTAAAAATCAACCCTTTTTGGTGCCAAGGAAAGAAAAACATGACACCGCGGTCAGGAAAAAGTTTGCCAAGCTCCCCATAGTTTTATTGAAGCTAAAATTTTTCTTGACACCAAATGCAAAAACGGACTTCAGGGTAAGATTCATGGTGGAATTCCATGTCTAAAAATGGTGTTGTTTCAAGTTTTTAAAAATCAAGCCTTTTTGGTGACAAGGGAAGAAAAAACATGGCTCCACGGTCAGGAAAAACTTTGCCAAGCTCCCAAAAGTTTTTTGGAAGCCAAAATTTTTCGTGACACCAAACGCAAAAACGGACTTCAGGGTAAGGTTCAAGGTGGAATTCCATGTCTAAAAATGGTGTTGTTTCCAGTTTTTAAAAATCAAGCCTTTTTGGTGACAAGGGAAGAAAAAACATGACTCCGCAGTCAGGAAAAAGTTTGCCAAGCTTCCTATAGTTTTTTTGAAGCCAAAATTTTTCTGGACACCAAATGCAAAAACGGACTTGAGGACGAGATTCAGGGTGGAATTCCATGTCTAAAAATGGTGTTGCTTCCAGTTTTTAAAGATCAAGCCTTTTTGGTGCCAAGGGAAGAAAACACATGACTCCGAGGTCAGGGAAAAGTTTGCCAATCTCCCTATAGTTTTATTGAAGCCAAAATTTTTCTTGACACCAAATGCAAAAACGGACTTCAGGACGAGATTCAGGGTGGAATTCCATGTCTAAAAATGGTGTTGCTTCCAGTTTTTAAAAATCAACCGTTTTTGGTGCCAAGGGAAGAAAACACATGGCTCCACGGTCAGGAAAAACATTGCCAAGCTCCCAAAAGTTTTTTGGAAGCCAAAATTTTTCGTGACACCAAACGCAAAAACGGACTTCAGGGTAAGATTCATGGTGGAATTCCATGTCTAAAAATGGTGTTGTTTCAAGTTTTTAAAAATCAAGCCTTTTTGGTGACAAGAGAAGAAAAAACATGACTCCGCAGTCAGGAAAAAGTTTGCCAAGCTTCCTATAGTTTTTTTGAAGCCAAAATTTTTCTGGACACCAAATGAAAAAATGGACTTCAGTACAAGATTCAGGGTGGAATTCCATGTCTAAAAATGGTGTTGCTTCCAGTTTTTAAAAATCAAGACATTGTGGTGAAAGGGAAGAAAAAACATGACTCCGCGGTCAGGAAAAAATTTGCCAAGCTCCCAAAAAATTTTTGGAAGCCAAAATTGTTCTTGACACCAAATGCAAAAATGGACTTCAGGATGAGATTCAGGGTGGAATTCCATGTCTAAAAATGGTGTTGCTTCCAGTTTTTAAAAATCAAGCCTTTTTGGGTGAAAAGGGAAGAAAACTCATGACTCCGAGGTCAGGAAAAAGTTTGCCAAGGTCCGTATAGTTTTTTTGAAGCCAAAATTTTTCTTGACACCAAATGCAAAAATGGACTTCAGGACGAGATTCAGTGTGGAATTCCATGTCTAAAAATGGTGTTGCTTCCAGTTTTTAAAAATCAAGCCTTTTTGGTGCCAAGGGAAGAAAAACATGATACCGCGGTCAGGAAAAATTTTGCCAAGCTCCCCATAGTTTTATTGAAGCCAAAATTTTTCTTGACACCAAATGCAAAAACGGACTTCAGGACGAGATTCAGGGTGGAGTTCCATGTCTAAAAAAGGTGTTGCTTCCAGTTTTTAAAGATCAAGCCTTTTTGGTGCCAAGGGAAGAAAACACATGACTCCGAGGTCAGGGAAAAGTTTGCCAATCTCCCTATAGTTTTATTGAAGCCAAAATTTTTCTTGACAGCAAATGTAAAAACGGACTTCAGGATGAGATTCAGGGTGGAATTCCATTCCTAAAAATGGTGTTGCTTCCAGTTTTTAAAAATCAACACTTTTTGGTGACAGGGGAAGAAAACACATGGCTCCACGGTCAGGAAAAACTTTGCCAAGCTCCCAAAAGTTTTTTGGAAGCCAAACTTTTTCGTGACACCAAACGCAAAAACGGACTTCAGGGTAAGATTCAGGGTGGAATTCCATGTCTAAAAATGGTGTTGCTTCCAGTTTTTAAAAATCAAGCCTTTTTGGTTCCAAGGGAAGAAAACACATGACTCTGAGGTCAGGAAAAAGTTTGCAAATCTTCCTATAGTTCTTTTGAAGCCAAAATTTTTCGTGACACCAAACGCAAAAATGGACTTCAGGACGAGATTCAGGGTGGAATTCCATGTCTAAAAATGGTGTTGCTTCCAGTTTTTAAAGATCAAGCCTTTTTGGTGCCAAGGGAAGAAAACACATGACTCCGAGGTCAGGGAAAAGTTTGCCAATCTCCCTATAGTTTTATTGAAGCCAAAATTTTTCTTGACAGCAAATGTAAAAATGGACTTCAGGATGAGATTCAGGGTGGAATTCCATGTCTAAAAATGGTTTTGCTTCCAGTTTTTAAAAATCAAGACATTGTGGTGAAAGGGAAGAAAAGACATGGCTCCACGGTCAGGAAAAACTTTGCCAAGCTCCCAAAAGTTTTTTGGAAGCCAACATTTTTCTTGACACCAAACGCAAAAACGGACTTCAGGATGAGATTCAGGGTGGAATTCCATGTCTAAAAATGGTGTTGCTTCCAGTTTTTAAAAATCAAGCCTTTTCTCGTGAAAAGGGAAGAAAACACATGACTCCGCGGTCACGAAAAAGTTTGCCAAGCTCCCCATAGTTTTATTGAAGCTAAAATTTTTCTTGACACCAAATGCAAAAACGGACTTCAGGACGAGATTCAGGGTGGAATTCCATGTCTAAAAATGGTGTTGCTTCCAGTTTTTAAAGATCAAGCCTTTTTGGTGCCAAGGGAAGAAAACACATGACTCCGAGGTCAGGAAAAGTTTGCCAATCTCCCTATAGTTTTATTGAAGCCAAAATTTTTCTTGACACCAAATGCAAAAACAGACTTCAGGACGAGATTCAGGGTGGAATTCCATGTCTAAAAATGTTGTTTCTTCCAGTTTTTAAAAATCAAGCCTTTTTGGTGACAAGGGAAGAAAACACATGAATCCGAGGTCAGGAAAAAGTTTGCCAATCTTCCTATAGTTCTTTTGAAGCCAAAATTTTTCTTCACACCACGTTCAAAAACGGACTTCAGGATGGGATTCAGGGTGGAATTCCATGTCTAAAAATGGTCTTGCCTCCAGTTTTTAAAAATAAAGCATTTTTGGTGCCAAGGGAAGAAAACACATGGCTCCACGGTCAGGAAAAACTTTGCCAACCTCCCAAAAGTTTTTTGGAAGCCAAAATTTTTCGTGACACCAAACGCAAAAAGGGACTTCAGGGTAAGATTCAGGGTGGAATTCCATGTCTAAAAATGGTGTTGTTTCCAGTTTTTAAAAATCAAGCCTTTTTGGTGACAAGGGAAGAAAACACATGACGCCGAGGTCAGGGAAAAGTTTGCCAATCTCCCTATAGTTTTATTGAAGCCAAAATTTTTCTTGACAGCAAATGTAAAAACGGACTTCAGGATGAGATTCAGGGTGGAATTCCATGCCTAAAAATGGTGTTGCTTCCAGTTTTTAAAAATCAAGCCTTTTTCGTGAAAAGGGAAGAAAACTCATGACTCCGCGGTCACGAAAAAGTTTGCCAAGGTCCGTATAGTTTTTTTGAAGCCAAAATTTTTCTTGACACCAAATGCAAAAATGGACTTCAGGACGAGATTCAGTGTGGAATTCCATGTCTAAAAATGGTGTTGCTTCCAGTTTTTAAAAATCAAGCCTTTTTGGTGCCAAGGGAAGAAAAACATGATACCGCGGTCAGGAAAAATTTTGCCAAGCTCCCCATAGTTTTATTGAAGCCAAAATTTTTCTTGACACCAAATGCAAAAACGGACTTCAGGACGAGATTCAGGGTGGAATTCCATGTCTAAAAATGGTGTTGCTTCCAGTTTTTAAAGATCAAGCCTTTTTGGTGCCAAGGGAAGAAAACACATGACTCCGAGGTCAGGGAAAAGTTTGCCAATCTCCCTATAGTTTTATTGAAGCCAAAATTTTTCTTGACAGCAAATGTAAAAACGGACTTCAGGATCAGATTCAGGGTGGAATTCCATTCCTAAAAATGGTGTTGCTTCCAGTTTTTAAAAATCAACACTTTTTGGTGACAGGGGAAGAAAACACATGGCTCCACGGTCAGGAAAAACTTTGCCAAGCTCCCAAAAGTTTTTTGGAAGCCAAACTTTTTCGTGACACCAAACGCAAAAACGGACTTCAGGGTAAGATTCAGGGTGGAATTCCATGTCTAAAAATGGTGTTGCTTCCAGTTTTTAAAAATCAAGCCTTTTTGGTTCCAAGGGAAGAAAACACATGACTCTGAGGTCAGGCAAAAGTTTGCAAATCTTCCTATAGTTCTTTTGAAGCCAAAATTTTTCGTGACACCAAACGCAAAAATGGACTTCAGGACGAGATTCAGGGTGGAATTCCATGTCTAAAAATGGTGTTGCTTCCAGTTTTTAAAGATCAAGCCTTTTTGGTGCCAAGGGAAGAAAACACAGGACTCCGAGGTCAGGGAAAAGTTCGCCAATCTCCCTATAGTTTTATTGAAGCCAAAATTTTTCTTGACAGCAAATGTAAAAACGGACTTCAGGATGAGATTCAGGGTGGAATTCCATGTCTAAAAATGGTTTTGCTTCCAGTTTTTAAAAATCAAGACATTGTGGTGAAAGGGAAGAAAAGACATGGCTCCACGGTCAGGAAAAACTTTGCCAAGCTCCCAAAAGTTTTTTGGAAGCCAAAATTTTTCTTCACACCACGTTCAAAAACGGACTTCAGGATGGGATTCAGGGTGGAATTCCATGTCTAAAAATGGTCTTGCCTCCAGTTTTTAAAAATCAAGCATTTTTGGTGCCAAGGGAAGAAAACACATGGCTCCACGGTCAGGAAAAACTTTGCCAAGCTCCCAAAAGTTTTTTGGAAGCCAAAATTTTTCGTGACACCAAACGCAAAAAGGGACTTCAGGGTAAGATTCAGGGTGGAATTCCATGTCTAAAAATGGTGTTGTTTCCAGTTTTTAAAGATCAAGCCTTTTTGGTGCCAAGGGAAGAAAACACATGACTCCGAGGTCAGGAAAAGTTTGCCAATCTCCCTATAGTTTTATTGAAGCCAAAATTTTTCTTGACACCAAATGCAAAAACAGACTTCAGGACGAGATTCAGGGTGGAATTCCATGTCTAAAAATGTTGTTTCTTCCAGTTTTTAAAAATCAAGCCTTTTTGGTGACAAGGGAAGAAAACACATGAATCCGAGGTCAGGAAAAAGTTTGCCAATCTTCCTATAGTTCTTTTGAAGCCAAAATTTTTCTTCACACCACGTTCAAAAACGGACTTCAGGATGGGATTCAGGGTGGAATTCCATGTCTAAAAATGGTCTTGCCTCCAGTTTTTAAAAATCAAGCCTTTTTGGTGCCAAGGGAAGAAAACACATGACTCCGAGGTCAGGGAAAAGTTTGCCAATCTCCCTATAGTTTTATTGAAGCCAAAATTTTTCTTGACAGCAAATGTAAAAACGGACTTCAGGATGAGATTCAAGGTGGAATTCCATTCCTAAAAATGGTGTTGCTTCCAGTTTTTAAAAATCAACACTTTTTGGTGACAGGGGAAGAAAACACATGGCTCCACGGTCAGGAAAAACTTTGCCAAGCTCCCAAAAGTTTTTTGGAAGCCAAACTTTTTCGTGACACCAAACGCAAAAACGGACTTCAGGGTAAGATTCAGGGTGGAATTCCATGTCTAAAAATGGTGTTGCTTCCAGTTTTTAAAAATCAAGCCTTTTTGGTTCCAAGGGAAGAAAACACATGACTCTGAGGTCAGGAAAAAGTTTGCAAATCTTCCTATAGTTCTTTTGAAGCCAAAATTTTTCGTGACACCAAACGCAAAAATGGACTTCAGGACGAGATTCAGGGTGGAATTCCATGTCTAAAAATGGTGTTGCTTCCAGTTTTTAAAGATCAAGCCTTTTTGGTGCCAAGGGAAGAAAACACATGACTCCGAGGTCAGGGAAAAGTTTGCCAATCTCCCTATAGTTTTATTGAAGCCAAAATTTTTCTTGACAGCAAATGTAAAAACGGACTTCAGGATGAGATTCAGGGTGGAATTCCATGTCTAAAAATGGTTTTGCTTCCAGTTTTTAAAAATCAAGACATTGTGGTGAAAGGGAAGAAAACACATGACTCCGCGGTCACGAAAAAGTTTGCCAAGCTCCCCATAGTTTTATTGAAGCTAAAATTTTTCTTGACACCAAATACAAAAACGGACTTCAGGACGAGATTCAGGGTGGAATTCCATGTCTAAAAATGGTGTTGCTTCCAGTTTTTAAAAATCAAGCCTTTTTGGTGACAAGGGAAGAAAACACATGAATCCGAGGTCAGGAAAAAGTTTGCCAATCTTCCTATAGTTCTTTTGAAGCCAAAATTTTTCTTCACACCACGTTCAAAAACGGACTTCAGGATGGGATTCAGGGTGGAATTCCATGTCTAAAAATGGTCTTGCCTCCAGTTTTTAAAAATAAAGCATTTTTGGTGCCAAGGGAAGAAAACACATGGCTCCACGGTCAGGAAAAACTTTGCCAACCTCCCAAAAGTTTTTTGGAAGCCAAAATTTTTCGTGACACCAAACGCAAAAAGGGACTTCAGGGTAAGATTCAGGGTGGAATTCCATGTCTAAAAATGGTGTTGTTTCCAGTTTTTAAAAAACAAGCCTTTTTGGTGACAAGGGAAGAAAACACATGACGCCGAGGTCAGGGAAAAGTTTGCCAATCTCCCTATAGTTTTATTGAAGCCAAAATTTTTCTTGACAGCAAATGTAAAAACGGACTTCAGGATGAGATTCAGGGTGGAATTCCATGCCTAAAAATGGTGTTGCTTCCAGTTTTTAAAAATCAAGCCTTTTTCGTGAAAAGGGAAGAAAACTCATGACTCCGCGGTCACGAAAAAGTTTGCCAAGGTCCGTATAGTTTTTTTGAAGCCAAAATTTTTCTTGACACCAAATGCAAAAATGGACTTCAGGACGAGATTCAGTGTGGAATTCCATGTCTAAAAATGGTGTTGCTTCCAGTTTTTAAAAATCAAGCCTTTTTGGTGCCAAGGGAAGAAAAACATGATACCGCGGTCAGGAAAAATTTTGCCAAGCTCCCCATAGTTTTATTGAAGCCAAAATTTTTCTTGACACCAAATGCAAAAACGGACTTCAGGACGAGATTCAGGGTGGAATTCCATGTCTAAAAATGGTGTTGCTTCCAGTTTTTAAAGATCAAGCCTTTTTGGTGCCAAGGGAAGAAAACACATGACTCCGAGGTCAGGGAAAAGTTTGCCAATCTCCCTATAGTTTTATTGAAGCCAAAATTTTTCTTGACAGCAAATGTAAAAACGGACTTCAGGATCAGATTCAGGGTGGAATTCCATTCCTAAAAATGGTGTTGCTTCCAGTTTTTAAAAATCAACACTTTTTGGTGACAGGGGAAGAAAACACATGGCTCCACGGTCAGGAAAAACTTTGCCAAGCTCCCAAAAGTTTTTTGGAAGCCAAACTTTTTCGTGACACCAAACGCAAAAACGGACTTCAGGGTAAGATTCAGGGTGGAATTCCATGTCTAAAAATGGTGTTGCTTCCAGTTTTTAAAAATCAAGCCTTTTTGGTTCCAAGGGAAGAAAACACATGACTCTGAGGTCAGGAAAAAGTTTGCAAATCTTCCTATAGTTCTTTTGAAGCCAAAATTTTTCGTGACACCAAACGCAAAAATGGACTTCAGGACGAGATTCAGGGTGGAATTCCATGTCTAAAAATGGTGTTGCTTCCAGTTTTTAAAGATCAAGCCTTTTTGGTGCCAAGGGAAGAAAACACAGGACTCCGAGGTCAGGGAAAAGTTTGCCAATCTCCCTATAGTTTTATTGAAGCCAAAATTTTTCTTGACAGCAAATGTAAAAACGGACTTCAGGATGAGATTCAGGGTGGAATTCCATGTCTAAAAATGGTTTTGCTTCCAGTTTTTAAAAATCAAGACATTGTGGTGAAAGGGAAGAAAAGACATGGCTCCACGGTCAGGAAAAACTTTGCCAAGCTCCCAAAAGTTTTTTGGAAGCCAAAATTTTTCTTCACACCACGTTCAAAAACCGACTTCAGGATGGGATTCAGGGTGGAATTCCATGTCTAAAAATGGTCTTGCCTCCAGTTTTTAAAAATCAAGCATTTTTGGTGCCAAGGGAAGAAAACACATGGCTCCACGGTCAGGAAAAACTTTGCCAAGCTCCCAAAAGTTTTTTGGAAGCCAAAATTTTTCGTGACACCAAACGCAAAAAGGGACTTCAGGGTAAGATTCAGGGTGGAATTCCATGTCTAAAAATGGTGTTGTTTCCAGTTTTTAAAGATCAAGCCTTTTTGGTGCCAAGGGAAGAAAACACATGACTCCGAGGTCAGGAAAAGTTTGCCAATCTCCCTATAGTTTTATTGAAGCCAAAATTTTTCTTGACACCAAATGCAAAAACAGACTTCAGGACGAGATTCAGGGTGGAATTCCATGTCTAAAAATGTTGTTTCTTCCAGTTTTTAAAAATCAAGCCTTTTTGGTGACAAGGGAAGAAAACACATGAATCCGAGGTCAGGAAAAAGTTTGCCAATCTTCCTATAGTTCTTTTGAAGCCAAAATTTTTCTTCACACCACGTTCAAAAACGGATTTCAGGATGGGATTCAGGGTGGAATTCCATGTCTAAAAATGGTCTTGCCTCCAGTTTTTAAAAATAAAGCATTTTTGGTGCCAAGGGAAGAAAACACATGGCTCCACGGTCAGGAAAAACTTTGCCAACCTCCCAAAAGTTTTTTGGAAGCCAAAATTTTTCGTGACACCAAACGCAAAAAGGGACTTCAGGGTAAGATTCAGGGTGGAATTCCATGTCTAAAAATGGTGTTGTTTCCAGTTTTTAAAAATCAAGCCTTTTTGGTGACAAGGGAAGAAAACACATGACGCCGAGGTCAGGGAAAAGTTTGCCAATCTCCCTATAGTTTTATTGAAGCCAAAATTTTTCTTGGCAGCAAATGTAAAAACGGACTTCAGGATGAGATTCAGGGTGGAATTCCATGCCTAAAAATGGTGTTGCTTCCAGTTTTTAAAAATCAAGCCTTTTTCGTGAAAAGGGAAGAAAACTCATGACTCCGCGGTCACGAAAAAGTTTGCCAAGGTCCGTATAGTTTTTTTGAAGCCAAAATTTTTCTTGACACCAAATGCAAAAATGGACTTCAGGACGAGATTCAGTGTGGAATTCCATGTCTAAAAATGGTGTTGCTTCCAGTTTTTAAAAATCAAGCCTTTTTGGTGCCAAGGGAAGAAAAACATGATACCGCGGTCAGGAAAAATTTTGCCAAGCTCCCCATAGTTTTATTGAAGCCAAAATTTTTCTTGACACCAAATGCAAAAACGGACTTCAGGACGAGATTCAGGGTGGAATTCCATGTCTAAAAATGGTGTTGCTTCCAGTTTTTAAAGATCAAGCCTTTTTGGTGCCAAGGGAAGAAAACACATGACTCCGAGGTCAGGGAAAAGTTTGCCAATCTCCCTATAGTTTTATTGAAGCCAAAATTTTTCTTGACAGCAAATGTAAAAACGGACTTCAGGATCAGATTCAGGGTGGAATTCCATTCCTAAAAATGGTGTTGCTTCCAGTTTTTAAAAATCAACACTTTTTGGTGACAGGGGAAGAAAACACATGGCTCCACGGTCAGGAAAAACTTTGCCAAGCTCCCAAAAGTTTTTTGGAAGCCAAACTTTTTCGTGACACCAAACGCAAAAACGGACTTCAGGGTAAGATTCAGGGTGGAATTCCATGTCTAAAAATGGTGTTGCTTCCAGTTTTTAAAAATCAAGCCTTTTTGGTTCCAAGGGAAGAAAACACATGACTCTGAGGTCAGGAAAAAGTTTGCAAATCTTCCTATAGTTCTTTTGAAGCCAAAATTTTTCTTGACACCAAATGCAAAAATGGACTTCAGGACGAGATTCAGTGTGGAATTCCATGTCTAAAAATGGTGTTGCTTCCAGTTTTTAAAAATCAAGCCTTTTTGGTGCCAAGGGAAGAAAAACATGATACCGCGGTCAGGAAAAATTTTGCCAAGCTCCCCATAGTTTTATTGAAGCCAAAATTTTTCTTGACACCAAATGCAAAAACGGACTTCAGGACGAGATTCAGGGTGGAATTCCATGTCTAAAAATGGTGTTGCGTCCAGTTTTTAAAGATCAAGCCTTTTTGGTGCCAAGGGAAGAAAACACATGACTCCGAGGTCAGGGAAAAGTTTGCCAATCTCCCTATAGTTTTATTGAAGCCAAAATTTTTCTTGACAGCAAATGTAAAAACGGACTTCAGGATCAGATTCAGGGTGGAATTCCATTCCTAAAAATGGTGTTGCTTCCAGTTTTTAAAAATCAACACTTTTTGGTGACAGGGGAAGAAAACACATGGCTCCACCGTCAGGAAAAACTTTGCCAAGCTCCCAAAAGTTTTTTGGAAGCCAAACTTTTTCGTGACACCAAACGCAAAAACGGACTTCAGGACGAGATTCAGGGTGGAATTCCATGTCTAAAAATGGTGTTGCTTCCAGTTTTTAAAAATCAAGCCTTTTTGGTTCCAAGGGAAGAAAACACATGACTCTGAGGTCAGGAAAAAGTTTGCAAATCTTCCTATAGTTCTTTTGAAGCCAAAATTTTTCGTGACACCAAACGCAAAAATGGACTTCAGGACGAGATTCAGGGTGGAATTCCATGTCTAAAAATGGTGTTGCTTCCAGTTTTTAAAGATCAAGCCTTTTTGGTGCCAAGGGAAGAAAACACATGACTCCGAGGTCAGGGAAAAGTTTGCCAATCTCCCTATAGTTTTATTGAAGCCAAAATTTTTCTTGACAGCAAATGTAAAAACGGACTTCAGGATGAGATTCAGGGTGGAATTCCATGTCTAAAAATGGTT
Source organism: Masticophis lateralis (assembly GCA_030761175.1). NCBI lineage: Eukaryota > Metazoa > Chordata > Lepidosauria > Squamata > Colubridae > Masticophis > Masticophis lateralis. The sequence continues at coordinate 91,779,173 of JAUDYJ010000005.1, forward strand.
TTGCTTCCAGTTTTTAAAAATCAAGACATTGTGGTGAAAGGGAAGAAAAGACATGGCTCCACGGTCAGGAAAAACTTTGCCAAGCTCCCAAAAGTTTTTTGGAAGCCAAAATTTTTCTTCACACCACGTTCAAAAACGGACTTCAGGATGGGATTCAGGGTGGAATTCCATGTCTAAAAATGGTCTTGCCTCCAGTTTTTAAAAATCAAGCATTTTTGGTGCCAAGGGAAGAAAACACATGGCTCCACGGTCAGGAAAAACTTTGCCAAGCTCCCAAATGTTTTTTGGAAGCCAAAATTTTTCTTGACACCAAACGCAAAAAGGGACTTCAGGGTAAGATTCAGGGTGGAATTCCATGTCTAAAAATGGTGTTGTTTCCAGTTTTTAAAAATCAAGCCTTTTTGCTGACAAGGGAAGAAAACACATGACGCCGAGGTCAGGAAAAAGTTTGCCAATCTCCCTATAGTTTTTTTGAAGCCAAAATTTTTCTTGACACCAAATGCAAAAATGGACTTCAGGACGAGATTCAGTGTGGAATTCCATGTCTAAAAATGGTGTTGCTTCCAGTTTTTAAAAATCAAGCCTTTTTGGTGCCAAGGGAAGAAAAACATGATACCGCGGTCAGGAAAAATTTTGCCAAGCTCCCCATAGTTTTATTGAAGCCAAAATTTTTCTTGACACCCAATGCAAAAACGGACTTCAGGACGAGATTCAGGGTGGAATTCCATGTCTAAAAATGGTGTTGCTTCCAGTTTTTAAAGATCAAGCCTTTTTGGTGCCAAGGGAAGAAAACACATGACTCCGAGGTCAGGGAAAAGTTTGCCAATCTCCCTATAGTTTTATTGAAGCCAAAATTTTTCTTGACAGCAAATGTAAAAACGGACTTCAGGATCAGATTCAGGGTGGAATTCCATTCCTAAAAATGGTGTTGCTTCCAGTTTTTAAAAATCAACACTTTTTGGTGACAGGGGAAGAAAACACATGGCTCCACGGTCAGGAAAAACTTTGCCAAGCTCCCAAAAGTTTTTTGGAAGCCAAACTTTTTCGTGACACCAAACGCAAAAACGGACTTCAGGGTAAGATTCAGGGTGGAATTCCATGTCTAAAAATGGTGTTGCTTCCAGTTTTTAAAAATCAAGCCTTTTTGGTTCCAAGGGAAGAAAACACATGACTCTGAGGTCAGGAAAAAGTTTGCAAATCTTCCTATAGTTCTTTTGAAGCCAAAATTTTTCTTGACACCAAATGCAAAAATGGACTTCAGGACGAGATTCAGTGTGGAATTCCATGTCTAAAAATGGTGTTGCTTCCAGTTTTTAAAAATCAAGCCTTTTTGGTGCCAAGGGAAGAAAAACATGATACCGCGGTCAGGAAAAAATTTGCCAAGCTCCCCATAGTTTTATTGAAGCCAAAATTTTTCTTGACACCAAATGCAAAAACGGACTTCAGGACGAGATTCAGGGTGGAATTCCATGTCTAAAAATGGTGTTGCTTCCAGTTTTTAAAGATCAAGCCTTTTTGGTGCCAAGGGAAGAAAACACATGACTCCGAGGTCAGGGAAAAGTTTGCCAATCTCCCTATAGTTTTATTGAAGCCAAAATTTTTCTTGACAGCAAATGTAAAAACGGACTTCAGGATCAGATTCAGGGTGGAATTCCATTCCTAAAAATGGTGTTGCTTCCAGTTTTTAAAAATCAACACTTTTTGGTGACAGGGGAAGAAAACACATGGCTCCACCGTCAGGAAAAACTTTGCCAAGCTCCCAAAAGTTTTTTGGAAGCCAAACTTTTTCGTGACACCAAACGCAAAAACGGACTTCAGGACGAGATTCAGGGTGGAATTCCATGTCTAAAAATGGTGTTGCTTCCAGTTTTTAAAAATCAAGCCTTTTTGGTTCCAAGGGAAGAAAACACATGACTCTGAGGTCAGGAAAAAGTTTGCAAATCTTCCTATAGTTCTTTTGAAGCCAAAATTTTTCGTGACACCAAACGCAAAAATGGACTTCAGGACGAGATTCAGGGTGGAATTCCATGTCTAAAAATGGTGTTGCTTCCAGTTTTTAAAGATCAAGCCTTTTTGGTGCCAAGGGAAGAAAACACATGACTCCGAGGTCAGGGAAAAGTTTGCCAATCTCCCTATAGTTTTATTGAAGCCAAAATTTTTCTTGACAGCAAATGTAAAAACGGACTTCAGGATGAGATTCAGGGTGGAATTCCATGTCTAAAAATGGTTTTGCTTCCAGTTTTTAAAAATCAAGACATTGTGGTGAAAGGGAAGAAAAGACATGGCTCCACGGTCAGGAAAAACTTTGCCAAGCTCCCAAAAGTTTTTTGGAAGCCAAAATTTTTCTTCACACCACGTTCAAAAACGGACTTCAGGATGGGATTCAGGGTGGAATTCCATGTCTAAAAATGGTCTTGCCTCCAGTTTTTAAAAATCAAGCATTTTTGGTGCCAAGGGAAGAAAACACATGGCTCCACGGTCAGGAAAAACTTTGCCAAGCTCCCAAATGTTTTTTGGAAGGCAAAATTTTTCTTGACACCAAACGCAAAAAGGGACTTCAGGGTAAGATTCAGGGTGGAATTCCATGTCTAAAAATGGTGTTGTTTCCAGTTTTTAAAAATCAAGCCTTTTTGCTGACAAGGGAAGAAAACACATGACGCCGAGGTCAGGAAAAAGTTTGCCAATCTCCCTATAGTTTTATTGAAGCCAAAATTTTTCTTGACAGCAAATGTAAAAACGGACTTCAGGATGAGATTCAGGGTGAAATTCCATGCCTAAAAATGGTGTTGCTTCCAGTTTTTAAAAATCAACCGTTTTTGGTGCCAAGGGAAGAAAACACATGGCTCCGCGGTCAGGAAAAAATTTGCCAAGCTCCCAAAAATTTTTTGGAAGCCAAAATTGTTCTTGACACCAAATGCAAAAATGGACTTCAGGATGAGATTCAGGGTGGAATTCCATGTCTAAAAATGGTGTTGCTTCCAGTTTTTAAAAATCAAGCCTTTTTCGTGAAAAGTGAAGAAAACTCATGACTCCGCGGTCACGAAAAAGTTTGCCAAGGTCCGTATAGTTTTTTTGAAGCCAAAATTTTTCTTGACACCAAATGCAAAAATGGACTTCAGGACGAGATTCAGTGTGGAATTCCATGTCTAAAAATGGTGTTGCTTCCAGTTTTTAAAAAGCAAGCCTTTTTGGTGCCAAGGGAAGAAAAACATGATACCGCGGTCAGGAAAAATTTTGCCAAGCTCCCCATAGTTTTATTGAAGCCAAAATTTTTCTTGACACCAAATGCAAAAACGGATTTCAGGACGAGATTCAGGGTGGAATTCCATGTCTAAAAATGGTGTTGCTTCCAGTTTTTAAAGATCAAGCCTTTTTGGTGCCAAGGGAAGAAAACACATGACTCCGAGGTCAGGGAAAAGTTTGCCAATCTCCCTATAGTTTTATTGAAGCCAAAATTTTTCTTGACAGCAAATGTAAAAACGGACTTCAGGATCAGATTCAGGGTGGAATTCCATTCCTAAAAATGGTGTTGCTTCCAGTTTTTAAAAATCAACACTTTTTGGTGACAGGGGAAGAAAACACATGGCTCCACGGTCAGGAAAAACTTTGCCAAGCTCCCAAAAGTTTTTTGGAAGCCAAACTTTTTCGTGACACCAAACGCAAAAACGGACTTCAGGGTAAGATTCAGGGTGGAATTCCATGTCTAGAAATGGTGTTGCTTCCAGTTTTTAAAAATCAAGCCTTTTTGGTTCCAAGGGAAGAAAACACATGACTCTGAGGTCAGGAAAAAGTTTGCAAATCTTCCTATAGTTCTTTTGAAGCCAAAATTTTTCTTGACACCAAATGCAAAAATGGACTTCAGGACGAGATTCAGTGTGGAATTCCATGTCTAAAAATGGTGTTGCTTCCAGTTTTTAAAAATCAAGCCTTTTTGGTGCCAAGGGAAGAAAAACATGATACCGCGGTCAGGAAAAATTTTGCCAAGCTCCCCATAGTTTTATTGAAGCCAAAATTTTTCTTGACACCAAATGCAAAAACGGACTTCAGGACGAGATTCAGGGTGGAATTCCATGTCTAAAAATGGTGTTGCTTCCAGTTTTTAAAGATCAAGCCTTTTTGGTGCCAAGGGAAGAAAACACATGACTCCGAGGTCAGGGAAAAGTTTGCCAATCTCCCTATAGTTTTATTGAAGCCAAAATTTTTCTTGACAGCAAATGTAAAAACGGACTTCAGGATCAGATTCAGGGTGGAATTCCATTCCTAAAAATGGTGTTGCTTCCAGTTTTTAAAAATCAACACTTTTTGGTGACAGGGGAAGAAAACACATGGCTCCACGGTCAGGAAAAACTTTGCCAAGCTCCCAAAAGTTTTTTGGAAGCCAAACTTTTTCGTGACACCAAACGCAAAAACGGACTTCAGGGTAAGATTCAGGGTGGAATTCCATGTCTAAAAATGGTGTTGCTTCCAGTTTTTAAAAATCAAGCCTTTTTGGTTCCAAGGGAAGAAAACACATGACTCTGAGGTCAGGAAAAAGTTTGCAAATCTTCCTATAGTTCTTTTGAAGCCAAAATTTTTCTTGACACCAAATGCAAAAATGGACTTCAGGACGAGATTCAGTGTGGAATTCCATGTCTAAAAATGGTGTTGCTTCCAGTTTTTAAAAATCAAGCCTTTTTGGTGCCAAGGGAAGAAAAACATGATACCGCGGTCAGGAAAAATTTTGCCAAGCTCCCCATAGTTTTATTGAAGCCAAAATTTTTCTTGACACCAAATGCAAAAATGGACTTCAGGACGAGATTCAGGGTGGAATTCCATGTCTAAAAATGGTGTTGCTTCCAGTTTTTAAAGATCAAGCCTTTTTGGTGCCAAGGGAAGAAAACACATGACTCCGAGGTCAGGGAAAAGTTTGCCAATCTCCCTATAGTTTTATTGAAGCCAAAATTTTTCTTGACAGCAAATGTAAAAACGGACTTCAGGATCAGATTCAGGGTGGAATTCCATTCCTAAAAATGGTGTTGCTTCCAGTTTTTAAAAATCAACACTTTTTGGTGACAGGGGAAGAAAACACATGGCTCCACCGTCAGGAAAAACTTTGCCAAGCTCCCAAAAGTTTTTTGGAAGCCAAACTTTTTCGTGACACCAAACGCAAAAACGGACTTCAGGACGAGATTCAGGGTGGAATTCCATGTCTAAAAATGGTGTTGCTTCCAGTTTTTAAAAATCAAGCCTTTTTGGTTCCAAGGGAAGAAAACACATGACTCTGAGGTCAGGAAAAAGTTTGCAAATCTTCCTATAGTTCTTTTGAAGCCAAAATTTTTCGTGACACCAAACGCAAAAATGGACTTCAGGACGAGATTCAGGGTGGAATTCCATGTCTAAAAATGGTGTTGCTTCCAGTTTTTAAAGATCAAGCCTTTTTGGTGCCAAGGGAAGAAAACACATGACTCCGAGGTCAGGGAAAAGTTTGCCAATCTCCCTATAGTTTTATTGAAGCCAAAATTTTTCTTGACAGCAAATGTAAAAACGGACTTCAGGATGAGATTCAGGGTGGAATTCCATGTCTAAAAATGGTTTTGCTTCCAGTTTTTAAAAATCAAGACATTGTGGTGAAAGGGAAGAAAAGACATGGCTCCACGGTCAGGAAAAACTTTGCCAAGCTCCCAAAAGTTTTTTGGAAGCCAAAATTTTTCTTCACACCACGTTCAAAAACGGACTTCAGGATGGGATTCAGGGTGGAATTCCATTTCTAAAAATGGTCTTGCCTCCAGTTTTTAAAAATCAAGCATTTTTGGTGCCAAGGGAAGAAAACACATGGCTCCACGGTCAGGAAAAACTTTGCCAAGCTCCCTATAGTTTTTTTGAAGCCAAAATTTTTCTTGACACCAAATGCAAAAATGGACTTCAGGACGAGATTCAGTGTGGAATTCCATGTCTAAAAATGGTGTTGCTTCCAGTTTTTAAAAATCAAGCCTTTTTGGTGCCAAGGGAAGAAAAACATGATACCGCGGTCAGGAAAAATTTTGCCAAGCTCCCCATAGTTTTATTGAAGCCAAAATTTTTCTTGACACCCAATGCAAAAACGGACTTCAGGACAAGATTCAGGGTGGAATTCCATGTCTAAAAATGGTGTTGCTTCCAGTTTTTAAAGATCAAGCCTTTTTGGTGCCAAGGGAAGAAAAACATGATACCGCGGTCAGGAAAAATTTTGCCAAGCTCCCCATAGTTTTATTGAAGCCAAAATTTTTCTTGACACCAAATGCAAAAATGGACTTCAGGACGAGATTCAGGGTGGAATTCCATGTCTAAAAATGGTGTTGCTTCCAGTTTTTAAAGATCAAGCCTTTTTGGTGCCAAGGGAAGAAAACACATGACTCCGAGGTCAGGGAAAAGTTTGCCAATCTCCCTATAGTTTTATTGAAGCCAAAATTTTTCTTGACAGCAAATGTAAAAACGGACTTCAGGATCAGATTCAGGGTGGAATTCCATTCCTAAAAATGGTGTTGCTTCCAGTTTTTAAAAATCAACACTTTTTGGTGACAGGGGAAGAAAACACATGGCTCCACCGTCAGGAAAAACTTTGCCAAGCTCCCAAAAGTTTTTTGGAAGCCAAAATTTTCGTGACACCAAACGCAAAAACGGACTTCAGGACGAGATTCAGGGTGGAATTCCATGTCTAAAAATGGTGTTGCTTCCAGTTTTTAAAAATCAAGCCTTTTTGGTTCCAAGGGAAGAAAACACATGACTCTGAGGTCAGGAAAAAGTTTGCAAATCTTCCTATAGTTCTTTTGAAGCCAAAATTTTTCGTGACACCAAACGCAAAAATGGACTTCAGGACGAGATTCAGGGTGGAATTCCATGTCTAAAAATGGTGTTGCTTCCAGTTTTTAAAGATCAAGCCTTTTTGGTGCCAAGGGAAGAAAACACATGACTCCGAGGTCAGGGAAAAGTTTGCCAATCTCCCTATAGTTTTATTGAAGCCAAAATTTTTCTTGACACCAAATGCAAAAATGGACTTCAGGATGAGATTCAGGGTGGAATTCCATGTCTAAAAATGGTTTTGCTTCCAGTTTTTAAAAATCAAGACATTGTGGTGAAAGGGAAGAAAAGACATGGCTCCACGGTCAGGAAAAACTTTGCCAAGCTCCCAAAAGTTTTTTGGAAGCCAAAATTTTTCTTCACACCACGTTCAAAAACGGACTTCAGGATGGGATTCAGGGTGGAATTCCATGTCTAAAAATGGTCTTGCCTCCAGTTTTTAAAAATCAAGCATTTTTGGTGCCAAGGGAAGAAAACACATGGCTCCACGGTCAGGAAAAACTTTGCCAAGCTCCCAAATGTTTTTTGGAAGCCAAAATTTTTCTTGACACCAAACGCAAAAAGGGACTTCAGGGTAAGATTCAGGGTGGAATTCCATGTCTAAAAATGGTGTTGTTTCCAGTTTTTAAAAATCAAGCCTTTTTGCTGACAAGGGAAGAAAACACATGACGCCGAGGTCAGGAAAAAGTTTGCCAATCTCCCTATAGTTTTTTTGAAGCCAAAATTTTTCTTGACACCAAATGCAAAAATGGACTTCAGGACGAGATTCAGTGTGGAATTCCATGTCTAAAAATGGTGTTGCTTCCAGTTTTTAAAAATCAAGCCTTTTTGGTGCCAAGGGAAGAAAAACATGATACCGCGGTCAGGAAAAATTTTGCCAAGCTCCCCATAGTTTTATTGAAGCCAAAATTTTTCTTGACACCCAATGCAAAAACGGACTTCAGGACGAGATTCAGGGTGGAATTCCATGTCTAAAAATGGTGTTGCTTCCAGTTTTTAAAGATCAAGCCTTTTTGGTGCCAAGGGAAGAAAACACATGACTCCGAGGTCAGGGAAAAGTTTGCCAATCTCCCTATAGTTTTATTGAAGCCAAAATTTTTCTTGACAGCAAATGTAAAAACGGACTTCAGGATCAGATTCAGGGTGGAATTCCATTCCTAAAAATGGTGTTGCTTCCAGTTTTTAAAAATCAACACTTTTTGGTGACAGGGGAAGAAAACACATGGCTCCACGGTCAGGAAAAACTTTGCCAAGCTCCCAAAAGTTTTTTGGAAGCCAAACTTTTTCGTGACACCAAACGCAAAAACGGACTTCAGGGTAAGATTCAGGGTGGAATTCCATGTCTAAAAATGGTGTTGCTTCCAGTTTTTAAAAATCAAGCCTTTTTGGTTCCAAGGGAAGAAAACACATGACTCTGAGGTCAGGAAAAAGTTTGCAAATCTTCCTATAGTTCTTTTGAAGCCAAAATTTTTCTTGACACCAAATGCAAAAATGGACTTCAGGACGAGATTCAGTGTGGAATTCCATGTCTAAAAATGGTGTTGCTTCCAGTTTTTAAAAATCAAGCCTTTTTGGTGCCAAGGGAAGAAAAACATGATACCGCGGTCAGGAAAAATTTTGCCAAGCTCCCCATAGTTTTATTGAAGCCAAAATTTTTCTTGACACCAAATGCAAAAACGGACTTCAGGACGAGATTCAGGGTGGAATTCCATGTCTAAAAATGGTGTTGCTTCCAGTTTTTAAAGATCAAGCCTTTTTGGTGCCAAGGGAAGAAAACACATGACTCCGAGGTCAGGGAAAAGTTTGCCAATCTCCCTATAGTTTTATTGAAGCCAAAATTTTTCTTGACAGCAAATGTAAAAACGGACTTCAGGATCAGATTCAGGGTGGAATTCCATTCCTAAAAATGGTGTTGCTTCCAGTTTTTAAAAATCAACACTTTTTGGTGACAGGGGAAGAAAACACATGGCTCCACCGTCAGGAAAAACTTTGCCAAGCTCCCAAAAGTTTTTTGGAAGCCAAACTTTTTCGTGACACCAAACGCAAAAACGGACTTCAGGACGAGATTCAGGGTGGAATTCCATGTCTAAAAATGGTGTTGCTTCCAGTTTTTAAAAATCAAGCCTTTTTGGTTCCAAGGGAAGAAAACACATGACTCTGAGATCAGGAAAAAGTTTGCAAATCTTCCTATAGTTCTTTTGAAGCCAAAATTTTTTGTGACACCAAACGCAAAAATGGACTTCAGGACGAGATTCAGGGTGGAATTCCATGTCTAAAAATGGTGTTGCTTCCAGTTTTTAAAGATCAAGCCTTTTTGGTGCCAAGGGAAGAAAACACATGACTCCGAGGTCAGGGAAAAGTTTGCCAATCTCCCTATAGTTTTATTGAAGCCAAAATTTTTCTTGACAGCAAATGTAAAAACGGACTTCAGGATGAGATTCAGGGTGGAATTCCATGTCTAAAAATGGTTTTGCTTCCAGTTTTTAAAAATCAAGACATTGTGGTGAAAGGGAAGAAAAGACATGGCTCCACGGTCAGGAAAAACTTTGCCAAGCTCCCAAAAGTTTTTTGGAAGCCAAAATTTTTCTTCACACCACGTTCAAAAACGGACTTCAGGATGGGATTCAGGGTGGAATTCCATGTCTAAAAATGGTCTTGCCTCCAGTTTTTAAAAATCAAGCATTTTTGGTGCCAAGGGAAGAAAACACATGGCTCCACGGTCAGGAAAAACTTTGCCAAGCTCCCAAATGTTTTTTGGAAGCCAAAATTTTTCTTGACACCAAACGCAAAAAGGGACTTCAGGGTAAGATTCAGGGTGGAATTCCATGTCTAAAAATGGTGTTGTTTCCAGTTTTTAAAAATCAAGCCTTTTTGCTGACAAGGGAAGAAAACACATGACGCCGAGGTCAGGAAAAAGTTTGCCAATCTCCCTATAGTTTTATTGAAGCCAAAATTTTTCTTGACAGCAAATGTAAAAACGGACTTCAGGATCAGATTCAGGGTGGAATTCCATTCCTAAAAATGGTGTTGCTTCCAGTTTTTAAAAATCAAGCCTTTTTGGTTCCAAGGGAAGAAAACACATGACTCTGAGGTCAGGAAAAAGTTTGCAAATCTTCCTATAGTTCTTTTGAAGCCAAAATTTTTCGTGACACCAAACGCAAAAATGGACTTCAGGACGAGATTCAGGGTGGAATTCCATGTCTAAAAATGGTGTTGCTTCCAGTTTTTAAAGATCAAGCCTTTTTGGTGCCAAGGGAAGAAAAACATGATACCGCGGTCAGGAAAAATTTTGCCAAGCTCCCCATAGTTTTATTGAAGCCAAAATTTTTCTTGACACCAAATGCAAAAACGGACTTCAGGACGAGATTCAGGGTGGAATTCCATGTCTAAAAATGGTGTTGCTTCCAGTTTTTAAAGATCAAGCCTTTTTGGTGCCAAGGGAAGAAAACACATGACTCCGAGGTCAGGGAAAAGTTTGCCAATCTCCCTATAGTTTTATTGAAGCCAAAATTTTTCTTGACAGCAAATGTAAAAACGGACTTCAGGATCAGATTCAGGGTGGAATTCCATTCCTAAAAATGGTGTTGCTTCCAGTTTTTAAAAATCAACACTTTTTGGTGACAGGGGAAGAAAACACATGGCTCCACCGTCAGGAAAAACTTTGCCAAGCTCCCAAAAGTTTTTTGGAAGCCAAACTTTTTCGTGACACCAAACGCAAAAACGGACTTCAGGACGAGATTCAGGGTGGAATTCCATGTCTAAAAATGGTGTTGCTTCCAGTTTTTAAAAATCAAGCCTTTTTGGTTCCAAGGGAAGAAAACACATGACTCTGAGGTCAGGAAAAAGTTTGCAAATCTTCCTATAGTTCTTTTGAAGCCAAAATTTTTCGTGACACCAAACGCAAAAATGGACTTCAGGACGAGATTCAGGGTGGAATTCCATGTCTAAAAATGGTGTTGCTTCCAGTTTTTAAAGATCAAGCCTTTTTGGTGCCAAGGGAAGAAAACACATGACTCCGAGGTCAGGGAAAAGTTTGCCAATCTCCCTATAGTTTTATTGAAGCCAAAATTTTTCTTGACAGCAAATGTAAAAACGGACTTCAGGATGAGATTCAGGGTGGAATTCCATGTCTAAAAATGGTTTTGCTTCCAGTTTTTAAAAATCAAGACATTGTGGTGAAAGGGAAGAAAAGACATGGCTCCACGGTCAGGAAAAACTTTGCCAAGCTCCCAAAAGTTTTTTGGAAGCCAAAATTTTTCTTCACACCACGTTCAAAAACGGACTTCAGGATGGGATTCAGGGTGGAATTCCATGTCTAAAAATGGTCTTGCCTCCAGTTTTTAAAAATCAAGCATTTTTGGTGCCAAGGGAAGAAAACACATGGCTCCACGGTCAGGAAAAACTTTGCCAAGCTCCCAAATGTTTTTTGGAAGCCAAAATTTTTCTTGACACCAAACGCAAAAAGGGACTTCAGGGTAAGATTCAGGGTGGAATTCCATGTCTAAAAATGGTGTTGTTTCCAGTTTTTAAAAATCAAGCCTTTTTGCTGACAAGGGAAGAAAACACATGACGCCGAGGTCAGGAAAAAGTTTGCCAATCTCCCTATAGTTTTATTGAAGCCAAAATTTTTCTTGACAGCAAATGTAAAAACGGACTTCAGGATGAGATTCAGGGTGAAATTCCATGCCTAAAAATGGTGTTGCTTCCAGTTTTTAAAAATCAACCGTTTTTGGTGCCAAGGGAAGAAAACACATGGCTCCACGGTCAGGAAAAACTTTGCCAAGCTCCCAAAAGTTTTTTGGAAGCCAAAATTTTTCGTGACACCAAACGCAAAAACGGACTTCAGGGTAAGATTCATGGTGGAATTCCATGTCTAAAAATGGTGTTGTTTCAAGTTTTTAAAAATCAAGCCTTTTTGGTGACAAGGGAAGAAAAAACATGACTCCGCAGTCAGGAAAAAGTTTGCCAAGCTTCCTATAGTTTTTTTGAAGCCAAAATTTTTCTGGACACCAAATGAAAAAATGGACTTCAGTACAAGATTCAGGGTGGAATTCCATGTCTAAAAATGGTGTTGCTTCCAGTTTTTAAAAATCAAGACATTGTGGTGAAAGGGAAGAAAAAACATGACTCCGCGGTCAGGAAAAAATTTGCCAAGCTCCCAAAAATTTTTTGGAAGCCAAAATTGTTCTTGACACCAAATGCAAAAATGGACTTCAGGATGAGATTCAGGGTGGAATTCCATGTCTAAAAATGGTGTTGCTTCCAGTTTTTAAAAATCAAGCCTTTTTCGTGAAAAGTGAAGAAAACTCATGACTCCGCGGTCACGAAAAAGTTTGCCAAGGTCCGTATAGTTTTTTTGAAGCCAAAATTTTTCTTGACACCAAATGCAAAAATGGACTTCAGGACGAGATTCAGGGTGGAATTCCATGTCTAAAAATGGTGTTGCTTCCAGTTTTTAAAAATCAAGCCTTTTTGGTGCCAAGGGAAGAAAAACATGATACCGCGGTCAGGAAAAATTTTGCCAAGCTCCCCATAGTTTTATTGAAGCGAAAATTTTTCTTGACACCAAATGCAAAAACGGACTTCAGGACGAGATTCAGGGTGGAATTCCATGTCTAAAAATGGTGTTGCTTCCAGTTTTTAAAGATCAAGCCTTTTTGGTGCCAAGGGAAGAAAACACATGACTCCGAGGTCAGGAAAAGTTTGCCAATCTCCCTATAGTTTTATTGAAGCCAAAATTTTTCTTGACACCAAATGCAAAAACAGACTTCAGGACGAGATTCAGGGTGGAATTCCATGTCTAAAAATGTTGTTTCTTCCAGTTTTTAAAAATCAAGCCTTTTTGGTGACAAGGGAAGAAAACACATGAATCCGAGGTCAGGAAAAAGTTTGCCAATCTTCCTATAGTTCTTTTGAAGCCAAAATTTTTCTTCACACCACGTTCAAAAACGGAATTCAGGATGCGATTCAGGGTGGAATTCCATGTCTAAAAATGGTCTTGCCTCCAGTTTTTAAAAATCAAGCATTTTTGGTGCCACGGGAAGAAAACACATGGCTCCACGGTCAGGAAAAACTTTGCCAAGCTCCCAAACGTTTTTTGGAAGCCAAAATTTTTCGTGACACCAAACGCAAAAAGGGACTTCAGGGTAAGATTCAGGGTGGAATTCCATGTCTAAAAATGGTGTTGTTTCCAGTTTTTAAAGATCAAGCCTTTTTGGTGCCAAGGGAAGAAAACACATGACTCCGAGGTCAGGGAAAAGTTTGCCAATCTCCCTATAGTTTTATTGAAGCCAAAATTTTTCTTGACAGCAAATGTAAAAACGGACTTCAGGATCAGATTCAGGGTGGAATTCCATTCCTAAAAATGGTGTTGCTTCCAGTTTTTAAAAATCAACACTTTTTGGTGACAGGGGAAGAAAACACATGGCTCCACGGTCAGGAAAAACTTTGCCAAGCTCCCAAAAGTTTTTTGGAAGCCAAACTTTTTCGTGACACCAAACGCAAAAACGGACTTCAGGGTAAGATTGAGGGTGGAATTCCATGTCTAAAAATGGTGTTGCTTCCAGTTTTTAAAAATCAAGCCTTTTTGGTTCCAAGGGAAGAAAACACATGACTCTGAGGTCAGGAAAAAGTTTGCAAATCTTCCTATAGTTCTTTTGAAGCCAAAATTTTTCGTGACACCAAACGCAAAAATGGACTTCAGGACGAGATTCAGGGTGGAATTCCATGTCTAAAAATGGTGTTGCTTCCAGTTTTTAAAGATCAAGCCTTTTTGGTGCCAAGGGAAGAAAACACATGACTCCGAGGTCAGGGAAAAGTTTGCCAATCTCCCTATAGTTTTATTGAAGCCAAACTTTTTCGTGACACCAAACGCAAAAACGGACTTCAGGATGAGATTCAGGGTGGAATTCCATGTCTAAAAATGGTTTTGCTTCCAGTTTTTAAAAATCAAGCATTTTTGGTGCCAAGGGAAGAAAACACATGGCTCCACCGTCAGGAAAAACTTTGCCAAGCTCCCAAATGTTTTTTGGAAGCCAAAATTTTTCGTGACACCAAACGCAAAAAGGGACTTCAGGGTAAGATTCAGGGTGGAATTCCATGTCTAAAAATGGTGTTGTTTCCAGTTTTTAAAAATCAAGCCTTTTTGCTGACAAGGGAAGAAAACACATGACGCCGAGGTCAGGAAAAAGTTTGCCAATCTCCCTATAGTTTTATTGAAGCCAAAATTTTTCTTGACAGCAAATGTAAAAACGGACTTCAGGATGAGATTCAGGGTGAAATTCCATGCCTAAAAATGGTGTTGCTTCCAGTTTTTAAAAATCAACCGTTTTTGGTGCCAAGGGAAGAAAACACATGGCTCCACGGTCAGGAAAAACTTTGCCAAGCTCCCAAAAGTTTTTTGGAAGCCAAAATTTTTCGTGACACCAAACGCAAAAACGGACTTCAGGGTAAGATTCATGGTGGAATTCCATGTCTAAAAATGGTGTTGTTTCAAGTTTTTAAAAATCAAGCCTTTTTGGTGACAAGGGAAGAAAAAACATGACTCCGCAGTCAGGAAAAAGTTTGCCAAGCTTCCTATAGTTTTTTTGAAGCCAAAATTTTTCTGGACACCAAATGAAAAAATGGACTTCAGTACAAGATTCAGGGTGGAATTCCATGTCTAAAAATGGTGTTGCTTCCAGTTTTTAAAAATCAAGACATTGTGGTGAAAGGGAAGAAAAAACATGACTCCGCGGTCAGGAAAAAATTTGCCAAGCTCCCAAAAATTTTTTGGAAGCCAAAATTGTTCTTGACACCAAATGCAAAAATGGACTTCAGGATGAGATTCAGGGTGGAATTCCATGTCTAAAAATGGTGTTGCTTCCAGTTTTTAAAAATCAAGCCTTTTTCGTGAAAAGTGAAGAAAACTCATGACTCCGCGGTCACGAAAAAGTTTGCCAAGGTCCGTATAGTTTTTTTGAAGCCAAAATTTTTCTTGACACCAAATGCAAAAATGGACTTCAGGACGAGATTCAGGGTGGAATTCCATGTCTAAAAATGGTGTTGCTTCCAGTTTTTAAAAATCAAGCCTTTTTGGTGCCAAGGGAAGAAAAACATGATACCGCGGTCAGGAAAAATTTTGCCAAGCTCCCCATAGTTTTATTGAAGCGAAAATTTTTCTTGACACCAAATGCAAAAACGGACTTCAGGACGAGATTCAGGGTGGAATTCCATGTCTAAAAATGGTGTTGCTTCCAGTTTTTAAAGATCAAGCCTTTTTGGTGCCAAGGGAAGAAAACACATGACTCCGAGGTCAGGAAAAGTTTGCCAATCTCCCTATAGTTTTATTGAAGCCAAAATTTTTCTTGACACCAAATGCAAAAACAGACTTCAGGACGAGATTCAGGGTGGAATTCCATGTCTAAAAATGTTGTTTCTTCCAGTTTTTAAAAATCAAGCCTTTTTGGTGACAAGGGAAGAAAACACATGAATCCGAGGTCAGGAAAAAGTTTGCCAATCTTCCTATAGTTCTTTTGAAGCCAAAATTTTTCTTCACACCACGTTCAAAAACGGAATTCAGGATGCGATTCAGGGTGGAATTCCATGTCTAAAAATGGTCTTGCCTCCAGTTTTTAAAAATCAAGCATTTTTGGTGCCACGGGAAGAAAACACATGGCTCCACGGTCAGGAAAAACTTTGCCAAGCTCCCAAACGTTTTTTGGAAGCCAAAATTTTTCGTGACACCAAACGCAAAAAGGGACTTCAGGGTAAGATTCAGGGTGGAATTCCATGTCTAAAAATGGTGTTGTTTCCAGTTTTTAAAGATCAAGCCTTTTTGGTGCCAAGGGAAGAAAACACATGACTCCGAGGTCAGGGAAAAGTTTGCCAATCTCCCTATAGTTTTATTGAAGCCAAAATTTTTCTTGACAGCAAATGTAAAAACGGACTTCAGGATCAGATTCAGGGTGGAATTCCATTCCTAAAAATGGTGTTGCTTCCAGTTTTTAAAAATCAACACTTTTTGGTGACAGGGGAAGAAAACACATGGCTCCACGGTCAGGAAAAACTTTGCCAAGCTCCCAAAAGTTTTTTGGAAGCCAAACTTTTTCGTGACACCAAACGCAAAAACGGACTTCAGGGTAAGATTGAGGGTGGAATTCCATGTCTAAAAATGGTGTTGCTTCCAGTTTTTAAAAATCAAGCCTTTTTGGTTCCAAGGGAAGAAAACACATGACTCTGAGGTCAGGAAAAAGTTTGCAAATCTTCCTATAGTTCTTTTGAAGCCAAAATTTTTCGTGACACCAAACGCAAAAATGGACTTCAGGACGAGATTCAGGGTGGAATTCCATGTCTAAAAATGGTGTTGCTTCCAGTTTTTAAAGATCAAGCCTTTTTGGTGCCAAGGGAAGAAAACACATGACTCCGAGGTCAGGGAAAAGTTTGCCAATCTCCCTATAGTTTTATTGAAGCCAAACTTTTTCGTGACACCAAACGCAAAAACGGACTTCAGGATGAGATTCAGGGTGGAATTCCATGTCTAAAAATGGTTTTGCTTCCAGTTTTTAAAAATCAAGCATTTTTGGTGCCAAGGGAAGAAAACACATGGCTCCACGGTCAGGAAAAACTTTGCCAAGCTCCCAAATGTTTTTTGGAAGCCAAAATTTTTCGTGACACCAAACGCAAAAAGGGACTTCAGGGTAAGATTCAGGGTGGAATTCCATGTCTAAAAATGGTGTTGTTTCCAGTTTTTAAAAATCAAGCCTTTTTGCTGACAAGGGAAGAAAACACATGACGCCGAGGTCAGGAAAAAGTTTGCCAATCTCCCTATAGTTTTATTGAAGCCAAAATTTTTCTTGACAGCAAATGTAAAAACGGACTTCAGGATGAGATTCAGGGTGAAATTCCATGCCTAAAAATGGTGTTGCTTCCAGTTTTTAAAAATCAACCGTTTTTGGTGCCAAGGGAAGAAAACACATGGCTCCACGGTCAGGAAAAACTTTGCCAAGCTCCCAAAAGTTTTTTGGAAGCCAAAATTTTTCGTGACACCAAACGCAAAAACGGACTTCAGGGTAAGATTCATGGTGGAATTCCATGTCTAAAAATGGTGTTGTTTCAAGTTTTTAAAAATCAAGCCTTTTTGGTGACAAGGGAAGAAAAAACATGACTCCGCAGTCAGGAAAAAGTTTGCCAAGCTTCCTATAGTTTTTTTGAAGCCAAAATTTTTCTGGACACCAAATGAAAAAATGGACTTCAGTACAAGATTCAGGGTGGAATTCCATGTCTAAAAATGGTGTTGCTTCCAGTTTTTAAAAATCAAGACATTGTGGTGAAAGGGAAGAAAAAACATGACTCCGCGGTCAGGAAAAAATTTGCCAAGCTCCCAAAAATTTTTTGGAAGCCAAAATTGTTCTTGACACCAAATGCAAAAATGGACTTCAGGATGAGATTCAGGGTGGAATTCCATGTCTAAAAATGGTGTTGCTTCCAGTTTTTAAAAATCAAGCCTTTTTCGTGAAAAGTGAAGAAAACTCATGACTCCGCGGTCACGAAAAAGTTTGCCAAGGTCCGTATAGTTTTTTTGAAGCCAAAATTTTTCTTGACACCAAATGCAAAAATGGACTTCAGGACGAGATTCAGGGTGGAATTCCATGTCTAAAAATGGTGTTGCTTCCAGTTTTTAAAAATCAAGCCTTTTTGGTGCCAAGGGAAGAAAAACATGATACCGCGGTCAGGAAAAATTTTGCCAAGCTCCCCATAGTTTTATTGAAGCGAAAATTTTTCTTGACACCAAATGCAAAAACGGACTTCAGGACGAGATTCAGGGTGGAATTCCATGTCTAAAAATGGTGTTGCTTCCAGTTTTTAAAGATCAAGCCTTTTTGGTGCCAAGGGAAGAAAACACATGACTCCGAGGTCAGGAAAAGTTTGCCAATCTCCCTATAGTTTTATTGAAGCCAAAATTTTTCTTGACACCAAATGCAAAAACAGACTTCAGGACGAGATTCAGGGTGGAATTCCATGTCTAAAAATGTTGTTTCTTCCAGTTTTTAAAAATCAAGCCTTTTTGGTGACAAGGGAAGAAAACACATGAATCCGAGGTCAGGAAAAAGTTTGCCAATCTTCCTATAGTTCTTTTGAAGCCAAAATTTTTCTTCACACCACGTTCAAAAACGGACTTCAGGATGGGATTCAGGGTGGAATTCCATGTCTAAAAATGGTCTTGCCTCCAGTTTTTAAAAATCAAGCATTTTTAGTGCCACGGGAAGAAAACACATGGCTCCACGGTCAGGAAAAACTTTGCCAAGCTCCCAAAAGTTTTTTGGAAGCCAAAATTTTTCGTGACACCAAACGCAAAAAGGGACTTCAGGGTAAGATTCAGGGTGGAATTCCATGTCTAAAAATGGTGTTGTTTCCAGTTTTTAAAAATCAAGCCTTTTTGGTGACAAGGGAAGAAAACACATGACTCCGAGGTCAGGGAAAAGTTTGCCAATCTCCCTATAGTTTTATTGAAGCCAAAATTTTTCTTGACAGCAAATGTAAAAACGGACTTCAGGATGAGATTCAGGGTGGAATTCCATGTCTAAAAATGGTGTTGTTTCAAGTTTTTAAAAATCAAGCCTTTTTGGTGACAAGGGAAGAAAACACATGGCTCCACGGTCAGGAAAAACTGCCAAGCTCCCAAAAGTTTTTTGGAAGCCAAAATTTTTCGTGACACCAAACACAAAAACGGACTTCAGGGTAAGATTCAGGGTGGAATTCCATGTCTAAAAATGGTGTTGCTTCCAGTTTTTAAAAATCAAGCCTTTTTCGTGAAAAGTGAAGAAAACACATGACTCCGAGGTCAGGGAAAAGTTTGCCAATCTCCCTATAGTTCTTTTGAAGCCAAAATTTTTCTTCACACCACGTTCAAAAACGGACTTCAGGATGGGATTCAGGGTGGAATTCCATGTCTAAAAATGGTGTTGTTTCCAGTTTTTAAAAATCAAGCCTTTTTGCTGACAAGGGAAGAAAACACATGACTCCGAGGTCAGGGAAAAGTTTGCCAATCTCCCTATAGTTTTATTGAAGCCAAAATTTTTCTTGACAGCAAATGTAAAAACGGACTTCAGGATGAGATTCAGGGTGGAATTCCATGTCTAAAAATGGTGTTGTTTCAAGTTTTTAAAAATCAAGCCTTTTTGGTGACAAGGGAAGAAAAAACATGAATCCGAGGTCAGGAAAAAGTTTGCCAAGCTTCCTATAGTTTTTTGAAGCCAAAATTTTTCTGGACACCAAATGAAAAAATGGACTTCAGTACAAGATTCAGGGTGGAATTCCATGTCTAAAAATGGTGTTGCTTCCAGTTTTTAAAAATCAAGCCTTTTTCGTGAAAAGGGAAGAAAACACATGACTCCGAGGTCAGGGAAAAGTTTGCCAATCTCCCTATAGTTTTATTGAAGCCAAAATTTTTCTTGACAGCAAATGTAAAAACGGACTTCAGGATGAGATTCAGGGTGGAATTCCATGTCTAAAAATGGTTTTGCTTCCAGTTTTTAAAAATCAAGACATTGTGGTGAAAGGGAAGAAAAGACATGGCTCTACGGTCAGGAAAAACTTTGCCAAGCTCCCAAAAGTTTTTTGGAAGCCAACATTTTTCTTGACACCAAACGCAAAAACGGACTTCAGGATGGGATTCAGGGTGGAATTCCATGTCTAAAAATGGTCTTGCCTCCAGTTTTTAAAAATCAAGCATTTTTGGTGCCAAGGGAAGAAAACACATGGCTCCACGGTCAGGAAAAACTTTGCCAAGCTCCCAAATGTTTTTTGGAAGCCAAAATTTTTCGTGACACCAAACGCAAAAAGGGACTTCAGGGTAAGATTCAGGGTGGAATTCCATGTCTAAAAATGGTGTTGTTTCCAGTTTTTAAAAATCAAGCCTTTTTGCTGACAAGGGAAGAAAACACATGACGCCGAGGTCAGGAAAAAGTTTGCCAATCTCCCTATAGTTTTATTGAAGCCAAAATTTTTCTTGACAGCAAATGTAAAAAGGGACTTCAGGATGAGATTCAGGGTGAAATTCCATGCCTAAAAATGGTGTTGCTTCCAGTTTTTAAAAATCAACCGTTTTTGGTGCCAAGGGAAGAAAACACATGGCTCCACGGTCAGGAAAAACTTTGCCAAGCTCCCAAAAGTTTTTTGGAAGCCAAAATTTTTCGTGACACCAAACGCAAAAACGGACTTCAGGGTAAGATTCATGGTGGAATTCCATGTCTAAAAATGGCGTTGTTTCAAGTTTTTAAAAATCAAGCCTTTTTGGTGACAAGGGAAGAAAAAACATGACTCCGCAGTCAGGAAAAAGTTTGCCAAGCTTCCTATAGTTTTTTTGAAGCCAAAATTTTTCTGGACACCAAATGAAAAAATGGACTTCAGTACAAGATTCAGGGTGGAATTCCATGTCTAAAAATGGTGTTGCTTCCAGTTTTTAAAAATCAAGACATTGTGGTGAAAGGGAAGAAAAAACATGACTCCGCGGTCAGGAAAAAATTTGCCAAGCTCCCAAAAATTTTTTGGAAGCCAAAATTGTTCTTGACACCAAATGCAAAAATGGACTTCAGGATGAGATTCAGGGTGGAATTCCATGTCTAAAAATGGTGTTGCTTCCAGTTTTTAAAAATCAAGCCTTTTTCGTGAAAAGTGAAGAAAACTCATGACTCCGCGGTCACGAAAAAGTTTGCCAAGGTCCGTATAGTTTTTTTGAAGCCAAAATTTTTCTTGACACCAAATGCAAAAATGGACTTCAGGACGAGATTCAGGGTGGAATTCCATGTCTAAAAATGGTGTTGCTTCCAGTTTTTAAAAATCAAGCCTTTTTGGTGCCAAGGGAAGAAAAACATGATACCGCGGTCAGGAAAAATTTTGCCAAGCTCCCCAAAGTTTTATTGAAGCGAAAATTTTTCTTGACACCAAATGCAAAAACGGACTTCAGGACGAGATTCAGGGTGGAATTCCATGTCTAAAAATGGTGTTGCTTCCAGTTTTTAAAGATCAAGCCTTTTTGGTGCCAAGGGAAGAAAACACATGACTCCGAGGTCAGGGAAAAGTTTGCCAATCTCCCTATAGTTTTATTGAAGCCAAAATTTTTCTTGACACCAAATGCAAAAACAGACTTCAGGACGAGATTCAGGGTGGAATTCCATGTCTAAAAATGTTGTTTCTTCCAGTTTTTAAAAATCAAGCCTTTTTGGTGACAAGGGAAGAAAACACATGACTCCGAGGTCAGGAAAAGTTTGCCAATCTCCCTATAGTTTTATTGAAGCCAAAATTTTTCTTGACACCAAATGCAAAAACAGACTTCAGGACGAGATTCAGGGTGGAATTCCATGTCTAAAAATGTTGTTTCTTCCAGTTTTTAAAAATCAAGCCTTTTTGGTGACAAGGGAAGAAAACACATGAATCCGAGGTCAGGAAAAAGTTTGCCAATCTTCCTATAGTTCTTTTGAAGCCAAAATTTTTCTTCACACCACGTTCAAAAACGGACTTCAGGATGGGATTCAGGGTGGAATTCCATGTCTAAAAATGGTCTTGCCTCCAGTTTTTAAAAATCAAGCATTTTTGGTGCCACGGGAAGAAAACACATGGCTCCACGGTCAGGAAAAACTTTGCCAAGCTCCCAAAAGTTTTTTGGAAGCCAAAATTTTTCGTGACACCAAACGCAAAAAGGGACTTCAGGGTAAGATTCAGGGTGGAATTCCATGTCTAAAAATGGTGTTGTTTCCAGTTTTTAAAGATCAAGCCTTTTTGGTGCCAAGGGAAGAAAACACATGACTCCGAGGTCCGGGAAAAGTTTGCCAATCTCCCTATAGTTTTATTGAAGCCAAAATTTTTCTTGACAGCAAATGTAAAAACGGACTTCAGGATCAGATTCAGGGTGGAATTCCATTCCTAAAAATGGTGTTGCTTCCAGTTTTTAAAAATCAACACTTTTTGGTGACAGGGGAAGAAAACACATGGCTCCACGGTCAGGAAAAACTTTGCCAAGCTCCCAAAAGTTTTTTGGAAGCCAAACTTTTTCGTGACACCAAACGCAAAAACGGACTTCAGGGTAAGATTCAGGGTGGAATTCCATGTCTAAAAATGGTGTTGCTTCCAGTTTTTAAAAATCAAGCCTTTTTGGTTCCAAGGGAAGAAAACACATGACTCTGAGGTCAGGAAAAAGTTTGCAAATCTTCCTATAGTTCTTTTGAAGCCAAAATTTTTCGTGACACCAAACGCAAAAATGGACTTCAGGACGAGATTCAGGGTGGAATTCCATGTCTAAAAATGGTGTTGCTTCCAGTTTTTAAAGATCAAGCCTTTTTGGTGCCAAGGGAAGAAAACACATGACTCCGAGGTCAGGGAAAAGTTTGCCAATCTCCCTATAGTTTTATTGAAGCCAAACTTTTTCGTGACACCAAACGCAAAAACGGACTTCAGGATGAGATTCAGGGTGGAATTCCATGTCTAAAAATGGTTTTGCTTCCAGTTTTTAAAAATCAAGACATTGTGGTGAAAGGGAAGAAAAGACATGGCTCCACGGTCAGGAAAAACTTTGCCAAGCTCCCAAAAGTTTTTTGGAAGCCAAAATTTTTCTTCACACCACGTTCAAAAACGGACTTCAGGATGGGATTCAGGGTGGAATTCCATGTCTAAAAATGGTCTTGCCTCCAGTTTTTAAAAATCAAGCATTTTTGGTGCCAAGGGAAGAAAACACATGGCTCCACGGTCAGGAAAAACTTTGCCAAGCTCCCAAATGTTTTTTGGAAGCCAAAATTTTTCGTGACACCAAACGCAAAAAGGGACTTCAGGGTAAGATTCAGGGTGGAATTCCATGTCTAAAAATGGTGTTGTTTCCAGTTTTTAAAAATCAAGCCTTTTTGCTGACAAGGGAAGAAAACACATGACGCCGAGGTCAGGAAAAAGTTTGCCAATCTCCCTATAGTTTTATTGAAGCCAAAATTTTTCTTGACAGCAAATGTAAAAACGGACTTCAGGATGAGATTCAGGGTGAAATTCCATGCCTAAAAATGGTGTTGCTTCCAGTTTTTAAAAATCAACCGTTTTTGGTGCCAAGGGAAGAAAACACATGGCTCCACGGTCAGGAAAAACTTTGCCAAGCTCCCAAAAGTTTTTTGGAAGCCAAAATTTTTCGTGACACCAAACGCAAAAACGGACTTCAGGGTAAGATTCATGGTGGAATTCCATGTCTAAAAATGGTGTTGTTTCAAGTTTTTAAAAATCAAGCCTTTTTGGTGACAAGGGAAGAAAAAACATGACTCCGCAGTCAGGAAAAAGTTTGCCAAGCTTCCTATAGTTTTTTTGAAGCCAAAATTTTTCTGGACACCAAATGAAAAAATGGACTTCAGTACAAGATTCAGGGTGGAATTCCATGTCTAAAAATGGTGTTGCTTCCAGTTTTTAAAAATCAAGACATTGTGGTGAAAGGGAAGAAAAAACATGACTCCGCGGTCAGGAAAAAATTTGCCAAGCTCCCAAAAATTTTTTGGAAGCCAAAATTGTTCTTGACACCAAATGCAAAAATGGACTTCAGGATGAGATTCAGGGTGGAATTCCACGTCTAAAAATGGTGTTGCTTCCAGTTTTTAAAAATCAAGCCTTTTTCGTGAAAAGTGAAGAAAACTCATGACTCCGCGGTCACGAAAAAGTTTGCCAAGGTCCGTATAGTTTTTTTGAAGCCAAAATTTTTCTTGACACCAAATGCAAAAATGGACTTCAGGACGAGATTCAGGGTGGAATTCCATGTCTAAAAATGGTGTTGCTTCCAGTTTTTAAAAATCAAGCCTTTTTGGTGCCAAGGGAAGAAAAACATGATACCGCGGTCAGGAAAAATTTTGCCAAGCTCCCCATAGTTTTATTGAAGCGAAAATTTTTCTTGACACCAAATGCAAAAACGGACTTCAGGACGAGATTCAGGGTGGAATTCCATGTCTAAAAATGGTGTTGCTTCCAGTTTTTAAAGATCAAGCCTTTTTGGTGCCAAGGGAAGAAAACACATGACTCCGAGGTCAGGAAAAGTTTGCCAATCTCCCTATAGTTTTATTGAAGCCAAAATTTTTCTTGACACCAAATGCAAAAACAGACTTCAGGACGAGATTCAGGGTGGAATTCCATGTCTAAAAATGTTGTTTCTTCCAGTTTTTAAAAATCAAGCCTTTTTGGTGACAAGGGAAGAAAACACATGAATCCGAGGTCAGGAAAAAGTTTGCCAATCTTCCTATAGTTCTTTTGAAGCCAAAATTTTTCTTCACACCACGTTCAAAAACGGACTTCAGGATGGGATTCAGGGTGGAATTCCATGTCTAAAAATGGTCTTGCCTCCAGTTTTTAAAAATCAAGCATTTTTGGTGCCACGGGAAGAAAACACATGGCTCCACGGTCAGGAAAAACTTTGCCAAGCTCCCAAAAGTTTTTTGGAAGCCAAAATTTTTCGTGACACCAAACGCAAAAAGGGACTTCAGGGTAAGATTCAGGGTGGAATTCCATGTCTAAAAATGGTGTTGTTTCCAGTTTTTAAAAATCAAGCCTTTTTGGTGACAAGGGAAGAAAACACATGACTCCGAGGTCAGGGAAAAGTTTGCCAATCTCCCTATAGTTTTATTGAAGCCAAAATTTTTCTTGACAGCAAATGTAAAAACGGACTTCAGGATCAGATTCAGGGTGGAATTCCATGTCTAAAAATGGTGTTGTTTCAAGTTTTTAAAAATCAAGCCTTTTTGGTGCCAAGGGAAGAAAACACATGACTCCGAGGTCAGGAAAAGTTTGCCAATCTCCCTATAGTTTTATTGAAGCCAAAATTTTTCTTGACACCAAATGCAAAAACAGACTTCAGGACGAGATTCAGGGTGGAATTCCATGTCTAAAAATGTTGTTTCTTCCAGTTTTTAAAAATCAAGCCTTTTTGGTGACAAGGGAAGAAAACACATGAATCCGAGGTCAGGAAAAAGTTTGCCAATCTTCCTATAGTTCTTTTGAAGCCAAAATTTTTCTTCACACCACGTTCAAAAACGGACTTCAGGATGGGATTCAGGGTGGAATTCCATGTCTAAAAATGGTCTTGCCTCCAGTTTTTAAAAATCAAGCATTTTTGGTGCCACGGGAAGAAAACACATGGCTCCACGGTCAGGAAAAACTTTGCCAAGCTCCCAAAAGTTTTTTGGAAGCCAAAATTTTTCGTGACACCAAACGCAAAAAGGGACTTCAGGGTAAGATTCAGGGTGGAATTCCATGTCTAAAAATGGTGTTGTTTCCAGTTTTTAAAGATCAAGCCTTTTTGGTGCCAAGGGAAGAAAACACATGACTCCGAGGTCCGGGAAAAGTTTGCCAATCTCCCTATAGTTTTATTGAAGCCAAAATTTTTCTTGACAGCAAATGTAAAAACGGACTTCAGGATCAGATTCAGGGTGGAATTCCATTCCTAAAAATGGTGTTGCTTCCAGTTTTTAAAAATCAACACTTTTTGGTGACAGGGGAAGAAAACACATGGCTCCACGGTCAGGAAAAACTTTGCCAAGCTCCCAAAAGTTTTTTGGAAGCCAAACTTTTTCGTGACACCAAACGCAAAAACGGACTTCAGGGTAAGATTCAGGGTGGAATTCCATGTCTAAAAATGGTGTTGCTTCCAGTTTTTAAAAATCAAGCCTTTTTGGTTCCAAGGGAAGAAAACACATGACTCTGAGGTCAGGAAAAAGTTTGCAAATCTTCCTATAGTTCTTTTGAAGCCAAAATTTTTCGTGACACCAAACGCAAAAATGGACTTCAGGACGAGATTCAGGGTGGAATTCCATGTCTAAAAATGGTGTTGCTTCCAGTTTTTAAAGATCAAGCCTTTTTGGTGCCAAGGGAAGAAAACACATGACTCCGAGGTCAGGGAAAAGTTTGCCAATCTCCCTATAGTTTTATTGAAGCCAAACTTTTTCGTGACACCAAACGCAAAAACGGACTTCAGGATGAGATTCAGGGTGGAATTCCATGTCTAAAAATGGTTTTGCTTCCAGTTTTTAAAAATCAAGACATTGTGGTGAAAGGGAAGAAAAGACATGGCTCCACGGTCAGGAAAAACTTTGCCAAGCTCCCAAAAGTTTTTTGGAAGCCAAAATTTTTCTTCACACCACGTTCAAAAACGGACTTCAGGATGGGATTCAGGGTGGAATTCCATGTCTAAAAATGGTCTTGCCTCCAGTTTTTAAAAATCAAGCATTTTTGGTGCCAAGGGAAGAAAACACATGGCTCCACGGTCAGGAAAAACTTTGCCAATCTCCCTATAGTTTTATTGAAGCCAAAATTTTTCTTGACAGCAAATGTAAAAACGGACTTCAGGATCAGATTCAGGGTGGAATTCCATGTCTAAAAATGGTGTTGTTTCAAGTTTTTAAAAATCAAGCCTTTTTGGTGCCAAGGGAAGAAAACACATGACTCCGAGGTCAGGAAAAGTTTGCCAATCTCCCTATAGTTTTATTGAAGCCAAAATTT
This sequence comes from Masticophis lateralis, assembly GCA_030761175.1. NCBI lineage: Eukaryota > Metazoa > Chordata > Lepidosauria > Squamata > Colubridae > Masticophis > Masticophis lateralis. The sequence continues at coordinate 91,805,474 of JAUDYJ010000005.1, forward strand.
TTCTTGACACCAAATGCAAAAACAGACTTCAGGACGAGATTCAGGGTGGAATTCCATGTCTAAAAATGTTGTTTCTTCCAGTTTTTAAAAATCAAGCCTTTTTGGTGACAAGGGAAGAAAACACATGAATCCGAGGTCAGGAAAAAGTTTGCCAATCTTCCTATAGTTCTTTTGAAGCCAAAATTTTTCTTCACACCACGTTCAAAAACGGACTTCAGGATGGGATTCAGGGTGGAATTCCATGTCTAAAAATGGTCTTGCCTCCAGTTTTTAAAAATCAAGCATTTTTGGTGCCACGGGAAGAAAACACATGGCTCCACGGTCAGGAAAAACTTTGCCAAGCTCCCAAAAGTTTTTTGGAAGCCAAAATTTTTCGTGACACCAAACGCAAAAAGGGACTTCAGGGTAAGATTCAGGGTGGAATTCCATGTCTAAAAATGGTGTTGTTTCCAGTTTTTAAAGATCAAGCCTTTTTGGTGCCAAGGGAAGAAAACACATGACTCCGAGGTCCGGGAAAAGTTTGCCAATCTCCCTATAGTTTTATTGAAGCCAAAATTTTTCTTGACAGCAAATGTAAAAACGGACTTCAGGATCAGATTCAGGGTGGAATTCCATTCCTAAAAATGGTGTTGCTTCCAGTTTTTAAAAATCAACACTTTTTGGTGACAGGGGAAGAAAACACATGGCTCCACGGTCAGGAAAAACTTTGCCAAGCTCCCAAAAGTTTTTTGGAAGCCAAACTTTTTCGTGACACCAAACGCAAAAACGGACTTCAGGGTAAGATTCAGGGTGGAATTCCATGTCTAAAAATGGTGTTGCTTCCAGTTTTTAAAAATCAAGCCTTTTTGGTTCCAAGGGAAGAAAACACATGACTCTGAGGTCAGGAAAAAGTTTGCAAATCTTCCTATAGTTCTTTTGAAGCCAAAATTTTTCGTGACACCAAACGCAAAAATGGACTTCAGGACGAGATTCAGGGTGGAATTCCATGTCTAAAAATGGTGTTGCTTCCAGTTTTTAAAGATCAAGCCTTTTTGGTGCCAAGGGAAGAAAACACATGACTCCGAGGTCAGGGAAAAGTTTGCCAATCTCCCTATAGTTTTATTGAAGCCAAACTTTTTCGTGACACCAAACGCAAAAACGGACTTCAGGATGAGATTCAGGGTGGAATTCCATGTCTAAAAATGGTTTTGCTTCCAGTTTTTAAAAATCAAGACATTGTGGTGAAAGGGAAGAAAAGACATGGCTCCACGGTCAGGAAAAACTTTGCCAAGCTCCCAAAAGTTTTTTGGAAGCCAAAATTTTTCTTCACACCACGTTCAAAAACGGACTTCAGGATGGGATTCAGGGTGGAATTCCATGTCTAAAAATGGTCTTGCCTCCAGTTTTTAAAAATCAAGCATTTTTGGTGCCAAGGGAAGAAAACACATGGCTCCACGGTCAGGAAAAACTTTGCCAAGCTCCCAAATGTTTTTTGGAAGCCAAAATTTTTCGTGACACCAAACGCAAAAAGGGACTTCAGGGTAAGATTCAGGGTGGAATTCCATGTCTAAAAATGGTGTTGTTTCCAGTTTTTAAAAATCAAGCCTTTTTGCTGACAAGGGAAGAAAACACATGACGCCGAGGTCAGGAAAAAGTTTGCCAATCTCCCTATAGTTTTATTGAAGCCAAAATTTTTCTTGACAGCAAATGTAAAAACGGACTTCAGGATGAGATTCAGGGTGAAATTCCATGCCTAAAAATGGTGTTGCTTCCAGTTTTTAAAAATCAACCGTTTTTGGTGCCAAGGGAAGAAAACACATGGCTCCACGGTCAGGAAAAACTTTGCCAAGCTCCCAAAAGTTTTTTGGAAGCCAAAATTTTTCGTGACACCAAACGCAAAAACGGACTTCAGGGTAAGATTCATGGTGGAATTCCATGTCTAAAAATGGTGTTGTTTCAAGTTTTTAAAAATCAAGCCTTTTTGGTGACAAGGGAAGAAAAAACATGACTCCGCAGTCAGGAAAAAGTTTGCCAAGCTTCCTATAGTTTTTTTGAAGCCAAAATTTTTCTGGACACCAAATGAAAAAATGGACTTCAGTACAAGATTCAGGGTGGAATTCCATGTCTAAAAATGGTGTTGCTTCCAGTTTTTAAAAATCAAGACATTGTGGTGAAAGGGAAGAAAAAACATGACTCCGCGGTCAGGAAAAAATTTGCCAAGCTCCCAAAAATTTTTTGGAAGCCAAAATTGTTCTTGACACCAAATGCAAAAATGGACTTCAGGATGAGATTCAGGGTGGAATTCCACGTCTAAAAATGGTGTTGCTTCCAGTTTTTAAAAATCAAGCCTTTTTCGTGAAAAGTGAAGAAAACTCATGACTCCGCGGTCACGAAAAAGTTTGCCAAGGTCCGTATAGTTTTTTTGAAGCCAAAATTTTTCTTGACACCAAATGCAAAAATGGACTTCAGGACGAGATTCAGGGTGGAATTCCATGTCTAAAAATGGTGTTGCTTCCAGTTTTTAAAAATCAAGCCTTTTTGGTGCCAAGGGAAGAAAAACATGATACCGCGGTCAGGAAAAATTTTGCCAAGCTCCCCATAGTTTTATTGAAGCGAAAATTTTTCTTGACACCAAATGCAAAAACGGACTTCAGGACGAGATTCAGGGTGGAATTCCATGTCTAAAAATGGTGTTGCTTCCAGTTTTTAAAGATCAAGCCTTTTTGGTGCCAAGGGAAGAAAACACATGACTCCGAGGTCAGGAAAAGTTTGCCAATCTCCCTATAGTTTTATTGAAGCCAAAATTTTTCTTGACACCAAATGCAAAAACAGACTTCAGGACGAGATTCAGGGTGGAATTCCATGTCTAAAAATGTTGTTTCTTCCAGTTTTTAAAAATCAAGCCTTTTTGGTGACAAGGGAAGAAAACACATGAATCCGAGGTCAGGAAAAAGTTTGCCAATCTTCCTATAGTTCTTTTGAAGCCAAAATTTTTCTTCACACCACGTTCAAAAACGGACTTCAGGATGGGATTCAGGGTGGAATTCCATGTCTAAAAATGGTCTTGCCTCCAGTTTTTAAAAATCAAGCATTTTTGGTGCCACGGGAAGAAAACACATGGCTCCACGGTCAGGAAAAACTTTGCCAAGCTCCCAAAAGTTTTTTGGAAGCCAAAATTTTTCGTGACACCAAACGCAAAAAGGGACTTCAGGGTAAGATTCAGGGTGGAATTCCATGTCTAAAAATGGTGTTGTTTCCAGTTTTTAAAAATCAAGCCTTTTTGGTGACAAGGGAAGAAAACACATGACTCCGAGGTCAGGGAAAAGTTTGCCAATCTCCCTATAGTTTTATTGAAGCCAAAATTTTTCTTGACAGCAAATGTAAAAACGGACTTCAGGATGAGATTCAGGGTGGAATTCCATGTCTAAAAATGGTGTTGTTTCAAGTTTTTAAAAATCAAGCCTTTTTGGTGACAAGGGAAGAAAACACATGGCTCCACGGTCAGGAAAAACTGCCAAGCTCCCAAAAGTTTTTTGGAAGCCAAAATTTTTCGTGACACCAAACACAAAAACGGACTTCAGGGTAAGATTCAGGGTGGAATTCCATGTCTAAAAATGGTGTTGCTTCCAGTTTTTAAAAATCAAGCCTTTTTCGTGAAAAGTGAAGAAAACACATGACTCCGAGGTCAGGGAAAAGTTTGCCAATCTCCCTATAGTTCTTTTGAAGCCAAAATTTTTCTTCACACCACGTTCAAAAACGGACTTCAGGATGGGATTCAGGGTGGAATTCCATGTCTAAAAATGGTGTTGTTTCCAGTTTTTAAAAATCAAGCCTTTTTGCTGACAAGGGAAGAAAACACATGACTCCGAGGTCAGGGAAAAGTTTGCCAATCTCCCTATAGTTTTATTGAAGCCAAAATTTTTCTTGACAGCAAATGTAAAAACGGACTTCAGGATGAGATTCAGGGTGGAATTCCATGTCTAAAAATGGTGTTGTTTCAAGTTTTTAAAAATCAAGCCTTTTTGGTGACAAGGGAAGAAAAAACATGAATCCGAGGTCAGGAAAAAGTTTGCCAAGCTTCCTATAGTTTTTTGAAGCCAAAATTTTTCTGGACACCAAATGAAAAAATGGACTTCAGTACAAGATTCAGGGTGGAATTCCATGTCTAAAAATGGTGTTGCTTCCAGTTTTTAAAAATCAAGCCTTTTTCGTGAAAAGGGAAGAAAACACATGACTCCGAGGTCAGGGAAAAGTTTGCCAATCTCCCTATAGTTTTATTGAAGCCAAAATTTTTCTTGACAGCAAATGTAAAAACGGACTTCAGGATGAGATTCAGGGTGGAATTCCATGTCTAAAAATGGTTTTGCTTCCAGTTTTTAAAAATCAAGACATTGTGGTGAAAGGGAAGAAAAGACATGGCTCTACGGTCAGGAAAAACTTTGCCAAGCTCCCAAAAGTTTTTTGGAAGCCAACATTTTTCTTGACACCAAACGCAAAAACGGACTTCAGGATGAGATTCAGGGTGGAATTCCATGTCTAAAAATGGTGTTGCTTCCAGTTTTTAAAAATCAAGCCTTTTCTCGTGAAAAGGGAAGAAAACACATGACTCCGCGGTCACGAAAAAGTTTGCCAAGCTCCCCATAGTTTTATTGAAGCTAAAATTTTTCTTGACACCAAATGCAAAAACGGACTTCAGGACGAGATTCAGGGTGGAATTCCATGTCTAAAAATGGTGTTGCTTCCAGTTTTTAAAGATCAAGCCTTTTTGGTGCCAAGGGAAGAAAACACATGACTCCGAGGCCAGGAAAAGTTTGCCAATCTCCCTATAGTTTTATTGAAGCCAAAATTTTTCTTGACACCAAATGCAAAAACAGACTTCAGGACGAGATTCAGGGTGGAATTCCATGTCTAAAAATGTTGTTTCTTCCAGTTTTTAAAAATCAAGCCTTTTTGGTGACAAGGGAAGAAAACACATGAATCCGAGGTCAGGAAAAAGTTTGCCAATCTTCCTATAGTTCTTTTGAAGCCAAAATTTTTCTTCACACCACGTTCAAAAACGGACTTCAGGATGGGATTCAGGGTGGAATTCCATGTCTAAAAATGGTCTTGCCTCCAGTTTTTAAAAATCAAGCATTTTTGGTGCCAAGGGAAGAAAACACATGGCTCCACGGTCAGGAAAAACTTTGCCAAGCTCCCAAAAGTTTTTTGGAAGCCAAAATTTTTCGTGACACCAAACGCAAAAAGGGACTTCAGGGTAAGATTCAGGGTGGAATTCCATGTCTAAAAATGGTGTTGTTTCCAGTTTTTAAAAATCAAGCCTTTTTGGTGCCAAGGGAAGAAAACACATGACGCCGAGGTCAGGGAAAAGTTTGCCAATCTCCCTATAGTTTTATTGAAGCCAAAATTTTTCTTGACAGCAAATGTAAAAACGGACTTCAGGATGAGATTCAGGGTGGAATTCCATGCCTAAAAATGGTGTTGCTTCCAGTTTTTAAAAATCAACCGTTTTTGGTGCCAAGGGAAGAAAACACATGGCTCCACGGTCACGAAAAAGTTTGCCAAGGTCCGTATAGTTTTTTTGAAGCCAAAATTTTTCTTGACACCAAATGCAAAAATGGACTTCAGGATGAGATTCAGGGTGGAATTCCATGTCTAAAAATGGTGTTGCTTCCAGTTTTTAAAAATCAAGCCTTTTTGGTGCCAAGGGAAGAAAAACATGATACCGCCGTCAGGAAAAATTTTGCCAAGCTCCCCATAGTTTTATTGAAGCGAAAATTTTTCTTGACACCAAATGCAAAAACGGACTTCAGGACGAGATTCAGGGTGGAATTCCATGTCTAAAAATGGTGTTGCTTCCAGTTTTTAAAGATCAAGCCTTTTTGGTGCCAAGGGAAGAAAACACATGACTCCGAGGTCAGGAAAAGTTTGCCAATCTCCCTATAGTTTTATTGAAGCCAAAATTTTTCTTGACACCAAATGCAAAAACAGACTTCAGGACGAGATTCAGGGTGGAATTCCATGTCTAAAAATGTTGTTGCTTCCAGTTTTTAAAAATCAAGCCTTTTTGGTGACAAGGGAAGAAAACACATGAATCCGAGGTCAGGAAAAAGTTTGCCAATCTTCCTATAGTTCTTTTGAAGCCAAAATTTTTCTTCACACCACGTTCAAAAACGGACTTCAGGATGGGATTCAGGGTGGAATTCCAAGTCTAAAAATGGTCTTGCCTCCAGTTTTTAAAAATCAAGCATTTTTGGTGCCAAGGGAAGAAAACACATGGCTCCAAGGTCAGGAAAAACTTTGCCAAGCTCCCAAAAGTTTTTTGGAAGCCAAAATTTTTCGTGACACCAAACGCAAAAAGGGACTTCAGGGTAAGATTCAGGGTGGAATTCCATGTCTAAAAATGTTGTTGCTTCCAGTTTTTAAAAATCAAGCCTTTTTCGTGAAAAGTGAAGAAAACTCATGACTCCGCGGTCACGAAAAGTTTGCCAAGGTCCGTATAGTTTTTTTGAAGCCAAAATTTTTCTTGACACCAAATGCAAAAATGGACTTCAGGACGAGATTCAGGGTGGAATTCCATGTCTAAAAATGGTGTTGCTTCCAGTTTTGAAAAATCAAGCCTTTTTGGTGCCAAGGGAAGAAAAACATGATACCGCGGTCAGGAAAAATTTTGCCAAGCTCCCCATAGTTTTATTGAAGCGAAAATTTTTCTTGACACCAAATGCAAAAACGGAGTTCAGGACGAGATTCAGGGTGGAATTCCATGTCTAAAAATGGTGTTGCTTCCAGTTTTTAAAGATCAAGCCTTTTTGGTGCCAAGGGAAGAAAACACATGACTCCGAGGTCAGGAAAAGTTTGCCAATCTCCCTATAGTTTTATTGAAGCCAAAATTTTTCTTCACACCACGTTCAAAAACGGACTTCAGGATGGGATTCAGGGTGGAATTCCATGTCTAAAAATGGTCTTGCCTCCAGTTTTTAAAAATCAAGCATTTTTGGTGCCAAGGGAAAAAAACACATGGCTCCACGGTCAGGAAAAACTTTGCCAAGCTCCCAAAAGTTTTTTGGAAGCCAAAATTTTTTGTGACACCAAACGCAAAAAGGGACTTCAGGGTAAGATTCAGGGTGGAATTCCATGTCTAAAAATGTTGTTCCTTCCAGTTTTTAAAAATCAAGCCTTTTTGGTGCCAAGGGAAGAAAACACATGACTCCGAGGTCAGGAAAAGTTTGCCAATCTCCCTATAGTTTTATTGAAGCCAAAATTTTTCTTGACACCAAATGCAAAAACAGACTTCAGGACGAGATTCAGGGTGGAATTCCATGTCTAAAAATGTTGTTTCTTCCAGTTTTTAAAAATCAAGCCTTTTTGGTGACAAGGGAAGAAAACACATGAATCCGAGGTCAGGAAAAAGTTTGCCAATCTTCCTATAGTTCTTTTGAAGCCAAAATTTTTCTTCACACCACGTTCAAAAACGGACTTCAGGATGGGATTCAGGGTGGAATTCCATGTCTAAAAATGGTCTTGCCTCCAGTTTTTAAAAATCAAGCATTTTTGGTGCCACGGGAAGAAAACACATGGCTCCACGGTCAGGAAAAACTTTGCCAAGCTCCCAAAAGTTTTTTGGAAGCCAAAATTTTTCGTGACACCAAACGCAAAAAGGGACTTCAGGGTAAGATTCAGGGTGGAATTCCATGTCTAAAAATGGTGTTGTTTCCAGTTTTTAAAAATCAAGCCTTTTTGGTGACAAGGGAAGAAAACACATGACTCCGAGGTCAGGGAAAAGTTTGCCAATCTCCCTATAGTTTTATTGAAGCCAAAATTTTTCTTGACAGCAAATGTAAAAACGGACTTCAGGATGAGATTCAGGGTGGAATTCCATGTCTAAAAATGGTGTTGTTTCAAGTTTTAAAAAATCAAGCCTTTTTGGTGACAAGGGAAGAAAAAACATGACTCCGCAGTCAGGAAAAAGTTTGCCAAGCTTCCTATAGTTTTTTTGAAGCCAAAATTTTTCTGGACACCAAATGAAAAAATGGACTTCAGTACAAGATTCAGGGTGGAATTCCATGTCAAAAAATGGTGTTGCTTCCAGTTTTTAAAAATCAAGCCTTTTTCGTGAAAAGTGAAGAAAACACATGACTCCGAGGTCAGGGAAAAGTTTGCCAATCTCCCTATAGTTCTTTTGAAGCCAAAATTTTTCTTCACACCACGTTCAAAAACGGACTTCAGGATGGGATTCAGGGTGGAATTCCATGTCTAAAAATGGTATTGTTTCCAGTTTTTAAAAATCAAGACATTGTGGTGAAAGGGAAGAAAAAACATGACTCCGCGGTCAGGAAAAAATTTGCCAAGCTCCCAAAAATTTTTTGGAAGCCAAAATTGTTCTTGACACCAAATGCAAAAATGGACTTCAGGATGAGATTCAGGGTGGAATTCCATGTCTTAAAATGGTGTTGCTTCCAGTTTTTAAAAATCAAGCCTTTTTCGTGAAAAGTGAAGAAAACTCATGACTCCGCGGTCACGAAAAAGTTTGCCAAGGTCCGTATAGTTTTTTTGAAGCCAAAATTTTTCTTGACACCAAATGCAAAAACGGACTTCAGGATGAGATTCAGGGTGGAATTCCATGTCTAAAAATGGTGTTGTTTCAAGTTTTTAAAAATCAAGCCTTTTTGGTGACAAGGGAAGAAAAAACATGACTCCGCAGTCAGGAAAAAGTTTGCCAAGCTTCCTATAGTTTTTTTGAAGCCAAAATTTTTCTGGACACCAAATGAAAAAATGGACTTCAGTACAAGATTCAGGGTGGAATTCCATGTCTAAAAATGGTGTTGCTTCCAGTTTTTAAAAATCAAGCCTTTTTCGTGAAAAGTGAAGAAAACACATGACTCCGAGGTCAGGGAAAAGTTTGCCAATCTCCCTATAGTTCTTTTGAAGCCAAAATTTTTCTTCACACCACGTTCAAAAACGGACTTCAGGATGGGATTCAGGGTGGAATTCCATGTCTAAAAATGGTATTGTTTCCAGTTTTTAAAAATCAAGACATTGTGGTGAAAGGGAAGAAAAAACATGACTCCGCGGTCAGGAAAAAATTTGCCAAGCTCCCAAAAATTTTTTGGAAGCCAAAATTGTTCTTGACACCAAATGCAAAAATGGACTTCAGGATGAGATTCAGGGTGGAATTCCATGTCTTAAAATGGTGTTGCTTCCAGTTTTTAAAAATCAAGCCTTTTTCGTGAAAAGTGAAGAAAACTCATGACTCCGCGGTCACGAAAAAGTTTGCCAAGGTCCGTATAGTTTTTTTGAAGCCAAAATTTTTCTTGACACCAAATGCAAAAATGGACTTCAGGATGAGATTCAGGGTGGAATTCCATGTCTAAAAATGGTGTTGCTTCCAGTTTTTAAAAATCAAGCCTTTTTGGTGCCAAGGGAAGAAAAACATGATACCGCGGTCAGGAAAAATTTTGCCAAGCTCCCCATAGTTTTATTGAAGCCAAAATTTTTCTTGACACCAAATGCAAAAACGGACTTCAGGACGAGATTCAGGGTGGAATTCCATGTCTAAAAATGGTGTTGCTTCCAGTTTTTAAAGATCAAGCCTTTTTGGTGCCAAGGGAAGAAAACACATGACTCCGAGGTCAGGAAAAGTTTGCCAATCTCCCTATAGTTTTATTGAAGCCAAAATTTTTCTTGACACCAAATGCAAAAACAGACTTCAGGACGAGATTCAGGGTGGAATTCCATGTCTAAAAATGGTCTTGCCTCCAGTTTTTAAAAATCAAGCATTTTTGGTGCCACGGGAAGAAAACACATGGCTCCACGGTCAGGAAAAACTTTGCCAAGCTCCCAAAAGTTTTTTGGAAGCCAAAATTTTTCGTGACCCCAAACGCAAAAAGGGACTTCAGGGTAAGATTCAGGGTGGAATTCCATGTCTAAAAATGGTGTTGTTTCCAGTTTTTAAAAATCAAGCCTTTTTGGTGACAAGGGAAGAAAACACATGACTCCGAGGTCAGGGAAAAGTTTGCCAATCTCCCTATAGTTTTATTGAAGCCAAAATTTTTCTTGACAGCAAATGTAAAAACGGACTTCAGGATGAGATTCAGGGTGGAATTCCATGTCTAAAAATGGTGTTGTTTCAAGTTTTTAAAAATCAAGCCTTTTTGGTGACAAGGGAAGAAAAAACATGACTCCGCAGTCAGGAAAAAGTTTTCCAAGCTTCCTATAGTTTTTTTGAAGCCAAAATTTTTCTGGACACCAAATGAAAAAATGGACTTCAGTACAAGATTCAGGGTGGAATTCCATGTCTAAAAATGGTGTTGCTTCCAGTTTTTAAAAATCAAGCCTTTTTCGTGAAAAGTGAAGAAAACTCATGACTCTGCGGTCACGAAAAAGTTTGCCAAGGTCCGTATAGTTTTTTTGAAGCCAAAATTTTTCTTGACACCAAATGCAAAAATGGACTTCAGGACGAGATTCAGGGTGGAATTCCATGTCTAAAAATAGTGTTGCTTCCAGTTTTTAAAAATCAAGCCTTTTTGGTGCCAAGGGAAGAAAAACATGATACCGCGGTCAGGAAAAATTTTGCCAAGCTCCCCATAGTTTTATTGAAGCGAAAATTTTTCTTGACACCAAATGCAAAAACGGACTTCAGGACGAGATTCAGGGTGGAATTCCATGTCTAAAAATGGTGTTGCTTCCAGTTTTTAAAGATCAAGCCTTTTTGGTGCCAAGGGAAGAAAACACATGACCATGACACATGGTCAGGGAAAAGTTTGCCAATCTCCCTATAGTTTTATTGAAGCCAAAATTTTTCTTGACAGCAAATGTAAAAACGGACTTCAGGATGAGATTCAGGGTGGAATTCCATGCCTAAAAATGGTGTTGCTTCCAGTTTTTAAAAATCAACCGTTTTTGGTGCCAAGGGAAGAAAACACATGGCTCCACGGTCAGGAAAAACTTTGCCAAGCTCCCAAAAGTTTTTTGGAAGCCAAAATTTTTCATGACACCAAATGGAAAAACGGACTTCAGGGTAAGATTCATGGTGGAATTCCATGTCTAAAAATGGTGTTGTTTCAAGTTTTTAAAAATCAAGCCTTTTTGGTGACAAGGGAAGAAAAAACATGACTCCGCAGTCAGGAAAAAGTTTGCCAAGCTTCCTATAGTTTTTTTGAAGCCAAAATTTTTCTGGACACCAAATGAAAAAATGAACTTCAGTACAAGATTCAGGGTGGAATTCCATGTCTAAAAATGGTGTTTCTTCCAGTTTTTAAAAATCAAGACATTGTGGTGAAAGGGAAGAAAAAACATGGCTCCACGGTCAGGAAAAACTTTGCCAAGCTCCCAAAAGTTTTTTGGAAGCCAAAATTTTTCGTGACACCAAACGCAAAAACGGACTTCAGGGTAAGATTCAGGGTGGAATTCCATGTCTAAAAATGGTGTTGTTTCCAGTTTTTAAAAATCAAGCCTTTTTCGTGAAATGGGAAGAAAAAAATGACGCCGCAGTCAGGAAAAAGTTTGCCAAGCTCCCCATAGTTTTATTGAAGCTAAAATTTTTCTTGACACCAAATGCAAAAACGGACTTCAGGACGAGATTCAGGTGGAATTCCATGTCTAAAAATGGTGTTGCTTCCAGTTTTTAAAAATCAAGACATTGTGGTGAAAGGGAAGAAAAAACATGACTCCGCGGTCAGGAAAAAATTTGCCAAGCTCCGAAAAATTTTTTGGAAGCCAAAATTGTTCTTGACACCAAATGCAAAAATGGACTTCAGGATGAGATTCAGGGTGGAATTCCATGTCTAAAAATGGTGTTGCTTCCAGTTTTTAAAAATCAAGCCTTTTTGGTGCCAAGGGAAGAAAAACATGATACCGCGGTCAGGAAAAATTTTGCCAAGCTCCCAAAAGTTTTTTGGAAGACAAAATTTTTCGTGACACCAAACGCAAAAACGGACTTCAGGGTAATATTCATGGTGGAATTCCATGTCTAAAAATGGTGCTGTTTCAAGTTTTTAAAAATCAAGCCTTTTTGGTGACAAGGGAAGAAAAAACATGACTCCGCAGTCAGGAAAAAGTTTGCCAAGCTTCCTATAGTTTTTTTGAAGCCAAAATTTTTCTCGACACCAAAAAAAAAATGGACTTCAGTACAAGATTCAGGGTGGAATTCCATGTCTAAAAATGGTGTTGCTTCCAGTTTTTAAAAATCAAGCCTTTTTGGTGCCATGGGAAGAAAAACATGATACCGCAGTCAGGAAAAAATTTGCCAAGCTCCCAAAAGTTTTTTGGAAGCCAAAATTTTTCTGGACACCAAATGCAAAAACGGACTTGAGGACGAGATTCAGGTGGAATTCCATGTCTAAAAATGGTGTTGCTTCCAGTTTTTATAGATCAAGCCTTTTTGGTGCCAAGGGAAGAAAACACAGGACTCCGAGGTCAGGGAAAAGTTTGCCAATCTCCCTATAGTTTTATTGAAGCCAAAATTTTTCTTGACAGCAAATGTAAAAACGGACTTCAGGATGAGATTCAGGGTGGAATTCCAAGCCTAAAAATGGTGTTTCTTCCAGTTTTTAAAAATCAAGCCTTTTTGGTGACAAGGGAAGAAAACACATGAATCCGAGGTCAGGAAAAAGTTTGCCAATCTTCCTATAGTTCTTTTGAAGCCAAAATTTTTCTTCACACCACGTTCAAAAACGGACTTCAGGATGGGATTCAGGGTGGAATTCCATGTCTAAAAATGGTCTTGCCTCCAGTTTTTAAAAATCAACCGTTTTTGGTGCCAACGGAAGAAAACACATGGGTCCACGGTCAGGAAAAACATTGCCAAGCTCCCAAAAGTTTTTTGGAAGCCAAAATTTTTCGTGACACCAAACGCAAAAACGGACTTCAGGGTAAGATTCATGGTGGAATTCCATGTCTAAAAATGGTGTTGTTTCAAGTTTTTAAAAATCAAGCCTTTTTGGTGACAAGGGAAGAAAAAACATGACTCCGCAGTCAGGAAAAAGTTTGCCAAGCTTCCTATAGTTTTTTTGAAGCCAAAATTTTTCTGGACACCAAATGAAAAAATGGACTTCAGTACAAGATTCAGGGTGGAATTCCATGTCTAAAAATGGTGTTGCTTCCAGTTTTTAAAAATCAAGACATTGTGGTGAAAGGGAAGAAAAAACATGACTCCGCGGTCAGGAAAAAATTTGCCAAGCTCCAAAAAATTTTTTGGAAGCCAAAATTTTTCTTGACACCAAATGCAAAAATGGACTTCAGGATGAGATTCAGGGTGGAATTCCATGTCTAAAAATGGTGTTGCTTCCAGTTTTTAAAAATCAAGCCTTTTTCGTGAAAAGGGAAGAAAACTCATGAATCCGCGGTCACGAAATGTTTGCCAAGGTCCGTATAGTTTTTTTGAAGCCAAAATTTTTCTTGACACCAAATGCAAAAATGGACTTCAGGACGAGATTCAGTGTGGAATTCCATGTCTAAAAATGGTGTTGCTTCCAGTTTTTAAAAATCAAGCCTTTTTGGTGCCAAGGGAAGAAAAACATGATACCGCGGTCAGGAAAAATTTTGCCAAGCTCCCCATAGTTTTATTGAAGCCAAAATTTTTCTTGACACCAAATGCAAAAACGGACTTCAGGACGAGATTCAGGGTGGAATTCCATGTCTAAAAATGGTGTTGCTTCCAGTTTTTAAAGATCAAGCCTTTTTGGTGCCAAGGGAAGAAAACACATGACTCCGAGGTCAGGGAAAAGTTTGCCAATCTCCCTATAGTTTTATTGAAGCCAAAATTTTTCTTGACAGCAAATGTAAAAACGGACTTCAGGATGAGATTCAGGGTGGAATTCCATTCCTAAAAATGGTGTTGCTTCCAGTTTTTAAAAATCAACACTTTTTGGTGCCAAGGGAAGAAAACACATGACTCCGAGGTCAGGGAAAAGTTTGCCAATCTCCCTATAGTTTTATTGAAGCCAAAATTTTTCTTGACAGCAAATGTAAAAACGGACTTCAGGATGAGATTCAGGGTGGAATTCCATTCCTAAAAATGGTGTTGCTTCCAGTTTTTAAAGATCAAGCCTTTTTGGTGCCAAGGGAAGAAAACACATGACTCCGAGGTCAGGGAAAAGTTTGCCAATCTCCCTATAGTTTTATTGAAGCCAAAATTTTTCTTGACACCAAACGCAAAAACGGACTTCAGGACGAGATTCAGGGTGGAATTCCATGTCTAAAAATGGTGTTGCTTCCAGTTTTTTAAAAATCAAGCCTTTTTCGTGAAAAGGGAAGAAAACACATGACTCTGCGGTCACAAAAAAGTTTGCCAAGGTCCCTATAGTTTTTTTGAAGCCAAAATTTTTCTTGACACCAAATGCCAAAATGGACTTCAGGACGAGATTCAGGGTGGAATTCCATGTCTAAAAATGGTGTTGCTTCCAGTTTTTAAAAATCAAGCCTTTTTGGTGCCAAGGGAAGAAAACACATGACTCCGAGGTCAGGGAAAATTTTGCCAATCTCCCTATAGTTTTATTGAAGACAAAATTTTTCTTGACAGCAAACGTAAAAACGGACTTCAGGATGAGATTCAGGGTGGAATTTCATGTCTAAAAATGGTGTTGCTTCCAGTTTTTAAAAATCAAGACATTGTGGTGAAAGGGAAGAAAAGACATGGCTCCACAGTCAGGAGAAACTTTGCCAAGCTCCCAAAAGTTTTTTGGAAGCCAACGTTTTTCTTGACACCAAACGCAAAAACAGACTTCAGGATGAGATTCAGGGTGGAATTCCATGTCTAAAAATGGTGTTGCTTCCAGTTTTTAAAAATCAAGCCTTTTTGGTGCCAAGGGAAGAAAAACATGATACCGCGGTCAGGAAAATTTTTGCCAAGCTCCCCATAGTTTTATTGAAGCCAAAATTTTTCTTGACACCAAATGCAAAAACGGACTTCAGGACGAGATTCAGGGTGGAATTCCATTCCTAAAAATGGTGTTGCTTCCAGTTTTTAAAAATCAACCCTTTTTGGTGCCAAGGGAAGAAAACACATGGCTCCACGGTCAGGAAAAACTTTGCCAAGCTCCCAAAAGTTTTTTGGAAGACAAAATTTTTCGTGACACCAAACGCAAAAACGGACTTCAGGGTAATATTCATGGTGGAATTCCATGTCTAAAAATGGTGTTGCTTCCAGTTTTTAGAAATCAAGCCGTTTTGGTGACAAGGGAAGAAAAAACATGACTCCGCAGTCAGGAAAAAGTTTGCCAAGCTTCCTATAGTTTTTTTGAAGCCAAAATTTTTCTGGACACCAAATAAAAAAATGGACTTCAGTACAAGATTCAGGGTGGAATTCCATGTCTAAAAATGGTGTTGCTTCCAGTTTTTAAAAATCAAGCCTTTTTGGTGCCAAGGGAAGAAAAACATGATACCGCGGTCAGGAAAAACTTTGCCAAGCTCCCAAAAGTTTTTTGGAAGCCAAAATTTTTCTGGACACCAAATGCAAAAACGGACTTGAGGACGAGATTCAGGTGGAATTCCATGTCTAAAAATGGTGTTGCTTCCAGTTTTTATAGATCAAGCCTTTTTGGTGCCAAGGGAAGAAAACACAGGACTCCGAGGTCAGGGAAAAGTTTGCCAATCTCCCTATAGTTTTTTTGAAGCCAAAATTTTTCTTGACAGCAAATGTAAAAACGGACTTCAGGATGAGATTCAGGGTGGAATTCCATGTCTAAAAATGGTGTTGCTTCCAGTTTTTAAAAATCAAGACATTGTGGTTAAAGGGAAGAAAAGACATGGCTCCACGGTCAGGAAAAACTTTGCCAAGCTCCCAAAAGTTTTTTGGAAGCCAACATTTTTCTTGACACCAAACGCAAAAACGGACTTCAGGATGAGATTCAGGGTGGAATTCCATGTCTAAAAATGGTCTTGCCTCCAGTTTTAAAAAATCAACCGTTTTTGGTGCCAACGGAAGAAAACACATGGCTCCACGGTCAGGAAAAACATTGCCAAGCTCCCAAAAGTTTTTTGGAAGCTAAAATTTTTCGTGACACCAAATGCAAAAACGGACTTCAGGACGAGATTCAGGGTGGAATTCCATGTCTAAAAATGGTGTTGCTTCCAGTTTTTAAAAATCAAGCCTTTTTGGTGACAAGGGAAGAAAACACATGACTCCGAGGTCAGGAAAAGTTTGCCAATCTCCCTATAGTTTTATTGAAGCCAAAATTTTTCTGGACACCAAATGCAAAAACGGACTTCAGGATGGGATTCAGGGTGGAATTCCATGTCTAAAAATGGTCTTGCCTCCAGTTTTTAAAAATCAAGCATTTTTGGTGACAAGGGAAGAAAACACATGGCTCCACGGTCAGGAAAAACTTTGCCAAGCTCCCAAAAGTTTTTTGGAAGACAAAATTTTTCGTGACACCAAACGCAAAAACGGACTTCAGGGTAATATTCATGGTGGAATTCCATGTCTAAAAATGGTGTTGCTTCCAGTTTTTAGAAATCAAGCCGTTTTGGTGACAAGGGAAGAAAAAACATGACTCCGCAGTCAGGAAAAAGTTTGCCAAGCTTCCTATAGTTTTTTTGAAGCCAAAATTTTTCTGGACACCAAATAAAAAAATGGACTTCAGTACAAGATTCAGGGTGGAATTCCATGTCTAAAAATGGTGTTGCTTCCAGTTTTTAAAAATCAAGCCTTTTTGGTGCCAAGGGAAGAAAAACATGATACCGCGGTCAGGAAAAACTTTGCCAAGCTCCCAAAAGTTTTTTGGAAGCCAAAATTTTTCTGGACACCAAATGCAAAAACGGACTTGAGGACGAGATTCAGGTGGAATTCCATGTCTAAAAATGGTGTTGCTTCCAGTTTTTATAGATCAAGCCTTTTTGGTGCCAAGGGAAGAAAACACAGGACTCCGAGGTCAGGGAAAAGTTTGCCAATCTCCCTATAGTTTTTTGAAGCCAAAATTTTTCTTGACAGCAAATGTAAAAACGGACTTCAGGATGAGATTCAGGGTGGAATTCCATGTCTAAAAATGGTGTTGCTTCCAGTTTTTAAAAATCAAGACATTGTGGTTAAAGGGAAGAAAAGACATGGCTCCACGGTCAGGAAAAACTTTGCCAAGCTCCCAAAAGTTTTTTGGAAGCCAACATTTTTCTTGACACCAAACGCAAAAACGGACTTCAGGATGAGATTCAGGGTGGAATTCCATGTCTAAAAATGGTCTTGCCTCCAGTTTTTAAAAATCAACCGTTTTTGGTGCCAACGGAAGAAAACACATGGCTCCACGGTCAGGAAAAACATTGCCAAGCTCCCAAAAGTTTTTTGGAAGCTAAAATTTTTCGTGACACCAAATGCAAAAACGGACTTCAGGACGAGATTCAGGGTGGAATTCCATGTCTAAAAATGGTGTTGCTTCCAGTTTTTAAAAATCAAGCCTTTTTGGTGACAAGGGAAGAAAACACATGACTCCGAGGTCAGGAAAAGTTTGCCAATCTCCCTATAGTTTTATTGAAGCCAAAATTTTTCTGGACACCAAATGCAAAAACGGACTTCAGGATGGGATTCAGGGTGGAATTCCATGTCTAAAAATGGTCTTGCCTCCAGTTTTTAAAAATCAAGCATTTTTGGTGACAAGGGAAGAAAACACATGGCTCCACGGTCAGGAAAAACTTTGCCAAGCTCCCAAAAGTTTTTTGGAAGCCAAAATTTTTCGTGACACCAAATGTAAAAACGGACTTCCATGTCTAAAAATGGTGTTGCTTCCAGTTTTTATAAATCAACCCTTTTTGGTGCCAAGGGAAGAAAACACATGGCTCCACGGTCAGGAAAAACTTTGCCAAGCTCCCAAAAGTTTTTTGGAAGCCAAAATTTTTCGTGACACCAAACGCAAAAACTGACTTCAGGGTAAGATTCAGGGTGGAATTCCATGTCTAAAAATGGGGTTGCTTCCAGTTTTTAAAGATCAAGCCTTTTTGGTGCCAAGGGAAGAAAACACAGGACTCCGAGGTCAGGGAAAAGTTTGCCAATCTCTCTATAGTTTTATTGAAGCCAAAATTTTTCTTGACACCAAATGCAAAAACGGACTTCAGGACGAGATTCAGGGTGGAATTCCATGTCTAAAAATGGTGTTTCTTCCAGTTTTTAAAAATCAAGACATTGCGGTGAAAGGGAAGAAAAAACATGACTCCGCGGTCAGGAAAAACTTTGCCAAGCTCCCAAAAGTTTTTTGGAAGCCAAAATTTTTCTTGACACCAAATGCAAAAATGGACTTCAGGATGAGATTCATGGTGGAATTCCATGTCTAGAAATGGTGTTGCTTCCAGTTTTTAAAGATCAAGACATTGTGGTGAAAGGGAAGAAAAACATGACTCCGCGGTCACAAAAAATTTGCCAAGCTTCCTATAGTTTTTTTGAAGCCAAAATTTTTCTGGACACCAAATGCAAAAACAGACTTCAGGACTAGATTCAGGGTGGAATTCCATTCCTAAAAATGGTGTTGCTTCCAGTTTTTAAAAATCGACCCTTTTTGGTGCCAAGGGAAGAAAACACATGGCTCCACGGTCAGGAAAAACTTTGCCAAGCTCCCAAAAGTTTTTTGGAAGCCAAAATTTTTCGTGACACCAAACGCAAAAACGGACTTCAGGGTAAGATTCAGGGTGGAATTCCATGTCTAAAAATGGTGTTGCTTCCAGTTTTTAAAAATCAAGCCTTTTTCGTGAAAAGGGAAGAAAACACATGACTCTGCGGTCAGGAAAAAGTTTGCCAAGGTCCCTATAGTTTTTTTGAAGCCAAAATTTTTCTTGACACCAAATGCCAAAATGGACTTCAGGACGAGATTCAGGGTGGAATTCCATGTCTAAAAATGGTGTTGCTTCCAGTTTTTAAAAATCAAGACATTGTGGTGGAAGGGAAGAAAAAACATGGCTCCACGGTCAGGAAAAACTTTGCCAAGCTCCCAAAAGTTTTTTGGAAGTCAAAATTTTTCGTGACACCAAATGTAAAAACGGACTTCCATGTCTAAAAATGGTGTTGCTTCCAGTTTTTATAAATCAACCCTTTTTGGTGCCAAGGGAAGAAAACACATGGCTCCACGGTCAGGAAAAACTTTGCCAAGCTCCCAAAAGTTTTTTGGAAGCCAAAATTTTTCGGGACACCAAACGCAAAAACTGACTTCAGGGTAAGATTCAGGGTGGAATTCCATGTCTAAAAATGGTGTTGCTTCCAGTTTTTAAAGATCAAGCCTTTTTGGTGCCAAGGGAAGAAAACACATGACTCCGAGGTCAGGGAAAAATTTGCCAATCTCCCTATAGTTTTATTGAAGCCAAAATTTTTCTTGACACCAAATGCAAAAACGGACTTCAGGACGAGATTCAGGGTGGAATTCCATGTCTAAAAATGTTGTTTCTTCCAGTTTTTAAAAATCAAGACATTGTGGTGAAAGGGAAGAAAAAACATGACTCCGCGGTCAGGAAAAACTTTGCCAAGCTCCCAAAAGTTTTTTGGAAGCCAAAATTTTTCTTGACACCAAATGCAAAAATGGACTTCAGGATGAGATTCATGGTGGAATTCCATGTCTAAAAATGGTGTTGCTTCCAGTTTTTAAAGATCAAGACATTGTGGTGAAAGGGAAGAAAAACATGACTCCGAGGTCACAAAAAATTTGCCAAGCTTCCTATAGTTTTTTTGAAGCCAAAATTTTTCTGGACACCAAATGCAAAAACGGACTTCAGGACGAGATTCAGGGTGGAATTCCATGTCTAAAAATGGTATTGCTTCCAGTTTTTAAAAATCAAGACTTTTTGGTGAGAAGGGAAGAAAACACATGACTCCGAGGTCAGGAAAAAGTTTCCCAATCTTCCTATAGTTCTTTTGAAGCCAAAATTTTTCTTCACAACACCTTCAAAAACGGACTTCAGGATGGGATTCAGGGTGGAATTCCATGTCTAAAAATGGTGTTGCTTCCAGTTTTTAAAAATCAAGCCTTTTTGGTGACAAGGGAAGAAAACACATGGCTCCACGGTCAGGAAAAACTTTGCCAAGCTCCCAAAAGTTTTTTGGAAGCCAAATGTTTTCTTGACACCAAATACAAAAACGGACTTCAGGACGAGATTCAGGGTGGAATTCCATGTCTAAAAATGTTGTTTCTTCCAGTTTTTAAAAATCAAACCTTTTTGGAGACAAGGGAAGAAAACACATGACTCCACGTCAGGAAAAACTTTGCCAAGCTCCCAAAAGTTTTTTTGAAGCCAAAATTTTTCTTGACACCAAACGCAAAAATGGACTTCAGTACAAGATTCAGGGTGGAATTCCATGTCTAAAAATGGTGTTGCTTCCAGTTTTTAAAAATCAAGACATTGTGGTGAAAGGGAAGAAAAAACATGACTCCGCGGTCAGGAAAAACTTTGCCAAGCTCCCAAAAGTTTTTTGGAAGCCAAAATTTTTCTTGACACCATATGCAAAAACGGACTTCAGGACGAGATTCAGGGTGGAATTCCATGTCTAAAAATGTTGTTTCTTCCAGTTTTTAAAAATCAAGCCTTTTTAGTGACAAGGGAAGAAAACACATGACTCCGAGGTCAGGAAAAAGTTTCCCAATTTATTTATTATTATTTTATTAATCAAATTTCTATACCGCCCTTCTCCTTCCGGACTCAGGGCGGTGAACAGCCAATTTAAAACCAATAACAATACAGTGATTTAAAATGTACTAAAAGTCCATATAAATTTAGGCTGAAAATATACCGAATAAAACATTTAAACTCTAAAAACTTAAATAATTTAAAATAATTTCAAATTTAAAATATTTAAAAATAGGAGGGATCAGGCAAGTCCGGCAAGTTGGAAGAAATGAGTCTTCAACGCCCGACGAAAGGTCCGGAGGTCCGCAATAGTTCTCAGATCTGGAGGGAGATCGTTCCAGAGGGTGGGGGCTACCACAGAGAATGTTCTCCCCCTGGGGGTCGCCAGCCGGCACTGTCTGGCTGACGGCACCCTGAGGAGGCCCTCTCTGTGGGAGCGAACCGGCCGGTGGGAGGCAATAGGTGGCAGAAGGCGGTCCCGTAAGTACCCTGGTCCTAAGCCATGGAGCGCTTTAAAGGTGATTACCAACACCTTGAAACGCACCCGGAAATCAACCGGCAAACAATGCAGCTCACGCAGGAGAGGTGTCACATGGGAGCGCCCTGTCGCTCCCATAATCCCCCGCGCGGCCGCATTCTGTACCAGTTGAAGCCTTCGGATGCATCCCAAGGGGAGCCCCATGTAGAGAGCATTACAGTAGTCCAAGCGAGACGTGACGAGCGCCTGAGTGACTGTGCGCAGGGAGTCCCAATCTAGAAAGGGGCGCAACTGGCGTATCAGGCGGACCTGATAGAAAGCCCCCCTGGCCACAGCCGTCGTATGATCCTCTAATGACAGCCGTGGATCCAGGAGGACGCCCAAGTTGCGCACCCTTTCCGTGGGGGCCAATGATTCGCCCCCAATAACCAACGATGGAGTCAGTTGGCTATATCGGGACGCCGGCAGCCACAGCCACTCGGTCTTGGAGGGGTTGAGTCGAAGCCTGTTTCTCCCCATCCAGACCCGCACAGCTTCAAGGCACTGGGACATCACTTCCACGGCATCGTTGGGGTGGTCTGGGGTGGAAATGTACAGCTGAGTGTCATCAGCGTACTGATGGAATTCCACCCCAAAACCACGGATGATCTCACCCAGCGGCTTTACATAAATGTTAAACAGGAGGGGCGAGAGGACCGACCCTTGTGGCACCCCGCACACTAGGCGCCTCGGGGTCGACCGCTGCCCCCCTGTCAACACCAATTGCGACCGGTCGGAGAGGTAGGAGGAGAACCACCGCAGAACGGTGCCCCCCACCCCCAATCCCTCCAACCGGCGCAACATGATACCATGGTCGATGGTATCAAAAGCCGCTGAGAGGTCTAACAGCACCAGGATAGAGGAATGCCCCCTACCCCGGGCCCTCCAGAGATCATCCACCAACGCGACCAATGCCGTTTCGGTGCTTTACCCAGACCTGAAGCCGGACTGGAGCGGGTCTAAATAGACAGCTTCATCCAGGTATCGAGGGAGCTGCCGCGCCACCACACTCTCAACAACCTTCGCTAGGAAGGGAAGGTTGGAGACAGGACGATAATTTACCAAAACAGCCGGGTCCAGGGAGGGCTTCTTGAGGAGGGGCCTCACCACCGCCTCCTTCAAGGCAGGCGGAAGGACACCCTCACCCAAAGAAGCATTTATAATCTCCTGGAGCCAGCCTCGTGTAACCTCCCGGGAGGCCAGCACCAGCCAGGAGGGACACGGGTCCAACAAACATGTGGTAGCGTTCAGTCTACCCAGGATCCTGTCCACGTCCTCAGGAGCCACAGGATCGAACTCAGCCCAGATAACACTCTCAAGACTGGGCTCAGTCACCAATCTTCCTATAGTTCTTTTGAAGCCCAAATTTTTCTTGACAGCAAATGTAAAAACGGACTTCAGGATGAGATTCAGGGTGGAATTCCATGTCTAAAAATGGTGTTGCTTCCAGTTTTTAAAAATCAACCCTTTTTGGTGCCAAGGGAAGAAAACACATTGCTCCACGGTCAGGAAAAACTTTGCCAAGCTCCCAAAAGTTTTTTGGAAGCCAAAATTTTTCGTGACACCAAACGCAAAAACAGACTTCAGGGTAAGATTCAGGGTGGAATTCCATGTCTAAAAATGGTGTTGCTTCCAGTTTTAAAAAATCAAGCCTTTTTGGTGCCAAGGGAAGAAAACACATGACTCCGAGGTCAGGAAAAACTTTGCCAAGCTCCCAAAAGTTTTTTGGAAGCCAAAATTTTTCTTGACACCAAATGCAAAAATGGACTTCAGGATGAGATTCATGGTGGAATTCCATGTCTAAAAATGGTGTTGCTTCCAGTTTTTAAAAATCAAGCTTTTTTGGTGACAAGGGAAGAAAAAACATGACTCCGCGGTCACGAAAAAGTATGCCAAGCTTCCTATAGTTCTTTTGAAGCCAAAATTTTTCTTCACACCACGTTCAAAAACAGACTTCAGGACGAGATTCAGGGTGGAATTCCATGTCTAAAAATGGTCTTGCCTCCAGTTTTTAAAAATCAACCCTTTTTGGTGCCAAGGGAAGAAAACACATGGCTCCACGGTCAGGAAAAACTTTGCCAAGCTCCCAAAAGTTTTTTTTAAGCCAAAAGTTTTCATGACACCAAATACAAAAACGGACTTCAGGACGAGATTCAGGGTGAAATTCCATGTCTAAAAATGTTGTTTCTTCCAGTTTTTAAAAATCAAGACATTGTGGTGAAAGGGAAGAAAAAACATGACTCCGCGGTCAGGAAAAACTTTGCCAAGCTCCCAAAAGTTTTTTGGAAGCCAAAATTTTTCTTGACACCAAATGCAAAAATAGACTTCAGGATGAGATTCATGGTGGAATTCCATGTCTAAAACTGGTGTTGCTTCCAGTTTTTAAAGATCAAGACATTGTGGTGAAAGGGAAGAAAAACATGACTCCGCGGTCACAAAAAATTTGCCAAGCTTCCTATAGTTTTTTTGAAGCCAAAATTTTTCTTGACACCAAATGCAAAAACGGACTTCAGGACGAGATTCAGGGTGGAATTCCATGTCTAAAAATGGTATTGCTTCCAGTTTTTAAAAATCAAGACTTTTTGGTGACAAGGGAAGAAAACACATGACTCCGAGGTCAGGAAAAAGTTTCCCAATCTTCCTATAGTTCTTTTGAAGCCAAAATTTTTCTTCACAACACCTTCAAAAACGGACTTCAGGATGGGATTCAGGGTGGAATTCCATGTCTAAAAATGGTATTGCTTCCAGTTTTTAAAAATCAAGACTTTTTGGTGACAAGGGAAGAAAACACATGACTCCAAGGTCAGGAAAAAGTTTCCCAATCTTCCTACAGTTCTTTTGAAGCCAAATGTTTTCTTCACACCAAATACAAAAACGGACTTCAGGACGAGATTCAGGGTGGAATTCCACGTCTAAAAATGTTGTTGCTTCCAGTTTTTAAAAATCAAGACTTTTTGGTGCCAAGGGAAGAAAACACATGACTCCACATCAGGAAAAACTTTGCCAAGCTCCCAAAAGTTTTTTTGAAGCCAAAATTTTTCTTGACACCAAACGCAAAAATGGACTTCAGTACAAGATTCAGGGTGGAATCCCATGTCTAAAAATGGTGTTGCTTCCAGTTTTTAAAAATCAAGACATTGTGGTGAAAGGGAAGAAAAAACATGACTCAGAGGTCAGGGAAAAGTTTGCCAAGCTCCCTATAGTTTTATTGAAGCCAAAATTTTTCTTGACACCATATGCAAAAACGGACTTCAGGACGAGATTCAGGGTGGAATTCCATGTCTAAAAATGTTGTTTCTTCCAGTTTTTAAAAATCAAGCCTTTTTAGTGACAAGGGAAGAAAACACATGACTCCGAGGTCAGGAAAAAGTTTCCCAATCTTCCAATAGTTCTTTTGAAGCCAAAATTTTTCTTGACAGCAAATGTAAAAACGGACTTCAGGATGAGATTCAGGGTGGAATTCCATGTCTAAAAATGGTGTTGCTTCCAGTTTTTAAAAATCAACCCTTTTTGGTGCCAAGGGAAGAAAACACATTGCTCCACGGTCAGGAAAAACTTTGCCAAGCTCCCAAAAGTTTTTTGGAAGCCAAAATTTTTCGTGACACCAAACGCAAAAACGGACTTCAGGGTAAGATTCAGGGTGGAATTCCATGTCTAAAAATTGTGTAGCTTCCAGTTTTAAAAAATCAAGCCTTTTTGGTGCCAAGGGAAGAGAACACATGACTCCGAGGTCAGGAAAAAGTTTGCCAATCTTCCTATAGTTCTTTTGAAGCGAAAATTTTTCTTGACACCAAATGTAAAAACGGACTTCAGGATGAGATTCAGGGTGGAATTTCATATCTAAAAATGGTGTTGCTTCCAGTTTTTAAAAATCAAGCCTTTTTGGTGCCAAGGGAAGAAAACACATGACTCCACGTCAGGAAAAACTTTGCCAAGCTCTCAAAAGTTTTTTGGAAGCCAAAATTTTTCTTGACACCAAACGCAAAAATGGACTTCAGTACATGATTCAGGGTGGAATTCCATGTCTAAAAATGGTGTTGCTTCCAGTTTTTAAAGATCAAGACATTGTGCTGAAATGGAAGAAAAAACATGACTCTACGGTCAGGAAAAACTTTGCCAAGCTCCCAAAAGTTTTTTGGAAGCCAAAATTTTTCTTGACATCAAATGCAAAAATGGACTTCAGGATGAGATTCATGGTGGAATTCCATGTCTAAAAATGGTGTTGCTTCCAGTTTTTAAAAATCAAGCTTTTTTGGTGACAAGGGAAGAAAACACATGACTCCGAGGTCAGGAAAAAGTTTGCCAATCTTCCTATAGTTCTTTTGAAGCCAAAATTTTTCTTCACACCACGTTCAAAAACGGACTTCAGGATGGGATTCAGGGTGGAATTCCATGTCTAAAAATGGTCTTGCCTCCAGTTTTTAAAAATCAAGCATTTTTGGTGACAAGGGAAGAAAACACATGGCTCCACGGTCAGGAAAAAGTTTGCCAAGCTCCCAAAAGTTTTTTGGAAGCCAAAATTTTTCGTGACACCAAACGCAAAAACGGACTTCAGGGTAAGATTCAGGGTGGAATTCCATGTCTAAAAATGGTGTTGCTTCCAGTTTGTAAAAATCAAGCCTTTTCAGTGCCAAGGGAAGAAAACACATGACTCCACGGTCAGGAAAAACTTTGCCAAGCTCCCAATAATTTTTTTGCAGCCAAAATTTTTCTTGACACCAAACACAACGGACTTCAGGACGAGATTCAGGGTGGAATTCCATGTCTAAAAATGGTGTGGCTTCCTGTTTTTAAAAATCAAACCTTTTTGGTGACAAGGGAAGAAAAAACATGACTCCGCGGTCACGAAAAAGTTTGCCACGCTCCCTATAGTTTTTTTGAAGCCAAAATTTTTCCTGACACCAAATACAAAAACTGACTTCAGGACGAGATTCAGGGTGGAATTCAATGTCTAAATATAGTGTTGCCTCCAGTTTTTAAAAATCAAGCCTTTTTTGTGCCAAAGGAAGAAACACATGACTCCACGGTCACGAAAAAGTTTGCCACGCTCCCTATAGTTTTTTTGAAGCCAAAATTTTTCCTGACACCAAATACAAAAACTGACTTCAGGACGAGATTCAGGGTGGAATTCAATGTCTAAATATAGTGTTGCCTCCAGTTTTTAAAAATCAAGCCTTTTTTGTGCCAAAGGAAGAAACACATGACTCCACGGTCAGGAAAATTTTTGCCAAGCTCCCAAAAGTTTTTTTTAAGCCAAAAGTTTTCTTGACACCAAATACAAAAACGGACTTCAGGACGAGATTCAGGGTGAAATTCCATGTCTAAAAATGTTGTTTCTTCCAGTTTTTAAAAATCAAGACATTGTGGTGAAAGGGAAGAAAAAACATGACTCCACGGTCAGGAAAAACTTTGCCAAGCTCCCAAAAGTTTTTTGGAAGCCAAAATTTTTCTTGACACCAAATGCAAAAATAGACTTCAGGATGAGATTCATGGTGGAATTCCATGTCTAAAACTGGTGTTGCTTCCAGTTTTTAAAGATCAAGACATTGTGGTGAAAGGGAAGAAAAACATGACTCCGCGGTCACAAAAAATTTGCCAAGCTTCCTATAGTTTTTTTGAAGCCAAAATTTTTCTGGACACCAAATGCAAAAACGGACTTCAGGACGAGATTCAGGGTGGAATTCCATGTCTAAAAATGGTATTGCTTCCAGTTTTTAAAAATCAAGACTTTTTGGTGACAAGGGAAGAAAACACATGACTCCGAGGTCAGGAAAAAGTTTCCCAATCTTCCTATAGTTCTTTTGAAGCCAAATGTTTTCTTGACACCAAATACAAAAACGGACTTCAGGACGAGATTCAGGGTGGAATTCCATGTCTAAAAATGTTGTTTCTTCCAGTTTTTAAAAATCAAGCCTTTTTGGTGACAAGGGAAGAAAACACATTGCTCCACGGTCAGGAAAAACTTTGCCAAGCTCCCAAAAGTTTTTTGGAAGCCAACATTTTTCGTGACACCAAACGCAAAAACGGACTTCAGGGTAAGATTCAGGGTGGAATTCCATGTCTAAAAATGGTGTTGCTTCCAGTTTTTAAAAATCAAGACATTGTGGTGAAAGGGAAGAAAAAACATGACTCCGCAGTCAGGAAAAACTTTGCCAAGCTCCCAAAAGTTTTTTGGAAGCCAAAATTTTTCTTGACACCAAAAGCAAAAATGGACTTCAGTACAAGATTCAGGGTGGAATTCCATGTCTAAAAATGGTGTTGCTTCCAGTTTTTAAAAATCAAGACATTGTGGTGAAAGGGAAGAAAAAACATGACTCCGCGGTCAGGAAAAACTTTGCCAAGCTCCCAAAAGTTTTTTGGAAGCCAAAATTTTTCTTGACACCAAATGCAAAAACGGACTTCAGGATGAGATTCAGGGTGGAATTCCATGTCTAAAAATGGTGTTGCTTCCAGTTTTTAAAAATCAAGCCTTTTTGGTGCCAAGGGAAGAAAACACATGACTCCACGTCAGGAAAAACTTTGCCAAGCTCCCAAAAGTTTTTTTGAAGCCAAAATTTTTCTTGACACCAAATGCAAAAATGGACTTCAGTACAAGATTCAGGGTGGAATCCCATGTCTAAAAATGGTGTTGCTTCCAGTTTTTAAAAATCAAGACATTGTGGTGAAAGGGAAGAAAAAACATGACTCAGAGGTCAGGGAAAAGTTTGCCAAGCTCCCTATAGTTTTATTGAAGCCAAAATTTTTCTTGACACCATATGCAAAAATGGACTTCAGGACGAGATTCAGGGTGGAATTCCATGTCTAAAAATGTTGTTTCTTCCAGTTTTTAAAAATCAAGCCTTTTTAGTGACAAGGGAAGAAAACACATGACTCCGAGGTCAGGAAAAAGTTTCCCAATCTTCCTATAGTTCTTTTGAAGCCAAAATTTTTCTTGACAGCAAATTTAAAAACGGACTTCAGGATGAGATTCAGGGTGGAATTCCATGTCTAAAAATGGTGTTGCTTCCAGTTTTTAAAAATCAACCCTTTTTGGTGCCAAGGGAAGAAAACACATTGCTCCACGGTCAGGAAAAACTTTGCCAAGCTCCCAAAAGTTTTTTGGAAGCCAAAATTTTTCGTGACACCAAACGCAAAAACGGACTTCAGGGTAAGATTCAGGGTGGAATTCCATGTCTAAAAATGGTGTTGCTTCCAGTTTTTAAAAATCAAGACATTGTGGTGAAAGGGAAGAAAAAACATGACTCCGCAGTCAGGAAAAACTTTGCCAAGCTCCCAAAAGTTTTTTGGAAGCCAAAATTTTTCTTGACACCAAAAGCAAAAATGGACTTCAGTACAAGATTCAGGGTGGAATTCCATGTCTAAAAATGGTGTTGCTTCCAGTTTTTAAAAATCAAGACATTGTGGTGAAAGGGAAGAAAAAACATGACTCCGCGGTCAGGAAAAACTTTGCCAAGCTCCCAAAAGTTTTTTGGAAGCCAAAATTTTTCTTGACACCAAATGCAAAAACGGACTTCAGGATGAGATTCAGGGTGGAATTCCATGTCTAAAAATGGTGTTGCTTCCAGTTTTTAAAAATCAAGCCTTTTTGGTGCCAAGGGAAGAAAACACATGACTCCACGTCAGGAAAAACTTTGCCAAGCTCCCAAAAGTTTTTTTGAAGCCAAAATTTTTCTTGACACCAAATGCAAAAATGGACTTCAGTACAAGATTCAGGGTGGAATCCCATGTCTAAAAATGGTGTTGCTTCCAGTTTTTAAAAATCAAGACATTGTGGTGAAAGGGAAGAAAAAACATGACTCAGAGGTCAGGGAAAAGTTTGCCAAGCTCCCTATAGTTTTATTGAAGCCAAAATTTTTCTTGACACCATATGCAAAAACGGACTTCAGGACGAGATTCAGGGTGGAATTCCATGTCTAAAAATGTTGTTTCTTCCAGTTTTTAAAAATCAAGCCTTTTTAGTGACAAGGGAAGAAAACACATGACTCCGAGGTCAGGAAAAAGTTTCCCAATCTTCCTATAGTTCTTTTGAAGCCAAAATTTTTCTTGACAGCAAATTTAAAAACGGACTTCAGGATGAGATTCAGGGTGGAATTCCATGTCTAAAAATGGTGTTGCTTCCAGTTTTTAAAAATCAACCCTTTTTGGTGCCAAGGGAAGAAAACACATTGCTCCACGGTCAGGAAAAACTTTGCCAAGCTCCCAAAAGTTTTTTGGAAGCCAAAATTTTTCGTGACACCAAACGCAAAAACGGACTTCAGGGTAAGATTCAGGGTGGAATTCCATGTCTAAAAATGGTGTTGCTTCCAGTTTTTAAAAATCAAGACATTGTGGTGAAAGGGAAGAAAAAACATGACTCCGCAGTCAGGAAAAACTTTGCCAAGCTCCCAAAAGTTTTTTGGAAGCCAAAATTTTTCTTGACACCAAAAGCAAAAATGGACTTCAGTACAAGATTCAGGGTGGAATTCCATGTCTAAAAATGGTGTTGCTTCCAGTTTTTAAAAATCAAGACATTGTGGTGAAAGGGAAGAAAAAACATGACTCCGCGGTCAGGAAAAACTTTGCCAAGGTCCCAAAAGTTTTTTGGAAGCCAAAATTTTTCTTGACATCAAATGCAAAAACGGACTTCAGGATGAGATTCAGGGCGGAATTCCATGTCTAAAAATGGTGTTGCCTCCAGTTTTTAAAAATCAAGCCTTTTTGGTGACAAGGGAAGAGAACACATGACTCCGCGGTCAGGAAAAATTTTGCGAAGCTCCCAAAAGTTTTTTTTAAGCCAAAAGTTTTCTTGACACCAAATACAAAAACGGACTTCAGGACGAGATTCAGGGTGAAATTCCATGTCTAAAAATGTTGTTTCTTCCAGTTTTTAAAAATCAAGACATTGTGGTGAAAGGGAAGAAAAAACATGACTCCGCGGTCAGGAAAAACTTTGCCAAGCTCCCAAAAGTTTTTTGGAAGCCAAAATTTTTCTTGACACCAAATGCAAAAATAGACTTCAGAATGAGATTCATGGTGGAATTCCATGTCTAAAACTGGTGTTGCTTCCAGTTTTTAAAGATCAAGACATTGTGGTGAAAGGGAAGAAAAACATGACTCCGCGGTCACAAAAAATTTGCCAAGCTTCCTATAGTTTTATTGAAGCCAAAATTTTTCTTGACACCATATGCAAAAACGGACTTCAGGACGAGATTCAGGGTGGAATTCCATGTCTAAAAATGTTGTTTCTTCCAGTTTTTAAAAATCAAGCCTTTTTAGTGACAAGGGAAGAAAACACATGACTCCGAGGTCAGGAAAAAGTTTCCCAATCTTCCTATAGTTCTTTTGAAGCCAAAATTTTTCTTGACAGCAAATGTAAAAACGGACTTCAGGATGAGATTCAGGGTGGAATTCCATGTCTAAAAATGGTGTTGCTTCCAGTTTTTAAAAATCAACCCTTTTTGGTGCCAAGGGAAGAAAACACATTGCTCCACGGTCAGGAAAAACTTTGCCAAGCTCCCAAAAGTTTTTTGGAAGCCAAAATTTTTCGTGACACCAAACGCAAAAACGGACTTCAGGGTAAGATTCAGGGTGGAATTCCATGTCTAAAAATGGTGTTGCTTCCAGTTTTTAAAAATCAAGACATTGTGGTGAAAGGGAAGAAAAAACATGACTCCGCGGTCAGGAAAAACTTTGCCAAGCTCCCAAAAGTTTTTTGGAAGCCAAAATTTTTCTTGACACCATATGCAAAAACGGACTTCAGGATGAGATTCAGGGCGGAATTCCATGTCTAAAAATGGTGTTGCCTCCAGTTTTTAAAAATCAAGCCTTTTTGGTGACAAGGGAAGAGAACACATGACTCCGCGGTCACGAAAAAGTTTGCCACGCTCCCTATAGTTTTTTTGATCAAAATTTTTCTTGACACCAAACACAAAAACAGACTTCAGGATGTGATTCAGGGTGGAATTCCATGTCTAAATATAGTGTTGCCTCCAGTTTTTAAAAATCAAGCCTTTTTGGTGACAAGGGAAGAAAACACATGAGTCCACGGTGAGGAAAAAGTTTGCCACGCTCCCTAAAGTTTTTTTGAAGCCAAAATTTTTCTTGACAGCAAATGTAAAAACGGACTTCAGGATGAGATTCAGGGTGGAATTCCATGTCTAAAAATGGTGTTGCTACCAGTTTTTAAAAATCAACCCTTTTTGGTGACAAGGGAAGAAAACACATGACTCCATGGTCAGGAAAAAGTTTGCCACGCTCCCAAAAGTTTGTTGAAGCTAAAACTTTTCTTGACACCAAACGCAAAAACGGACTTCAGGATGAGATTCAGGGTAGAAAACCATGTTTAAAAATGGTGTTGCTTCGAGTTTTTAAAAATCAAGCCTTTTTGGTGCCAAGGGAAGAAAACACATGACTCCACGTCAGGAAAAACTTTGCCAAGCTCCCAAAAGTTTTTTTGAAGCCAAAATTTTTCGTGACACCAAACGCAAAAACGGACTTCAGGGTAAGATTCAGGGTGGAATTCCATGTCTAAAAATTGTGTAGCTTCCAGTTTTAAAAAATCAAGCCTTTTTGGTGCCAAGGGAAGAGAACACATGACTCCGAGGTCAGGAAAAAGTTTGCCAATCTTCCTATAGTTCTTTTGAAGCGAAAATTTTTCTTGACACCAAATGTAAAAACGGACTTCAGGATGAGATTCAGGGTAGAATTTCATATCTAAAAATGGTGTTGCTTCCAGTTTTTAAAAATCAAGCCTTTTTGGTGCCAAGGGAAGAAAACACATGACTCCACGTCAGGAAAAACTTTGCCAAGCTCTCAAAAGTTTTTTGGAAGCCAAAATTTTTCTTGACACCAAACGCAAAAATGGACTTCAGTACATGATTCAGGGTGGAATTCCATGTCTAAAAATGGTGTTGCTTCCAGTTTTTAAAGATCAAGACATTGTGCTGAAATGGAAGAAAAAACATGACTCTACGGTCAGGAAAAACTTTGCCAAGCTCCCAAAAGTTTTTTGGAAGCCAAAATTTTTCTTGACATCAAATGCAAAAATGGACTTCAGGATGAGATTCATGGTGGAATTCCATGTCTAAAAATGGTGTTGCTTCCAGTTTTTAAAAATCAAGCTTTTTTGGTGACAAGGGAAGAAAACACATGACTCCGAGGTCAGGAAAAAGTTTGCCAATCTTCCTATAGTTCTTTTGAAGCCAAAATTTTTCTTCACACCACGTTCAAAAACGGACTTCAGGATGGGATTCAGGGTGGAATTCCATGTCTAAAAATGGTCTTGCCTCCAGTTTTTAAAAATCAAGCATTTTTGGTGACAAGGGAAGAAAACACATGGCTCCACGGTCAGGAAAAAGTTTGCCAAGCTCCCAAAAGTTTTTTGGAAGCCAAAATTTTTCGTGACACCAAACGCAAAAACGGACTTCAGGGTAAGATTCAGGGTGGAATTCCATGTCTAAAAATGGTGTTGCTTCCAGTTTGTAAAAATCAAGCCTTTTCAGTGCCAAGGGAAGAAAACACATGACTCCACGGTCAGGAAAAACTTTGCCAAGCTCCCAATAATTTTTTTGCAGCCAAAATTTTTCTTGACACCAAACACAACGGACTTCAGGACGAGATTCAGGGTGGAATTCCATGTCTAAAAATGGTGTGGCTTCCTGTTTTTAAAAATCAAACCTTTTTGGTGACAAGGGAAGAAAAAACATGACTCCGCGGTCACGAAAAAGTTTGCCACGCTCCCTATAGTTTTTTTGAAGCCAAAATTTTTCCTGACACCAAATACAAAAACTGACTTCAGGACGAGATTCAGGGTGGAATTCAATGTCTAAATATAGTGTTGCCTCCAGTTTTTAAAAATCAAGCCTTTTTTGTGCCAAAGGAAGAAACACATGACTCCACGGTCACGAAAAAGTTTGCCACGCTCCCTATAGTTTTTTTGAAGCCAAAATTTTTCCTGACACCAAATACAAAAACTGACTTCAGGACGAGATTCAGGGTGGAATTCAATGTCTAAATATAGTGTTGCCTCCAGTTTTTAAAAATCAAGCCTTTTTTGTGCCAAAGGAAGAAACACATGACTCCACGGTCAGGAAAATTTTTGCCAAGCTCCCAAAAGTTTTTTTTAAGCCAAAAGTTTTCTTGACACCAAATACAAAAACGGACTTCAGGACGAGATTCAGGGTGAAATTCCATGTCTAAAAATGTTGTTTCTTCCAGTTTTTAAAAATCAAGACATTGTGGTGAAAGGGAAGAAAAAACATGACTCCGCGGTCAGGAAAAACTTTGCCAAGGTCCCAAAAGTTTTTTGGAAGCCAAAATTTTTCTTGACACCAAATGCAAAAATAGACTTCAGGATGAGATTCATGGTGGAATTCCATGTCTAAAACTGGTGTTGCTTCCAGTTTTTAAAGATCAAGACATTGTGGTGAAAGGGAAGAAAAACATGACTCCGCGGTCACAAAAAATTTGCCAAGCTTCCTATAGTTTTTTTGAAGCCAAAATTTTTCTGGACACCAAATGCAAAAACGGACTTCAGGACGAGATTCAGGGTGGAATTCCATGTCTAAAAATGGTATTGCTTCCAGTTTTTAAAAATCAAGACTTTTTGGTGACAAGGGAAGAAAACACATGACTCCGAGGTCAGGAAAAAGTTTCCCAATCTTCCTATAGTTCTTTTGAAGCCAAATGTTTTCTTGACACCAAATACAAAAACGGACTTCAGGACGAGATTCAGGGTGGAATTCCATGTCTAAAAATGTTGTTTCTTCCAGTTTTTAAAAATCAAGCCTTTTTGGTGACAAGGGAAGAAAACACATTGCTCCACGGTCAGGAAAAACTTTGCCAAGCTCCCAAAAGTTTTTTGGAAGCCAACATTTTTCGTGACACCAAACGCAAAAACGGACTTCAGGGTAAGATTCAGGGTGGAATTCCATGTCTAAAAATGGTGTTGCTTCCAGTTTTTAAAAATCAAGACATTGTGGTGAAAGGGAAGAAAAAACATGACTCCGCAGTCAGGAAAAACTTTGCCAAGCTCCCAAAAGTTTTTTGGAAGCCAAAATTTTTCTTGACACCAAAAGCAAAAATGGACTTCAGTACAAGATTCAGGGTGGAATTCCATGTCTAAAAATGGTGTTGCTTCCAGTTTTTAAAAATCAAGACATTGTGGTGAAAGGGAAGAAAAAACATGACTCCGCGGTCAGGAAAAACTTTGCCAAGCTCCCAAAAGTTTTTTGGAAGCCAAAATTTTTCTTGACACCAAATGCAAAAACGGACTTCAGGATGAGATTCAGGGTGGAATTCCATGTCTAAAAATGGTGTTGCTTCCAGTTTTTAAAAATCAAGCCTTTTTGGTGCCAAGGGAAGAAAACACATGACTCCACGTCAGGAAAAACTTTGCCAAGCTCCCAAAAGTTTTTTTGAAGCCAAAATTTTTCTTGACACCAAATGCAAAAATGGACTTCAGTACAAGATTCAGGGTGGAATCCCATGTCTAAAAATGGTGTTGCTTCCAGTTTTTAAAAATCAAGACATTGTGGTGAAAGGGAAGAAAAAACATGACTCAGAGGTCAGGGAAAAGTTTGCCAAGCTCCCTATAGTTTTATTGAAGCCAAAATTTTTCTTGACACCATATGCAAAAACGGACTTCAGGACGAGATTCAGGGTGGAATTCCATGTCTAAAAATGTTGTTTCTTCCAGTTTTTAAAAATCAAGCCTTTTTAGTGACAAGGGAAGAAAACACATGACTCCGAGGTCAGGAAAAAGTTTCCCAATCTTCCTATAGTTCTTTTGAAGCCAAAATTTTTCTTGACAGCAAATTTAAAAACGGACTTCAGGATGAGATTCAGGGTGGAATTCCATGTCTAAAAATGGTGTTGCTTCCAGTTTTTAAAAATCAACCCTTTTTGGTGCCAAGGGAAGAAAACACATTGCTCCACGGTCAGGAAAAACTTTGCCAAGCTCCCAAAAGTTTTTTGGAAGCCAAAATTTTTCGTGACACCAAACGCAAAAACGGACTTCAGGGTAAGATTCAGGGTGGAATTCCATGTCTAAAAATGGTGTTGCTTCCAGTTTTTAAAAATCAAGACATTGTGGTGAAAGGGAAGAAAAAACATGACTCCGCAGTCAGGAAAAACTTTGCCAAGCTCCCAAAAGTTTTTTGGAAGCCAAAATTTTTCTTGACACCAAAAGCAAAAATGGACTTCAGTACAAGATTCAGGGTGGAATTCCATGTCTAAAAATGGTGTTGCTTCCAGTTTTTAAAAATCAAGACATTGTGGTGAAAGGGAAGAAAAAACATGACTCCGCGGTCAGGAAAAACTTTGCCAAGCTCCCAAAAGTTTTTTGGAAGCCAAAATTTTTCTTGACACCAAATGCAAAAACGGACTTCAGGATGAGATTCAGGGTGGAATTCCATGTCTAAAAATGGTGTTGCTTCCAGTTTTTAAAAATCAAGCCTTTTTGGTGCCAAGGGAAGAAAACACATGACTCCACGTCAGGAAAAACTTTGCCAAGCTCCCAAAAGTTTTTTTGAAGCCAAAATTTTTCTTGACACCAAATGCAAAAATGGACTTCAGTACAAGATTCAGGGTGGAATCCCATGTCTAAAAATGGTGTTGCTTCCAGTTTTTAAAAATCAAGACATTGTGGTGAAAGGGAAGAAAAAACATGACTCAGAGGTCAGGGAAAAGTTTGCCAAGCTCCCTATAGTTTTATTGAAGCCAAAATTTTTCTTGACACCATATGCAAAAACGGACTTCAGGACGAGATTCAGGGTGGAATTCCATGTCTAAAAATGTTGTTTCTTCCAGTTTTTAAAAATCAAGCCTTTTTAGTGACAAGGGAAGAAAACACATGACTCCGAGGTCAGGAAAAAGTTTCCCAATCTTCCTATAGTTCTTTTGAAGCCAAAATTTTTCTTGACAGCAAATTTAAAAACGGACTTCAGGATGAGATTCAGGGTGGAATTCCATGTCTAAAAATGGTGTTGCTTCCAGTTTTTAAAAATCAACCCTTTTTGGTGCCAAGGGAAGAAAACACATTGCTCCACGGTCAGGAAAAACTTTGCCAAGCTCCCAAAAGTTTTTTGGAAGCCAAAATTTTTCGTGACACCAAACGCAAAAACGGACTTCAGGGTAAGATTCAGGGTGGAATTCCATGTCTAAAAATGGTGTTGCTTCCAGTTTTTAAAAATCAAGACATTGTGGTGAAAGGGAAGAAAAAACATGACTCCGCAGTCAGGAAAAACTTTGCCAAGCTCCCAAAAGTTTTTTGGAAGCCAAAATTTTTCTTGACACCAAAAGCAAAAATGGACTTCAGTACAAGATTCAGGGTGGAATTCCATGTCTAAAAATGGTGTTGCTTCCAGTTTTTAAAAATCAAGACATTGTGGTGAAAGGGAAGAAAAAACATGACTCCGCGGTCAGGAAAAACTTTGCCAAGGTCCCAAAAGTTTTTTGGAAGCCAAAATTTTTCTTGACATCAAATGCAAAAACGGACTTCAGGATGAGATTCAGGGCGGAATTCCATGTCTAAAAATGGTGTTGCCTCCAGTTTTTAAAAATCAAGCCTTTTTGGTGACAAGGGAAGAGAACACATGACTCCGCGGTCAGGAAAAATTTTGCCAAGCTCCCAAAAGTTTTTTTTAAGCCAAAAGTTTTCTTGACACCAAATACAAAAACGGACTTCAGGACGAGATTCAGGGTGAAATTCCATGTCTAAAAATGTTGTTTCTTCCAGTTTTTAAAAATCAAGACATTGTGGTGAAAGGGAAGAAAAAACATGACTCCGCGGTCAGGAAAAACTTTGCCAAGCTCCCAAAAGTTTTTTGGAAGCCAAAATTTTTCTTGACACCAAATGCAAAAATAGACTTCAGAATGAGATTCATGGTGGAATTCCATGTCTAAAACTGGTGTTGCTTCCAGTTTTTAAAGATCAAGACATTGTGGTGAAAGGGAAGAAAAACATGACTCCGCGGTCACAAAAAATTTGCCAAGCTTCCTATAGTTTTATTGAAGCCAAAATTTTTCTTGACACCATATGCAAAAACGGACTTCAGGACGAGATTCAGGGTGGAATTCCATGTCTAAAAATGTTGTTTCTTCCAGTTTTTAAAAATCAAGCCTTTTTAGTGACAAGGGAAGAAAACACATGACTCCGAGGTCAGGAAAAAGTTTCCCAATCTTCCTATAGTTCTTTTGAAGCCAAAATTTTTCTTGACAGCAAATGTAAAAACGGACTTCAGGATGAGATTCAGGGTGGAATTCCATGTCTAAAAATGGTGTTGCTTCCAGTTTTTAAAAATCAACCCTTTTTGGTGCCAAGGGAAGAAAACACATTGCTCCACGGTCAGGAAAAACTTTGCCAAGCTCCCAAAAGTTTTTTGGAAGCCAAAATTTTTCGTGACACCAAACGCAAAAACGGACTTCAGGGTAAGATTCAGGGTGGAATTCCATGTCTAAAAATGGTGTTGCTTCCAGTTTTTAAAAATCAAGACATTGTGGTGAAAGGGAAGAAAAAACATGACTCCGCGGTCAGGAAAAACTTTGCCAAGCTCCCAAAAGTTTTTTGGAAGCCAAAATTTTTCTTGACACCATATGCAAAAACGGACTTCAGGATGAGATTCAGGGCGGAATTCCATGTCTAAAAATGGTGTTGCCTCCAGTTTTTAAAAATCAAGCCTTTTTGGTGACAAGGGAAGAGAACACATGACTCCGCGGTCACGAAAAAGTTTGCCACGCTCCCTATAGTTTTTTTGATCAAAATTTTTCTTGACACCAAACACAAAAACAGACTTCAGGATGTGATTCAGGGTGGAATTCCATGTCTAAATATAGTGTTGCCTCCAGTTTTTAAAAATCAAGCCTTTTTGGTGACAAGGGAAGAAAACACATGAGTCCACGGTGAGGAAAAAGTTTGCCACGCTCCCTAAAGTTTTTTTGAAGCCAAAATTTTTCTTGACAGCAAATGTAAAAACGGACTTCAGGATGAGATTCAGGGTGGAATTCCATGTCTAAAAATGGTGTTGCTACCAGTTTTTAAAAATCAACCCTTTTTGGTGACAAGGGAAGAAAACACATGACTCCATGGTCAGGAAAAAGTTTGCCACGCTCCCAAAAGTTTGTTGAAGCTAAAACTTTTCTTGACACCAAACGCAAAAACGGACTTCAGGATGAGATTCAGGGTAGAAAACCATGTTTAAAAATGGTGTTGCTTCGAGTTTTTAAAAATCAAGCCTTTTTGGTGCCAAGGGAAGAAAACACATGACTCCACGTCAGGAAAAACTTTGCCAAGCTCCCAAAAGTTTTTTTGAAGCCAAAATTTTTCTTGACACCAAACGGAAAAAGGGACTTCAGTACAAGATTCAGGGTGGAATTCCATGTCTAAAAATGGTGTTGCTTCCAGTTTTTAAAGATCAAGACATTGTGGTGAAAGGGAAGAAAAAACATGACTCCGCGGTCAGGAAAAAATTTGCCAAGCTCCCAAAAGTTTTTTGGAAGCTAAAATTTTTCTGGACACCAAATGCAAAAACGGACTTCAGGACGAGATTCAGGGCGGAATTCCATGTCTAAAAATGGTGTTGCTTCCAGTTTTTAAAAATCAAGCCTTTTTGGTGACAAGGGAAGAAAACACATGACTCCGAGGTCAGGAAAAAGTTTGCCAATCTCCCTATAGTTCTTTTGAAGCCAAAATTTTTCTTCACACCACGTTCAAAAACAGACTTCAGGATGGGATTCAGGGTGGAATTCCATGTCTAAAAATGGTCTTGCCTCCAGTTTTTAAAAATCAAGCCTTTTTGGTGACAAGGGAAGAAAACACATGACTCCCCGGTCAGGAAAAACTTTGCCAAACTCCCCATAGTTTTATTGAAGCTAAAATTTTTCTTGACACCAAATGCAAAAACGGACTTCAGGACAAGATTCAGGGTGGAATTCCATGTCTAAAAATGTTGTTTCTTCCAGTTTGTAAAAATCAAGCCTTTTTGGTGAAAAGGGAAGAAAACACATGACTCCGAGGTCAGGAAAAAGTTTGCCAATCTTCCTATAGTTCTTTTGAAGCCAAAATTTTTCTTAACACCAAATGCAAAAATGGACTTCAGTACAAGATTCAGGGTGGAATTCCATGTCTAAAAATGGTGTTGCTTCCAGTTTTTAAAGATCAAGACATTGTGGTGAAAGGGAAGAAAAAACATGACTCCGCGGTCAGGAAAAACTTTGCCAAGCTCCCAAAAGTTTTTTGGAAGCCAAAATTTTTCTTGACACCAAATGCAAAAACAGACTTCAGGATGAGATTCAGGGTGGAATTCCATGTCTAAAAATGGTGTTGCCTCCAGTTTTTAAAAATCAAGCCTTTTTGGTGACAAGGGAAGAAAACACATGACTCCGCGGTCACGAAAAAGTTTGCCACGCTCCCTATAGTTTTTTTGATCAAAATTTTTCTTGACACCAAACACAAAAACAGACTTCAGGACGAGATTCAGGGTGGAATTCCATGTCTAAAAATGGTGTTGCCTCCAGTTTTTAAAAATCAAGCCTTTTTGGTGCCAA
This sequence comes from Masticophis lateralis, assembly GCA_030761175.1. Lineage (NCBI taxonomy): Eukaryota > Metazoa > Chordata > Lepidosauria > Squamata > Colubridae > Masticophis > Masticophis lateralis. Next base: position 91,845,018 of record JAUDYJ010000005.1, read on the forward strand.
GGGAAGAAAAACATGACACCGTGGTCAGGAAAAAGTTTGCCAAACTCCCCATAGTTTTATTGAAGCTAAAATTTTTCTTGACACCAAATGCAAAAACGGACTTCAGGACGCGATTCAGGGTGGAATTCCATGTCTGACAATGGTGTTGCTTCCATTTTTTAAAAATCAAGCCTTTTTGGTGCCAAAGGAAGAAAACACATGACTCCGCGGCCAGGAAAAAGTTTGCCAAGCTCCCAAAAGTTTTTTTGAAGCCAAAGTTTTTCTTGGCACCAAATGAAAAAACGGACTTCAGGACGAGATTCAGGGTGGAATTCGAAGTCTAAAAATGATGTCAGTTCCAGTTTTTAAAAATCAAGCCTTTTTGGTGCCAAGGGAAGAAAACACATGACTCCCTGGTCAGGAAAAAGTTTTCCAAGCTCCCTAAAGTTTTTTTGAAATGAAAATTTTTCTGGACACCAAATGCAAAAACGGAATTCTGGACGAGAGTCAGGGTGGAATTCCATGTGTAAAAATGGTTTTGCTTCCAGTTTTTAAAAATCAAACCTTTTTGGTTGCCGAGGAAGAAAACTCATCACTCCGCAGCCAGGAAAAAGTTGTCAAGATCCCCCAAAATTTTTTGAAGCCAAATTTTTTTTTGAAATCAAATGCAGAAACCGACTTCAGGACACGATTCAGGGTGGAATTCCATGTCTAAAAATGGTGTTGCTTCCAGTTTTTAAAAATCAACCCTTTTTGGTGCCAAGGGAAGAAAACACATTGCTCCACGGTCAGGAAAAACTTTGCCAAGCTCCCAAAAGTTTTTTGGAAGCCAAAATTTTTCGTGACACCAAACGCAAAAACGGACTTCAGGGTAAGATTCAGGGTGGAATTCCATGTCTAAAAATTTTGTAGCTTCCAGTTTTAAAAAATCAAGCCTTTTTGGTGCCAAGGGAAGAGAACACATGACTCCGAGGTCAGGAAAAAGTTTGCCAATCTTCCTATAGTTCTTTTGAAGCGAAAATTTTTCTTGACACCAAATGTAAAAACGGACTTCAGGATGAGATTCAGGGTGGAATTTCATGTCTAAAAATGGTGTTGCTTCCAGTTTTTAAAAATCAAGCCTTTTTGGTGCCAAGGGAAGAAAACACATGACTCCACGTCAGGAAAAACTTTGCCAAGCTCTCAAAAGTTTTTTGGAAGCCAAAATTTTTCTTGACACCAAACGCAAAAATAGACTTCAGTACATGATTCAGGGTGGAATTCCATGTCTAAAAATGGTGTTGCTTCCAGTTTTTAAAGATCAAGACATTGTGGTGAAAGGGAAGAAAAAACATGACTCTACGGTCAGGAAAAACTTTGCCAAGCTCCCAAAAGTTTTTTGGAAGCCAAAATTTTTCTTGACATCAAATGCAAAAACGGACTTCAGGATGAGATTCAGGGTGGAATTCCATGTCTAAAAATGGTGTTGCTTCCAGTTTTTAAAAATCAACCCTTTTTGGTGCCAAGGGAAGAAAACACATTGCTCCACGGTCAGGAAAAACTTTGCCAAGCTCCCAAAAGTTTTTTGGGAGCCAAAATTTTTCGTGACACCAAACGCAAAAACGGACTTCAGGGTAAGATTCAGGGTGGAATTCCATGTCTAAAAATGGTGTTGCTTCCAGTTTTTAAAAATCAAGACATTGTGGTGAAAGGGAAGAAAAAACATGACTCCGCAGTTAGGAAAAACTTTGCCAAGCTCCCAAAAGTTTTTTGGAAGCCAAAATTTTTCTTGACACCAAAAGCAAAAATGGACTTCAGTACAAGATTCAGGGTGGAATTCCATGTCTAAAAATGGTGTTGCTTCCAGTTTTTAAAAATCAAGACATTGTGGTGAAAGGGAAGAAAAAACATGACTCCGCAGTCAGGAAAAACTTTGCCAAGCTCCCAAAAGTTTTTTGGAAGCCAAAATTTTTCTTGACACCAAAAGCAAAAATGGACTTCAGTACAAAATTTCAGGGTGGAATTCCATGTCTAAAAATGGTGTTGCTTCCAGTTTTTAAAAATCAAGACATTGTGGTGAAAGGGAAGAAAAAACATGACTCCGCGGTCAGGAAAAACTTTGCCAAGCTCCCAAAAGTTTTTTGGAAGCCAAAATTTTTCTTGACATCAAATGCAAAAACGGACTTCAGGATGAGATTCAGGGCGGAATTCCATGTCTAAAAATGGTGTTGCCTCCAGTTTTTAAAAATCAAGCCTTTTTGGTGACAAGGGAAGAGAACACATGACTCCGCGGTCACGAAAAAGTTTGCCACGCTCCCTATAGTTTTTTTTATCAAAATTTTTCTTGACACCAAACACAAAAACAGACTTCAGGATGTGATTCAGGGTGGAATTCCATGTCTAAATATAGTGTTGCCTCCAGTTTTTAAAAATCAAGCCTTTTTGGTGACAAGGGAAGAAAACACATGAGTCCACGGTGAGGAAAAAGTTTGCTACGCTCCCTAAAGTTTTTTTGAAGCCAAAATTTTTCTTGACAGCAAATGTAAAAACGGACTTCAGGATGAGATTCAGGGTGGAATTCCATGTCTAAAAATGGTGTTGCTACCAGTTTTTAAAAATCAACCCTTTTTGGTGACAAGGGAAGAAAACACATGACTCCACGGTCAGGAAAAAGTTTGCCACGCTCCCAAAAGTTTGTTGAAGCTAAAACTTTTCTTGACACCAAACGCAAAAACGGACTTCAGGATGAGATTCAGGGTGGAAAACCATGTTTAAAAATGGTGTTGCTTCGAGTTTTTAAAAATCAAGCCTTTTTGGTGCCAAGGGAAGAAAACACATGACTCCACGTCAGGAAAAACTTTGCCAAGCTCCCAAAAGTTTTTTTGAAGCCAAAATTTTTCTTGACACCAAACGCAAAAAGGGACTTCAGTACAAGATTCAGGGTGGAATTCCATGTCTAAAAATGGTGTTGCTTCCAGTTTTTAAAGATCAAGACATTGTGGTGAAAGGGAAGAAAAAACATGACTCCGCGGTCAGGAAAAAATTTGCCAAGCTCCCAAAAGTTTTTTGGAAGCCAAAATTTTTCTGGACACCAAATGCAAAAACGGACTTCAGGACGAGATTCAGGGTGGAATTCCATGTCTAAAAATGGTGTTGCTTCCAGTTTTTAAAAATCAAGCCTTTTTGGTGACAAGGGAAGAAAACACATGACTCTGAGGTCAGGAAAAAGTTTGCCAATCTCCCTATAGTTCTTTTGAAGCCAAAATTTTTCTTCACACCACGTTCAAAAACAGACTTCAGGATGGGATTCAGGGTGGAATTCCATGTCTAAAAATGGTCTTGCCTCCAGTTTTTAAAAATCAAGCCTTTTTGGTGCCAAGGGAAGAAAACACATGACTCCGCGGTCAGGAAAAACTTTGCCAAACTCCCCATAGTTTTATTGAAGCTAAAATTTTTCTTGACACCAAATGCAAAAACGGACTTCAGGACGAGATTCAGGGTGGAATTCCATGTCTAAAAATGTTGTTTCTTCCAGTTTGTAAAAATCAAGCCTTTTTGGTGACAAGGGAAGAAAACACATGACTCCACGTCAGGAAAAACTTTGCCAAGCTCCCAAAAGTTTTTTTGAAGCCAAAATTTTTCTTGACACCAAACGCAAAAAGGGACTTCAGTACAAGATTCAGGGTGGAATTCCATGTCTAAAAATGGTGTTGCTTCCAGTTTTTAAAGATCAAGACATTGTGGTGAAAGGGAAGAAAAAACATGACTCCGCGGTCAGGAAAAAATTTGCCAAGCTCCCAAAAGTTTTTTGGAAGCCAAAATTTTTCTGGACACCAAATGCAAAAACGGACTTCAGGACGAGATTCAGGGTGGAATTCCATGTCTAAAAATGGTGTTGCTTCCAGTTTTTAAAAATCAAGCCTTTTTGGTGACAAGGGAAGAAAACACATGACTCCGCGGTCACGAAAAAGTTTGCCACGCTCCCTATAGTTTTTTTGATCAAAATTTTTCTTGACACCAAACACAAAAACAGACTTCAGGACGAGATTCAGGGTGGAATTCCATGTCTAAAAATGGTGTTGCCTCCAGTTTTTAAAAATCAAGCCTTTTTGGTGCCAAGGGAAGAAAAACATGACACCGCGGTCAGGAAAAACTTTGCCAAACTCCCCATAGTTTTATTGAAGCTAAAATTTTTCTTGACACCAAATGCAAAAACGGACTTCAGGACGAGATTCAGGGTGGAATTCCATGTCTAAAAATGTTGTTTCTTCCAGTTTGTAAAAATCAAGCCTTTTTGGTGACAAGGGAAGAAAACACATGACTCCGAGGTCAGGAAAAAGTTTGCCAATCTTCCTATAGTTCTTTTGAAGCCAAAATTTTTCTTAACACCAAATGCAAAAATGGACTTCAGTACAAGATTCAGGGTGGAATTCCATGTCTAAAAATGGTGTTGCTTCCAGTTTTTAAAAATCAAGACATTGTGGTGAAAGGGAAGAAAAAACATGACTCCGCGGTCAGGAAAAACTTTGCCAAGCTCCCAAAAGTTTTTTGGAAGCCAAAATTTTTCTTGACACCAAATGCAAAAACAGACTTCAGGATGAGATTCAGGGTGGAATTCCATGTCTAAAAATGGTGTTGCCTCCAGTTTTTAAAAATCAAGCCTTTTTGGTGACAAGGGAAGAGAACACATGACTCCGCGGTCACGAAAAAGTTTGCCACGCTCCCTATAGTTTTTTTGATCAAAATTTTTCTTGACACCAAACACAAAAACAGACTTCAGGACGAGATTCAGGGTGGAATTCCATGTCTAAAAATGGTGTTGCCTCCAGTTTTTAAAAATCAAGCCTTTTTGGTGCCAAGGGAAGAAAAACATGACACCGCGGTCAGGAAAAACTTTGCCAAACTCCCCATAGTTTTATTGAAGCTAAAATTTTTCTTGACACCAAATGCAAAAACGGACTTCAGGACGAGATTCAGGGTGGAATTCCATGTCTAAAAATGTTGTTTCTTCCAGTTTGTAAAAATCAAGCCTTTTTGGTGACAAGGGAAGAAAACACATGACTCCGAGGTCAGGAAAAAGTTTGCCAATCTTCCTATAGTTCTTTTGAAGCCAAAATTTTTCTTAACACCAAATGCAAAAATGGACTTCAGTACAAGATTCAGGGTGGAATTCCATGTCTAAAAATGGTGTTGCTTCCAGTTTTTAAAAATCAAGACATTGTGGTGAAAGGGAAGAAAAAACATGACTCCGCGGTCAGGAAAAACTTTGCCAAGCTCCCAAAAGTTTTTTGGAAGCCAAAATTTTTCTTGACACCAAATGCAAAAACAGACTTCAGGATGAGATTCAGGGTGGAATTCCATGTCTAAAAATGGTGTTGCCTCCAGTTTTTAAAAATCAAGCCTTTTTGGTGACAAGGGAAGAGAACACATGACTCCGCGGTCACGAAAAAGTTTGCCACGCTCCCTATAGTTTTTTTGATCAAAATTTTTCTTGACACCAAACACAAAAACAGACTTCAGGACGAGATTCAGGGTGGAATTCCATGTCTAAAAATGGTGTTGCCTCCAGTTTTTAAAAATCAAGCCTTTTTGGTGCCAAGGGAAGAAAAACATGACACCGCGGTCAGGAAAAAGTTTGCCAAACTCCCCATAGTTTTATTGAAGCTAAAATTTTTCTTGACACCAAATGCAAAAACGGACTTCAGGACGCGATTCAGGGTGGAATTCCATGTCTGACAATGGTGTTGCTTCCATTTTTTAAAAATCAAGCCTTTTTGGTGCCAAAGGAAGAAAACACATGACTCCGCGGCCAGGAAAAAGTTTGCCAAGCTCCCAAAAGTTTTTTTGAAGCCAAATTTTTTCTTGGCACCAAATGAAAAAACGGACTTCAGGACGAGATTCAGGGTGGAATTCGAAGTCTAAAAATGATGTCAGTTCCAGTTTTTAAAAATCAAGCCTTTTTGGTGCGAAGGGAAGAAAACACATGACTCCGTGGTCAGGAAAAAGTTTTCCAAGCTCCCTAAAGTTTTTTTGAAATGAAAATTTTTCTGGACACCAAATGCAAAAACGGAATTCTGGACGAGAGTCAGGGTGGAATTCCATGTGTAAAAATGGTTTTGCTTCCAGTTTTTAAAAATCAAACCTTTTTGGTTGCCGAGGAAGAAAACTCATCACTCCGCAGCCAGGAAAAAGTTGTCAAGATCCCCCAAAATTTTTTGAAGCCAAATTTTTTTTTGAAAGCAAATGCAGAAACCGACTTCAGGACAAGATTCAGGGTGGAATTCCATGTCTAAAAATGGTGTTGCTTCAAATTTTTTAAAATCGAGCCTAACACCAGCAATGATATAGGGCAATTTCTTCTTACACAGAATAAACCTGAGCCCTTATTCTTCTTTATTATTCCCCCCCCCACTTTAGTTTCTTGATCTATAGCTTGGCTTTGCCTCTTCGTTCTACTATGATTCAAGCAAATATTAGAGGGGATTTTTTCCCCCCCACATAGATTCCCCTTTGCCACCAAAGTAAATATCTTACTTTTACGAAACAACCATTCCTTAAAAGATAAAATAGAATTCCTTCGTACCCTCTCAGGCAGATTTGCTATACGTCAGATACTTTTGTTCAAACCAGAAGCTAGGAACACCATCAGTCTTCTGGCTCTGGGATGGTACTGAACTGCTTCTTAACAAGGCGCCCCTTTAAGAAGCTTCATGGCCGATAACAGTGAATGGGTTTTTTTATTTTTATTTTTATTTTTTTGGGGTGCCACCCGGTGGTTGCCACAATACGTCTTTGGCTCGAATGGAAAGGCAATTAAGAAGAACGCAGCTGAGCCAATTGCTCTTGAAGATTAAGCATAAGTAGAACAAGGTGAGGGGTGTAAAAGACCGATTCCAACTTTTTGCAGCTGTCTGTATCTTTTCTGTTACCCTGCCTCTGCAAGACAAAGACATCTGTGCCTTTTTTTTTTAACCTTCTGGGAAGTGACCAGTATCTGATAGTAGCAAAACTACATGCCTGCTGCTTAGAGAATGCTCTCGCTCTCGCTCTCTATTTCTCTCTCCCTCCTTCTCTCTCCCTTCTCCCTCCTCTTTCTTTTCTTCCTTCTCTCTCTCCCTCTCCCTCCCTTCTCCCCCTCTCTCTGTCTTTCCCTCTTTCCCTCTTTCTCCCCTTCTCTCTCCCCCTCTCTTTGTCTCCCCCTCTCTCCCTCCGTCCTCCTCCTTCTCTCTCCCTCCTTCTTCCTCTTCTCTCCCCCCTCTCCCCCCTTTCTCCTTCCTTCTCTCCCTTCTTCCCTCTCCCTCCCTTTCCCTCCTTCCTCCTTCTCTCTCCCCTCCCTCTCTCCCTCCCTCTCCTCTCCCTCCCTTTCCCTCCCTTTCCCTCCTTCTCTCTCCCCTCCCTCTCTCTCTTTCTCTCTCCCTCTGTCTCCCTCTCTCTCTGTCACTTTCTCGCCTTCTCCCTCCGTCTCAAATACAAGTGGAAATAAAGATAGGAAAAATGGGGGCAGGAAGTGAGGGCTAAAGGGGAAAAAAAGCAGAAAGCATTAACTTCTGACCAGTTCATGGTCCTCTAATTTGGGTAGTCTCTTCTTTTGGAGAGTCACCTCTTCTTGAATTCAGACAAAAGAGCAGGCATCAAAATACAACTTCAAATCTGCTAAAGCCAAACTTCCTCTTTCTTTAACATCTTGCATCTTGCAGTAGTTTGCATCTAAATCTCGATTTAGAAATATATTTTTGCCGTTGTTTAAATAGAGTGTTAATTGTCAATTTTGGTAAAGTCTGAAGTAATAACAACATCGTTGGTAAGACATTAATCTTGGTTACAGAGTTCTGCTCAGTAAGAATTTTTGAAGGGATCTAGTCTTGCTCAGTCTTTTTGAATATCACTCCAAACAGGCACAAAATTGTTTTGAAACAATTGTAAGTTTGCATTTGTCAATATAAACCCAATATATTTAGCCTTTTTTCTCCATCTTGAAACTCAACTTGCATCTGTATTTCATAATCTTGAAAAGCCATATTCTGAAAAATGACTTCTGACCTTCTTTTTTTTTTTAATTAGATTTATATGCCGCCCTTCTCCAAAGACTCAGGGCGGCTTACAATGCGTTAAGCAATAGCCTTCATACTTTTGTATATTTATACAAAGTCAGCTTATTGCCCCCACAAACTGGGTCCTCATTTTACCTACCTTAGAAAGGATGGAACGCTGAGTCAACCTTGAGCCTTTTTAACAGATCATTAACAGATCATTACAATTTTATTTCCTCTCCTCGCTCTTAAATATTTTTTCAGATCTCTTTATACCTTCCTTTAATCTGTGTCATTCTTAATCTTCAGATCTATAAATCATCCATTCATATTTTTTTCTTCTTTCAGCTGAAAATGCATATAAAGTATCTAGTCTTTTAAAAATAATGTTTGTTCTTTGTTTGCTGACCAAATAACTCTGTTTCACCTGGTGCTTCCGAAGTCATTTCCACCAGTGGTGAGTTGCCCCCGGTTTGGACTGGTTCGTAAGAACTGGTAGTAAAACTGGTGGGAGGCCCCGCCCACTGCCCCAGATGTCATCATCGGCGACCTGTGCATGCGCAGAAGCAAGATGCACGAATGAATGAAGTGAGCGTGCATGCGCAATCCCATTGTGAACTGGTAGTAAAGGTAAGTAGAACCCACCCCTGATTTCCATCCACTGCTTACAGGCTAGCTGGGATATTTTAGGAGAGGAGTCTTTTGCACAACTCCTTTGCACAACTGTACAGAAAAAAAAGTCTCATTTTTGAGCAAGGGTGGATAAGAGTATCATTGCATCCTTTCCCTATTTACCATATTTTTTGGAGTATAAGACGCAGTCTCCCCCCCCCACTTTCACAGGAAGGTGAAAATTTGGGTGCATCTTATACACCAAATGTAGCCAAAAACGCAAGGCACGGAGGCGGCAATGATCTGTGGCAATCCCTGCAGCCTGGAACAGCTGATTGGGGGTATTCTGGGAGGCCGATCCACCTACCAATCAGCTGCTCGTGCTGACTAAGGCTGCAATAATGTGCTGAAGCTGACCTGGTTGTTTGCTATTTGCTGCAAGGACTCGGAGTTTGCAGCAGCAATCACATCCAGAAAGTACACACAAGTGACTGATTCAGCGGGATTCAATAACTTCTCTTTATGTATAATATAACACATGAAATAAATACACAATACCAAAAGCAAGCAAAACACAAGCAGAGGAGAGGAGTTTCAGTATCAGTTTTGAGCAGTAGACTAGTTTACAGCTCAGCACAGACTCAGAGCTGCAGAACCAAACCACACCCAAACTCCTTGCAGTCTTCTTCCTTGTTGCTCACACAACAAATACTGTTTCAGTTTCCAAACAGCCCTCAACTTTCTCCCAGACTGATAGGATGCTAGCCAGATGAATACCAATGGATGCTGGTAGGCAGAGGCAGAATTTTTTTTTCTTATTTTCCTCCCCAAAATCTAAGGTGTGTCTTATACTCCGAAAAATATATTATTTGCAACTCTTAAGGACATCTTAGGCTATCCCAGATCCAAAACTGCCCAGTAGCATACCACTATGATGAATCAATCATTGAGAGTCATGGTGGCGTAGTGGTTAGAATGCAGCATTGCAGGCTAATTCTGCTGGCTGTCAATTGTCAGCAGGTTCAGCAGTTCAAATTTCATCAGGTTCAAGGTTGACTCAGCCTTCCATCCTTCCGAGGCCAGTAAAATGAGGACCCAGAGTTTGGGGGACAAGAGGCTGACTCTGTAAAACTGCTTAGAGAGGACTGTAAAGGACTGTGAAGCAGCAGATAAGTCTAAGTGCTATTGCTATTCAATGTAGAGAAAAGGAAAGTCTTACACTTAGGCAAGAAAAAAAATGAAAGTACACATATAGACTGGGTGAAACCAGGCTTAATAGCAATAACCGTGAGAGGGATCTTGGAGTCTTAGTGGACAACCAGTTAAATATGAGCCACGAGTGTGCAGCGGCAGCCAAAAAAGCCAATGCAATCCTAAATTGCATTAACAGAGGGATACAATCAAGATCACTTTGCGGGGTTTCTTTCCAGAATTGTTAATATACCTATAATGGTACAATGATGGTAACAAGGAATGTTGTCATTAGTGATGGAAAGCTTTAATCTGAGCCAGTCAGATTATCTTCTATAAATCTTATTTTCTAACAGGTATAAAAATATCAATGGGGGAGCATATCTTGTAGCATGTTCAACATAAAAGGGCCAGTTTTGTCAAGAGGTTAAGGCACCAGGCTAGAAACAAGGAGGCAGTGATTTCTAGTCCCACCTTAAACATTAAAGCCAGCTGGGTGATGTTGGCCAATCACCAGAAGATAGTGAGTTCTAGTCCCACCTTAGGGGTGAAAACCAGCTGGATGACTTTGGCCAATCACCAAGAAACAGTGAGTTCTAGTCCTACCTTAGGGGTGAAAACTGCTAGGTGGCGTTGGCCAATCACCAGGAGACAGTGAGTTCTAGTCCCACCTTAGGGGTGAAAGCCAGTTGGGTGATTTTGGCCAATCACCAGGAGACCCTGACTTCTCATTCCATTTTAGGCATGAAAGCAGGCTGATGGACTTTGGGCAGGTCATTTTCTCTCAACCCAACCCATCTCAGCGAGTTGTTGTTTTGGGGAAAATAGATAGACAGATAAAAAAAAATCTTATTTTGGTCTTTGACCAATAAAAATACATTACAGAAAACAAAACAAAGCAGAGTTAACGCCTAACATCAATGACTTACTTGTAACCATTTGTGGATGACGCTTACCAGTGGTGGCAACTTGCTGGTTCTAACCTGTTTGGGCAAACCGGTAGTGGCGGCAGCAAGAGGGTCCGCCCACCTGCCCGGATGTCATCACTCTTGCTCTGTAAATGCGCAATAGGTCTTGCACATGCGTGAAGGTGACGCGTGCACTCACATTTGCAAACCGGTAGTGACGGTAAGTGAATACCATCACTGATGCTTACTCATAACTGGAAAAATGTTGCCACTTTTTGAGAGAGAGAGAGAGAGAGAGAGAGAGCGAGAGAGAGAGAGAGAGAGAGAGAGAGAGAGAGAGATTAATTCTGACTATCTAACAAACAATGCCAATGAAAATGATCAGAGTGCCTTGGAAATTTAGAAATTACTAGTAATATTACTACTTCCAATTCCAGAACATCACTTAAAGGCCTTTAAATATATGTGACAGCTCCTCTTTCATAAAGAGAGAGAGAGAGAGAGAGAGAGAGAGAGAGAGATGAAAAGAAATCCCCCTGTAGGAAATATTTTTTTGTATTAAATAGGAAGGAGAAGCATAAACTATCTTTATGTGCCCTTATTAACAAAGATATAAATGTGTAATGAGTTTAATTATTTAAGGATGTAACATACTGAGAGGATGATTTTTTCTAAAAAAAAAAAAAAAGAAGCGCGAACCATTCGATAGCAGTGTTTTCAAAGCCGCCCAGATTTTGGCAAGCACCCCTATCGCTTACAGAATTCATAAACCATGTAAACCTTCTGACATAACTATAAAATGTGGCATAAACCCTAGGAAGAAATCGCCATCCTGCAAAGGGTAACAGCATTTTTATGAGATTCTCAACTGCACCATGGCAACATCAACCCGTCAAAGCAAATGAAGGGTTGTAAAACTAAAATTAAAAATGATGAAAGGGACCCCAGCTTGCTAACAGCTTTCCAAGCGGTAAAGCTCTCAAATGTTATCTCTTCATTGGTTTGTTCAACCACACATGCCGTTGCTACCAAGCTTTAGACTATCGTGTCGGGTTTTTTTTCCATCACTGCAGGCTACTGGAGTTGAATCGAGTTTTGCATGAAAAAAAAAATATGTCATTTCCACCCACCTTGCTAAATTCTCTTTCGTATCCTTTCCTGGTTTGTTCTTGTTAAAATTGGGATTCTATTGACCCGTGAAGATTGCAGGAGTAATGGTGACAAAGGCCCAGTGATCAGGTCAGATTGCAGGATTTATGGAGCCCCAGACGGTGAAGTCACTAAGAAGAGCCACCCATCCTTTCATTAATTTCATCCTGGTCTGGTTATCTAGAGCCAGTCTCGCCAGCTTGAGTCTCAACAGGTCAAACACAACTTGTCACCATGTGCAAAAGAATCATTAGAAGTGTCAGGCTTGCCACAACTTAAACCTCTAAATAGAAACCATCCCTTTTCCCACCCAAAGGAAAGTCCAAGCTCCTGCCCAGTACCCACAAGTCCATCACATGGTCCAATCAAAACACCATCCCAACTGGAGATGTCTCCCAGCCACTCCCTTCCAGGTGCAGGGCAAGATGTCCTTGACTCTCTGAGAAAAGAATGTTATTATGACTACATATCACCCATGCTCCATACAATTCCCCCTCCCGGTTTCCCACAGTAGTAATTGTAGAAGAAGGCCCAATGCAAAAAATGGCTTTCAGGCCTGACAATATCCATATTTGACAAGCCGTTGCCAATGGCACAGATGTGAGAATAAGAGTTTCAAAACAATGCTGAGGAATTGGCTTTATTTGCCCCAGGTCGAAGTGAACATGCTATGTTGCCAATGTCTAATGAGCTTTTCAGAGGCACGTAATCCTTAAAAGAGATCTTCGCAGCATGTTATAGTAGCAAGAAGATGCTGGTCAGACTTCGAAGTATTTCCTTAAGCTTCCTACAAGACGTAGAACAACTCTTGCTATCTCAGAAAACAACCAACCTTAGAAATACTGTACATTTTTATCTCCATTTTTAATCAAATCTTTAGAAAGAAAGAACCAGGCATGCAAATTGCATCTTTAAAAAAAAATACTTTGGTTAAGAGCACTTATTTCAGCACAGTTTGCTTATGTTGCTGCGGATTCCATTAAAAGATGATTTCGATGAGTATGCTACCGGTCTTGTCAAGTTCTTATAGGTGCCCCCCTTAATACTTTTCAATGGAAACTGCTAAAAAGTGTAACACACTTTGGCATAAAACTGGGGGGAGGATGAGAAAATGTTCTGATATCACAATGAAAGTTGACATCTGAAAATTTTGTCAAGGGCCATCTGGTTGCTTAGGTAACTCTAGAGTATCTATTCACACCCTTAGCAGCTGGTCAGGGAGCTAGTGATGCTTCTTTGCTGGGAACGTAGCAGCTTGAAGTAGGAAAGAGGCACCTGGGTGAGGTTCTTCAAAGCTACATCCAGGAACAGACTCTGCATGTAAACCATTGTGATGATGTAAGACGCCTGAGGCTACCTGGAAAGGCTAACTTCTGGAAGGCAGAATGAATTGAATGAATGAAAAGCTAATACAATCCTGGGTTGTACAGTAGTGGCCAAAATTGTGGAAACTTTTTGGGAAAAGTTTTTGGGAAAAGAGCCTTGGTGGCGCAGCAGAATAAGTGCTGTTAAATAGCACCAGCTGCCTGCAATTACTGCAAGTTCGAATCTCACCAGGCTCAAGGTTGACTCAGCCTTCCATCCTTCCGAGGTAGGTAAAATGAGGACCCAGATTGTGGGGACAATAAACTGACTTTGTATAAAAAAGAACACTGCTTGGGGGGGGTGGGGGGGCGAAAGCCCTACTAAGCAGGTATATACAAAAGAATGAAGACTATTGCTTAATGCATTGTAAGCCGCCCTGAGTCTCCGGAGAAGGGTGGTATATAAATTGAACCAACCAACCAACCAACCAACCAACCAACCAACCAACCAACCAACCAACCAACCAACCAACCAACCAACCAACCAACCAACCAACCAAATAAATAAATAAATAAATAAATAAATAAATAAATAAATAAATAAATAAATAAATAAATAAATAAATAAATAAATAAATAAATAAATAAATAAATAAATAAATAAATAAATGTGTATTTTCTAAAACTAGCTAATGACACCACTTTTTTTGGGGAGATTAAGATTATATATCAAAAGAAAGATAATTGAATTAAGAACGTAATGCAATAGCTTTTATGAAGGATTTGCTATTAGAATAGCAGTTACAGTATAAAGAAGAAAAGTGAAACATGTAGAAAAAATGAGATATACAAAAATGATAACCATAGAAAAAATTATCACTATATCAGTTAATATTTTGTTGGGTAAAACCTTTAGCATGAATGACGGTCTTATAACATCTTCCCATGGAGTGAACCAAGTCTTTTAGTTCTGCAGCTGTTATCATGTGAAACCAAGATTGAATGATTGCTTCTATGGTTTTATTGCTGGGTCGCTTCTGACTAACAAGTTTCTTTAGTCAGCTCCATAGAGTGAGTTTCAATTGGGTTAAGATCTGGGCTATTCCCAGGCCATTCCAGCAGTAGAATAGGATTATCTTGAAATTTCCCAAAAAAAGTTTTCCCAAAAGATTTTCACAATTCTGTCCGCTACTAAATAAGCAGAAGCACAGAATCAAGACCACGTGAATTATTAGTTCCGCTTTACAAAACCCTAGTAAAACCACACCTGGAATACTGCAAACATGTTGTGGGATTGTGATAATGCACAAAAAATATGGGACATGGTGTTCAGAGAAATTAGAGCACTTTTGAATATAAATTTAGATATGTACTGAGAACTGGATTACTGTTGCTGGTGGAAAAACGGAATATAAATGAAACAAACAAAAGAAATTGATTGTAAATTTGATAATGGCAGCTAGCTTAGTGATGACTAAACATTGGGGACGAATTTGGGATATTCAAAGAAATGAATGGTATAATGAAATTTGGAGTATGGCAACAAATGATAAATTAACAAGATAAATTAAATTTTAAAAAGGGATGATTATAATGAAATATGGGGGATTTTATAAAACCAGTGTTGGTGGAAAACAAAGGGAATAAACCTACTCAAGAATATATGTTGTTTTGGAGGGGATAAGGGCACAATTGGAATATATTCAGAAGTGGGTTTCAGCAGGTTCTGACCAATTCTGGAGAACCGGTAGCGGAAATTTTGAGTAGTTCGGAGAACCGGTAGTAGAAATTCTGACTGGCCCCACCCCTATCTATTCTCTGCCTCCCAAGTACCACCTGATCGGGAGGAAATGGGGATTTTGCAGTAACCTTTCCCTGGATTGGGGATGGAATGGAGATTTTACAGGAACCTTCCCCTGGAGTGGGATGGGAATGGAGATTTTACAGTATCCTTCCCCTGTCATGCCCAACAAGCCACACCCATCAAGCCATGCCACATTCAACAAGCCACCACACATCAAGCCATGCCACACTCACCAAACCACACCCACAGAACTGGTAGTAAAAAGTTTTGAAACCCACCACTGAATATATTGTATATCTTTTAGTTGTTATAGAAGACGAAATATAAGGGGGGAAATTAATTATACTGCTTACAAATGTACCCGCACACTGTAAGGCACACAGGCTTAATTTCTCTTCCATGGAAGGGCAAACAAGATTTTTTAAAAAATTTGATTTATATGCCACTCTTCTTCGGAGACTCAGGGTGGCTTGCAATGCGTTAAGCAATAGCCTTCCTACTTTTGTATATTTTATACAAAGTCAGCTTATTGCCCCCACAAATTGGGTCCTCAATTTACCTACCTTAGAAAGGATGGAAGGCTGAGTCAACCTTGAGCCTGGGGAGATTCGAACTTACAGTAATTCTATAAACTTACACATTTTCTCAGGTTAACGTCCATCACTGAAGGCATCTTTGGATGTTCATTGTGGATATAATTGTTGGCTGCATTCATATGCATGAACTGGACCTGAAATCTATATATATATAAAAGCCAAATACCACTCACCCATCATGAAATCTCTAGAATGGTAAAGCCTACAAATTTGAAAGTTGGAACCTATGTTCCTCTTGGCTTCTAGGTGCTTGCTAAGAAAGGATTTTTCAAAATGACCCTCAGATCATTAGTATTTCATATACAGTATTATATTCACCCACTCTGATGCTAAAGAGTTAGACATTCTACTCCCCCTTCCCACCTGAAAGGAACTCTGTCCCAACTGCCAGTTGCTGTATATTAACACACTTTGATGCTACCCCTTCGCTAAACCAGGCGTAGGCGTGGCTAGTGTGTGACTTCTCCGGCTTGTGGGCTGGAACAGTCTACCCCACCTCCCCCTCTGTTCCAACTGCCAGTTGCCTTATATTAACATGCTCTGATGCTACGGAGTTACACATCGTACATTAAGTTTCAGGCTTTAAGTGTCAATTTATGACACCCAATCACATAGTTTTGTAGTGAAGCACGGGCGTCCAGCTAGTTCTTTATAAAAGTGGCTAATCCCATTATGAGCCATTGTCCTTTTTCTTGGACCAGAGAAGGATGATGTTCTGCATAAGCTAAAACTGGAACTGAACCCCCAAGTGGCTCATGTCCCTGATTATAATAGGCTAAAAGACCATAAGAATCTTTCACCTGATTTTAATCGATTGTGACAATCATGTATTTTGAGGCAGCTGAGTGAGGATAATGCCTTGCATACTATGCGAATAAATTGGATTTTCCCAGAAAACTATCAGGAGCTCCTTGAGGAGAATGCAAACACACAACCTCCTAACTGCAGGAGGTGGTTACTAGTAGGGAGTGACTATGGAGATTCTCAGTCATCCAGGTCATTAGTTCAATTCATGAGGGTGAAGATCTCTTCCTGACTTCTTGCCAAATAATTGCTACTACAGCGTGGCATTTGGAAGATATCAGCCTGGCAATTCTCCAAGGCTGATAATGGTCTGTAGTTGTGAAATCTCATGAAAGACTGCTTGCCGGGACTTTGCTGGAGAGGAATTCCCTTTAATCTAAATAAAAGAGGTTTTATCAGGATGAGGAGTCTGCTTCATGCTCTAGGTCAGAAAAGCCCACTTCCCAGGCTTCAGTTACTTCCCTGGCTGTTTTTGTGCCTGCTCATCCAACAATTGTAGCAGCTGCAAAATTGAATGTGTGTCCTTGGGCCAATTAGCAAATGCACTAATCTGAAATTGTTCTAAGAAGAAGAAAAAAAAACTTTGAAGACCATTGAGAGAGAAACTGAAAGTGGGACTTTTTCCATTCCTCCATTTTTTTTAGAGGTGTGTTGTTTGATCTCCAAGATACATCACATTTGATGGTTATCATAACTTCTTTGGCCAGTTTCTAAAAACATGGCTAAACAATACATTTAGCACAATCCACAACAGTATGTAAAGTAGGCACCAGGAATATGCATCCCTCTTATCCATCTTTGCGAAACAGGCAGGCTTCTTCTGCATTGAGAAAGTATGAGAAAGTGGCCAAGAATTCTGCTAATGTAGGCTGTAATAGGTTTTTCATACTACAGCAGATTACCTGCTGGAATGTATATCTGTCTTTCTCCCTTGAAGACCCAAAGATTAGTAGCATCTATGGAAAGAAGGTTGTATTTTTTTGCGTGTGGAGTTTTTTTTCCAGAGTGGAAGAGGTTCGAGGTTTTATTTGTGAAGGAAGAACAGTTTGCATCTCTTTGTGCTATTATTTTTCAATTAAAATATGGATTAAATTCCACATAACGTTTTTTCATCTCGCTGGAGGAGATGAAGTTCCTTGGGGGGGGGGGATTAAAACATAACGAACAATGTCCCAAACCATTCTTTTATTTCTTACCCTGAGAATAAATGAAATCTCATGGAAAGAAGGAAAATAAAGAGAGGGGAGGGGAGGAAGGGAGGGAGGGGAGGGAGGGAGGAAGGAAGGAAAAAAGAAGAGAAAAAGAAAGAAAGAAAGAAAGAAAGAAAGAAAGAAAGAAAGAAAGAAAGAAAGAAAGAAGATGGGAGGGAAGAAAGGAGGAAGGAAGGAAGGAAAGAAGGAAGGAAGGAAGGAAGGGGAGGAGGAAGGAAGGAAGGAAGAAAGAAAGAAGGAAGGGGAGGAGGAAGGAAGGAAGGAAGGAAGAAAGAAAGAAAGAAAGAAAGAAAGAAAGAAAGAAGGAAGGAAGGAAGAAGGAAGGAAGGAAGGAAAGAAGAAGAAAGAAAGAAAGACAGACAGACAGACAGACAGAAAGAAAGAATGAGTTTAATTCCTTGTTATTCTGGATGGTTTGGGATGTCTTAGAGAGTTGAAACACCAAATGGTATATTTGTATGTCTCTCCTGAGGCAGGCTCACCAACTATTGACAGTTGGAAGAGTCACGATCTTCGAGACCAAAATTTAGCAATTCATCATGTCAGGGAATGAGAAGAACCGTTCTGACTTCCAGGATTGATCTGAAAGCCCACAGGGCACAAGGGCAGGTCATAAAACTTCAGAGTTCCTGTTAATCTTGTTTTTTCTGTAATAAAGGCTGATCTCCCTGATCTCATGGTTAAAATGCTGAGCATGTTTCCTGCCTGGCACATACACACCAAAATCACGTTTCTATTGCAACGTCTAGAAACTTTTCCCTTCCCCAGTTGAAAAGGACAAGTTATGTGGCGAAAGGAATAGTTACAGAGCGCTTTGGAGAAGTGGAAAATACACCATGTAAACAGCGCCCATAATTCTTGAATAAATGTTTGTTGCACCCCTAATTGCCAGGGTGCTCCAGATAGACAGGTTAAATTGATGGCTTGTTAGTGTGGACTGGCCCCTTTGAGAGTCGTTCTTGGAATGATTGATTTACAATAAAATGGCTCCTGGTGGGTTCGTGCAGGTGGAACTGATTCAAATCGATTCCACGAAAGCTGGCTAATCAGCTGTTTAAGCTGGCAGAGGGCTCAATGATAGAAACAGCCAAGCCATCATTTTCTGTCTGGCTTTACAAATTAGTTCGTTCTACTTATCCTGCTCCCCATCAATACGGATGCGAGCAGCTGATGGCAAGAAGCACAGGGCTACCATATCTGGTGGTAGGCAACCAAATAGATGGGAGCAAGGAACTTTCATGTCTCTTTGCTGTCATTATTTAGACACCTCTTAGATTTTTAAAATTTAATTGCCCTAGCCAAGTAAAAGCCATACTGTATGTAACAATTACATGTAGCTCAAAAGCAGTCCAGAGACTTACAACAGGGCTACCGTATTTGGGCTGCTAAAATATGGACCATCACGAAACGGTTAGTCTAGTGAAGAGAAGGACCAGGGGAGACATGAGAGCAATCTTCCAATATTAGAGGGGCTGTCACAGAGAGGAAGGGGACAAGCTATTTTCCAAAGCACCTGAAAGCCAGACAAGGAATAATGGATGGAAACTGATCAAGGAGAGATTCAACTAAGAAATAAGGAGAAATTTTCTGACAGTGAGAACAATCAACCCATGAAACAGAAGTTGCCTTCGGAAGTTGTGGGAATTTCATCCCTGGAGGCTTTCAAGAAGAGACTGGACTGCCATCTTTCAGAAATGGTGTAGGATCTCCTGCTTGGACAGGAGGTTGGACAGGAGGTCCAATTCTGTTAAGATGTTAAAGGTAAGAAAGAGATAATGTTCTGTGCTGCCACTTGATAGTTGTCTGAATCTTCATAGCCCAGCTATGGTAGCCCTAAAGACATGGGGGGGTCTCCATTGTTCCAGAACTGCTGTGTAAGACTGACAACCAGATTCAAGGAAGAAAGAGAAGGCATTGTATGAATTTCACTAAGTGTATTTTCCCAGAAACAAACTAAATGCTCATGCCCTGTTACTTTTGTCAATTTCTAGACAAATGTGCTTCAGACAAGCATAATTGTCATGTAACTTACAGCACATACAGGAGGAAAAAAGGGATTAGTCAGAAACAGAACATAGAATAATAGGTTTCGAAAGCACCTTGGAGGACTTCTAGTTCAACCCTTTGTTCAAGCAATTGTCCCAAACAAATGGCTGGCCAATCTCTTCTTGAAAGCTTCCAGTGAGGGAGCACCCACAACTTCTGAAGGCAACTTCTGTTCCACTGGTTAATTATTCCGTCAGGAAATTTCTCCTTGATAAATTTCAGTGGTGAAATGTAAAATTTGTTTCTACCGGTTCTGTGGGCATGGCTTGGTGAGAGTGGGGTAATTTGACTGAGTGGGCTTGGCCAACTTTTTTTTTAAAAAAAAACTTTTAAAACCAGTTTTTCTACAACCTCTTCGGCTGAAGGGGTTGTAAAAAAACGCTTTTAAAGCCTCTGATAATCCCAGCTGACTTGCCTGATCGGCAGAGGCTTCCTTCCTTCCTTCCTTCCTTCCTTCCTTCCTTCCTTCCTTCCTTCCTTCCTTCCTTCCTTCCTTCCTTCCTTTCTGCCTCTGACAATCCCAGCTGACTTGCCTGATCAGCAGAGTCTTTTTTGCCTTTAAAATTTTTTTTTTCTATAACCTCTTCAGCGGAAGAGGTTGTAGAAAAAATGCTTTTAAAAATAAAAAAAAAATCCTCTGATGATTGCGTAGCTCAGCTGGGCAATTGGGGGGGGGGCAGGGATTTTTGCTACCGGTTCTCCGAACCACCTGCCTCTATTGCTACCGGATCAGGCGATCCGGTCCGAACCAGGAGCATTTCACCCCTGATAAATTTCCATCCGTTAGTTCTTGTCTGTCTTCAGGTGCTTAGGAAAATAGGTTGACTCTGTGGCAGCCCCTCAAGTATTGGAATCCTTCTATCTGTCAGGGTTCCAAGTAGCACACCCAATAAAATCAAACTCCAAGGCTTGAATTTCCTCAAAGTTAAATTTTATGAGAGATGTCATATTGGTATCTCTGGGAAAACCCAAATCTGAGAGGTTCTGGGTTTTTCTCACCCAAAAGAAAGTTCAAGTCCTTGCCCTTCACCCATATGTCCATCACACGAACCAATCAGGTACCCTCCAGAACAGAAGATACCTCCTCATTCAAAGCACAACAGCCTTGACTTTCTATAAAGAATATTATTTTGACTACATATTATCTTCACTCCATACAATCCCCCCTCCCAGTTTCTCACAGTAGAATTTCTGGCGGGCCTGAAGGCTCAAAGGTGAAAAGATGGCTTCCAGGTCTGCAACTGCCATGTCTCCTCTGGTCCTTCTCTTCACTAGACTAGCTATGCCCATTTCCTGCAACTGTTCTTCCCATATTTTATCTTCCTGTCGCCTGATCATCTTTGTTGCTCTTCTCTGCACTCTTTCTAGACTCTTACATGTTAAAGTATGTTTTGAACCATATTGAGAGATAAATAACAATCCACATTGTTATTCCTTTCTCTCCTTTTATGTAACAGAATCGCAACGTTAACATCATGTTTAATTATTTCTAGAAATATCTGATGTGACCAGAGTTTCAGCTTGATTGAATCATCCAGATTTCAAAATAAAGCTAAAACAAGGTTTAGCTTTATTTAGTGTTCTCAAATCCTGACCTAGGAGAACTCGGTTTCTGTCTCAGATTGATATAATTCAGGGAAGGTTGAGTTATTCCTTTTCGCTGTCTGCCAAAACCAACTGAATTGTGTGCTTCCTTTTGAGATGTGGACTGCTCACTGCAAATCGAAACAATCAGCAGGGAAGTCACTTCATAACCTGCTGTTGATGGGCATTCTCTAGAGGTGAGATAAGCTACAAGATTTGGATGTAGAACAAGATGTGTTCCTTCAAGATAAGATATGTGATTGAGAAGGAGCAAAATTTCACACCAACGGAGACCGAGGGGCCATTCCCTATCACAGAGTTCTGGTTCTCAGAGAAGAAGCTTTCCACAAATATATCAAATGCATTAAAAATAATCATGTCCAGTGCCTTAGAACTTTGACATGGAGACACCCCAGATAATTGTCATTGGGAAGAAGACTATGGAAAGCAATTTGGACTCAGAATTCTGCAGGGATTATTTTGATCCTGGTTTAAGCTTCATATTTATTCGGATCAACCCTCTCACAGGCCGGCTGCACAGATAAATTCATTCAAAATTTAATAAGCACAAAATCACAAAAACACACAAAGAGACCAAGTTTGAGCTAGTGGTTAACGTACAAGGCTAGAAAGTGGGAAGTGTTGTGATCCTGACTCCCGAACCTGACCTAACAGAGGAAGAGGACAAAGAAGGTGATGGGAAGGAACTGACAAGGCCTCCCTCTCCAGGACCCTCCTTTCTGGCAATGCCTCAGGTTCCATCTGAAGGCCAGGAGGAACAGCCTGGGATGTGCCATGAGGAAGGCATATCGGAGCACCAATTGATAGGCAGCAAGGATGATGAATCCTGAATTGATCCCAGGCAGCGTTGGAGGAAGAAGCGTGCACAGCAACGGAAGAGGCATGGGAGAGTTAGAGATTGAGCTGAGTCCTGGAGCCATGCCCCACCAGGAATAAAAGTGGGTGGGATTGCTCTTCAGGCTTTGTGACGGACAAAGTTAAACCCTGAAAGTCATATCGTGATCTCTGAAATTCGGCTTGGATATATTTTGGACTGAACATTGACTAAACTCTTGTCTCTTGGATAATTTGTTGCTCCTGGAACAGACTGAAGATAAGTCCTCTTCTGCTTTATGGGAGTGAAAACTATCTTGGCAGGCATTCGGCAGTTTGCTGCCAAAACCTTGGTCTGCTAAAAATTCTAATCTGTTTGCCTAATAAAAAATTGGCAGGTGTGCTTGGTATTACATTTGCCTGTGTGAGGAAGGGGGACAGAATAGGAAGTGTGGTGAGCTCTACTCCTGCCTTAGCCATGAAAGCCAACTGTGTGACTTAAAACCGGCCACACTCTCTCAGCCCAACCCACTTTTCAAGATTGTTGTTGTTGTGGGGGAAATTGGGGCAGGAACAGGGGTGGGATTCAGCAGGTTTGGATCAGTTTGGGAGAACCGGATGCTAATTTTACATCTGGTTCACCGAACCGGTAGTTACAAGGACTGGCTGGCCCCGCCCACCCCACCTACCCCTCCCAAGAATCTCCATATGGCCCATTTTGGATGCCAGGTAAGTGCAGTGCCTGCACGGAGGCTCTGAGGGGGGGGCAAAAAATGGGCCTCCTGGAAGTTCCGGAAGTGGGCCTGTTTTCACCCTCCTGGAGGCCCAAAGAAAGCCTCCAGCGCCTGGGGAGGGCTAAAACACCCCCCTCCCACATACACACTGTGGTGCAGGAGGCTGAGAAGGCTACGCCCACCATGTCCATGCCCACCCAGCAACCGGGCAAAGAATCAGTTGCTAAAATTTTTGAAACCCACCCCTGGGTTGGATATGTTCACCCCTTGAGTTATTTATAAACACAATAAAGGCAAGATACAAATAAACAATAAAATAAATAAAAATAAGAAATTAGCCTGCGCCAGCAGAAGAGGCATGTGGCAGGCCACATTGATTGAGGAATTCCAGCTGGCTGGGTCCAGGAAAAGACCCTTTTCTGCTCTGGCCCCACTCTCTGAAGTGTTGTGTCTCCTGAAGTGACATCCACACATTCTGGTCTTTTAAGAGGTCTTCAAGACTTGGCTGTGCCAATTGGCCTGGGTGATTGATACCCTAAAAATGCTTAATGGATTACACAGGCCCCATCTCTTCCTTGTGTGTACTCTTGTTCTCTTCCTCTCCATCTTGGTCAATTGAATTTTAACTGAAATTTAAATTTATGGTTTTTATTTATTGTTTTATCATCATCACCATCACCATCCTAGCCCTTGTCTGTCCATGGAAGGATGAAGGCCTCTTCCTCATGTTTCCAACCCATATGGTCCTGAGCTTCCTTTGGCCAATTGGGCCCGCCATACTTGCTGATGTTGTCCATCCATCTTGTTTTAGGTCTCTTTCATGGACGCTTTTTGTTAAGTATATTATTTGAGTTACACCCAAAGTTGTGGCTTATAAAGCAGAGTATCATTAGAGTTTTACGCATGGAAACATTTTTAGAGTAATTGTTAACAACATATAGACAAACTGGGTTTTATAGTATTTTATATTTAGAGAAAAGGAAAATCATAGTCCTTTAACAATCCAAGTCTTAGCCATATAAAGTGCAATATAAGATCAATCCAGGGATATAAAATCTCCTTACCAGTTTGTAGAAAAATACAAGGAACAATCAGGAACAATATAAAAACATTTCAGTAAATATCAGAAAGCAGTAAATAAATACCGTATTTTCCGGCGTATAAGACGACTGGGCGTATAAGACGGCCCTCCTCAGAGCCATTTAAGGCTCGTCAGAGCCTTATGGGCTGGTCTGCCTGGTTACAGGAGAATGAGACCCGGCGTATAAGATGACCCCCGACTTTTGAGAAGATTTTTGTGTGTTAGAAAGTAGTCTTATATGCAGGAAAATACAGTAATTATGATCAAACAGTTGACCATAGAGAGATCAAAAAGGGTTACAGCGTAGCAGCAGGTAAAATGGTGTAGTGTCCACACTAACCATAATTTAGCTCTCCTTAAATACATTGGCTACAGAGCTCAGCCAATCAGGATGCAGAATGACTCAGCACAATTCTTAAAGCTACAAAATACATTCACATAATACAAACATACAATGTTGGCTTATATATTTCCTGGCCAACCAATTAGGCAATAACCATTTCCTAACATACTCCCCTTTGGACAGGACAATATATAATGGTTCACAATCTTAACCCATAACTCTGACAACATGCCCTATGTTTGATCGCACCCTGAGCTTTGGTAAAATTGTCAGCAAGATTGTTCCCCAACATACAGTATTCCAATTTTATCATATTACTCTGTATACTCTGCCATACATTTAAGCATCTAATGTCAGTATATTTAGACCTCATCTTCACAGCCAAATTAGTTGCCATTTTTATAGCAGCTTGGTTGTCTTCAAAAACTACAGTTGGATAATTCAGTTAAGCCGATATCTATCTTTAATTGTTTGTAATATATTAAGTCTGTGCACATTAGCGACAAACAAGAAAATTCGGCCTCCATGGTGGATAAACTAATATGCTTCTGCCTGATCGATTTCCATCCAATTAACGAATTCCCTAACATTATCACAGTACCTGATGTAGATTTTCTTGTAGATAAATCAGTAATGAAACTAGCATCAGCATATGCAGTCAGTATCAGATCACAGTTAGGTTCTAAATATAACGTGTAATGCATTGTTAGTTTTAAGTATCTTAATATTCGCTTTGCAGCTTTCCAATGCCTCTCTGTTGGTTCTGCGTTATATCTTGCTAATTGATTAACACAATAGGAAATATCTGATCTCGACCAATTACTGATATATAATAGACTTCCTATTAAAGATTGTCAAATCTCTTTGCTAAATACAGGACTTTGTATATTTCCATGTTTGAAATCCTGACTCATAGGCATTTTTGCTGGTTTACATAACTCCATATTATAGCGCTTTAACACTTGGCTAATCTTGCTAGATTGACACAGTTTATACCTTCTAGCAGTTCTTATAATTTCAAGACCTAAATAATGTCTAATATTACCTAGATTTCTTATCCTAAACTTACCCTGTAACAAATTAATAATTTCTATTGCTTCCTGTTCAGTCTTCATTACGATAGCAATGTCACCTGTAAACAAGAGTAAAAATGAAATCAAACCATTTTTTCCCCGTTTAAAGAGACATTTGTCTGCTACACCTTCCTTAAACACCGTAGTATTCCGTTCTTTCACTATACATTTATTCCACTCAAACCCTGATTGCTTCAAACCATAAAGGCTCTTTTTTAATTTCCAGCAATCAGTTCGCTCATCCGTTCTTATACCTAACGGCTTCTTCATATAAATGTTGGGACATAAAGGTGCATGTAAATATGCTGTCTCAACATCTATATGAGTAATCTGATAGTTATTCTTCACTGCCCACACTAGCATTTTTCTCAATGTGGTTGCTCTTAAACTGGGAGCAAAAACTTCATCATAGTCTCTTTCAGACTGCGCGAAACCTTGAGTGACTAAATGTGCTTATGGGTTACAGTTCCATCAACACTGTCTTTAACTTCTAAATCCATTTACAACCTATTAACCTTTCTCCTGGTGGTAACTGAACATTTTCATAAATATCTAACTCTGTTAAAGATTTGAGTTCTCTATTCATAGCCTCCTTCCATGCCATGCAATCCTTTTCAGGATATATTTTGATATCATCATAATTGGAAGGTTCTACATTTACTTGACAAATCACATTTGCTTGATATCTGTCGGATGGATTTCTTACCCGAGTAGATCTTCTAGGCAATACAGGACTCATAACTGGTATTTCATCTGACTCTCCCCTATACCACCACCACCTCCTCCTCCTCCTCCTCCTCCTCCTTCTGCTTCTTTTACAGTAGATTCTACATCATCTATATCATCTTTATCAGGGTATTATTGAACATTTGATTATCAATAATAACATTATCATCATTTCCGCAATCAGCACTTTTGATCAAGTGGGATCCATTCTGTAATTGCCTTGGTTCCACCTGCCGTCAGTTCTTGCTCTGTGACCAGCCCGTTTCCATTTCTATCCTTTTACTCTGTTGATGGTCTCAGATACTTTCATTTGCTCTCTAATCCATGTGCTGGTCTTTCTGTCTTGTCTTGTAATGTTGAGTGTGTATCTTTCCATGGCTCTTTGCATCACTCGTAGCTTTCATGTCAATTGTGAGATTAGTGTCCATGTTTCACTGGCATATGTTAGAGCAGGTAGCACACACCAATCGAAAACTTTTCTCTTCAGGCATAGGGGGAGGTTGTTCTTGAAAATTATGCTTAGCTTGCCAAATGCTTGCCACCCACATTTAACACGACATTCAATGTCCTTTATTGTATCACCTTTCATTGAGATCTATTGGCCAAGCTATATGTAGTGGTCTACTACATCTAGTTCTTTTCCAGATTAAAAAAAAATAGTTCTTTCTTTGGTGAATTTATTAAATGTAATTATTCATGTTTTATATAGTATTTTTATTGAATGATTGTAAGCCACTTAGAGTCGCCTTGCTAAAAAAAAGAATAAATATAAATATTTAATACATAGATGAATAAATATGGCCACGAAAATCCTTTTGCCCCATTTGTGGGCTTTAACATAAAAGAGTGTAAAAGTTATACATACTCTATCCCCGTGATGGCGGGAGGCTCTGCCCACTGATCCCGATGTCATCAGGAAGCTTCTGTGCATATGCGTGGCCCCGTTGTGAACCAATAGTAAAGGTAAGTAGAACCCACCCCTGGGTGGAGAGCATGCAGGAGACTCACGTACAGGCATGGGTGGTGCAGGGAGTGGGAGGGTCATGCGTGCATGCACAGAGGGTGGGGCACACGTGGGGGGTTGCACGAGCATGCATAGGGGTGATGCATACAGGGTGGTCATGCACGCATTGCATTATGGGTGTGCACACGTTCACGAGGGCTTTTGGCATGTAACATCAAAAAGGTTAGCCATCACCGCTCTATCCTATTCTGCAGTGCTTTTGGTACACCTAGTTTTGTTCCCGCGAAGTGCCTAGATTCAGTATTGAAAGATAATAATGACAGTGATTACACTGCATTTCCACAGGTTAATTAAAGAAACTCGGTGTGTAAGTTCAGGACTCTCTTTAAACTAATTAATTAAAAAAAAACTGTATCATTTTACTACTAGAAAGTGAGACATCAATAATCATGGATTTTGGATGGCTAAATTTCTCTGCTCTTAGTATGACCCTTGTAATCTACCTATAGACTCAGAAGCAAATGGGAATATTTCCAATTAATGTGTATGGCACGCAGCCTTGTGTTTATAATGAGAATGCACAATTTCTGGTTTTTTAGAGGGTATCCCAATAAGTAGTTGGCAGTTCAGCGGTTTGAATCCCTAGAGCTGCGTAAAAGGGTGAGCTCCCGTTCCTTGTCCCAGCTTCTGCCAACCTAGCAGTTCGAAAGCAGGTAAAAAATGCAAGTAGAAAAACAGGGACCACCTTTGGTGGGAAGGTAACAGCGTTCTGTGCGCCTTTGGCGTTGAGTCATGCCGGCCACATGACCATGGAGACATGTTTGGACAGTGCTGGCTCTCTGGCTTTGAAACAGAGATGAGCACCGCCCCCTAGATTTGGGAACAACTAGCACATATTTGCGAGGGGAACCTTTACCTTTAATTAAGTGACATGAATGTGTTTTTTCTCTAATTGTGGATTTCCTTCCATTTCTGTAGGATAAAATGGAGCGTGGGGTCCTTGGTGCTCTCTGAGCTTGGTGGTTTTCTTACAGATGTTTCCTTACCTAGTTGAGTAATGAAACATTTCCACCAAGCTCAGAGAGCCCCCAGCACCCCCCAGTTCAACCATGAGCTACAAATATTTTCTTCTGTCAGTTTAACAGGGAAGACGGGCAGTTAAGAAATATGAAATATAAAAATAAACTAATGGAGTATTTGGTTTGGAGACTACAAGGACATTTTTATTCCGGGAGGCTAAACTGGAAAGTTGAAAAGACAACTCAGAAGTAAGCAATGGTAAACAATATCCACATTGTGCCTCCTTGTCTGTCATAACTAAGAACCTGGGCATAAAGTTTATTTGGAATCGAGACTTTGCTTAAGTTTGGACTTGCCTCATTTTCAGATGGCCAAACTGGGACAGGATTTTAGGAGAACATTAGTGGCATCCACTGGCATCCAAAATACAGGTAGTCCTTGACTTACAACCATTCATTTAATATGATCATTAAATGAATTACAGAGTTGTTAAGCAAATCCAGCTCTCCCTGTTGAGTTTGTTCATTGGGAGCTGGCTGGGAAGGTTTGCAAACTTGCAAATGGGATACCAGGACTTTGTAGAATAGAATAGAATAGAATAGAATAGAATAGAATAGAATAGAATAGAATAGAATAGAATAGAATAGAATAGAATAGAATAGAATAGAATAGAATAGAAAATATGGAATGGAATGGAGAATAGAATAGAATAGAATAGAATAGAATAGAATAGAATAGAATAGAATAGAATAGAATTCTTTATTGGTCAAGTGTGATTGGGAATTTGCATACGCTCTCCTCTCCTCCTGAAAAAGCACCTTTGGGACAACCACGACCTAGATGACTGAGAATCTCTACAGACATATTGCCCCATACTTTGGGCAGAAGTAGGATTCAGCTGGTTCTGTCTAATTCAGGCGAACCGGTAGTGGCAACTGTGGCAGGCTCCGTCCACCCGCCCGGACGTAATGCGCGAGCATCTGTGCATATGCGGAAGGCCTCAATAAAATTGCATGATTATGTTCTTCTCAGTTATATCTCTCCAGAACACAGATGAAATACCACCTTTTGAATTTGGTCGCCAACAAAACGTGTGTGCTCACATTTGCGAACCGGTAGGGAAGGTAACTGAATCCCACCCCTGACTTTGGGGAAGAAACCCTGAGATGGGTATGAAAATACCCCTAAGAATTGTAGGAGTTGGTACATTCCAGTGATTCTCTGCCTACCCAGATTCCCGTAATGAACTTTTCAGACTGAAGAAGTTGCTTGGATGGGCAGTGAAACGTCTCAAACCAACAAGAGAAGGAAGTCCAATTGCAAGGACTCAACCTCCAGACAATTCTATCTGGATGACTGAGAATCTTCATTGATTTAAATCAGGTTAGTTATCTGAATGGTAGACCCAAGGCTATAGGCTAGCTAGTCTGTAGGATTAAAAAAAAGTAATTGTGGAGAAAGACAATGGCAAATGAGAGCGTAAAATATTTCTGTAAAAAAAACAACGAGCTTGCAAAAAATATGCTTACAACTGAACACCCCCCTTTTTTTTAATAATTAGCAAAGATTTAGCCTTATTATCTGCACAATTTTTATATAATCATAAAGCAATGACAAGCCCAACTGGGTTATATTACTTCCATGCGAAAGGCAAACACAATGTGCAAATTATACAGTGTAAATTACACCAGGACTTTTACAAGGGACTTTTGATTATGAACTCAACGAAATCGCATGATTATGTCCTTATCTGCTATATCTCTCCAGAAACACAGATAAAATACCACCTTTTGAATTTGGTCTCCAACAGAACGGCCTCTGCTAGAAAAAAATAGCACATTGTTAGGGATTGACTTAGAGCTGATCTTAGCTGATGCTGAAAGAGGAAAGCAAAATTGGACAAAGTTGGTCTTGGCCTAAAATCCTAGATCCGTGATGGCAAACCTATGGCACGCATGCCACAGATGGCCCACGTAACCATATCAGTGGGCACGCCAGCTGATCTCTGGCATGCATGCGCACGCCAGCCAGCTGATTTTTGGACCTTCTTGGTCCACCAGAAGTAGGGAAACAAGCTGTTTCCTGCCTCCAGAAGGGCTGGGGAGGGGGGAGGCCCGTTTTTCTTTCTTACCTGGCTCCAGATCCTGTCTACGCATCTGCGGAGGGCAAAAACAGCCTTTCCCACTCCCTCGGAGGCCCTCCAAAGGCCTGAAATGGCCCATTTCCCAACTCCCAGTGGGACAGGAAGTGACTTTTTTGCTGTCCCCAGCCTCCAGAGACTCCTAGTGCACCAGCCAGCTGGTCTTTGTGCACGGATGCAGGAAACCTGGTCTTCCGGTTTCTGGCATGCATGCGCATGTGAAAACTAGCTGCTTAGTTAGTTAAGCACTCGATACCAAAAAGGTTTGCCAACACTGATATAGGGTTTCCTACTTGTGCAGAGGGTTGAATTCAGAGGTGGGTTTCAGCAGGCTCTGACCAGTTCTGGAGTATCGGTAGCAGAAATTTTGAGTAGTTCAGAGAACCGGTAAATACCACCTCTGACTGGCCCCGCCGCCATCTATTCTCTGCCTCCCGAGTCCCAGCTGATCAGGAGGAAATGGAGATTTTGCAGTATCCTTCCCCTGAAATGCCCACCAAGCCACGCCCACCAAGCCATGCCACGCCCACCAAGCCACGCCCACGAAACCGGAAGTAAAAAATTTTGAAACCCACCACTGGTTGGATTAGATAGAAGACCTCCAAGGTTCCTTCCTCCTGTTCTTCTGTCATTTTATTTATCTGCAATGCCTTAATTTCAAGATATGCTCCATAAAACTGAATGAAAGAGCAGACTTCTGAATACATTTTAAAGGATTGTCCTATAAAACAAAAACAACTTTATTATACAAGCATAGAGAACAAACTCTAGCTCAGAGACGGAAGCGATCTTCTCAATACCGCAAATGAAACGGGGGGGGGGGGGGGGACGGATGGACAGATGATGAAGTAAGAAACTCTTCTGTGGTTCCCAAATGACAGCTTGATCTCTGTCAGCAATTTCTTTGAGATGATCTGGTTGAAACCTTAAACTACTGCAAAAAATAGTGGTTCTTCACAATCATAAAATTAAAAAAAAAACTGTTGAGCAAACAGCCAAAGAGGGTTTGAAAAAAGACAGATATTAATAAGGAGGAAAATCTCAGCTTAAGGTGTCATTAACACAAACCTGAATCCATCCTGGAATCTTGCAAGATCAGGCGAAATGAAGAAAATAGATATTTCAGAACCCCCAGCCTGTACGTTCAAGCTGAGAATTTAATTGCTCTGTTACCCATTGTTTATACTCATTTAATTGAGACTCTGAAGTGAAAGGGAACAATTAGAAGAGAAAGTTAGTGGGCAGCCCAACAAGAGACTCAAAAAAAAAAAAAAAATTAAAATCCTTCGGGTCTTCAAGGTGGGAAGCAGAACCATTGTTAGCAATCAATACAACTGTTGCAGCTTTTTTATTAAATCCAGTCCCGGCAATCTTTGCTTGCAATTTTAAAAGTTGCCAGTCTTATAAAGTGAACTCTTAGGAAACAGAGGCTGAAAAAGCAATCAAGGTGAAATGCTTCCCGCTTGAGTATATTCTAAGAAAGCTATGGCCATCAACAAAATACTAATCAAATGACATCCTATTCACCCAAGTGAAGATAAATCCAAAGGGCAACGGCCACAGGCCAAAGTTAGGGGAAAAAATTACAATAATTACATTTCAAAAGATACCACTGGAACTTTAGAGTATCTTCTATGCTTAGGTGCCAAATGCAGAAGTAGAATCTATGAGAATCAGGTCTACTGCTCTTTTATCAGCTTTCCCTATAGACACCTCCTCTCTAAGAGACATCTTTTTTGATCACAGTTCTTGGTTCATTTGTTTCCAACACAATTCAAGGTGCAAGTCAGTTTCTCTTTCTGAAGGCTAACTCCTCCTCCTCCTCCTCCTCCTCCTCCTCCTCCTCCTCCATCTCCTCCTCCTCCTCCGTCTCCATCTCCTCCTCCTCCTCCTCCTCCTCCTCCTTCTCCTCCTCCTTCTCCATCTCCTTCTTCTCCGTCTCCTCCTCCTCCTCCTCCTCCTCCTCCTCCTCCTCCTCCTCCTCCTCCTCCTCCTCCTCCTCCTCCACACCACATCCACATCCACATCATCAATAGTTAAGACTTTTTTTCAAAGTCCATGACTCTAAGATGCCTTCCAACTCTCTTTTGCTGTTACTGTCATTGATTTACAAGCACTGGTAGTACAAAAGGCACTGAAAAAAGTTGACTTGTGACCATTTTTCACACTTACGACTGTTACAGCAACCCCATGATCACATGCTTCCAATGTTTAACAACTGGCTCATATTTATGACATTTGCAGTGTCCCATTTTGCAACCTTCTGTCAAGCAAAGTCAAGGGGGAAGCCAGATTCCTTTAACACCCGTGATACTAACCTAACAAGAGCATTGATATTCACTTAACCACCTCACACATTTCCCTCACACATATGTGCTAGCCATTTCTGACTCTAGGGGGCGGTGCTCATCTCAGTTTCAAAGCCAAAGAGCCAGCGCTGTCTGAAGAAGTCTCTGTGGTCATGTGGCCGGCAGGACTCAATGTCAAAGGTGCACAGAACGTTGTTACCTTCCCAGCAAAGGTGGTCCCTATTTTTCTACTTGCCTTTTTTACGTGCTTTCAAACTACTAGGTTGGCAGAAGCTGGACAAGTAATGGGAGCTCAACCCATTACATGGCACTAGAGTTTTTTTTTTTAAATTTAATTTAATTTATATGCCGCCCTTCTCCAGAGACTCAGGGCGGCTTACAATGTATTAAGCAATAGCCTTCATACTTCTGTATATGCTTGCTTAGTAAGGCTTTCGGCCCTCCCCTAAGCGGTATTCTTTTTTATACCAAGTCAGCTTATTGCCCCCACAATCTGGGTCCTCATTTTACCTACCTTGAAAGGATGGAAGGCTGAGTCAACCTTGAGCCTGGTGAGATTCGAACTTGCAGTAATTGCAGGCAGCTGGTTTTACTTAACAGTACTTAACAGTACTTAGTCTGCTGCGCCACCAGGCTCTTCAAATTTGAACCACTGAACTGCCAATCTTTCGATCGACAAGCTCAGCGTCTTAGCCACTGAGCCACCAAATCCCTTTTTTAATCATTAAGCATGACTTAATATAAGAGGGAAACTGAATGGCCATTGAGGTGAAGAACTTCAAGCAGAATTCCTGGAATTCCAACTATGTTAAATGTTTACAGGTTGTCGGCCCGTGCGTCCAAAGAAAATAACACCAATTCCTGGGTAGTTGTTGATATCAGATACCCCTTGCAGTAAATAAAGGAGCAGTCACATTTAATTGGGGCCACAATGCATAATTCATGAGGCGTTCTTTGGTGATTATTTTGGCATTCATTAAGGGAGAAGAAGGCCAGTCAACTACTGGGTCGAAGGCAACTCGAGTGTTGTTGGCTTTTTTTAGTTGCGGACGCTGGTTTATTTCTAAAAAGGGGTGAGCAATTATGTAGTATGGCTAAAAAAAAAAGAGGAACGACACCCTGGGAAGAGAAAATAATGCATCCTTGGCTATTTTTTTTTTTTAAATGAGCACATTTGAACAAGACAGCACAACTTTGCGGAAACATAATCTTTTATTTTTTCAAAAAAACAACACAACACACACACACACGCACAAAACCCAGCAAACCAAGAAGTTTCCAAAGGATAAATTCTGCATTCTGTAACACTGTATCCCAGCAAGAGTTCTAAGGCTATTTTACAGATTACATTTGGGCAAACTCAGATTTCCTATCAAAAACTGTAGACATCATAATTCCTTGACAGTTGTATCTAAATAATATACATGTTTCTGGATGCTTTTTTTTTAGACTGTCATACAGGATATGTTTAGATGTATATTTGTCAAAATGATTGAAAACAAAACTTTTTTTTTTAAAGAAAAGCTGAAAGCTGTGCAATTTAAAATGGTCTACAGTCACAAGATTGGCATTTACACAATGTTGGAGAAGTTCAAATATACCCTCTGAAGATTTAATAATTAGAAAAGTATTGAATTGCACCGAGATGGACAAAATGACACTTGAATTGAAAGGACTGATGGATTTGGATTTTTACGTAATATGGGAGAAATGGTATAATTGGATCGAAAATAGAAAAAAGGGGAAATAACAGATAGTAGATTTAGTAAAATTATATAGAGTATAGGAGAACACTAGTGTGGTGATATGTAAATGGTTGCAGTCATGCAGAAGAGTTGAATAATTGTTTAATTGTTAAAATTCAATAAAATTCAATTAAAAAGAATAGAAGAATAGAATAGAATAGAATAGATTAGAATAGAATAGAATAGAATAGAATAGAATAGAATAGAATAGAATAGAATAGAATTCTTTGTTGCCCAAGTGTGATTGGATACACAAGGAATTTGTCATGGTGCATAATCAGTCTAAGATATAAATACATAGTCAGAAATAAGATTTTTGAGGGACGAAGAACAAGGTGATTTATTGTGAAAATTGTATATATAAAAATATTTCAGATCCCATTAATTTCTATTGTATCAGTAAAGGTCCATCTTTGACTGTTTTTAAGAAAAGTGTCTTCCATTTGAGGAGGAAATTATGGGTAATTCTGTACAAGTACTTTTTTTTTTTTTGGAGATAGACACATTCATAATAAAAAATAAATATCAAAAAAAAAAAAAAAGGTCTATAGTCGTTGCCTCTACAACTGTAAATGGAAAAACCTATCTCCATGGAACTGGTCCCTGGTGCCCGAAAGATTAGGGGCCATTGCACTAGAATAGGAACAATAATTATTTTCTCCTATTTAGTGGTCATGTGCACTTCTGCAGTTCAAATATGGTTGTCCAGAATAGTTCCCTTTTAACAACAACAACAACCAACAACAACCACCACCACCACCACCACCAAAAACAACAACAACAACAACAACAACAACATGGGCTTGGCTTAAGATGGGAACCATCAAGAAAGAAACTGAAGGCTTAATTCTTGCTGCTCAAGAACAAGCACTACAAACTAATGCCATGAAAGCAAAGATACAAAAATCTACTCACAACCAAACTGCTGACTTTGCAACGACAAAGTTGAAACTGTTTCACACTTAATATGTGAGTGTAGCAAAATCGCGCAAACTGATTACAAAGCATGATTGAGCTGCTAAATTAGTCCACTGGTCATTATGTAAAAAATACAACTTTCCTGTATCCAAAAAGTCATGGGAACATAAAGTGGAAAAAGTTATAGAAAATGAGAAGGTGAAGATCTTGTGGAACTTTCGAATACAGATCGATCATCATTTGGAACACAACACACCAGATATCACAGTTGTCTAAAACCAAAACATACAATTTATTGACATCGCGGTATCAGGAGATGCCAGAATCGAAGAAAAAGAACTGGAAAAAATCACAAAATGTCGCAACCTGGCCATTGAAACTACACAACTATGGATGAAACATGTAACAGTGATACCCATTGTAATCAGGGCACTTGGTACCATGTCCAAGAATTTTATAAGATATGTCAACAAATTGCAGCTTCCTGCAATAACACCAGCAGAACTGCAAAAAAACTGTGCTACTTGGAACATTGTACATCTTAAAGGTACTTCTTGATACCTAGGATGCTGGCAGCAACCCGTATCAATCATTAGCCCCAGTCAATCATATTTGTGATGTATTTTTTAATGTCCAGTTGACTGAGTTTCATGTTTAATGAATAAAGTAAATAATAATAATAACAACAACAACAACAACAATAACATCTAGCTGGGTATTAAAGATTTAATATGTAATACCTGTGTATTACAGCATTATGGTGAGCTGTCTCAAGGAAAGCCATCACATGGGGGACAAAGGAAGCAATACAGAGACACGTTGAAAGCCTCCTTCAAGTCCCTGGATATTGAAACCACCTCCTGGGAAACCTGGCACAAGATTGATCGACATGGCGCATGCTGATCCACCAAGGCTGCCAGACATCTGAGGACAGAAAAACAACCAAGGCACAAGAGAAGCAAGCACTCCGCAATGCCA
This sequence comes from Masticophis lateralis, assembly GCA_030761175.1. Lineage (NCBI taxonomy): Eukaryota > Metazoa > Chordata > Lepidosauria > Squamata > Colubridae > Masticophis > Masticophis lateralis. The sequence continues at coordinate 91,881,080 of JAUDYJ010000005.1, forward strand.
AAGCTGCAGCTACTGCAACAATGGTACCCACATATGTCTGCCCGACATGTGGCAGAACGTTTCATGTCCATATAGGCCTTACCAGCCACCTATGGACCTATCATGGTCAGCCCACCAACCAGAGGTGGGATTCACTTACTTTCCCTACTGGTTCGTAAATGTGAGCTTGTGTGCATGCGCAGTAGTCGCGCATTACATCCAGGAAGGTGGGCGGAGCCTCCCACAATCGCCGCTACCAGTTCGGGTGATCCGGAGAGAACCAGCGGAATCCCAACACTGCCCACAATCTGTTAGAAATCAAGGTCCTCTTCCAACATCATCACAGCTTTTAATATGACCAGACCTGCTTAACTGCCCCTACAGAATTGCATCATGGGTCTCTGAGAGAGTTAGACAGGCCAACCATTTAGAAGCGTGTGTAGTATGATACCAGCCAAGTTTTTGAACCATAGTACTTTATGTAGACTAAAGACTGATGGCATTTCCATAACAGTATAAATATTATTTAAATAGCAAAGCTTCTCTGTAAAAGGTTGTATTGCCATTAGCAGTTGCTTCCCCCCCCCCCACTAAACCGGCAAAGATGACATTTGTTTCCAAAAGCAATTAAATAATAAAGAGAAGCTCTCATTTCCCCTGCCTCTCATTATTCATTCTTGCTCTTATAAAATAGACAAATGCAAAAGAGAAATTTAGAGGAGGAAGGCTGCAACTCAGGATTTCCTTGCTGTAGCTGATTTTGGCAGGGCTGTAAATATTTTCAAACAAACTTAAATTAATTTAAATTAAGGAACCCACTTTCCAATTTTTCTCAGCTGTTATTTAATATCTGAGACGGAAACTTTAAAATTGAAATTAGAAGGGTTGGCAATCCTCCATGCAAATATTATTTCTTTAGCAGGGTACAATCATAATCCTGAACTATATTTTCAGGGCACAAAAACTTGTGTTGTACAGTGGGAAAATTATAAATGAGGGAAAGGAAAATTAGATTTCACATTTTTTAGAATGTCAAATGTGGAGGCTATGAGAGTCTTTGGGGGCAGAGAAGGTTGCAGATATCACTTCCACAGGTGGACAGAAATGTTTCCATTTCAATAGCTTTCTTGCAATAGCAAGAGTTCTCCACCTCTTTTTGGTGGCATCATGGTTCAGAAGGGGTATTTTGGGAGGACTTTAGATATGGAATGGGACAACTCATTGCAGCCAACTCGTCATGGCCAACTTACCACGGGACAATTTGCCAGGGGAAAATTTAACAATTCAATTTAATTATCTATCTATCTATCTATCTATATATAATGGCTGTGTGTGTGTGTGTGTGTGTGTGTGTGTGTGTGTTCTAGCATAACTCTGGAACGCCTCAAGCAATTTCAACCAAACTTGGTACACAGATGACTTACTCTCTGGAAACAAATACGGTGGGGGTAAGACACCCCTAACACCCCTCAGTGTGTGTGTTCTGTTAAGATACAGCCTATTGAGCCTTAAAATGGCTTCTACTGGACTGCCTTAAAATGGCTTCTACTGTGCAGCACAGTAGAGTTGTTATGGTAATAGCTTCACAGTACTCCACAAGGGGGCTTCCTCTGGTAAGGGGGAAAATCCAACATTAGAAATTACATTTGGTCCTGACATTTTCAACAAGGTTTTGATTATTCTTGAGAACAAATGTATGGCGAGGATCAATAAAATATTACTGCAACTCGGCCTGCCTGCACCACTATGAGACTGACACAACGTACTTCATGTAGCTTACATACGAGAAAAGAACTATAACATCGAACGGCTTAGTGCATATATCATGGACAAGAAGCCACTTCTAAATCAAGATCAGAAAAAAGCATACCAAATGATCATGGATCAGCTAGTAAAACAACAAGGTGGTATCATTTTACTTGACGCTTCTGGCGGCACAGGGAAAACATTTTTAACTAATTTAATTCTTGCTAAAATCAGGGCTCAGGGTGAAGTTGCTCATCCTGTCTAATACAGGATTGGGATAAATAAATATCTGGGCAACATTGGGTTATCAGCTACTTTAAAATGAATACAAAAAATATTTTAATTTTGGTCATTCACATTTCACTCTGTCCCTCCTTTTACATAACTTTCTTTAATGATTCTATTCCACTATTTCTTTGATATTTGTGTAATCAAATATTGAGTTGTCCCACTGGCGGTGGCAATTTGTCCCGTGGTGAATGATCATAGACGACTTTCAATATACTGAATCCAAAACTCATCCATTCTCCCAACAGGTCTCCAAAACTGGGTAGGGAGCTAAAAGAACCAGTGATCTGATATCTCCAACCAAATCAGTGTGAAGAATCAAATTCAACCTATTTTAAACAATACAGCCAAAAGATGAACAGAGGTAGCTGCAAGCATTTTGTCTTGACTCCTCAGTACCTACCTTACAATGGCATGGTTCAAATCTGCCTCAAACATAAGATCTAGCAAGAGCATTAATTAAGCCTATAACGTATGCAGGAAAGCAACCAATGGCAAGCTTTATGTCCATGGGAAGCATAGTGTGACATAAAGCCTTTTCTGCATGGACAAGGAGGACTTCAAACGGTTAATGGCAACTGCCTCAGCAAAACGCAGGAAACGAGAATTCCTGTGGCACAGTAGAACTTTAAATGCAGAGTTTTGATCCACCTGGTGACCCATAGATAGTAAGTGTCTCACAATGGCTGAAGAAGGCATTTTATCACCATGATTTGCTGCTGCTGTTGGTTTTCTCAAGGCTGTTTGGACCCATTTTGGAAGATGCTCCTTTATTCTGAAAGCCAAACACCTATCAGTTGTGCCAATGTAATTGTCTCCGTAATTACAAACAAATTGGTAAACACAATGAGCTTCGGCGCTACTTCATTCAACCTTTTTAAACGCACTTTAGGACATCAGCTCATCACAAAGTGGATCTGGACACTGGGCACAATAAACACAGGAACGATTTGCAGAACATACCTGGGCAATTCGATCGCCAAATGTTCTATAACAAAAAGAAGGAAGGAAGGCTTTAAGAAAAACAAGAGCTGATGATGGTGCCAAACTCTTTAATTCTGAATCTTAATGACTGGACACTAAATTCGTTCTTGATTTAGTCGTTTGGAGTTTTGTAGCTCCTGCTATCCAAAGGTTTTCAGCAGTGGTGCTATTCAGCTGGTTCTATCCAGTTTGGGCGAATTGGTAGCGGTGGCTGTGGGAGGCTCCGCCCCCTTGGCCAGACATCATCACGTCCTATTTTTAACGCTTTGCAGATGCGCAGAAGGTCCTGTGCACACACACTCCCATTTGAGAACTGGTAACGAAGGTAAGTGAATACCACTCCTGGTTTTCAGGTATTTCAAAAACAGAGTCAGAATAATGTGAAATAGATTTTATGTCCATCACTGGTCTTCCCCATCTGGATTTAGGAAGGCTGTAGGTTTATGTCTTGGCAAAATATCCCGACTATTCTATAATGTGCAAATATGAAGGTATTTGTTTTAGTGTGCAATTTCCTGACTATGTGGAATTTTAGCACACAGCATGTGCTAATCAAAGATATCTTTGTTGGAAATGCCACCCTATTTCAATTCATTGGGTTGGTGTCCTTTACCAGTTAACCTAAATGAAAAACAGGATTACATAATGGCATTTATGATTTCATTTCACTTAAGCTCTTCATTTTGGAACCCATTTCCCATTTAACAGGGAAAATTGCATTTGAAATGTTGATTTCATCCAGAAAATTAATTTTTTTTTTATTTAACCATTCAAAATCCATTTGGAAAGTCAACTTGATTTGCTCATTCATATTGAATTGTTGACTCGAGTCAACTAGATTGGGATTTCCAAAAGCGATTAAAAAAACACCCATTCCTACACAGGCATGTCACTGTCTAAATCTATTTGGAGATTTCTGATTCTTTTTAGTAACGCAAATAGATTTCCTTGCTCAATCAGCTGATTTAGTTCAAAGGTTCAATCAAATTGCCTTGAAGACGAATCTCCAAATTAAGTATCTGCAAAATCCCATTTGACATTGCTCTGGTCTTGCATGCTTAAAGATTCCGGACTGACATATGCTGACTGTTACTAGAAATGAGCCAAAATCGAGATTTGATCTCTGAGTTTATGGGATTACCTTGAAGAATGAGGTCAAGGGATTAATATCAAGTCCATAAGGAGCATAAGAAATAGTGGAAGTGGTAGATAACTTTCATCTGATTATAAACTATGGAAACCAGGAGTCAGTTCTGTTTCTTTCTTTATGCTGTACTAAAAGCAATGGAGGGATTCAACTGGTGTAACAACTGATTGGCTGAGTGCAGGCTTTTGCAATAAGCGCACGGTGGTGCATTTGAAAACTGTTCTAAAACTTACTGAAGCCTCAGTGAGTAAAACTGCTGCCATGCCTATCATCTGGGCTTCAAACAAAGGAAATATAGGTCAGTAGAGCACAGGGGTGGACAGGTGGACCCAGCTGATCGTCGGACCGAATCAGTTCACTCTCAGCTGATCATTGGAGCCTGAACCGATCTGAATAGGCTGAATCCCACCACTGACTAAAAGGCCCACTTCTTGGATATGGTGAATCCTGTCTGAAATTTCTAAGAAAATTCAATGTAGAGAAAAGTAAGGTTTCATGCTTAGGCAAGAAAAATCAAATATACAGCTATAGATTAGGTGAATCCTGGCTCAATAGTGGTGACTGTGAAGGGGATCTTGGAGTCCTAGTGGGCAAGATTCAAGGTGCTGGTGATGACCTATAAAGCCCTACATGGCTTAGGCCCAGGATATTTGGTAGACCACCTACAGCCAGCAACGATATCCCATCGCCCGGTCCGCGCCCATAGAGAGGGCCTGCTCAGGATGCCATCAGCTAGACAGTGTAGACTGGCAGCCCCCAGGGGTAGAGCCTTCTCAGTGGGTGTGTCCACCCTCTGGAATCAACTTTCCTTGGAGCTCCAATTAGTGCCTTCGCACCTTTCGCCGTGAATTAAAAACTTGGCTTTTTAAATCCTTCAACCTGGACTGAAGTGATTTTAAGGGTTAATTTTTAAATTTTTAGATTTTAGATTTTATTTTGTATTGTGGCTTGTGTTTTATTATTGTAAGCTGCCCTGAGTCCATTGGGGAGATAGGGCAGCATATAAGCCAAATAAATAAATAAACAATCACTTAAATATGAGCCAGCTGTGTGTGGCGGCAGCCAAAAAAGCCAATCATTGTGGTCTGCCAGCAGCCAGCAGAGCTGGCAGCAGATTCAGACAGTGAGGAGGTTGGGGAGGAATGTGGGCCAGTCCTGGAGTCTGGGGAAGGATCGGACAAGGGCTCTGCATCAGAGGCAGAGAGGGGGCCAGGGCCATCTGGTAGTTATGTGCTGCTTCCGGAGCCTCCGGAATCTGACATCAGTGAGGCAGAAGAACAGAGGGAGCCTGTTCCCAGTGCATGCATGTGCAGAGCTGCCAGGAGACAGGAACAGTTAAGACAAAAGGGGTGACTCAGGTGTAAGGCTTGGATATCATTGGCCCCTCCCATAAGACATAAGAGAGGAGCAAACCCTTCAATATTGGTAGAAAGATTTAAAAGATATTTAAATAATTTTATACATTCTGATCAAAATGGGTTTCTGCCAAAAAGACAGATTAGAGACAATATGAAGACAATTCTGGACACTTTGGAATACTACGAGGCACACCCTGAAAAGCAAATGGCTTTGATGTTTCTAGATGCTCAGAAAGCCTTTGATAATGTCAACTGGCGATTTATATTACTTCAATTAGAGCAGATGGGCTTTGGCAGAAAATTTATTCAAGCAATAGAAGCCATATACCAATGATGGCTAACCTTTTTGCTGTCATGTGCCAAAAACGGGGGGAGTCCGGGGGCATGACACGTGACACACACACACCCATGCAATCCCCACTTTTGGCATGTGATGGCGCGGTGGGCCCAGTAGACCCGTTTTGCGCCCTCCCTAGGCTCCAGAGGCTTCCTTGGAGCCTGGGGAGGGCGAAAACAGCCTTCCCCGCACACATCCTGAAGGCCCTCTGGAGGCCAGAAACAGCTCGTTTCCCAACTTCCAGTGGGCCCAGAAGGCCCGAAAATTAGGTGGCCGGTGTGTGCATGCGCGCTACAGCTAAGATAGGGCACTTGTGGTCCCACAGATATGGCTTCGCATGCCACCTGTGACACACGTGCCATAGGTTCATCCTCATGGCCATATACTATAAACAAACAGCAAAAGTAACGATAAATGGAGAATTGACAGTCTATTGAGATAAAAAAAGGAATGAGACAAGGCTGCCCACTGTCTCCTCTGTTGTTTGTATTAACATTAGAAGTGCTAACTAGAAATATTACAGAAGAAAAAGATATAAAAGGAATGAAAATTCAAAAGGAAGAATATAAATCGCAAGCGTTTGCAGATGACCTGGTTTTTATTCTTGAAGATCCTTTAGACTCAATAATTACATTGATAGATAAAATAGGAAAATTTAGGAAAGTAGCAGGTCTGAAAATTAATAAAGATAAAACAAAGATCTTGACAAAAATATGTTAACAAAACAAAAAGAAGAATTGGGGGAAATATCAAAGATGCAGGTCACAAATAAGGTTAAATATTTGGGGATTTATTTGACAGCAAGATGCAGCACTCTTAAAGAGAATAACTGTAATACACTCAAACAACAGATTGGGACAGATTTGGCAAAATGGGAAAATTTACAATTATAATTGATAGGGAGAATATCGACAATTAAAATGAATATACTACCTAGAATTCTATATTTGTTCCAGACAATTCCAATTAGATTGGGGAAAGACTATTTTGAAGATTTGAATAAAATAATGTTAAAATATATTTGGCAGGGTAAAAAGGCGAGGATAAAATTGAAACTTTTGCCAGATACTAGAATAAGAGGAGGTTTTGGTTTGCCTAATTGGGAACCTTATTATCAAGCGACAAGTTTGATGTGGATTAAGGAATGGATAACATTAAGAAATATTAGATTATTGACTTTAGAAGGACATGACTTGTTGTTGGGATGGCACACTATTTTATGGTACAAGGGAACAAAAACACAGGGGTACTTTAGAAGACATTATATATGAGAGGCTTTGTTACTAAACTGGGAGATTTAAAAAACAACATTATTTAAAAATTCCAGTCTGGTTATCGACGATTGAAGCATTTTCATACTCAATAATATTTAGAAGGGAACAAATTGTTAGATATAGTGAACTATTGAATGAAAAGGGTGAACTTAAATCGAAGCAAGAATTGGAAGAACAAGGTTTAAAGATGAATTGGTTTTCTTATATGCCTTTATATGCCCATGTGCCTTTGCTCCTCTTTTAAGTCTTATGGGAGAGGCCAATCATTTCCCAGCCCTACTCCCGAGTTGTCCCTTTTGTTTTAGCTGTTCTTGCCTTCTGGCAGCTCTGCACATGCGCGCACTGGGAACAGGCTCCCCCTGTTCCTCTGCCTCGCTGAGGTCTGACTCTGGAGGCTCTGATGGCAGCATGTATCTCCCAGGTGGCCCTTTCTCTGCCTCCGACGCAGAGCCCTCGTCTGAGCCTTCCCCAGACTCTAGGATTGGCCCATGTTCCTTCCCAACCTTCTCACTGTTCGACTCTGCTGCCATGTCCGTAGGCTGCTGGTGGACCACAACAACAATAGAAGCCTACTGCACTACATGTTCCATCCGATGTTACAAGGAAGACGAGGGGAGGGAAAGGGAAGGGAAAGGAAGCTGTTTTTTCTGAGATAGCAGAGCAAATATTTTGCTTTCATTTTTGTTGGTTGTTGCTTATAATAGCTGAACTCTGGATTGCCCATATACTGAGCGAGAGTGTCCTCCAGCAAACGTAAGGCAGAATCCCCTGGTAGACCTTCATAGCGCTCAAAGAAAGGCCCCAAGGAAAAATGGGCTTGCTTCCTTCTTCAAACCCCACAGGCTAGCCTTCTGCATCATGATGCCAACCGTCCCAAACTTTTGAAATGCCTGTGGCTGCATCAGTAGATTCAATTTTAAGTAGATCCAGGGCTGCTGCTGAGCAGAAGCAGGCTAAATTCAATTTAAATAGAAAGGCACGGACAGAACAAGGCAATAAAATAATCTAGCTTGCTTATTCCATACTAACCCTGAGGATTTTAATTCAAAGGACTAGTCGGGGGCCCCCATTCCCTTCCTAATTTGGATGTCATTTATTACTATTTTTTTTTCTCTGCCTGATGCATTCCCCTTGGCTAAATGTATGATTATCATACCATGCAGATGCCAGATAGGTAGCCTGTTTTCCCCAAAATAAGACATCCCCTGATAATAAGCCCAATTGGGTTTTTGAGTGCAGGGCAATAAGGCCAAGTGCTTATTTCAAGATTCAAAAAAATATAAGACAGGTTCTTATTTTCAGAGAAACACAGTAATCTTCCCTTAAAGGTACCTCGCACATGTGTGCTAGTCGTTCCCGACTCTAGGGGACGGTTGTCATCTCCGTTTCAAAGCCGAACAGCCAGCGCTGTCCGAAGACGTCTCCATGGTCATGTGGCCAGCATGACTAAATGCCAAAGGCACATTGAATGTTGTTACCTTCCCACCAAAGGTGGTCCCTATTTTGCATTTTTTACATGCTTTCGAACTGCTAGGTTGGCAGAAGCTGGGACAAGTGATGGGAGCTCACCCCATTACGCAGCACTAGGGATTCAAACTGCTGAACTGACAACCTTTCGATCAACAAGCTTAGTGTTTTAGCTACTGAGCCACCACGTCCCTAATCTTCCATTATGGAGGAGTGCCAAGCCACATTTTGTCCAAGAGGGATCTTGGAGTCCTAGTGGACAATCACTTAAATATGAGCCAGCCATGTGCTGCAGCTGCCGAAAAAGTCAACACAGTACTAGGCTGCATCAATAGAGGACAAAATCAAGATCATGTGAAGAGTTAGTGCCACTTTATCCTGCACTAGAAACACCACACTTGGAATACTCTGTCCGGTTTTGGTCGCCACAATATTAAAAAAGATATTGAGACTTTAGAATGAGTGCAGATGGCAACAAAGATTATCATGGAACTGGAGACTAGGCACATAATGAATGGTTGCAGTTTAGTGAAAAGAAGGACTAGGGGTGACATGATAGCAGTGTTCCAGTATTTGAGAGGCTGTCCCAAAGAAGAGGAGGAGGGGGTTGATCTACTCTCCAAAATAGGTAAGCCGCCCTGAGTCTCTGGAGAAGGGAGACATATAAATCAAATTAAAAAAAAACAAAAACAAAACCTGAGTGTAGAACTAGAAGCAGTGGATGGAAACTAGTCAAGGAGAGAACCAGCCTAAGAACGAAGGAGAAATTTCCTGACAGTTAGAACCATTAATCAGTGGAATGGCTTGTCTCCAGAAGTTGTGGGTGCCACAACATTGGAGGCTTTTAAGAAGAGATTGGACCTTTGTCTGGAATGGAATAGAATACAATACAATAACACAGTTGGAAGGGACCTTGGAGGTCTTCTAGACCAACCCCCCGCTTAGGCAGGAAACCACTTCAGACAAATGGTTATCCAACCTCTTCTTAAAAACTTCCAATGTTGGAGCATTCACATCTTCTGGATGTGAGTTGTTCCACTGATTAATTGTTGTAACTGTCAGGAAATTTCTCCTTAGGTCTAAATTGCTTGTCTCTTTGATTAGTTTCCACCCATTGCTTCTTGTCCTGCCTTCAAGTGCTTTGGAGAATAGCTTGACTCCCTCTTCTTTGTGGCAGCCCCTGAGATATCAGAACACTGCTATCATGTCTCCCCTAGTCCTTCTTTTCGTTAAACTAGACATACCCAGTTCCTGCAACCGTTCTTCATATGTTTTAGCCTCCATTCCCCTAATCATCTTGGTTGCTCTTCTCTGCATTCTTTCTAGAGTCTCCACATCTTTTTTACATCATGGCAACCAAAACTGAATGCAGTATTCCAAGTGTGGCCTTACCAAGGCATTATAAAGTGGTATATGATATAGGGATGTTATACGGTCTCTTGCAACCTTTCAACTCTGTAATACTGCTACTGTTAATTGGATTCAAAGATGTGTAGTACTTTGCAGTACAATATAGCACACTGAATAGAACTTTTAATATTTTTAGTCTCAGAGCCTTTCCCTACCGCACAGAAGTACTATCAACCCATCTTTGAAATGTTGAAAAACATGACAAGCATGACATTTGCAGATCCTTATCCTGCCTTTGTTCTCAGTCAATGCTTAACAGATTTTACGCACCTTGCTGGTGCCCTGGTATCAGAATAAGGGGAAACACTTTTTAGTGTAACACTAGAAGAGCTAAGGAGCACTAAGCTGGGGATGAGATGATGGGCTGATGATGAGATGACAGCAATGGTAGGAGGACAAGGCCAATTTTTTTTAAAAAAAGAATTGTTGTATTATGCTAACATGGGATAAAATCCATAGAGTGACTATGCCGTTCAATTCCAGAACACTAGATGCTCCAAAGCAATTTGCATATCAACCGCAGGCTGAAATATTTTTCCAATAATACAAATGGTTTGGATCAGTGGTAGGATTTAGCCACTTCGGGCCAGTTTGGGCGAACTGGTAGTTAAATTGTTGGTTGACCCCTCCCCTCCCTGCCCCTTCCAGGAATCCCCATGTGCCCCATTTTGGCTCCCAGGTAAGTGCAGGGAGGCCTACTAGGCCCAAAACAGGGTGCAAGGGGTGCAGTGCATGCCCCCTGGCCCATTTTTGTTCCCAGGAGTCTTCAGTGAGGCCTTCTAGGCCCAAAATGGGGTGTGTGGGCAGTGTTGTCGAAGCGTCAATCAGCCTCGTTCCCCCACCCCCAGGGAAACTGTAATTAATTAGAGGTGAATGGATCTTGTTTTCCATGGTGTATACTCTCAAATAAAGAAAATCCGAAGTATATATTCTAAGAAACATTTTTTATTATAAAAGTAAAAAACCTAGATAACTACATCTTTACCAGCAGTGATATCTCAGAGACAGACAAAGGAAGAAGAAGTAAATCAGGAAGTTAGAAAAGAAAAAATGTAGACATGCGCAGTAGCTTCAAAAATCACAAGACCATCTTATCTCTTATGATAAAGTTCTCTGGCAAGCTACCATAATGTTCAGAATGGAAGCTCAGCTGGCAAATACAAATAATGCAGTGACAAGCGTGTCCCCCCCGCCGTGGCCCATTTTTGCTCCCAGGGAGGTGCAGGAGGCCGAGTGCTGCTTCTCACACACCCATGACCATGCCCACCCATTAGGGCAGCGAACCAGTTGTTAAATTATTTGAATCCCACCAGTGGTTAGGATGCTGAATAATCGTGGCTAGATTTAGGGTTGTTCACCCCTAGCAAGTGCAGCGCTAGCTCACTTTTCTCTCGGCTCAGGAAGCAAACAGAACCAGGCCTGATTAATACTTGGGTGGGACAGTTGCAGAAACTCCCAGGGTTATAGGCAAGATTAGGGAGCTGAAAAACATTTTAGAAAAAGAGAGTGGTGAACCTCACTCAGTACCTGGGTTCCCGAAGCACCACTGTTCTCCTATTATGCACCGCCCTGAGTCTCTCGGGAGAAGGGCGGTATATAAATTAAATTAATAAATAAAAATAAATAAATAATATTGTTTCTAGTTGACTTGTAAGCTCCAAATAAAGTGGCACCTTCAGGCATCTCAAGCATTGTCATACGGAAGTGTTTTGCTTGAATTTTGTGTACGTTGAATTTGTTGGGTTTTTATAAAACTGCAAAATACTTGCTGTTCCTTCACTCTCTTCTTCCATGGCTTCTTTTCGTCTTGATGTAATGTATAGTTGGTCTATCTGAAGTTGAGAGAGCATCTTCCTCTTCTTATAGGTGGCATATACAATTCATTCATTCATTCACTCATTCATTCATTCATTTGTTCGTTCATTCATTCGTTCATTCATAAATAAATACAGAAGGAAGGAAGGAAGGAAGGAAGGAAGGAAGGAAGGAAGGAAGGAAGGAAGGAAGGAAGGAAGGAAGGAAGGAAGGAAGACAGACAGACAGACAGACAGACAGAAAGAAAGAAAGAAAGAAAGAAAGAAAGAAAGAAAGAAAGAAAGAAAGAAAGAGAAAGTCAGTCAGTCTTGTCTGGTCCATGTACGGATTTTTTTCAGTAGCCTGCTTATCTTCAGATTGTCCTGGTTCCAGAATATCTGGCCTGGACCTTGTTAACCCAGGCAACATCCAAGCTGGCATGACTACCTTAATTTGTGTCACTCTCCTATCCAAGGTAGGCAGAAGAAGCATTAGAACACCTACTGGCAGGTGCATACCAGCTACAGTCACTTGCATCAAAGGGCACCACTCTAACCACTATGCTATCCAGCCTCCCCACAAATAATTTTCCTTCCTTCCTTCCTCCCTCCCTCCCTCCCTCCCTTCCATATACGCTTTCCATAATCCAACCTAAACGTCTCGTTGACTGTGAAGCCAACCATATAATTATAATAATAACAATACAATAATTCCTAAAGAATCCACGAGTCAACTTGGTTATGGTTTGCAGAAGAAGAACCTTCAGCTTCTAATCAATTCAATTTAGGAACAGCACTTACAAACCTACCCAGCTGTGTAAGGGAGAACTCCTGGTGGTTTGTGTTAAAAGCTGATTAATGGAGAGAGACTTGTGTATTTTTTGCAGTGGCCTGCTCTCTGTTGTAATATTCAGGGGCTCATATCCGTGTCACACACCGCGGCATTAATGCGATTCAGATGCAACGATGATAGTTTCCATGACAATGCGATGCACGGAGAGCCAAACCCCTCCCTGGATATACACTCATCCTTCAGAAAAGAGGAAGGGAAGGGGTGGGGGGAACCCAGGAAGGTCATTACAGCAACTTGTCAAATCAATGCAGAGAGTGTCTGAGGCGATTAAGGCATCTACTTTCAGTGCTGACATGGTGTCAATAGTAGTGGACTTCTGGAAGGCCGTCAAATGATTGAAATGAAATGCCCGTCAGTCAGAGAGCTGAGGTGAACTAATGATTCCCTGTGCTGCCTATTAGGACTACATGACAACTCAATTCTGTTTGCTAAAAAAAAGAGGGGGGGGGAAATGACCTTGTTGCTTTGTTTGAAGCTGAATTAAATTGACAAGAGCCGCTAATCTTTACCTAGGGCGATTAACCGAATTAAAGTGCTACACCAAAAACACAAACACACACACACACAGAGACACACCAAGTTTTCTGCATTATCTTTGGGGTTGGATAAAAGCTTCCTAATCAGAAGTGGGCTTCACATAATTGAACAACCGGTTCGCCCAGAATCAAATATGTGAGCGTGAGCTTGCGGACGCTTGCTTCGCTCAGATGAGCCTCTTCTGTGCATATGCAGCTTACACGTATGCACATGGCTTTAAAAATGCAAGTAAATAGGATGGTATAGCACCGGGGTGGGTAACAGGCCCACCTGCAGGTCACAACTATCGGTTCACCTGAACTGATCCGAACCGGCTGAATCCCACCTCTCTTCCTAACCCAGTAGGTTTAGCTTGTGTGTTTGTGATTGTGTTTGTGTGTATCTGGGTGTGCATTGTGCATGCAACAGAACTTCCAACAGGACACATTGGATTTATGGACCATAAAACCAAAATTAAAAAGAGAATTCATAGGGGAAGAAACAGACCAATGAGAAATCGATATGATTCCAGAAATATCCTCCAGATTGCACGTCTCTTGTGGTCTGGAAGTGAGTAGATGAAAAACAATCTTCCAGGAAAAAAAATAGGATACAATTTAATGGATTTTCACAAATCAGTATAGTCATCCGAAGTCTTTTTTTTTTTTTTAAACCATTTTTCTGGGGATCTTTTAGGGAAAATTGGAGCTGAGGGGATTCCATATATTCCTCAGTATCAAATCAAAATAATGAATCTATTTTATTATTTATAGCATGATAGTGAGAAGGTTGGGAAGAATGTTCTCTGCAATATGGTGAGGAGAAGGAGAAGGAGAAGGAGAAGGAGAAGTTTACAGGTCTCTGGAGATTCTCAGTTGTCCAGGTCTTGGTTGTCCCAAAAGTGCTTTTTCAGGAGGCAACTGGAATTTCTTGATTTTTCTTTGAAGACATTTCGCTTCTCATCCAACTTTTAGCTATACAATTTGGGATGAACACCCTTTGAATGCTATGGGAGTAGGAATGGATTTCCAGAGGGAAAAAATTGCAGACTACATGTAGGAGGTTAGCACACAGCCCTTTCCTAGGAGAATGACATATTTTGGGAAATATTAAAAAGGGCAGAATATTATGTTTCCCTGTATGAGAAATGGAGAAGCATGTTTTTAAAGACAAAGCAGCTCCCACCTTCCTGCCCCCACCCTTTTGTTAATGGGCCAGAGGCAGAAGCCCAATCCTTTGTCAAAGGACATCTGCAACACAATAGCAACAGAAACTCACCACATGTGACTTGGGAAGATTACATCAGTCAGCAAGGCTAGCTAAAACCCCCACCCCCTGGAAATCTGACAACCAATCAGGATACTCTTTCTGGGCCCCAGGAAGTTCAAAGCCAGAGAGAGCATAAAACCCGAAATGTATCTGCCCATTCTTTCTGTTCAGGAACTCAAGCCAAGTGATCCTGCCCACCATTAAACCATCTTTCCAAGCAGTCTCCATGTTTCCAGTGTCTTTTTCCCCACTTGGAGCAGAACCCAAAAGGATGTTTCTTCCTACACTACAGGAACCAGGTGTGCGTTAACAACCCTCTAAAAGGATGCAAATGACCAGCTGTCTGCAAGGAATATAAATCCTTCCATTCCTCCACCATCTAGTCAGAGCTGAAAAAGATTTTTGGATGAGAAGCAAAACTTTTCTTTACTTCAAAAGAAAAAAAAACAAGAAAGTTGCCTCCTGAAAAAGCACCTTTGGGAGAAGTTTACAGTTTGAAAATAGTCACATCAGCCAAAGTCTTTCATCATCCAGGTTCCCATCCCAGGGAGAAACAGGAGACAAAAATGGTCCTTCTATTGCAGAAATCCCTGGAGCTTTTGGTATCTACTGCTTCATCTTCTTTTACCATTCCATCCAAAACTGTGAAATGCCAGAATCGGGAGATCCAATGTGATAATTCAGTAAGATCCGAATATTTTTCTGAAGAGTTTCAGTAACTTAACTAAGTTTTATTATCACTTATTTAAAAATAAGTAATCCCTATTATTAAAAGTTATTAAAACATCCTTCTCGGGGATGGTCCAATTGAACTGAATGGCAGTTACTATATTGTTTAGTCTATAAGATGCACTCGCCCCTCCCACAAAGTGGGTGGAAATGTCTGTGCATCTTTTTTTTTTTTTTTTTGAATTTGATTTATATGCCGCCCTTCTCCGGAGACTCAGGGCGGCTTACAATGTGTTAAGCAATAGCCTTCATACTTTTGTATATTTATACAAAGTCAGCTTATTGCCCCCACAAACTGGGTCCTCAATTGACCTACCTTAGAAAGGATGGAAGGCTGAGTCAACCTTGAGCCTGGGGAGATTCGAACTTACAGTAATTGCAGACATCTGGTGTTAATAAGAATGCTTTTAGTCTGCTGAACTATCCAGGCTCCTTATAGAGGATATCTTATAGCGTGAATGTTGCCAAAGCCCTGCCCACCCACTGGCCCCCACCCTTCGGTCTCTGCCTCCCAGCAATTGCCTCCTTGCAGCAAACAGCAAGCATCTTGGTCAGCTTCAACACAGCCTGATCTAGCACGAGCAGCTGATTGGCAGTCAGATCTGCCCCCTGGAATACCATTGATCAGCTGTTCCAGGCTGTAAGGATCGCCGCCACCCATCGCTGCCGATGCCTCTGTGGGCCCTATTTTCAGCCTCCGCGTGCCCAATTTTTGGCCTCCATGGGTCCTGTTTTTGACCTCCATGCATGAAGGCTGCAAATGGGGCATGTGGGAGCGGTGATAGGCAGTGACAGCAATGGGTGGCAATGGTGGCGATGGGCTGTGATGATTCCTGTTTGTTTGCTTCAAAGAGGCAAATTGCTGGGAGGCTGAGGCAGATTTTTTCTCTCTCATTTTCCTCCCCAAAAGCTAGGTGCGTTTTATAATCTGAAAAATATGATATTTCTCAGTAACATAACATGATTGTACTGTCCGTTATTTCTCTTTCCTCTACCTTATCTTCTAGATAACGGCAGCCAGAAGGAAACACCCCTTGATCAATTTTATGGGGTCTTCAGCAATAAGTGGGTACAAGAAGTTTGGTCTTTAAGAACTAGAAGCATTCATTTCTTTGAAGGTTGCATCTGACTTGATTTTGTGACTTCAATTACTCTAATTACGGATTGCTCCAATCAGTATGATCTAATATTAGCACCAAACATAGCTTTACAACTGAAGTTTTTAGTGGTAAGAATGACAAAGCCTGAGTTGCATTCGATAGTTGTTGGTTTTTGAAAATA
This sequence comes from Masticophis lateralis, assembly GCA_030761175.1. Classification (NCBI taxonomy): domain Eukaryota; kingdom Metazoa; phylum Chordata; class Lepidosauria; order Squamata; family Colubridae; genus Masticophis; species Masticophis lateralis. Next base: position 91,897,511 of record JAUDYJ010000005.1, read on the forward strand.
TTTGGTTCTTCAAGTTGGTCTGTTGTATCTCATATTCAATGGCAGTTTTCCATCCAGTCCACAGAGTTAAAGCTGTATTTTCTAGGCCACTGTTCCAAATGTTTCTTTCTTTGGGCTAAAAGCAAGCAATGATCTGAGGGTATAACATTTTCAGGAGGTTTTGCCTCTTGGTCTAGTGGACTTAGAAACAGGGTTATGTGTCCTTGAGGGAACCCTTTGGCCATGACGTCTCTCTTTATGCCATCTGTCGAAAGAAAAATATTTACAAAACCAAGATGTGATACACTTTCATTAGCATTTCTTCCGGGGCAGTTACATATTCTATGTAAGCAGCATCTCACCCATGTGGAATTTTATTTGTAAAAATTTTTTTTGAGAACTTTATTGATGTAGTTTTATACCATAAAGTGTAATAAGACACTCTACTTAAGTACCTTACTCCGTTTCTGTTCAAATATTCAGGCCACGATGTTCTTCTTTATTTTTTTCTGATAAATACATAACAACAACAACAACAACAACAATACTACTACTAATAATAATATCATTCACTGGAAATTGTGCCAGAAGTTTGGATTTGAGTACAGCAAAAACCACTGGGAACATCAGGTTGAGAAAGTTTTAGAGAATGAGAAACTCAAGATCTTGTGGGACTTTAGGATTCAGACTGACAGGCACTTGGTCCACAACACATCTGACATAACAATAGTTGAAAAGAAAAAAGTATGGTTCATTGACATTGCAATAACTGGTGACACACGGATTGAAGATAAGCAGCAAGAAAAAATCACAAAGTACCGGGACTTGCAAATTGAAGTTGAGCGACTGTGGAAAAAGAAATTGTGTGTTGTCCCGATCGTAATTGGAGCCCTTGGAGCAATACCCAAAGGGCTACCCCGCTATTTAGAAATTCTAAATTTACCAGACTTGATTATTTTGACTCTACAAAAAACCACCTTACTTGGAACAGCTTACAACCTCCGATGATACCTTAACAGTTCCTAGGTCCTTGGTTAGGACTCGAGCTGCTGAGCTATTCATGAGCCTCAAAGGCTGTGAATCTCACTAAATCTCACTTTTCGATTTCTCTCTCTCTTTTTGCATTTATATTGGGCAAAATGTGCTAATTTTATTAATTTGTACTAATCTCTAGATCTACTTTGGGTTGTTTTGAATGGGAAATTGGAAAGCAATCCCCCAGTGCTTGTGAAGACCTCTAGAATGGGAAAGACGCTGAAGACAAATACAAGATATGTGTTTTGACATCTCCTAAGATTCGCTTTTCCCTTTTTCTAATAACTTGAGGGCTATTTCAAACTGATGTGCTTGATTAAAGTCTTCATGTCCAGATCATGTTTTCCCGCTGTTGATCAGTTTGCATTACTGACCTACTCAATCAAAACAACAACAATAATAATAAGAGAGGAGACACAAGAGGTGGAAAAGGGAACCTGGGAACAGAATGTTTCTCGTCTTTGTGAAAGCTAATAAGGAATGCCTAAGATGTTAGGGGAAAAAATAATAATGAATGCCCCTTTTCTCATCTCAACAGATAACTTCAACATATCTTTCATCTCCAGAACTGCCAGGAAATCGTTCTTGAATTCCTGTACACCAAGATCATCAAGATGAAAAACAAAAACAGCAGGAACAATTTGAGGATAAATATGTATTTTTCTAATTTTGTTTTTTTGTTGATAATTTTTTGAAATTTTTTTTAAGACAAACAAATATTTAATATATCAATCCTCCCTTCCCTGTGAGGCCTCAGTGTTATCTTCTAACTTTCTTCTCCATCTTCCATAAATTTCTTCTATCTTCATATTCATCCAAACCATTCTAACATTTTATTTCTAAATTAATATTATAATCATCATTTGTACACAATTATGGTATCTGTCATTTATCTCTCTTTTCCAATCAACTATAAAAATAATTCCATGTTTTAAAATATTCTGATTCCTCCTTATCATTAATCATCAAAGTTAATCTATTCATTTCTCCATAGTCTAAATTTTTTTAATTACTTCTTCTTCCAACGGTATTTTTTCTGATTTCCAATTTTGAGCATACACAATTCTTGCAGCTGTTATTACATGTATAATCAAATATATATTTTCCTTACTATTTTTTTCTGGGAAGATACCCAGTAGGAACAACTCTGGTTTAAATTCAATATGTTGTTGTATCATTTCTTCCAGCCAGATTTTAATCGTGTACCAGTGATTTTTTGCTTCGGGACAAGTCCACCACATATGGTAATAAGATCCTGGTGTTTGATGACATTTCCAACACTTAGCTGATTTAACTTTAAACATTTTTGTTAACTTCTTAGCTGGCATATGCCATCTATAAAACATTTTATATTGATTTTCCTTATATGCTGTGGACATTGTTAATTTATAGTTCCTTTCCCATAGTTGTTGCCATTTTTCAAACTCAATTGGATAACCAAAATTTCTACCCCAGTCTATCATCATTTCTTTTACTTGCTCCTCCTCCAATTCAATATACAACAAAAAAAATTGTAAAAAAAAATATTAAGTTTTCCTCTGTTCCCAAGAGTATTTCTCTAATTTCAAAGACATTATCTTTCGAAGAGTTCAATATCCTTATCTTCTTTTGGCTTGATTTAAGCTTTGATTTCCAAGTACATAGGAAGGGGTGACTGTCATGTTAAGAGAGGGTGGGACTTTGATTATATGGCTGTGGCTACCCTCACCCAACTCATATGTCTTTTTGAAGAATGCAGTGATGTGTGTGTGTGTATGTGTGGTCATAGGTTTTGTATATGCATGCATGCACATAGGCAAATATTTTACACAAATCAGGCAAGTATTCTAGGCTTCTATACAAACCAGGCAACTATGATTTTATTAACCCAAGAGTCGTTTTTGATCCAAGAGTCATATCCATGTTGCTTGTAACTTTACAACATAAAGGGGTGTGTGTGCACGCACGTGCCCACACCCATAATTCTATGCACCCCGTGCATGAGCGCTCACCCCCCCTACTCTTGGGACGTGGGTTTCTCTCTCACCAGGCTTCAGAGCCTTTCTAGGAGTCTGGGGAGGGTGAAAATGGCCTCCCCCCCGGGAGGCCCTACAAAGGGCAAAAACGGCCCATTTGCCAACTTCCGATGGGACTGGAAGTTGGCAAACGGGCCATTTCCGGCCTCCAGAGGGTCTTCAGGGGGTGGGGAAGGCCGTTTTCGCCCACCCCAGGCTCATAGAAAGGCTCTGGAGGCTGGGGAGACCAAAAACAGGGCTTCCCCACCACCCCAAGGCTCTCCGGAGGCAGGAAACCACCTGTTTCCCTACTTCTGGTGGGCCCAGAAGGCTGAAAATCAGCTGGCGTGCCAGAGCTGAGCTCACATGCCCACCGATATGGCTACGTGTGTCACCTGTGTCACGCGTGTCATAGGTTCACCATCATGGGTATATTGTTTTTATTGTTTCCTTGTTTGATTTCTCATTAGTAACCTATGACTATCACTAAGTGTTGTATCTTATGATTCTTGATGAATGTATTATATTTTTCTTTATGTACACTGAGAGCATATGCACTAAATTCCTTGTGTGTCCAATCACACTTGGCCAATAAAGAATTCTATTCTATTCTATTCTATTCTATTCTATTCTATTCTATTCTATTCTATTCTATTTTATTCTATTCTATTCTATTCTATTCTATTCTTAAAACTACAGTCCATCCTGGTGAATTTTTTCCCTCTCTGCTATCAACATAAATCAGGGTACATATTTATTATTAGAAACACGTTGCACTTTCAATTATTTGACAACCGCTTGTTGATCACTGTGTTGTTATCCCATCTAATTTAACCTGGAAAGAAGATGGACAATCGGTGTATTCTGAAAAGATTCATAATGTCAGCTTTGTGGGTTTTACATAATTGCGGTGATCATACATGAGTAAATATGCCGATTCGCTTACAAAACAACCTCCAAATTAACACTCTCTCTATAAAATGATTGCTGTAGCATGAAATCTCCATTAGCATAAATAATCATGCTGTTATTTTTTTTAAACACACAGCTTAAATGTTTTCTCATCAATGACTTAAAGGTTGTGTGGACAGATCTATCTTTTTTTTAAAAAAAAACTTATATTGTTAGTTCTCCCAGTTATATAAATATTGAAATGTACCATATGAGTTGTGACTGTTCTTCTGTGAACCTATAGCAATAGCACTTTCCCTGGAGTGGGGAGGGAATGGGGATTTTGCAGTATCCTTCCCTGGAGTGTGGTGGGAATGGAGATTTTGCAGTATCCTTCCCCTGCCATGCCCACCAAGCCATGCCCACAGAACTGGTAGTAAAAAAGTTTGGATTTCACCACTGAAGAAGGTATAGGTATTCTACATTTAGGGACCACAACTGACATCAGCATCTCAATTGTTAAGTAAAGTAGTGACTAAATGAAGCTTCAACACTGCTTACAATCTTATTTCATCTCTCTTTTGTTCTACAGACCTGTGCACGTTGTAAATGCAAAGATTGGTCACAAAATTAGTGATTTTTAACCATTGTGTCTGTGAACCGTTGCTAGGGAAGGTTATAGTCAGCTCACAAGGCCATGACTCAGAAGTTTCTGAGGAGTGGGTGCATTAACACTCAGCTCAGCTTTCTGGCATGCACATGCATACCAGGGAACTGATATTCCAGTTTCTGGTGCTCCTGTGTGTGCAAAGACCAGCTGATCAGCGCACATCGGAACCCAGAGGAGTAACGGGCGATGGCTGGAGTACCCGGAGAGATGGCTCTGTGTGCCACTTCCGGCACGTATGCCATAGGTTCCCCATTAGTGATTTAGAATATGTCCATTCAGAGCTTTCCAAAAGGGGAATATTTTGCCTAAATGTATGGATCTCTGCTACTAGTAGCTCTTGGAGCCATCGATGCCTCTAGAGAAATCCAGTAATTACAGGATACAAATATAATTTATTTACAATTTGAGAAAAGTTGCCATCCACTCTCTTGAGATAAGCTAGTGCTTACATTAAAGGTGGAGCTGTTTCTCACTGAGACATGAAGTCAATAGCAATGAGCCAACCACAAAGGAGGCTGAGAATACATTAAAATGGTTTGCTATTTGTCTCACAAGAAAGCAAAGCAGCTAGATGGAACTCCCAATAGTTTTATTTCAGCAAATGTTTGCAACCGTTCAAATTGCGCAAGTTATTATACCTGAAGTAACAAAAAATGTACTCTAGGATTACACATCTCTCATATCACGTGGGCAGTTGTCCTCTGCTGATTAATATAAGATTTGCTGTTCCCATTGCCAGTGTGTTCTCCAGTATTGGGCTGCTAATTGGTGATGATTTTGTTCACAATTTGCAAAGTGGTGTAAGGAAAAGGATTCATGGAATCCAATGCATTTGCTTTCATCCCATTCCATTAAATATCAACCAATCAATGAGAAAATTTCTCCTCCTGCTCCTCACCGAAGGAAGTACTTTAGAAACTTCTGGACTGAAATCTTCCAGAGGATTTTATCATCTCTAATGGACTCTGCTGAATCCCAACTCCTTTTCATGTGTGTTACTGTGGATTCCTATTTTTTGTATATTCAGCTGGACTCTCCAGAACTGGTGAGAGATGCTTTGCCTTGGCAGTGGGTGGACCAAAACAGTCCTTTGAAGGGCCTTTGCACACAAATGTCTTCACCTGTTATTAGCAGCAAAGTGTATCAACTGCACTTTTTGGCTTTTTTAAAAAAAAAATTATTTAATTTTTTAAAAAAAATTAGATTTATATTCCGCCCTTCTCCGGAGACTCGGGGCGGCTTACAATGTGCCAAGCAATAGCCTTCATACTGTTGTATATTTATACAAAGTCAGCTTATTGCCCCCACAAACTGGGTCCTCAATTTACCTACCTTAGAAAGGATGGAAGGCTGAGTCAACCTTGAGCCTGGTGAGATTCAAACTTACAGTAATTGCAGACAGCTGAATGTTAATAACAGGCTTTAGTCTGCTGAACTATCCAGGCTCCCTATTCTGACCTAGGCTTCCTGAGTCATTAAAACACACGAGTAGTCCCAAAAACATCTTTTATTGCAACAGCTGTGAATTCTGTTCATTCATAGCTGAGTCCCAATTAGTTGCAAAAAGTCCTTTGGGAGAAGTCCTTCGGGATAATCACGAAGGACTGTCAAGGGACTGTCAATGTCAAGGGAGATAATCATTTAGCTCCCTTGACATGCTGCCAAAGACCTAATTGGCAAAGACACATGGAGTCCAGAATCAAACAGAGCTTCAGGCTTTAAGCTGAACCGAATGAACAAACGTTGCTTCCTGCAAAGGGCCACATGCCTTTGTTCCTCTTTTAAATCTTACGGTAGGGGCCAATCATCTCCCAACCCTACTCCCGAGTCATCCCTTTTGTTTTAGCTGTTCTTGCCTTCTGGCAGCTCTGCGCATGCGTGCACTGGGAACAGGCTCCCCCTGTTCCTCTGCCTCGCTGAGGTTCAACTCTAGAGCAGTGGTGAAATCCAATTTTTTTACTACTGATTCTGTGGGTGTGGCTTAGTGGGCATGGTGTGGCTTGGTGGGCGTGGTCAGGTGGGCATGATAAGGGAAGGATACTGCAAAAATCCTCATTCCCTCCCCACTCCTGGGGAAGGATATTGCAAAATCTCCATTCCCACACCACTCTGAGGCCAGCCAAAGGTGGTATTTGCCAGTTCTCTGAACTACTCAAAATTTCCATTATCAGTTCTCCGAACTGTTCAAAATTTCCGCTACCAGTTCTCCAGAACCTGTCAGAACCTCCTGGATTTCACCCCTGCTCTAGAGACTCCGGAGGCAGCACGTACCTCCCAGATGGCCCTTTCTCTGTCTCTGACGCAAAGCCCTCATCCGAGCCTTCCCCAGACTCCAGGACTGGCCCATGTTCCTCCCCAGCCTCTTCACTGTCGGACTCTGCTGCCAGCTCCGCAGACTGCTGGCAGCCACAACACACTCTCCTTTAGAAAACTCAATAAGCAAAGGAAGTTTCTGTGTATGGACTGTGATGTGCAGAGAGCTTCTCTGATGCCTCCTGTCAACCACAGTGCAACACATGAGCAAAGGGCTTTTTCGGCTTTGGAACTGTCAGTCAAGGTTCACGGTGAACAAAGCATCTCATTAGCAAGAATCCTTGATGAGCAGAATATTGTCACCTGCAAGGTACAAAGTGTCTTTTCAAGTCGAAGTCGAACGGTCTCACACCATCCTGATAATATCAAGATAATGAACACCCTGAAATGACAAATTTGTCCCTGGATATACAGTGTTTATCTAATATGAAGTCTTTTTTTTTTACCCTCAATTACCTGTGAATTGGACTGGGGGGAATTTCTTATCTTTATGGATAACAGCAGAAGAAGAAACAAAGGAATGAGTGAATCTAGCAGTTTTTGTACCTAAACAGGATTTGTCTCTTCTTCCTTCTGTGATTAGTTAATCTTTTTTATTCCTCCTTTCCTCTTTCCTTCCCTTCCTTTCCTTTCTCTTTTCCTTCCCTTCCCTTCCTTTCCCCTTTCCTTTCTCTTTTCCTTTTCTTTTCCCTTTCCCATGACTTCCTTTCCTTTCACTCCTTTCCCTTCCTTCTTTCCTTCCTTCCTTCCTTCCTTCCTTCCTCCTTTCCTTTCTCTTTTCCTTCCCTTCCTTTCCCTTTCCTTTCCACTTTCCCTTGACTTCACTTCTCTTCCCTTCCCCTCCCTTCCTTCCTTTTCCCTTTCCTTTCCTTTCCCTTCCTTTCTCTTCCCCTTCCCCTTCCCTTTCTTTCCCCATGCAACTATCATCTTAATTATGATTTCCGCTTTTTAGGGGTCAGAGGAGGGGAACACATGCATGCCCCTTTTACATTTCTGTGAGAGAATGGATTGTGCATGTGAGACAAAATGGTTGGTATAAATCAGAGATCAATTCATTAGATAGATGAGGTAGCTTATTTTGCAGGCCATTCATTTTAATCAGCAGTTATCAATATGACTAATAATGATTTAATTACGTCTTTGCCCTGCCACTTTTTTGTTGAGTGTGCTTTCAAACCTGGGTGTATCTATGTACATATATGTATATCCAGAAGTACATACAAGAGCCTTGGTGGCGCAGCGGACTAAAGTGCTGTTAATTAGCACCAGCTGCCTGCAATTACTGCAAGTTCGAATCTCACTAGGCTCAAGGTTGACTCAGCCTTCCATCCTTCCGAGGTAGGTAAAATGAGGACCCAGATTGTGTGGGCAATAAGATGACATGGTATAAAAAAGAACACCACTTAAGGGAGGGCAAAAGTCCTACTAAGTAGGTATATACAAAAGTATGAAGGCTATTGCTTAATGCATTGTAAGCCACCCTGAGTCTCTGGAGAAGGGTGGCATATAAATGGAACCAATAAACAAACAAACAAACAAACAAACAAATAAATAAATATACATTAAATTGCTACATTTATGTAGGTTAGACAAAATCTCCAGGACTGGCCTCAGCTGGAGAAGCTGAAGAAATTGCATATGATTCTGGTTTGTATTTGTGTGTGAGAGAAAGAATATAAGAGAAAAAGAGAAACAAGAAATACAGGGAGGGAGGGGAGGAGGAAGAGGAAAACTGTGAGGTCCTTGGTGTTTTTACCAATTGTGAGATTTTTTGTTTAATTTAGGTTTGGTCTAAGATTGTCATAAGGCAGTGATGGCTAACCTTTTTGCCATCGTGTGCCAAAAGTGGGGGGAGTGTGGTGGGGTCACATGCATGCGTGCCCACATCCATAGTTCTATGCGCCCTGTCCCCCTGTGCTCCCCCACTTTTGGCACGTGATGGCCCGGTAGGCCCGTTTTTTGCTCTCCCCAGGCTCCAGAGCCTTTCTAGGAGCCCGGGGAGGGCAAAAACAGCCTTCCCCACACACAGAGGCCCTCTGGAGGCCTAGAGGCCCTCTGGAGGCTGGAAACAGTGTGCCCCCTGACTTCTGGTGGGCCTAGAAGGCCCAAAAATCAGCTGGCTGGCACATGCATATGTATCGGAGCTGAGCTCGTGTGCCCACCGATATGGCTTCGCATGCTACCTGTGGCACTCATGCCATAGGTTCGCCATCATGGTCATAAGGTTTTAATTTATGCTCTACTCCAATGAAATATTACACTGATTTTTGACCCCACGTTGATCTGATAATCAATTTAGTTCCCATTCCTTCATTTAGTAAGATCCTTTTGTCATTCTCGGACTATAATATGTTAATATTATTGCACTACAAAGTAGCTAATATACTTTATGGTGCTACCTTTCCACATCCCCTTTACCATACACACATTTGGTATCCATTGAAAGGGGGAAAATGTGAGAATTCATGGGCTCTTTCCCCCTCCCCCATGTTTTATTTATTTTATTTATATAACGTTCAATTTCCATCGAAGTGTGTGATCTGGGTACAGTTATTTTTAAACAATCACAATCTACATGTTTGTTGTAGTATTCATCATCATAATATTAATAATATAATAATATAATAACAATAATACTTAACATCATCTTTTTTAACAACTCTCCACATTAACATTGCCTCTTTTTATATCTCCTCCTTTCTAACTTCTGTTTCCACTGTCTAGCCATTGATAGAATACATCCCATATCAAAAAAATATTCAGTTTCTTCTTTATCCTTAATAGTAAGCGTTAATCTATCCACTTCTGCACATTCTAATATTTTCTTAATTACATTCCCCTCAGACGGAATCTCATCCTTTTTCCATTGTTGTGCAAATACAATTCTAATTGTAGTTAATATATACCTGCTCTTGACACAGTAAATACTAGCAATCCAAAGGGACTATGATTAAAAGAAATATTTGCCATACAATTTGGCTAATTTGATTGTCTAATTACATTAACTTCATCTGGTTATGTGGTTAGAGGGCTGAAGATTATAATAAGCTGTTTTGTACAAAAAGATATATTGATTTTTTTTCTTCTCTGCTTTGGGCAAAGAAAATGGTTCATCCATAAGGCTCCGTAGTAAGAGATGGTATCGAATAATATACGAATGCTAAGTTGCTTTGATAAAAATCAAAGAATGTATAGGTCCGAGGTCCTGTTAGAAATTCTGAAGTTCTATGATGTTGTATGAATAAAAATAAAATGTTTGATGAGATTCCCTTTTGGGTTGGATATCTTCAAGAGGTAACACATTAGCAAAGCTGCTTAAAAAAAAAAAAGGAATGAGCTTCAAGGGAGAGAAAATATTGGAAAAAAAAAATCTTTAGTACAACGAGCCAAATAGTCAAATGTCCGTAATGCCTCCCTGAAATTTAATTCTGAGTCCAAACAAACTAACACAGAGGATACTGACAGGCAATCCTAGGATTATAAATGTTATTGTATCTTTACAACCATTAGAATATATTGCATATAAATATGTTAAATCTATAAATCATTATATATCATCATTTCTCTGAAGCTTACAATAATAGAAACAGATGTGGAATTATTGACATCATGCATCACATCTAATGCATCTTACAAAATTAATTATAGCATAATATGGTTAGAAATGCTAATTCTTCTTGGTGTAGTTATTGATTTATGCTGAATGTATCCTGAAGCATCATACTCCTCCTCCTCCTCCTCCTCTTCCTCCTCCACATCTATTGTGAGATTCATGAAATAAAAAAAATTGGTATAATAATACTTTGTTTTTACAAGTACCTGTGAAAAATATCAGGACTATTTATGGAGAAATTGCTTATATGACTTTAAGCTTGGCAGCAAAATATCTTCAGGACAGCCTTCTTCAGTCAGAATTGAATATTTAATAAAATATTTTATTTATTTATTTATTTTGTCGCATTTCTATGCCGCCCAACTCCTAAGGGACTCTGGGCGGCTTACAACAAAGAATAAAACAATGCGAACAATCCCATAAAAAATGTTAAAAACATTAAATCATTAAAAACGTTAAAAATGTTAAAACACATGCACTCCTATTTGTGGCCAGATCATTATAATGAGATCAATGGCCCCAGGCCTGCCGGAAGAGCCAGGTATTCACCGTTCGCGGAAGGCCAATAGGGTAAGGGCGGTTCTGACCTCAGAAGGTAATTGGTTCCAGAGAGCTGGGGCAGCCACAGAGAAGTCCCTCCCCCATGGGCCCACCAACCGACGTTGTTTAGCTGATGGGACCCGGAGGAGATTGACACTGTGGGATCTTACTGGTCGCTGGGAGCTATGTGGTAGAAGGCGGTCTCGAAGATAGCTTGGCTCTGAGCCATATAGGGCTTTAAAGGTAATGACCAACACCTTGAATTGTATCTGGAGACCAATAGGGAGCCAGTGCAGGTCATGGAGAATTGGTGTAATGTGGGTGTATCTAGGCACACCCACTATAATTTGCATGGCTGCATTTTGGACCAACTGTAGTCTCCAAACACTTTTCAAGGGTAGCCTCATGTAGAGCACGTTGCAATAATCCAACCATGAGGTGACAAGGGCATGAGTGACTGTGAGGAGAGCCTCCCGATCCAAGTAGGGTTGCAATTGGTGCACCAGAAGAACCTATGCAAAGATCCCCCTAGCTACAGCTGTCAGATGTTGTTCCAGTCTCAGCTGTGAGTCTAGAAGGACACCCAAATTGCGAGCCTGTTCTGAGGGGGGCACTTTCTCAAAATAAAGGAAAAAATGCTGACACTCTCCCCTTATCACCAAATTTGAGATGGAGTGAAGCTACTAGGAGTCCTCTCTTTGTTATGATTCTCATTTTGTAGAGGTTCATCTGGCCCAACATTGCTAAACTATTAGAAGTTGGTCAAAACAGTGCTCTCTACAGGGATTTTGAAGGAAAGAAGGGAGGGAGGGAGGGAGGGAGGGAGAGAGGATTGAAGGAGGAATGGAGAATGGAAGGAAGGAAGGAAAAGGAAGGAGGGGGAGTGAGGGAGGAGGAAGGAAGGAAAAGGAAGGAGGTGAGGGAGGGAGGGAGGATGGAAGGAAGGAAGGGGAGGGAGGAAGGGAGGATGGAAGGAAGGAAAAGGAAGGAAAGGAGGGAGGATTGAAGGAAGGAATGGGAGAGAGGAAGGGAGGATGGAAGGAAGGGGAGGGAGGAAGGGAGGAAGGAAGGAAGGAAAGAAAGGGAGGATGGAAGGATGGAATGAAGGGGAGGGAGGGAGGGAGGAATATAGCATCATTGAAGTGTTAGTGGTTATTGAGATACTGCTTTAATTCCACTTAATATTTTCTGTTTAATGGTTTCAATATTTTAGCTTATATTGATCTTTGTGTTGATGTTCTGATTGCTGTAAACCACAAACTGATTAACAAATCAAATCAAATAAATACCTGGCAAGGACATAACTGTCTAAACCAGAAAGATACAATTGACTAGAAAGCAAAACCATGGGATGGGATGATGCAATTTGTTCCGTTAAATAACCGTTTCCTTTTTCTTTCCCAAATGGACCGCCAACCTATTTTTATTTTTGGTGGAATATAAAATCCAGCACTGGTTTACATAAAAGCAACAACAGATCACAAATTGAAAACAATCAAGGTAATAGTTTCTGCATTCCCCTTTTTCCCTTTGAGCTGGTGAATAATGGCAGCATTCTACTACTCATTAAGTTGAAAAACAATTAAAAGTTGACCTTCGGGAAGGTCAGAAGGAGCCATGTGAGGAGAAGGGAGGAATCAGCTGTTCAGGAGGCAGTTGGAGCAACGATAAGAAAGAAACTCAAAAGAATCCTGCGCTGATTTTGTTTAGCATGTGATGGGCCAGAGAAAAACTCAGACAGACTTTCAAGAATCAATTATTATAGCAATAGCAATAGCAATAGCGCTTAGATTTATATACCACTTCATAGTGCTTTACAGTCCTCTCTAAGCGGTTTATAGAATTAGCACCCAGATTGTTGACCCAGATTGTTGCCCCCAACAATCTGGGTCCTCATTTTACCCACCTTGGAAGGATGAAAGGCTGAGTCAACCTTGAGCCTGGTGAGATTCGATCTGCCAAACTTCTGGCAGCTGGCAGCCAGCAGAAGTAGCCTGCAGTACTGCATTCTAACCACTGCACCACCATGGCTCATTGAGTCACATTTCTCTTCCCTGTGCTGTATTGGTAAACCCTAAGCATTTAAATATAGGTAGTCCTCGACTTACGACCACAATTGAGCCCGGAATTTATGTGGCTAAGCGAGACATTTGTTAAGTGAGCTTTGCTCCATTTTACAACCTCTCTTGCCACCGTTGTTACGCGAATCACTGCATTTGTTCAGTTGGTAACCCATCTCTTCATCAAATCTGGCTTCCCCCATTGACTTGGCTTGTCAGAAGGTTGCAAAAAGGGATCGCATGACCTTGGGATGCTGCGACCGTCATAAATACGAGTCAGTTGCCGAGCATCTGAATTTTGATCACGTGATCACAGGGGATGCTGCAACGGCCATGTGAAAACACTTTGTAACTTCAAAAGTCTGACAAAGATGCCCCCTCATACACAAACACACACACACACACATCTTCAGCAAATGACACAATGGCTCCATATAAGCAAACCACATCTATATTTTACCATTTTTGCTGTTCCAGTGTCAAGTCCTGCTGCTTTACCATTTTTCAAATTCTCCCAGTATTTATGACTTCCTATTCATCAATTCTATCTCAGACACTTAACATTTATCACGTTCCTTTCAGTTCCACTCCTTGATGTATCATCATCTCTCATATACTCAGAAATACTCTTCAGAGCATTATCTGGCTTTCATTCAAACACTTCGCCGTTTTTTAAATTCCTTGTTCTGTCTGTCCCACTGGGTCACACAGAGTGAACATGGTCCAGGTCTCGTCTTTGAGGAGGATCATCTAACAGGATCTATGAGACATATTGTCAGGTCCCATATGGGGCATTGGAGTGCCCCCTTGGGGACCTGATGAAGGTGGGGGAAGGAGGCTATTGATATTGCATTCTTGGGATGTTTTCACTTTTGCTGGAACCATGTGGTTTTTAGGGTGGAATGAGACAACTCGCTGCTGCCAACTTACCACAGCCAAATTGCCATGGCCAACTCACCACAGCCAACTTGTCATGGCCAACTCACCACAGCCAACTTACCATGACCAACTCACCACAGCCAACTTGCTATGGCCAATTCATCACAGCCAACTTGCCTTGGCCAACTCACCACAGCCAACTTTCCTTGGCCAACTCACCACAGCCAACTTTCCATGGCCAACTCACCACAGCCAACTTGCTATGGCCAATTCATCACAGCCAACTTGCCTTGGCCAACTCACCACAGCCAACTTTCCTTGGCCAACTCACCACAGCCAACTTACCATGACCAACTCACCACAGCCAACTTGCTATGGCCAATTCATCACAGCCAACTTGCCTTGGCCAACTCACCACAGCCAACTTTCCTTGGCCAACTCACCAGAGCCAACTTTCCATGGCCAACTCAGCACAGCCAACTTACCATGACCAACTCAGCACAGCCAATTTGCCTTGGCCAACTCACCACAGCCAGCTTGCCTTGGCCAACTCACCACAGCCAACTTGCCTGGCCAACTCACCACAGCCAACTTGCTATGGCCAATTGACCATGGCCAACTTGCTGCAGGACAACTTGCTGGGGATATACCCCTTCCATCTTCCCATGTATTTATGATGGTTGCAATGTCCCAGGGTCATGTGATCTCCTTTTGCGACCTCCAGACAAGCTAAAACAATGGAGAAGCCAGATTCACTTAACCACCTTGTTACTAACTTAACAACTGCAGTGATTCATTTAACACTTGTGGCCAGAAAGGTGATAAAATGGGGGGTGGGAAACTCCCTTAACAACTCTCTCGCTTAGCCACAGACTGTCAGGGTTCCAAATAACATCCTCAACAAAATAAGAGTCCGAGGCTTGAAGTTCCTCAAAGTTCCATATTATTAGAGATGCCACATTGGCACATCTGGGAAAACCCGAATCTGAAAGTTTCCAGGTTTTCCCCACCCAATTGAAAGTTCAAGTCCCTGTCCAGCACCCACATGTCCATCACATGGTCCAATCAATGCACCATCTCCACTGGAGATGTCTTCAAATCACACCCCTCCAGGTGCAGGGCAAGATGTCCTTGACTCTCTGAGAAAAGAATGCTATTATGACTGTATATCACCCATACGCCACACAACTCCGCCTCCCAGTTTCCCACAGTAGAAATTGTGGCATGCCGGAAGGCCCAATGCAGAAGATTGCTTCCAGGCCTGACACACATTGTGATCATATGTCGAGGACTACCTGAATAAATCCTAGTTCTGAATTCTGCTGCTCTCTTTTCTAAGGAACAAAAACGGCCCCATGCATGGAAAATGTTTCTGGCTGAAGTGAAAGCTGTTGTACCAAGGGACTTTTTCCTCTTGTTTGAAACGATAGAAAGTTCAGATAAGAAAGACTGTAATTTTGTCCATCCGTCAGAAGGTAATTGTTGTTTTTCTGTTTAGCAGCACAGCATAACTTTCTGAGGGTCATTGGAAGCCAAGGAGAAACTCTGATTAGGAAGGATGGCCCCAAGGTCTCAGGAAGATGGCTTAATACCTTCCTTCTTTGTTTTGCCATGCCCTGCTGGCAGATGTATAAAAGCTGGAGCTAATCTCCAGAGCCCCTAAAGGAAGTGAATTTGACAGAGAGAAACCAAGGCAGACAATCACAACTGGTGTCAGTGCAGGAGAAGAACTACAGGATGAATCTTCTTTGGAGCAACAGTGAAAGTTCCTTGTCCCTTCTTTTCTTTGAATCTTCAGAATGGATTTTTAAAAATATATCTATATCTATCTATATCTATCTTTATCTATCTCTATTAACTCTCTCTCTCTTTCTCTCTCATCTATCTCTCATCTATCTATCCATCCATCCATCCATCCATCATCTATCAGCATTATCCAAAGCACCAGAAGGTAAGACAAGAAACTAATCAAGGAGAGAAGCAACCTGGAATTAAGGAAAAATTTCCTAAAAGTGAGGACAATTAACCAGTGGAGCAGCTTGCCTTCAGAAGTTGTGGGTGCTCCATCACTGGAGGGTTAAAACAAGAACAACAACAACCCCAGAGAGCCACTTGTCTGGAATGGTATAGGGTCTACTGCTTGAAAAAAAGGTTGGGCTAAAAGACTTCCAAGGTCCCTTCCACCTCTATTCTCTCTGAAGCCAGTCAATTTGATAGTAAACAAGGACAGGTCTCCTATGTATTAGCAAGCCATCTTCATTTATATGAACACAATGTTTCCTGGAAACCCACTACAGGCACTCTTCTCTGTGGGCACCATTCTTCAGAACCAGTTGAGAAATCAGGAAGAGGATTTCACTGGTGACATTACAACGTTGCAATGCATTTTTTGTTTAGAAAAAAATGTTGTGTTTTTAACCAGACACCTATGAATCTCAAATCTGTAGGCTAGACTAGAGTTTGGGGTGGGGGGTGAGGGTGGGGAGGAATCTGACAGTGGCAAATTATATCAAGAAAGTTACATGGATGTAGCTAGGGATTCACTTCAAGTTCTGTGTGAAAGAAACGCCATCTTTTCTTTTATTTTTCATAAAAAAATGAGCAAATTATGTCAGCAGCATTCAATTAAAAGCAGTAATTGAGAAGTTGGCTCCAATCTGGTGTTCCACGAATTTTAAAATAATATCAACTGGTCTTTTGTTTTACCATTACCATTAAGTAAGATTAAGATCTATAAGGTTTCAAGTTCTTCCATTTCTAACATTGTGTGATTTATTGTTTTATAAATTCCACCACCATGGGAGCCCAGTATTTTACCGTGTTTATTGAAATATGTGCATTAGCATGCAACATGACTCTTGGCTGTAGATAAGATTCCAAATTTTTAAGCTGTAGAACTATATAATAATTCTTTATTCACATGAAAAGAAATGACCAACTAAGACACTTCCCTTCAGAGAAGGGAAGAAAATATACATTTCGCCATTGACTTTCTCTTTTCACATGTGGCCAACTATCATCTATCAAAGTAGACACAACTGAAAACATTGATTGGAGCAGGAAAAGACTGCAATCCATCAGCGAACACTTGGAAGAAGAATTTTTAAATGTGGGAGGCCAGAAATCAAAGGCCCGCTGAATCATATTCACAGAGTGTGTTAAAATGGTTGCCACATGCAGTATTAAATATATTGCATATGATGTTTTAAGTTATATTAGAATTCAACATCAGTGCTGGGGTGTAACAAAACTACTATGCATTCATACAAACAGATCTATTACACGCATCTCTTTCTCTCTCTCTTTTTTTAACTGTCCTTTTTATTAGTTTGTAATAAAAAATACAAAAGTACAAAAGCAAAAAATAGGAAAGATAGGAGAGGGGAAAAGGGGAAAGAAAAGGGAAAAAAGAAATTGACTTCTGACTATATATATTTGTTTTCTGAGGTTTTCGCGGGTGTTTGTATGTAGGTCTTTGTACCTACATACTAGTACTAGTACTGCACCCATATTTACCCAATAAAGAAAGATGGCTGCAATTTGCTCCTGGAAGCACAAAGCCGAGAACACCAGCCTGAAGATGACGAATGAGACTTCGTCGAAACGTCGCCAAGATACTTCCAATTCTACGCGGGAGAAGACCCGAATAACCAAAGACCTATATACACACACACACAAACACACACTCACACACACACATATACCACCTCTGGCTGGCCCCAGAGTGGAGTGGGAATGGAGATTTTGCAATATCCTTCTCCTGCCATGCTCATCAAGCCATGCCCACAGAACCTGTAGGGAAAAATTTTGAAATTCACCCTGGTACAGAGCCATGTCTGTGGAAATTCTCAATCGTGCAGGTCATAGTTTCCCCAAAGGTGCTTTTTCCAAAAGATAACTTGACTTTCTTGGATTTTTTTTTCCCTTTGAAAATGTTACACTTCTGTTCATCCACTGTCATTCTTCAGTGAACTGAAAAAGCTTCTTGGATGAGAAACGAAACGTTTTCAAAGGGGAAAAAAATCCAAGGAAGTCCAGTTATCTTTTGGAAAAAGCACCATGGAATGTAGACCCATATTCACAACAAACAAACAATGACAATTGATTAATCCAAAACGGTGCCAACATAATGTTGGATTTTTAAAAAAATGTTATTGTGTCAGAAGGTGG
Organism: Masticophis lateralis; assembly: GCA_030761175.1. Taxonomy (NCBI): domain Eukaryota; kingdom Metazoa; phylum Chordata; class Lepidosauria; order Squamata; family Colubridae; genus Masticophis; species Masticophis lateralis. Next base: position 91,915,655 of record JAUDYJ010000005.1, read on the forward strand.
TGTGTATTTTTCTTTTTTTAAACAGATGATAGAAAAGTGCTGAGTATTTGTGGTTTAGTCCATGTAAATTAATGAACTTCATGCCACTGGCTATATTCTAGCACAGTGGTTCCTTGGGTACTCAACTGCTTTGAAACTCATCAAATTTGGTACTCAAAACACATTTTGACGCAATTTTTTTGTCTCAGTACTCATTGTACTGAGAAATGCACATGCTAGAAATTGTCTGTGTGGGCTGCCTTGTGACTCACTACATCAGTACTGTTAAACTCCCGGTCTGCGGGACGGATGCTTCACACACTGGCCACGCCCATGCCTGGTTTAGCAAAGGGGGAAAAAGTTCTGATATGTCACGTGATGCTGCTGTGACGACGTGAGTTTGACATCCCTGCACTACATTATTCCTTATGGGAAAAATGTTCTTGGTACTCATCATTTTTTTTTAAACTAGATTTATATGCCGCCCTTCACTGGAGACTCAGGGCGGCTTACAATGGGTTAAGCAGTAGCCTTCATACTTTTGTATATTTTTATACAAATTCAGCTTATTGGCCCCACAAACTGGGTCCTCAATTTACCTACCTTAGAAAGGATGGAAGGCTGAGTCAACCTTGAGCCTCAAACTTGCAATAATTGTAGACAGCTGAATGTTAATAACAGGCTATCTAGCCTGTTGAGCTATTTGAGGCTCTTTGATACTCATTGCACCTCCCAGAACCAATTAATGTTGAGTACTGAGAGTTAGGGTTAGGGTTAGGTACCCTATGTCATAAAAAAAAAATCTCAATAAAAGAAACAGGAAACAGCAATACAATAATAATTCTTACTTTAAGTCAGAGGTTTATTTCACGAGCAATTTGGAACATGAACAGCAATCATAACACAATATATATCAAGAACCCATTGCAAAGAGGTCCAGAAATGATAGCTATATCCAGCAAGGAATAGCTACTGCCAGTGGCCCTGAACTCAACCCAAGACATTCTTTTTATACTTTTCTGCACGCATTTCACAACTTACTTCCTTGTTCTTTTCTTACTGACAGTGTTGTGGCTCCATTGCCTGAGCCTGTGTCATCAGCAGGAGAGGACTTTGAGAGTGAGGGAGAGGAGTTGGCAAGGCCTCCTTCTCCAGGACCCTCCTCTCTGGCAATGCCTCCGGAGGACACCGAAGGGCAAGAGATAGGCCCAGAGCCAAGCATGTCCCCGCAGCCACAGGTGGACAGTGATGAGGGTAATGAGTCTTGGCTGGACCCTTGCCAGCGTCACAGAGACAGGCGCGCGCAGCAGAAGAAAAGGCGTGCCCGTGATTAGCTGACTCACTGGACCACACCCCACAGGCTATAAAAGGGGGTGAGTTAAGCATTCAGACTCTGTGATGGACAAAACTAATTCCTTGGAGTCACTTTGCATCTTGGCTTCAGATTTATTCCTGGACAATTGTTGTGGTGTGTATTTTCTTCTAAGTTGATAAAAGGTCTTGGCAAGCAGCTGCTGGGATTGCTGCCAAGCATCTTATCGGACTAATTGGTTGCCTGCCAGTTTATTTAACCCCCGACTGTCTGTCTGAGTGTGTGTGTGTGGGACGGGGACAGAACAGACAGACAGTCTCCATATATACCCGTGTACATCTCAAACCTCTATCCATCAGCTACTTTCAGCTCCCTATTTCTCATAGTTTCAATGTTCTGATTCCAAGTATATTTCAAAACTTTGTACATTGCAAAATCACATTTTACAGCCACCGCTCAGCAGGATTACAAGTAGTTCTGATACACTTCTGAAATCTTTCTATCTAAAACTTTGGTTCATATCGCTTTTTAGGGCCTGCTAGCCTTCTGAGACCTATGGGCTCTGGTAGTCCAATAGGCTATTTGTCCATTTCTCACCCCATTAACAGACTCTATGCAGTAACATTAATTGAATTTATGAAGAGCCCAAGATAGCTACAAAGCTAGGCTACTATCATCCTCAACTTGGCTGAAATGAGACTGACTGTATAGTCCATATTTATCTTTTAGTATAAGAACTAGTACCACTCATACTAGTACCGCACCCATATTTACCCAATAAATTTACCCATACTAGTACCGCACCAAATAAATTTACCCATACTAGTACCACACCCATATTTACCCAATAAAGAAAGGTGGCTGCAAATAAGGTCAGTCTCTCATGGATAAATTATGATCATTGCATTCCTTTGTATGGTGGAATGTTGGTAGATGAAAATTACATCCTGGGCAAATCATAGAAGAATTTTGGAGAATGCAGGTTGCATTTTTGTTAACAGAGTTGGAAGGGACCTCATAGGTCTTCAGTGCAAGCTTCTAGTTTTCCTGCCCAAGCAGGAGACCCTACATCATTTCTGACAGATGGCAGTCCAATTTCTTCTTGAAAGCTTCCAGTGATGAAGCTCCCACAACTTCTGTTCCATTGGTGGATTGTTCTCACTGTCAGAAAATTTCTCCTTCTTTCCAGGTTGAATCTCTCCTTGATCAGTTTCTATCCATTATTCTTTGTCTGACCTTCAGGAGCTTTGGAAAATAGGTTGAACCACTTCCTCTCTGTGGCAGTCCTTCAAATATTGGAAGAACTGCTATCACGTCTCCCTTGGTCCTTTTCTTCACTAGACTAGCCACGTCCAGTTCCTGCAACCATTCATCATATGTTTTATCCTCCAGTCCCCTAATCATCTTGGTTGCTCTTCTCTGCACTCTTTCTAGAGTCTCAACACCTTTTTTATAGTGTGGTGACCAAAACTGGATGCAGTGTTCTAGTTATGGTCTTACTAGCTGTGATCTTACTTTCTAGAAGTAGTTCTCCAAGGGTGCTGTATGTGTCCCTACCCAGCTCTTGAATTTGGAATTCAGAAAGACTTTGAAGAAAGCTTCTCAAGCTAAGGCTTTGCATTATTTTGAAGATGCACAAAGTATACAGTTAAGACTAGAAAATTTTCTCAGAGGGGTGCAGCGTAGCCTTGGGGCACACGTTTTAATCTGTTTAACTGGGAGAGTCATTAAATAAAGCTTTATAATGTACCAGCACGCTCACCATATGTAGTTTTACAAAATCAGTCTCAGTCCCGAGGCAGAACAAAAAAAGGTAATCAATTCTGGAGATGCTATTGAACAAGGTACACAGAACATAGAACAGCATCAGAGTTGGAAGGGACTTTAGAGGTCTTATAGTCTAACCACAGGGGTGGGCATCAAAAATTTTAGCAAGGGGTTCTCTGCCCTGTTGCTGGATGGGTAGGGTGAGCATGGCCTAGTCGACCTCCTGCACCACAGGGTGGGGTGGGGTGGGGGTAGTGGTTTGTCCTCCCCTGGCTCCGGAGGCTTTTCTTGTGGCTCCGGGAGGGTGAAAATGGCCTCCCCAGACTCCGGAGGCCCTCTGTTTCTGACCTTCCCAAACCTCTGGTAGGCCCACACATGACCTGCACATGTCCTGCACTTACCTGCATCCAAAACAGGCCGCGTGGGGACTCCTGGGAAAGGTGGGGCAGGGTGGGTGGAGCCAGCCAGGAGTGGGATTTGGGAGTTCTCCAAACTGCACCGAATCTTAGCTAGAGGTTCTCCCGAATCCCTGTGAACACCCAGTAGTCCACCCCTGTCTAACCCCCTGCTCAAGCAGGATAGACTATACACTGGTAATAAAAATGCTAATTTTTATTTCCAGTGCCTTTTCTGGAGTGGCTTTCTACCAGGGGTCCCTAACGAACAACTATTATCCTGAAAGCATACCTTCGGTGGCCATAGATTCAACTCAATATGTGGTAGGACTCATCTTAATGGAAACCCAAGAGGTCCATTTAGTTCTTTGGGGCTCCACTAATTGCAACAATTTTTTTCCCGTAAGGAATAATGTAATGACTCAGAAGACAGCCAACACCGACAATTCCTAGCATGTGTGTTGAGTACCAAACAAACCGTGAATACGGAGACAAACATTTTGTGAAATTAGGACTTCTGTACCTAATCCAGACAACCACTAGTTGGAAACAGAGAGTTGGGTTTTTTTCTCTCTCTCTCTCTGTTTTTTTTTCCCTGCCATGTGGTGGTTACCTGAGATTTTTCATCTCGGTTGTAGCGGTCCATCCTTTCCAACTTCTGTAACTGAGACAAAATTTACAAACAGTCTAAAGGAACAAGGTTTCCTAATTGCTCTCTCTCTCTCTCTTTCTGAAGTTATATTAACAGACCAACAGAGTCGGAAGGGACCTTGAAGGTCATCTAGTCCAACCCCCTGTCCAAGCAGAGAACCTACACCATTTCTGACAGATGGCAGTCCAACCTCTTCTTGAAAGCTTCTAGTGATGAAGCTCCCACAACGTCTGTTCCATTGGTTGATTGTTCTCGCGGCCAGAAAATTCCTCATTTCCAGGTTGAATTTCTCCTTGATCAGTTTCCATCCATTACTCCTTGTCTGGCCTTCAGGGGCTTTGGAAAATAGCTTGATCCCTTCCTCTCTGTGGCAGCCCCTCAAATCTTGGAAGACTGCTATCCTGTCTCCCCTGGTCCTTCTCTTCACTAGACTATCCATGTCTGGTTCCTGAAACCATTCATCGTATGTTTTAGCCTCCAGTCCCCTATTTATCTTTATTGCTCTTCTCTGCACTCTTTCTAGAGTCTCAACATCTTTTTTATACAGTAGTGTGGTGACCAAAACTGGATTCTAGGTGTATGGGTTCTCTCTCTTACAATCACACATACACAAACATACAAAGAAACCTAGCAACATAGAGACCAAAGTCACATAACAGGTAGGTGTTTCTGTTTATGGATAAGTCAATAAATACTTTTTTGATTGTAGGTTAGTATTCCTGTCTGATAGAAGAGAGGTTTACAGATTTAAAAAATTAAAATAATAATAATAAAAAAAGAAATTAACCCAGATATGTTTTCATTGTCTTTTAACATACCAAGCTTTGGTATCCATCTTTGCTAATTTATGCAGTTGTTAAAATGTTAATTTCCCAAGAGCCTTTTTAAAATGCAGATTATCCAGCTTTCAGGCTTTGACATATAGATTTCCTGATGTAGGCTTTTTAAATGTAAATTTCCTCAATGTAAGCTCTTTTTAAAATATACTCACCCCTGTTTGTATGTGGCTTTCAGCATATTTTTTCAGATGCTGTTTTTTTTCTTCTTTTTCTTCTGTTTTTATCTATAGAGGTTTGATTTTGGAAAGAGAATGATTCATGTGTGCTATTAAAACTATAATGGGAGTGAAAATTTCAAATATGTCCCTTTCAAATCTTTGGTGACGTAATTTTATAATCCACTGAACCTGATATGCCTTTGGATTAAGTTGTTATATGTGGATATAATTATCAATTTCATTGCAAAGGTTCTAATCGTTTTAGACGTTTTATATATCTTAATCAATTAAATCCATATGATCTGGATCCAGTTCGATTCACCAAACTGATGTTTTAAAGAATAAATTGGTTGGATTCATGGATTTGATTCAAATATATGAATCGGATTGAGCTGATTCTGTCCATTTTTTTTTTCATCTGAATGAAACATCTGAATTGGGTTGGTGATCTGATCATATAGGGAAAGACTTAGACCACAGAACATAGAATAATAGATTTGGAAAATACCTTGGAAGTCTTTTAGTCCAAACCTCTGCTCAAGAGGAGATCCTGTATGATTCCAGACAAATGCTATCCAGACTTTGATCTTGGTATAGCTTGGACAATCAAAATATCCATTAGGATTGAATATAGAGAGGACATAGATAGAACATAGAATAACAGAGTTGGAAGGGACATTGTAAATCTTCCCAAGCTGGAGATCCTACACCATTTCTGACAGATGGCAGTCCAGTCTCCAGCCTCTTGAAAGCTTCCCGTGATGAAACTCCCACAACTTCTGAAGGCAAACTGTTCTATTGGTTGATTGTTCTCATTGTCAGAAAATTTCTCCTTATTTCTAGGTTGAATCTCTTCTTGATCAGTTTCCATCCATTATTCCTTGCCTGGCCTTCAGGTGCTTTGGAAAACAGCTTTACCCCCTCCTCTCTGTGACAGCCCCTCAAATATTGCAACACTGCTATCATGTCTCCCCTAGTCCTTCTCTTCACTAGACTAGCCATGTCCAATTCCTGCAACCATTCTTCATGTTTTAGCGTCCAGTCCCCTAATATTCTGGTTGCTCTTCTCTGCATTTTTCTAGAGGCTCAACATCTTTTTATAGTGTGGTAACCAAAACTGGATGCAGTATTCTAGATGTAGTATTACTAAGGCTTTAGAGAGTGGTTTTAGTACCTCACGTGATCTTGATAGAATCTGTTAATGCAATTTAGGATTGCATTGGCTTTTTTGGCTGCTGCCGCACACTGTGGGCTCATATTTAATTGGTTGTCCACTAAGACTCCAAGATCCTTCTCATGGTTACTGCTATTAAGCCTGGTTTCACCCAGCCTATATGTGTACTTTTGGTTTTTCTTGCGTAAGTGTAAGACTTTTCTCTACATTGAATTTCATTTTGTTAGTTAGGGTCTGTTAGGTGTTCAAGTCTGTCAAGATCCATCTGGACAGTGATGAAATGTAAAATTTGTTACTACCAGTTCTGTGGGCGTGGCTTGGTAGGGGGTAATATGACTGGGTGGGTGTCATTTTTTAAAAAACTTTTAAAAGCATTTTTTCAACAACTCAGCTGGGATCGTCAGAGGCTTTTAAAAGCCGAAGAGGTTGTAGAAAAACCTCTGTGAGTGGTAAAGGTCCATTTGTGCAAGCTTAAGATGACCCCTGAGTGAATAATCGTGCAGGCTTGATTTGACCCCCCCAATGATCAGTGGAGGCTTGTCCTGCCACCAAATAGCTCAAGATGTTGACCCCAAACATCTATTTGAAGCTGTTATTCAGGCCAGTATTGCTTGAGTGGACCTACAATAAATTCTTGAGGCTTGGGTTTGCCCTGAATGAACTCTGGAGATTTGATCTAACCTCCCAATGACCCCTAGAGGCTTTTAGTTGTCATGAAATGACCTGTTGAGGCTTGGGTTGACCCCTGAATAAATTCTGGACCTAATTACACCTAGAGAGGCATACGATGGCCACCAAAGAGCCTTAGAACATCTCCCCCAAATACCCCTTGTAATCTCATGTTCAGGCCCAGATTTCTCCAAAAGCTTCAGTTGATCTGAACTGAAATGACCTCTTGAGCCTTGAGTTGAATCCTGAATGAACCTGGAAACTTGATTTGACCTCTGAATGACTCCTGGAGGCATAATTTGGCCACCAAATAACTCAAAAAGTTTACTTAAAATAATCCTTTGTAGCTGTTGTTTGGGCCACTATCACTCCAGAACTTTGGTTGACTTATAATGACCTCTAGAGGCTTGGGTTGATCTCCAAATGATCCCTGGAGGTTTGACGTGGCCATCATATAGTTGAAGAAGGTGACCCCAAATAATTTTTGCAAGCTGTTATTCAGGCCAGGATAATCCCAGAAGCTTGAATTGACTTAAAATTACCTCAAGAGGCTTGGGTTGACCCCTGAATGACCCCTGGAAGTTTGAGTTGGCAACTCAATAGCTGAAGTTTACCCAAAATAATCCTTGGAAGCTGTTCTTCAGCATTTTTATTTGGGGTTGACTTCTAGGGGTCATTCTGTGGTCAACTCAAGGTTCTAGTGGTCATTTCAGATCAACTTAAACTTCTATGGTGATTCTGGCATATGCAAACATCCAAGATTTATTTGGAGTCAACTTCTAGAAGTCTTTTGTGATCAACTCAAACTTCCTGACATTTTGGGGTCAACTCAAACCTCTAGAGTTCACTTCTGCTCAACTTGAACTTGTAGAGGTCTAGAGGTCATTTCAGGTCAACTCAACCTTCTATGGTGATTCTGACATGAATACAAGCATCCGAGGTTTATTTGGGGTTAATGCATAAGGGTCTTTTGTGGTCAACTCAAGCTTCCAGGTGTCATTTTGGGGTCAACTCAAGCTTCTAGAGGTCATTTCAGGTCAAGTCAACCTTCTGGGGTGGTTCTAGGAGTAACACAAGCTTCCAAGGTTCATCTGGGGCTCGATTTTCAGGAATCATTTGAGATCAGCTCTATTTGCCAGTGGTTGTTTTGGGGTCAACTCAAGCTTCCAGGGGTCATATTGGGTCAACTCTAGCTTCCATAGGTTATGTGGGATTAACCTCAGCTTCCAATAGGCGAGGGAAGGGAAGGGAAAGTAGAGAGGAGAGGGGAGGGGAGGGGAGGAGAGTGCAGAACTGCACAAATGCAGTGATGCTGGAGCTGTGGGCCAGAAGCTTTATTGACCATCTGATGAGGAGAGTTGAGTATTGCGTGTTTAGTAATGGTGATGATACTCCTGACTTCTTTGTACAGGAGACTTCCAGACAGGAAGCATGGTTTATGAAGTAAACAGCAATCATCCAAACTTATTGAACATTCCTGCTAAAGATGATGAAAGAGTGACTCAATCTGACGGTTCCGTCTAACAATATTACTATACTTCGTATGTATTGTGAAGTTGTCCCTCCTTGGGGAGAATTATAGCATCTTATTTATATTCATCTTGCATGGCAAAAGCTCAAAGAAGTGCAGATACTTGATTATCTTCTATCAAAGATCTGATCATCAATTTCTTCTGCATTTAGGAGTCTTCTATTTCAAGCACTCTGGTTATCCAGTTGGATGATGTCCAGCCTCTGAGATCAGAGGAGTAAATATACTGAGAATGAAGATGGAAAATAGTCCCCAAAATGTGTTAGAAAACTGCCCAGAAGTCTTAAAAGCACCAAAAATATTTAAGGGTAGATGAAATCAGATAGATGGGTAACTTTGGATAAATAGCCCTATGTTAATTTCCAAGAGCTACCCATAGATCCAGTGATGGGATTCAGCCAGTTTGCACTACTTCGGGAGAACCGGTTGTTAACTTTCTGAGCAGTTTAGTGAACTGGTTGTTGGAAGAAATCATTAGGGCAGAGAACCAGTTGTTAAATTATTTGAATCTGCATAGATCCCAGACATTTTAATATTTTACAGTAGAAACTGATGGTGTGATCCTATTTAAAAATTTCAACTGAATACATCCAAGATCAGGCTGCCTCTTACTTTGATATAGAATAGAGTAGAGTAGAGTAGAGTAGAGTAGAGTAGAGTAGAGTAGAGTAGAGTAGAGTAGAGTAGAGTAGAGTAGAGTAGAGTAGAGCAGAGCAGAGCAGAGCAAAACAAAATTAGAATAGAATAGAATAGAATAGAATAGAATAGAATAGAATAGAATAGAATAGAATAGAATAGAATAGAATAGAATAGAATAGAATTCTTTATTGGCCAAGAGTGATTGGACACACAAGGAATTTGTCTTGCATATGCTCTCTGCATACATCAAAAATACATTCATCAAGAATCATAAGATACAATACTTAGTGATAGTCATAGGATACTAAATAAGCAATCAAAATTATACTAGAAAAGTAAATAAAACAATATAAATCGTAGTGATACAAGCAACAAGATTATAGTCATACATAGAAAAGGAGATACGTAATAAGAAGGATGAGAATAATAATAATAATAATAACACAGTCTTAGTAAATAGTTTGACAGTGTTATGGGAATTAGTTGTTTAGCAGGGTGATGGCATTCACAAAAAAGCTGTCCTTGTTCTAGTTGCTCTGGTGTGCAATGTTCTATAACAGGGGTATCAAACTCAAGCCCATGGATCAGATCCAGCCCACGGGTTGCTTAGATCTGGCCCACGGCGTTGCCCTGGAAACAGCAAAGGATCAGCCTTTGGTGCCTCTACCAGTGAAAATGGAGCTCGTGAAGGCTTCATGCGGCCCTCACGAGCTTCATTTTTGCTGGTAGAGGGTTGCAGGAGGCCATCACAGCTGAAAACAGAGCTCAGGAACCCATTGGCAGAGCACTCAGGCCACCACAGCCGACCCTGACATGAGTGACCTGAAGCTGGCCATGCCCCCCTACCCCCCTCGAGGTCAAACATAACCCTGATGCAGCCCTCAATGCAATCGAATTTGACACCACTGCTCTATAACATCGTTTTGAAATAGTTGAAACAGTTTATATCCAGGATGTGAGGGCTCTGTAGATATTTTCTTTTTGACTCATGCAGTATTTGGCTGGAAAGCTCAGAAAAAACAGGAGATTTGTGTGTTAGGACTTTAGAAGACAATGGTGACTTTAATTCTCTTGAGTGTCCTTGTTTTGGTACCTAAATGATATCAGGATTTTTGTTTTTTGTTTTCCTTTTTTAGTTCTTGTGTTTTACGTTTCAGGGGGGAAAAGCCCTGCTAAAAGCACAGTTTCAATACGGAGCTTAATGTCTCCATGGATCGTCGTGGGGAACTGTCAAGGAATTCAGCCCACAAAAAATTGGGACCAATGTCACACTTCTAAATGACTTCAGACAGCCCACTGAAAGCCTTCAACATCCTTTATGCTGTGTAATAGCCTACATACCGCAATTCCAACTGATTCAGGAGACCACAGTTCAGATTACAGAAAATTCACAGCTCTTCAAGTTTTACAAATGTAGGCCAATGTCAACAAAAGGACCATCTGTTTCCAAGTGAGATCCAACATGAGCCAACATTTTTATCAGCAACACTTACACACTGAGGCATATTGTACAACCGAGAGCAGGCAAAGCAAGGTGGGAGTGAACTGAAACATAACATTAAGTGCAACCAACCGGGCATGTGGATTGTTGTTGTTGTTGTTTTGAGCAAACTCATTCCTCCTATTGCTTAAAAGTACCAATGAAGCAAATCATTTTTCACCAAACGTCATGCTTTATCGCAGAAGTGAGCGTCACATAATGTAACAACCAGTTCATACAGCACTGAAAACGAGAGCACGCATGGCCTTCCGTGTATGTGTGTGGCTTCAAAAACACGGCGATATAGGACAGGATAGTGATGGAGCTGGTGAGTCACCTGCTGGTAGGAACTACCAGTTGACCCGAACCGGTCTGAACCAGCAGCAGCCCACCTCTGCTTAATAGAGATATACAAATCCTATGCCTATCCAATGTTTTACATTGGACTATGATAATGTTCTATCACTATTGTTGTATGTACTGTCAACTCTGAACCAAGCCTGGCTGAAGCTATCTTTGCTGCTTCATAGTTGCTACATAGTTTGGGACAGAGGTGGAATTCAGCCGGTTCGGACCAGTTCGGGCAAACTGATAGCTCCAGTGGTCAGCTGGCCCCGCTCCCGCCCTATCCTGTCCTTTATTTCCTGCTTTCTAGCTCATCTCAATCATGCGGCACAGCTGATTCTGCCCCCTGGCTGTTCTACTTACCATTGCTGACTTGGAAGGTAAACAGCTGAGCTTCTAAATGCTCCATTTTCAGTGAGAAGCACGTGCTCACCAAACTAGTTGTTAAACCGGCAGCATTCCACCACTGGTTTGGGAGGGGGGAAAGGGAAGATAGAGAGACCAATGTGCAGACATAACAAAATGCTCCCCCATGGGAACCAAGGTTATCCCAACAGGTGACAGTTGATGGATGAGAAGGAGTGACCAAGGAGCCTGCCAACTCTTTTAATGGGACAATGTGACCTCTGACACCTGGGGAGGGAAATTTTTACTCTTTTAATTATACAGAAACCACAGGAGCTTTTTAGAGTTGGTTTTCACTCTCTGTGCTGATATGATGTAGCAAATAAACATGTTCTCTGAGGAACATTCCTCCCTTAGAGTTCTGATTTCTTTGGATGCGTTACTCAGAACGCTGACATGTACACTGAGAGTTTACGCACTGGAGATAAATATCTTGTGTGTCTAATCACAGTTGGCCAATAAAGAATTCTAAAAAATGTGTCTTCAACTTATTTGACCCATGGCTATAAAGAACAAAGTCAAGTTTTAGGAACGTCCCACATGATTTTGTGCAGAGCTCAGTGTGCACATGTATCACCTCTCCTGTGGGAACACTGGTTGCCCATTTGCTTCCGGGTGCAATTCAAGGTGCTAGCTGTCACCTTTAAAGCTGTTCATGGCTTGGGACCAGGTTAGCTGAAGGACCATCTCTTCTGGGCACATCCTCCTGACACACTAGAGCATGGGGGCAAGTAATGTCATGGGTCTTGTCCCCAAAGGAGATACATTTGGCGGGACCAAGAACAAGGGCCTTCTCTGTGGTGGCTCCCTCCCTCTGGAACATCATCCCTCCAGAAATTAGACTGGCCCCCACTTTAACACTCTTTTAGAGGGCCCCAAAGTCCTGGTTCTGCCAGCAGGCCTGGGGAACCCAGAGCAGGATGGAGCCTATTAAATGGCTGACATGAGTATGTGCTGTGGGAGGCTATTTTATTGTTTTAAATTTCTATTATTTTTATTTTATACTGTGTTTTTATTTCCTGTAAGCCGCCTTGAGTCACCGCGAGCAAGTAGGCAGCTATATAAATTTTCCAAATAAATAAATATATGAGGGTAGTGGGTTATTTATTTATATTATTATTATTATTATTATTATTATTATTATTATTATTATTATTAATTTTACTTTTTATTGTTTTTATTTTTTTCTACATTGTGCTTTTATAATCTGTAAATCAGAGGTCGGGAGCCCATTTTTTGCAGGCAGAGCGCTCAGGCCCCTGACATGAGTGATGTTGAGCTGGCCATGCCCCCTCTGCCCCCCCCACCCCCGAGGTCAAACACAATCCTGATTCGGCCTACAATGAAATCGAGTTTGACATGCCTGGCTTAGATTATCATACTTAAAGAAAGGTTTTTTTTTTAATGACTCCTTCAATAAAACTCATCAACGGCAATTTCTAGCATTTTCCAAACTTTGCTTTTCCTTTAAAGCAGGAGTGTCAAACTCAAGGCCCATGGAGGCTGAATCTGGCCCATGGGGTGCTTAGATCGGGCCCTTGTGGCTACCCTGGAAACAGTGAAAAATCAACCTGTGGTTTCTCTGCCAGTGAAACTGGAGTGTGCAGTCCTTCTGAGCTCCATTTTCGCTGGCAGAGGGTTGCAGGAGGCCGTCACAGCCGAAAACAGAATTCGGGAGCCTGTTTTTGCTGGCAGAGCACTCGGGGCACCACAGGAGGCCCCCACATGAGTGACCTCGAGCTGGACACACCCACCCTGGCCACGCCCACCCTAGGTCCCTTGTAGTCAAACACAACCCTGATGCAGCCCTCAATGAAATTGTGTTTGACATCCCTGCCTTAAAAAGTGTCTTAGATCTTCCATCCTAGGTTTCTCCTGATATATTCAATGGGCACGTGACCCATTCGGTTGAGTGATACATCAACGGAGTGACTCATTCGGATGATGCCTTCCATTAATACATCATCAAAGCATCTTGTACTTCTGTTGCACTAATGATAGGTTGCTGTAATACATCACCAAAGTGAATTGTACGGGAGATGTATTGCTGAAATGGAGATGGCGTGATGTGAGCAAAGACCAAGTGCTCTTTTATGCACAAGCAAAAATCTAGTTAGCATTACGGCAGCTAGAAACTTTCTTGATAGGGCTGTTGGTCCTTATTCGGCATTATAGGGAGTCCTTGATTTATAACCATTCATTTAGCAATCATTCAAAGCTACAACAATGACAAACGTGACTTGTGACGGGTCTTCGCATCATTGCCGCATCTCCGTGGTGACGTGATCAAAATTTGGGCGCTTGGCCACTGGCCGGTGTTTCCAACAGATTGCAGCATCTTGGGTTCATGTGACTGCCATTGTTGACCTTCCCAGGTCAACAATGTTGACCAGGTTGACCCAACCAGCAAAATCAAAGGGGAAAGCTGGTTTAACCACCTCCTGATTCACTTAACCGTGGGAAAAATAGGTAATCGATCGCAGCTCATTGAATAACCACCTTACTTAGCTTCTACCACATAGCTCCCAGCAACCAGTAACATCCCACAGAGTTGGTCTTCTCTGGGTCCCATCAGCTAAACAATGCTGGCTGGTGGGCCCACGGGGGAGGGACTTCTCTGTGGCTGCCCCAGGTCTCTGGAACCAGCTACCTCCTGAGATCTGGACTACCCCAATCCTACTGGCCTTCCGGAAAGCGGTGAAGACCTAGCTTCTCTGGCAGGCCTGGGGCCGTTGATCTCGCTGTTGCGATCTTGCGAGATCCAGCCATGAATGGTGTGCATGGGCTTTTAATGCTTTTAAAATGCTTTCATAATGTTTTAAAAGAATTTTCTATGTTCATTGTTGCATTACTTTTGTTGTAAGCCGCCCAGAGTCCCTTGGGAGTTGGGCAGCATAGAAATGTGACAAATTAAATAAAATTAAATTAAATTAACAACGGAAATTCTGGCCCCGATTTGTCATTGTAAATTGAAAACTAGCTGTACAGCTCACAAACGCCTCATGGACAACTTATATTTCTAAAGAATTACGGGAGGAAGGAAGGGAGGGAGGGGGAGGGGAAAGAGGGGGGAAGGAAGAAGTAAGTAAGTAAGAAAGTAAGGGAGGGAGGGAGGGAGGCAAGGGAGAGAGGGGGAGGGAGAAAGGGAGAGCGAGAGGGAGGGGAAAAGTAAGTAAGTAAGAAAGTAAGTAAGAAAGGGAGGGAGGGAGGCAAGGGAGGGAGGGGAAGGAAAAGAGGGAAGGAAGGGAGAGGGAGGGAGGGAAGGAAGGGAGAGGTAAGTAAGTAACAAAGTAAGGGAGGGTGAGAGGCAAAGGAGGGAGTGAGAGGGAAGGAGGGAAGGAAGGAAGAAGTAAGTAAGTAAGTAAGAAAGTAAGGGAGGGAGGGAGGGAGGGAGGAAGAAAGGAAGGAAGGAAGGAAGGGGCAAAAACAAATATTACTTTTTTTAAAAAAAGATCTAATTTTTTCCACTTGTTATTTAATTCCACTGACAATTACCTCGTTTATAATATTATACCCAGCCTCCTCTGATTGCAGCTGTGGCTGATATTAGTCCAATGAGTCTGATTATCGTGGCTAAGACTACATCCCCAGGGACTTTACCCCATTTTTTGCAGTAAAAAAAAGGAGAAAAACACAACCCCTTTTCTAGCGACCTGGTGTTGCTTGGTAATAAGACAAATAAGTTATCCTTCTTTTCAGTGAGCTTGGATTTTGCTGCCTGCCTTTCAAGTCCAAATAGATTGGTTCCAGAGCTCCAGGCCATTTTCATATTAAGCACCAAGCAGTTGGCATGGAGCTCTAGAAGAGTGGACTCCATCAATAAAACAATCACGGTGGGGGAAGTTTAAGAAATATAGAGGGCTCTTAAGCATCTCAAGGTGACTTGGGAGGAAACAAAGAGTGTTTATTGTTCAGAAAAGATCTATTCCCTGCCATGTTCTTTGGAGGTGAAATTAAAATAAAACTAGACAGCTAAAGAGAATGGGAAGAAGGAAACAGTGGCTAAAACATACGAAGAAGGGTTGCAAGAATTGGGTACATCTAGTCTAGTGAAATTTGGACCATAAGAAAGGCTGAGTGCCAAAGAATTGAGGCCTTTGAACTATAGTGCTGGAGAAGACTCCTGCAAGTCCCTTGGGCTGCAAAACAATCAAACCGGTCAGTCCTAGAGGAGATCAACCCTGACTGCTCTTTAGAAGGCCAGATCCTGAAGATGAACCTCAAATACTTTGGCCACCTAATGAGAAGGAAGGACTCACTGAAGAAGAGCCTAATGCTGGGAACGATTGAGGGCAAAAGAAGAAAGGGACGACAGAGAATGAGGTGGCTGGATAGAGCCACTGAAGCAGTCAGCGTGAACTTAAATGGACTCCGGGGGATGGTAGAGGACAGGAAGGCCTGGAGGAATGTCATCCATAGGGTTGCGATGGGTCAGACATGACTTCACAACTAACAACAACAACAGTCTAGTGAAAAGAAGGACTAGGGGTGACATGATAGCAGTATTCCAATATTTGAAGGGCTGCCACATAGACGAGAGAGTCAAATCTTTTCATGAGAAGGCAAGACAAGTAACAATGGATGGAAAGTAATCAAGGAGAAAAGCAACCTGGAATTAAGGAGAAACTTCCTAACAGTGAGGACAATTAACCAGTGGACAGCTTGCCACCAGACATTATGGGTGCTCCATCACTGGAAGCTTTCAGAAAAAGACTGAACAGTTACTTGTCTGAAGTGACATAGGGTCTCTTGCTTAAGCAAAGGGTTGGGCTAGAAAAACTTCAAGGTTTCTTCCAGCTCTATTCTGATTGATTAAGTAGAAATTCACAAGCAGACAAAAAATTCAGATTCCAGGCAATTCTCTGGCACTGATCCTTAGGATGAATAAAGACTTCTCCAGGTTTCCCTCCCCCTTGAGAACAGTGTACATTTGCAAGATGGACGTGCAAGAACCAATAAAATATATAGTTTAATTAACTGAACTTATGCCGCAGTATACATTAGAAGTAGGTGATTTACTGAGAGCTATCCTCTTCAAGACAGAATAATGTAAACAGCATAATTAAAAGTTGATGAGAAGTATATTTATTGCGTGCAAAGGATGAACAGACACGGAGATTTATAGTACACAAAGTGTACCTTTAGTTTACAATATTATTAACGTTTTAAAGTCCAAAGCTTGCACTTAATGAATTCAAAGTGCTCTGTTCTAGACATTATTTCAGTGGAGCTAATACTTCACACTTTGGAAAGTAAATTATGTCCCCAGATATATCCTAATGCAATATGATCTATTATGATCAAGTGATTACGTTCATTGAGACATCCTTGGCCACCAATAAATCAAAGTGTATGTGCAGTTTCATACAATAAATGAAAGACTGTTTATTTATTTGTGACATGGATTTCGGAGCTATTCATCATAGGCCTAGAACATAAAATAAATATCCAGTGTTTCATTTTAATTAATCTGTAGATTTATCCTAGTTAAGTCTGAAGGTCTTTTCTTAAGCAATAAACACTGTGAAATTGTATCTCATTGTGGATTGCTCCGATCTCACAATACTATATACACATATTGAGACAGATGTGCAGGTATGTCTTTCCAACATACAATGAATTATTACTGGGGCAGGGGCAACATGGTAAATGACAGAGATAAACAAAGATTTGAAGCAGATTTCTTAATTCTCAAACCTTTGTTCAGATTTATTATTGTGCAGAGAATTTGACAGGACAGGACAGGACAGGACAGGACAGGACAGGACAGAACAAACTGGAACTGGAACTGGAAGTGAAACTGAAACTGAAACTAGAACTTGAACTAGGAAATAGGAAATAGGAAATAGGAAATAGGGAATAGGGAATAGGGAATAGGGAATAGGGAATAGGGAATAGGGAATAGAATAGAATAGAATAGAATAGAATAGAATAGAATAGAATAGAATAGAATAGAATAGAATAGAATAGAATAGAATAGAATAGAATAGAATTCTTTACTGGCTAAGTGTGATTGGACACACAAGGAATTTGTCTTTGGTTCATACAGTCTCAGTCTACATAAAAAGACAAGATGCGTTCATCAAGAAATCATAAGGTACAACACTTAATGGTAGTCATAGGGTAGAAATAAGCAATAAAATCATACTAGGAACCAATCAATATCAATATAAACCATAAGGATGCAAGCAACAAAGTTATAGTTATGCAGTCATAAGTGGGAGGAGATGGGTGATAGGAACTATGAGAAAATTAATAGTAATAGTAATGCAGCCTTAATGAATAGTTTGACAGTGTTGAGGAAATTATTTGTTTAGCAGAGTGATGGCATTCAGGGAAAAACTGTCCTTGTGTCTAGTTGTTCTGGTGTGCAGTGCCCTATAGTGTTGTTTTGAGGGTAGGAGTTGAAACAGTTATGTCCAGGATGCAAGGGGTCTGTAAATATTTTCACAGCCCTCTCTTTGACTCGTGCAGTATACAGGTCCTCAATGGAAGGCAGGTTGGTAGCCATTGTTTTTTCTGCAGTTCTAATTATCCTCTGAAGTCTATGTCTGTCTTGTTGGGTTGCAGAGTCAAACCAGACAGTTAATAGAGGTGCAGATGACAGACTGGATAATTCCTCTGTAGAACTGGATCAGCAGCTCCTTGGACAGTTTGAGCTTTCTGAGTTGGCGCGGAAAGAACATTCTTTGTTGTGCTTTTTTGACAATGTTTTTGATGTTTGGTGTCCATTTTAGATCTTGCGATATGGTAGAACCTAGAAATGTGAAGGTCTCTACTGTTGATACTGTGTTGTCTAGTATTGTAAGATCTCTACATTATCACTCAGTTCAACCTGGAGAACATTAGCTCAGCTTTAATTGTTAGAATTATTGTTTGTTAGATTGTTATAGGTTCGTTCTTCAAACGTCTTCATCCTAAACATTAACACAATGTGGATATATAGAGTAACTAGCCTGACATACGTTACCATGATAACATTGTCTCACACTTTTTTGCCTGAATAATTATTGATGATGCTATCTGACTCTGGAAGAGGATGAAAGAGAGGGCTTTGATTTAATTTACCTGCTTGGTATTCCATTCATTTGAATAATGAGAGTGATAATGCAATCAAACTCAGAGACAGGAGAATGTAATTCAGCATAGACATAACTTTTTGTTTCATGTTTGAGTGATGGCGTAACCTCCGATGATCATTTTGAAAGCCTCAAAATAAATTGTAATTCCATCATAATAAAATCTTCGGTTTAAGATGACATTATAAAATCACTTTCATTCATGCTTCAAAAGCCCAGGAAACTCACATTGAAAATGCTTCTCGCGATTTGCCAAGTCAACTGCAAATACTTCCGTGCTTTTGTGCAATTCGAGGGCTTTTCAAATCAAGATTCATATGCCCACGTTGTGACCTTTCAGATTAATTTGAGGAGGAATTTGGCCAGACAATCATTCATCAGGTGCAGCTTTCCCAATTATTTGATAAATATTTGTCCTCCTAAATGTGTGCCTTATTCATAAGGCAGATATTCTAGTTAGGAATGCACTGAATTAGGACAGGATTTGTGAGACAGGCATAATAACAGTAATAATAGCAATAACAAAGTTGGAAGGGACCTTGAAGCCCACGCAGGAGACCTATACTAGGGATTCGAACCGCCAAACTGCCAACCTTTCTGATCAACAAGCTCAGCGTCTTAGCCACTGAGCCAGAGACAATGCGGGTTTACTTATTTCTCAATTAAACATGAGAAACGTGAGAAAAAATGAACAAAGGGACAGTATAATCTGGGTGTCATCAACCTGTGGCTCCGGAGCCACATGTGGCTCTTTGGACCCTCAGCTGTGGCTCCCTATCGAGTGATCCCACCACTGGCTGGTCCCACTCCTCACCCTCCCCTCCCAGTTGCTCCTCACCTGGCCTGAGAAGGTAAGGGCAATGGCAGGGGATGGAGAAGCGGCCAGGGCAGAGACAGAGAGATACAGAGAGAGGGGGAGCATGGCTAGGGGTCATGTGAGTGACGTCGAGTTGGCCACGCCCACCCAGGTTTTGTGCCTCCCAGTGTATTCTTTTCTGTGGGAAACGGGTCCAAATGGCTCTTTGAATGTTTAAGGTTGCAGACCCCTGGTATAACCAAAATAATATATTTCAAAATCTAATTTTCCTAGTCTCATTGCCCAAATGTCCCTGCTCTTACTCTATCTTAGCTTAAATCATTATGTTTAAAATTCTGTCACAGTCACTGCATTCTCCTGCTTTTAACCAGACAGACCGACATTCAGTTGAAAAATTCCACCAGTTGAGAAAAATGGCATTCACCATTCTTCTAGGAATGGTGGTTAGTGATGGTTAGGTTACTTGCCTTCAGAAGTTGTGGATGCTCCAACATTGGAGATTTTTTTAGAAGGGATTGGACAACCACCTGTCTGAAATGATGTAGGGTTTCCCGCTTGAGCAGGGGGTTGGACTAGAAGACCTCCAAGGTCCCTTCCAACTTTATTATTCTATGTTCTGTACACAACATCCCTCCAAACAGAAATGTTGTTGCTTAATCGCGCCTGTAGCCTAAACAAAATGGTTTTTCTTACTATCTGCTTTTGACCAGAGATTTTCTTTTAGGATGTAGTGTTGTAGGTATGGTAGCAGTCCTTAACTTAAGCCCACAATTGGGGTCAGAATTTCTGTGGCTAAGCGAGGTGGCTGTTAAGGGAGTTGCGGCCAATTTTATAAATTATTTTACCACATTTTTAAGGAAAATCATGGCAGCTATGAAGCGACTCACAAGATTGTTAAATGAATTCTGTTGTCTTTGCTTGGCGGAAGGCAGTTGGGACGGTCGCAAATAGCGATCACGTGACCCTGGGATGCTGCAACCTTCATAACAACGTGCCAGTTGCCAAGCGTCCAAATTTGATCAGGTTGGACTAGAAGACTTCCGAAGTCCCTTCAGGCTGTATGATCCTATGAGTCTATTCTGCAAAACACGAGGGCAGGAAATGAAGTAACCAGTGGAAGGAGTGGAAAGGGAGAATATCTATAGAGATTCTCAGTCATCCAGCTCATGGTTGTCCCAAAGGTGCTTTTTTTCAAGGGGCCACTGTACCTTCTTGTCTTTCTTAGAAGATGTTCCGCTTCTCATCCAAGAAGCTTCTTCAGCTCTTAGACGAAGAGAAATTTCCTGACGGTGAGAACAATTAACCAGTGGATTGACTTGCTTTTAGAAGTTGTGGGTCGTCCAACAATGGAGGTTTTCAAGAAGAAATTAGACATCCAATTGTCTGAAATGATATAGGGTTTCCTCTTGAGCAAGGGTTGGACTACAAGGCCTCCAAGGTCCCTTCCAACTCTGGTATTCTGTTATTCTGGTTGCCAGAATTTGAAATAGTGGCTTTTGCCAACCAATGGCCATCATTTTCAAGAGACTCAAGACTATACATTGTTCCTGATTTAAGAGATTAACATGGTGCCTATTTAAATATACATTTGTTTATTCCATTACATCTCCAACACAGGTAGTTCTCAAGTCACAACCAATGTTGAGACCAGAATTTTGGCTGTTAAGCGATGCAATCATCATCTTCAGAGCTGACAAAGCGATCATGGGACCAGATCTCATTTTATGCCCATTTTTACTGTGATTGTTAAGTGAATCATGGAATTATTACTGTAAGTGCTACGTTAAATGTTAACTTTGAGGATCAACCATAAATCTCTTTTTTAGGCATTGTTATATCTCTGAACTGTTATTAAACAAATAGTCCTAAATCAAGGAACACCTGGCCCAAATTCCTTCCTTCCTTCCTTCCTTCCTTCCTTCCTTCCTTCCTTCCTTCCTTCCTTATTTCGAAGCTTGCCCATGTCCCTCAAGGATTACATAGGTAGTCCTTTTTGCTCTCAATCTCCTCCCACCCTCCCTCCTTCTTTCCTTTCCTTTCCTTTCCTTTCCTTTCTTCCTTGAATAAAATGGGTGGGATTTATAGTGCAATACTATATTTCTCATCTTGTCTCCCTCTCTCTCCCTTCCTTCCTTCCTTCCTTCCTTCCTTCCTTCCTTCCTTCCTTCCTTCCTTTTCTAGCCTGCCCATGTCCCTCAAGGATTACACAGGTGATCCCTTTTCTCTTAATCTCCTCCCTCCCTCCCTCTCTCCCTTCTTTTGTTTTTACAATAAATGTAATTCTTAGTTTTTCTGGAAGTGACAGTGTGAAGTCAAACACGCAACCACTGCTCTGTCTTTTTTGGAATAATGACTGTTCCCGCTTTTTTATGTGTTAGCAACTGAATGAAGAGTGTTGGCTATGACTGATAGACACCCAATCTGTAGAAGGATGAGCTTTTCAAAAAGGCACTTCCTGGATGGGAAGTGATTGCTTCGCCACAAAAAAAAAAAAAAAAAAAAAAGAAAAAAGAAAAAAAAAGGAAAAAGCATCTCTATTAACCACTTATCACAACTCAGCTCTGTCACTGACACTGCCTCACTTCTTATCTCAGAAGAGCTGATCAAAACTGTGAATAATTTCTTCTGTTCTTTCTTTTTTTCCTAGGCTCATTTCTCGTTCCACGCATCAAGTGACTTATTTGTCATTTCTATAGACTTTAACAAATCATGAGCCTAGTGGAATAGTAGGTGAACTGCAACCCCCACTGCAAATGTGATTTTTGTTTTTCTATTGAGGCTAAATTTTCTTCACGTCTTCTAAAGATGGACAATTAGACCAAGGATGGGTTCTAAATTTTTTTACTACCAGTTCTGTGGGTGTGGCTTATTTTTTGGGCATGGCTTGATGGTCATGTGACAATTCTTTAGGATTTACCAGTGGTACTGGTCTACCAGGCTTTCAACTGCTTGCAGAGCTGTACCGGTCTACTCATTTATTTTTGCAGGCACCGGTCTACTCATCTGTTTTTGGAGGCACTGGTCTACCCATTTATTTTTGCAGGCACTGGTCTACTCATTTGTTTTTGAAGGCACCAGTCTACCATCACATTGCCTTTTAACACTGATCAGCTGTAGGGCGACCCTTTGAAGCCCCCGACAAGAGTTTGAACAGCTTTTTTCCTTCTAGCCTATCAGCTGGGACTCAGGAGGCAGCAATAGATTGGGGGTGGGGTGAAATAAAAGGTAAGAATAATGTGGGGGGACGGGGGGGTGATGATGTCATATTGTCACCGCTAGCACTCGGCCAAACCAGGCCAAACCGACAGGAGCCCACCACTGAATTAGACCCATTTTGAAGTGGGCCACTTCTTTATTTAATTTGCCATTACACTAGAAAAAAAGTGTTCATTATTATCCAGCTCTTTCCTGAATTGTTTTCAAAGGAAGTTCTATTCACCCTCACCAAGCCAAAGTTTATCTAAAAGAAACAAAAATGTGAAAAGGTCTCTAAATTAGATTAATCCTCGTGATTATATGTTTTCAAAACTGATAGACTAGCATCAAATCGAATCGTGTCGTTCATATCAGAACATTCAGATCAAATTTTTACCTCAGCTCAATCACAAAATATATCATGAATTGATCCAGGAAACCAGACTCAATGAAATATCTGATACCAAGGCTGAGAACTCATGAGAAACCTTTGTTCTCCCTGTCTAAACCTTTGATTTTTGTTTGATATTTCAGTTTTGAAGTGTTCTTTTATTTTACAGGAGACCTTGAACTTACGAGCACAATTAAGCCCAAGATGTCCATTGCTAGGCAGAGAAAATTATTAAGTGAATTCTGCTTCATTTTATGACCTTTCTTGCCAGTTGTTAAATGAATCACTGTAGTTTTTTAAGTTAGCAACATGGTTGTTAAGTGAATCTGGTTTCCCCATTAACTTTGGTTACAAAAGTGAACACTGCAGGATACCACATCTGTCATAAATACATGGCAGTTGCCAAGCATCCAAATTTTGATCATGTGACCATGAGGATCATAAATCACCTTTTTTTAGTGCTGTTGTAACTTCAAATGGCTACTAAACAAATGTTTGTAAGTTGAGGACTACCTATATCATCTGTTTTTCTGATAAGGCAATAAAGATGCATATTATTATCTTTGCTCAGGGTGTATAGTTCCCTTGAGGAAAATAAAAATCATCATCATAATCATCTTCTTTTAACGACCCCATAATCCCTTGCGGGATGGAGTCTGGGCAACTGAATGGAGCTAGCAGAGTGTTTACTGGCCAGATGCCCTTCCTGTCACCAATGCAGAGTTTTGTTCATCAAATATATTCTCAGTGTGCCCAGAGAGAGAAATATCTGCCTCTACCTAGGATCAAACTCTCAGCATCCTGATTGTAAGGCAAGAGCTCCACCTCTAGGCCACCGCACCACTCACCACTCACCTTGAGAAATAATGGAGTAAAAGTTGAGGCATCAATTCCTAGAATTATTCAGTGCTTTAGATTCATACATCAGCTTGATTCTTACACAAAGTTTCAAGGGAACCAGGAAAATATCTGGCACACTTCAAGACAATATTTTCCTTGACAGTTAAGTTAATGGAATGAAATTTGGTATGCTTGTTCAACATGTTCTTCTACTTTTGAATCTGGAGTCCACTTTTACCCACAATTTAAAGCAGAGAATGAAATTAAATCCTTTGTAATGAGATATATGAAACAAGACTTTTCAAACATCTACGGTTAACATGCTGGATATTTCATCTTCTAATGCAAAGTATCTGGCCAATTGATTGTTTTCCCTGATTGTATTTTGGTAGATGAAAGGAATTTTCAAAGGAAAGGAGGAAAAGACATAAAAATTCCCATGTGGAAGATCCAATGATAAAACATGTGAAATGGGTAGAAAAGCAAAAATGCTTCGGCACAAAGTAAGAATATGAAATATGAACTCCAAGGGTAACAGACCCTCTGTACAGGCCTGCTTCTTCTCCATATTCTGGTAGGTGATCTTGGGCTGGATTGGCTCGTCTACCTCTTTGGGTCCGTAATGCTTGGCCCCCAGACCACCCCTCCTTGCCCTCCCACTTTCCATTCTCTTCCCTCCCCCCTCCCCTCTGTTGCAAAAATGTCAGGAGACAAAGCGAGGCTAACAGGATAGCAACCAGGACAGCAAACTCACGAAACTGCATCTCACTTACTTTTGCCATGTCACATGTGGGAAATTCACTGGAGAAAGCAATTATGTGAGGAAGAGTTAGCTGTAAGAAGGAAAACAGGTCACCAAAGAACCCGATGGCAGGATTCCATTCAAGCTGATGCCAGCCAGAGCACAGAACAACTCAAAAAAAAAAAAAAAAAAAAAGAACTGCAAATTTAGAAGATATGGAGAGACCATAGAATCACCGAAAGTCAGAATCGACTGAACGGATAATATCACTCTCATCATTGGAGCCCCCAGGTTAACTCTCATCATGGAGGATTTCCAAAACAAAAAAGAAGACAAGGAATTATTATGACAAGCAGCTTTGGGTAGCAAGAATAGAGGCAGTGTAATTTTGTTGTGCTTTGTTTTCTTTTGTTTTCTTTTATGTACACCGAGAGCAGGGGTGGGTTCTTCTTACCTTTACTACCGGTTCGCAGCGGGGCCGCTGCGCTTTGATGACATCGAGGTCAGTGGGTGGAGCCTCCTGCCAGTTTTACTACTGGTTCTATAGAACGGGTGCAAACCAGTTGAGTCCGCAAGGAGTCCGCAAGGAGAAGGGCGGTATATAAATCTAAATAATAAATAATAAATAAACCAGGGGCAACCCACCACTGACTGAGAGCATATGCACCAAGACAAATTCCTTGTGTGTCCAGTCACACTTGGCCACTAAAGAATTCTATTCTATTCTATTCTATTCTATTCTATTCTATTCTATTCTATTCTATTCTATTCTATATTCTATTCTATTCTATTCTATTCTATTCTATTCTATTCTATTCTATTCTATTCTATTCCCTCAAATAAAAGCCTTCAGATATTACAAATATCATAAATACCATTTTTCCCAATTCTCAAAAAGGGAGAGCTATCTAATTTTTATGCAATTAGTAGGCATTTCATTTCAAAAGAACATGTTGTTAGTTGAGAAGTCATATCCGACTCATCGAGACCCCATGGACAATGTTCGTCCAGGCCTTCCTGTCCTCTACCAGGCCTTCCTGTCCTCTACCAAGATCATTTAAGCTCACACTGACTGCTTCAGTGACTATATCCAGCCATCTCATTCTCTGTCATCCCCTTCTTCTTTTGCCCTCAATCGTTCCCATCAGTAAACTCTTCTCCAGTGAGTCCTTCCTTCTCATTAGGTGGCCAAAGTATTTGATTTTCATCTTCAGGATCTGGCCTTCTAAAGAGCAATCAGGGTTGATCTCCTCTAGGACTGACCAGTTGGATCGCCTTGCAGTCCAAGGGACTCGCAGGAGGTCAAAGGCCTCAATTCTTTGGCACTCAGCCTTTCTTATGGTCCAACTTTCACAGCCATACATTGCAGCTGGGAAAACCATAGCCTTGACTATACACACTTTTTAATTTTTTATTATTTTTATTATTTCAATTTATATGCACTCTTCTGCGGAGACTCAGGGCGGCTTACAATGCGTTAAGCAATAGCCTTCATACTTTTGTATATACTTGCTTAGTAGGGCTTTCGGCCCCCCCAAGCGGTGTTCTTTTTTATACAAAGTCAACTTATTGCCCCCACAATCCGGGTCCTCATTTTACCTACCTCGAAAGGATGGAAGGCTGAGTCAACCTTGAGCCTGGTGAGATTTGAACTTGCAGTAATTGCAGGCGGCTGGTGCTAATTAACAGCACTTTAGTCTGCTGCGCCACCAAGGCTCTTTTGTTCGCAGGATGATGTCTCTGCTTTTTAGTATGCAAAACTAAAAAAATATATGAAGGTCTAAAATTTTAGGAGGAATGATGAAGAGTCCAAGACATTTTTGTCTACTACTCAGCTTGTACTAATTACAGAAAATTGGATGATCACTGTAGATTGACAAGAGGCAGGAGAACTTTGCTCTAGAATGATCTACACCCATTTGGGATTTACCCTGATCTGATGATCAAGTGACTTGTCTTCAGAATGCTTTAGAAAGCACTGGGTTGTTTGGAAGCTTATTCAAGGATTCCTAAATGTAAAGATTGTAATGACAAACACATTTTCCTTTCTGTCTTCCACATAAGTGAATGCCTACTCTCCACACTGAGGGGAAATAACAAAATTGTAGGATTCAGGAGCCTTGGCTGTTATTATTTCACTCAGAATACTTTGACATCCATTCAGACAAAAACTAGACGTCCTATAACACACAGATCTGAGTCAACCTATCCAAAACACCAGAAGGCAAGACAAGAAACAATGGATAGAAACTGATCAAGGAGAGAAACAATCTGGAATTAAGGAGAAACTTCCTAACAGTGAGGACAATTAACCAGTGGAACAGCTGGCCTTCAGAAGCTGTGGGTCCTCCATCACTGGAGGTTTTTAAGAAGAAATGGTATAGGGCAGTGATGACTAATCTTTTTGCCATCGCGTGCCAAAAGTGGGGAGAGGGTGGTGGGGTCACACATATGCGTGCCCACATCCATAATTCTATGCCCCCCCCCAGTGCTCTCCCCGCTTTTGGCACACAATGGCACAGTGGGCCTGGTAGGCCCATTTTTTGCCCTCCCTAGGCTCCAGAGCCTTTCTAGGACCCTGGAGAGGGCAAAAATGGCCTTCTCCACACACCCCCAGAGGCCCTCTGGAGGCCAGAAACAATGTGTTTCCTGACTTCTGGTGGGCCCAGAAGGCTGGAAAATCAGCTGGCCGGTGCACGCATGCGTGCTGGAGCTGAGCTCATGTGCCCACTGATATGGCTCCACGTGCCACCTATGGCACCTGTACCATAGGTTCGCCAACACGGACCTAGAAGGTCTTCTAGTCCAACTTCCTGTCCAAGGCAGGAGTCATTATTCCACCAGAGACAAATGGTTGTCCAATCTTTTCTCGCAAACCACCAGTGATGGATGTTACTACCAACAGTGTTATGCTAGCACATGAATATTTGATAAGATGGAATAAGATTTTCTGGATAGATACATCCAAAGCATGTGATTTTCTTATAAGAAAGTGAATATCTTCAGTGTTCAATTTTGCTTTACAGTTGTTAAAAGGCAGCTGTCAGATCTGGAAGCCATCTTTTACAT
The DNA here is from genome assembly GCA_030761175.1 of Masticophis lateralis. Classification (NCBI taxonomy): domain Eukaryota; kingdom Metazoa; phylum Chordata; class Lepidosauria; order Squamata; family Colubridae; genus Masticophis; species Masticophis lateralis. The sequence goes on from JAUDYJ010000005.1 coordinate 91,943,133, forward strand.
TTGGGCCTTCAGGCCTGTCACATTTTCTTTCTTTCTTTTTTTAATTTTATTTCATTGAAAAGACAGTGCCATGTCAGGATAAGAATGCAAAGAAAGCTGAGCCAGTGAGAAATCAATGGTAAATCTTAACATACAAGCTAATAACTATAACTGTACTATGTTAACAATTACAATAATACAACCCAAGAAAAAGGGAAAATAACAAAAAACGTCAAATAAAATTTCTACTTATATTAGCCTATTTACAAATTTTTCCACATTATATCCTTGGTTTTAAACATCTTTGTTGTCCATACTAACAATTATTGACATTCATAAACTTCCCTTTCATTTTTACCTCTTCTCTGTATCCATTCATAAAATTTATTCCATGTCCTATAACATATATATATATATATATATATATATATATATATATATATATATATATATATATATATATATATATATATATTTAATTTGATTTATATGCCACCCTTTTCCAGAAACTCAGGGTGGCTTACAATGCATTAAGCAATAGCCTTCATACATTTGTATATTTTATACGAAGTTAGCTTATTGCCCCCACAAACTAGGTCCTCAATTTACCTACCTTAGAAAGGATGGAAGGCTGAGTCAACCTTGAGCCTGGTGAGATTCAAACTTACAATAATTGCAGACAGCTGGTTTTAATCACAATGCTTTTAGTCTGCTGAGCTACCAGGCTCTTTTTGCCTGTTTTGAGTCTTTATCCTTAATTTTTAAAGTTAATCTGTCCATTTCAGCACAATCCCAAATTTTCCTAATTATGTCAACATCCAATGGAGTGTTCGCATTTTTCCAATATTTAGCATATGTAATTCTAGCTGCCGCCGTCAGTATATGTAACACTAAGTAAATGGTTGCTGTGTCATAACTTTCCAACAATATACCTAAAAGGCACGTTTCTGGTTTGAACTCAATATGTTGCTCAGTTATCATTTCTAACCAATTATGAATTTTCTCTGCCACATTTTCTACTGTGGGAAAATGGGAGGGGGGATTGCATAGAGTATGGATGATATAAAGTCAAAATAACATTCTTTTCTCGGAGAGTCAAGGTCACTTTGGCCTGGAACTGCGATGAGGTGACTGGGAGGCATCTCCAGTTTTGGATGGTTCCTGATTGGATCATGTGATGGACATGTGGGCGCTGGGCACGGACTTGAACTTTCTTTTAGGTGTGGAAAACCTGGAAACTTTCAGCTTTGGGTTTTCCCAGATGTGCCAACATGTCATCTCTAATAAAAGATTGGACAACCATTTGTCTCCGGTGGAATAACCACTCCTGCCTCAGACAGGAGGTTGAACTAGAAGACCTTTCCAGCCCTATGATTCTATGATTTATCTTCAAGATGCCCATCATTTTGAGAGGCAATTAGGAATAACAGAATAACAGAGTTGGAAGGGACGGTGGAGGTCTTCTAGACCAACCAACAAACATGTAAAAGCCCCACTCTGGTTTCTCACTCTTTATACATTACTGGAAGCATTACATGGCTTTCTTCATTTAATGTATCGAAGTGTAAACCTGGTTTAATAAAATACTGTTGTAAGTTTCATGTCACACACTCTCTGCAAAGAAATAAAATACTGCTAAGAAAGGATATTTGTAGTTTGGGATTGAACTGTGGGTGCTCTCTGAGCTTGGTTACCTTGCAGATGTAAATGAATTTTCAATCATCCAGGCCAAAAGTATCTTAAAAGGTTAAATCATGGCAACTGGACCAAAGTCGATTAAAACTGAGGTGTTTTGTTACTCATCCTAGTACCGTGATGCGAATTTGTGGCACGTGGAGCCATATTGGTGGGCACGCGAGTGTTGCCCTAGCTCAGCTCCAGTGCGCATGCGTGCCCTGGCCAACTGATTTTCAGGCCTTCTGGTCCCACCAGAAGTCGGGAAATTGGCTGTTTCTGGCCTCCGGAAGGCCTCCGGGGAGATGTGGAAGGCTGTTTTTGCCCTCCCCAGGCTCCTAGAAAGCCTCTAGAGCCTTGGGAGGGGAAAAAACGGGCCTATTGGCCCACTGGGCCATTGCGTGCCAAAAGCAGAGGGAAGTGTGTGGGGTCACGTGTGCATGCACGGGAGGGCAGGGCGCATTGAATCCCCCGCCTTTTGGCACACGACGGCAAAAAGGTTAGCCATCACTGACTTAGTAACTTCTTCAGTCAAAATGAAAATTTTGGATAGGCAGAGAATCGGATAGTTGTTGGAATGCACCAATTCTTGCCATACAGACTGCAGGGTTTTTTGGTTGTTGTTGTTTTTTTTTTTTTTTCAAAATTTTCATTTTGATTGAAAAAGTTTCTTGGATGAGTAACAAAACATCTCAAAGTTTTAATCAACTTTGGTCCAGTTGCCATGCTTTAACCTTTTAAAGTATTATCTTGCAGATGTTTCATGATCCAACTAAGTTACATCACCACTGCTAGAAGGGCAGAGGTGGGTTTCAGCCGGTTCTGACCAGTTCTGGAGAACCGGTAGCGGAAATTTTGAGTAGTTCGGAGAACCGGTAGTAAAAATTCTGACTGGCCCCGCCCCCATCTATTCTCTGCCTCCCGAGTCTTAGCTGATTGGGAGGAAATGGGGATTTTGCAGTAATCTTCCCCTGGATTGGGGAGGGAATGGAGACTTTACAGTATTCTTCCCCTGCCACGCCCACCAAGCCACGTCCACAGAACCGGTAGTAAAAAAATTGAAACCCACCACTGTAGAAGGAAGTGGGGTTGGGGAGAGGAGGAGGAGGAGGAGAAAGACTGTGGGGTCCATGGTGCTCTCTGGACTTGGTTGTTATCTTGTAGATGTTTCATGACCCAACTGTGTAACATCACCAGTGCTAGAAGAGAGTTGGGTTTGTGGAGAGGAGGAGGAGGACTGTGGGGGGTCCTTGCTGCTCTCTCTTGACTTGATTGTTGTCTTGCAGACATTTTTACCAGTGCTAGAAAGCTGTGGGGTTTGCTTTATATACAAGCGGCTTGCCCTGCCTGTTGGAAAAAGAACCAAAAAATGACCAAGCTCAGAGAGCACCAATGACCTTACACATAAGATAATGTTTTAAACCTTCATGGCTCAATTGGTTTCCTACCATCTGTTGAATTTCAAATTCTCCCAGGTTTTTTTTAGCTTCGTTTAATATGTTGTCCAAAGCCAGCCATAAATTAGTGAATTGAAAGAAGTAAAAACCTAGATACTAACAGTAGAATCAGTTTCTCAGTGATATTCTGTATCTCTGCTCTGTTTAACTGGTTCATTTCTGGACATGCAAATAAAACATTATAATTAGGATACAGGGTGCCAATAGTCATCATTAACAAATATTTCTGCTGTTGCTTCTCTTAAGTCAATGTTGTATCAACAGAATACAGGTAGATCCTGAACGAACAATTGTAATAGTATATATATAATATACACCACCCTGGAGTCCTTGAAAAAGAGTGATATGCAAGTCATATAAACAGATAGATAAATTGACAGATTTCCCAGGAAGATTAGTAGAAAGTACCTAAAGATGCTATAACAGATAATTTTTAGAGAAGCAAAGAAACATAATCAAAGACATTGGAATTCATTTCTATGCAACAACTACAGTAGTATTCGGCCAGTAGATGGAAGTGTTTACAAATTGGGATCTATGGTTTTATTTTATTCGAAGTAGAGTTTCCTGTTGCCTGGTACAGTTTAACAGTTGAGCAGTAAAGCACATGGTCACTGTACTCTTTGTTTGCTCTGTGGTGCTATATAACAGAATTTCTAACAAGGGAAATATGCAATAATAACATAAATGCATCAATTGAGGCCATGGATATTCAGTTTGGAATCACAGAAGTGACAAAGATAGACCAGACAGTAAGCAATCTACATTATTGCCAAGCAAGAAGATCAGCGGTTCATCAATTATCCATCTTAGATTCATGTAGTTTGGAATTTGTGGCTAGAGATACAAGGTTTATTAGTTCATACCTGTTAGTCTGGTTTCCTTCTACTGAATTCTGGGATTTAATATAAGCACCTTTGCACAGGATTACCGATGAATATCAATCACCAATACATTTAATTCTATGAAAAAAAAAAGGAGTCCCTCTACTAAGTCACTGAACATGACATGTTGGTATTAAATTAACATGAGGCAAATGCAATTTTGCCTATTCTTCTGGAAGTATTAGGTGTTAAGTCTAAGAACATCATGCAGACTCTGATTTAAATTGATCTGATCTGATTTGACAAGTCAAACTAATTCAGGAAAAACTGTCACTGCACATGGGCAAAAAGTGTCTGAAATAATCTGAATTGATTCAGAAGCATCCAATTTGATTCATCAATTCAAAGTGATTTTCAGTTTTGATTTAGGAAAGGCGATTGGATGGACGTTCTGAATCAAACCAAATGGAAACACTCGAGCAATAACTTTTGAAAGTTCAGGAAAAGAAAAAGAAAAGAAAGCAGTTGAGGTTTGGAGATGTGGGAAAAGTTTGTATATCTGGACAGCGCTGGTGATAGATGTAGCGGGGCCAAGTAACAGCTGTCAAGAGTTTCAGGAAAAAACCCAACTCCAAGTAAAAACTCTGAAGCAAGCATTTTTCAACGTTCTATTTACTAGAATAGGTAAACTGGCACATCTGGGAAAACCCAAATCTGAGAGGCCTGGGTTTTGTTTTTGTTTTTAATTTGATTTATATGCCGCCCTTCTCCGGAGACTCAGGGTGGCTTACAATGCGTTAAGCAATAGCCTTCATACTTTTGTATATTTTATACAAAGTCAGCTTATTGCCCCCACAACTGGGTCCTCAATTTACCCATCTTAGAACGGACGGAAGGCTGAGTCGACCTTGAGCCTGGGGAGTTTCGAACTGGTGTAATTGCAGGCAGCTGGATGTTAAATGCTGCCTTTAGTAGGAGGCATTAGCCTCCTACGCCACTCAGGCTCTCTTTTCCCTCAGTAAATCAAAACTCCCAAAACCATCCCCTCACTCCTCAGTCGATCATATGCTCCAATCAACCACTGTCCCATCTCAAGACAGCACTCCGACCACTCCTTCTCCAGATGTTATTATGTCTAAAGACAACCCCTCTACTAAATCCCCCCTCCTACTTTCCCACACATGAGAAGGTGGCAGCATGGAAGCTTCTGGTCTAATATGGCTTCCAAAGCTGACAACAGCAATATCAGGAAGCAGTATGAGAAGTTTGGGAAGTACCAGGACCTTAAGAGAGGAAATGGAAAATCAAAGTCAAAACAGTCCCAGTGGTATGGCAGCAGCAGTGGGTTTCACATTATGTTACTACTAGTTTGCACCCGCCTGCCTTCTGCGCATCTGCCTTGCTTGCACACGTCTTCCGTGCATGCACTTTGCTCCTCAAAAATGTGCCTAAACAGGATGCCATAGAGCCGGGATGAGTGGTAGGCGGCCCCACCTGCGATTTCTGCTACCAGTTCAGACGAACCAGTCCGAACTGGCCAGAACCTGCTTAATATCACCTCTGTATGGCAGCACTCAGGGCTGGGATTCTTAAGTTAGGACAGTGGTGCCAACAGATCCATGGAACAATGTCAGAGCTCTCTGTCCAGAAGAGTGCATTGCTAGGAACAGGTAAGATCCTGTGAAGGACTGTCAATTTCCCAGGTCTCTGGAAGAAGACCCAAGACTGAATAAGACACATAGGGTTGAGGTTTAATGCACACAGGGGTGCATGTACACATGCACACACAAGTGTGTGACATTCAAGTTGAGATTAGAAATTGAGAGGGTTGGGGAATAGTTTTCTTTCTTTCAGAAGACAGACAGATATAAACATAAGATATTGGAAGAATGCAATTGTCAGCTCTGCCATCTTCAGCTGTTTTGTTATGTCTCGTTGGTATCCTGCCATAAGTGGAGGTGGGTACAGGAATTTGGGGAAATTGAGTGGGAGGAAGAAAGAAGGATGTAAAGGGGAGGGAAATGTGTTGATAGGAAGCAGAGGTGTCAAACTGGAATAATCCAGTTGCCCCATGGATGCCTGGCCTTGGAAAAAATGTGAAACCACTTTGAGACTTGCCTGACATCAAAGCGGTTCCCAAAACATCAATCCAAGGTGTCATTGGACACTGATGACCTGGTCAAGGAGGTAGAGTCAGGAAAAGGAAAAACCTGTAACACTGGAACACTCAGATCTAGCCATGCTTTTGCTGCACCACTAATCCTTAGTAAAAGAGCCCATCACTTCAACCAAGTGGAGTCGAGGGTCTTTCTTTCCTAGGGGCCTAGCTGGTGTAGGTCTGACACCAATCCTTTCCCATTGTTTCTGTCCATTGTTCTCTATAAACATTTTCCAAATAGCTTTGCTGAGAAGTGCTAGAAGATATGCTACCTGTTAGCCCAGGCCCAAAGATGACCTAGTAAAATCCAGCCAACTCCAATCCTTTATTGACTTGTCCATCCTAATGGACAGAATCTTGCCAATCTAAAGCTATCACTTTCTAAGCTAATAGAGATCCTAAGGTGTAGGCCTCTTTTGGATGAGATTTACTGCCTCCTCTCTGTGCTGCAAAGCTCCTGTCCATTGATTCTCCAGGTCTGTCTTTCATCACACTGCCTGCATCCTCCATGACAGGATTGTCAACCTCAAGGCCCAGAGGAAGGATCCGGCTCATGGGGTGCTTAGATCTGGCCCACGGGGCTGATCTAGAAACAGCAAAGGACCGGCCCGCAATGCCTCCTGAGCTCTGTTTTCCCTGACAGAGGGTTGCAGGAGGCCATCACAGCTGAAAATGGATCTCACGAGGGCTGCATACAGTCCTCCCAGGCTCCATTTTGATTGGCAGAGGGTTGCAGGAGGCCGTCGCAGCTGGAAACAGAGCTCAGGAGTCCATTTTTGCTGGCAGAGCATTCGGGCCACCAAAGGCACCCCTGACAAAAGTGACATTGAGCTGAACATGCCCACCCTGGCCATGCCCTCCCCCCTCGAGGTCAAACACAAGCCTGATGCGGCCCTCAGTGAAATCAAGTTTGACACCCCTGCACCATGACATGACTCTGTTAAAGCAAATTTGACCTGCCCAGGTCTATATTTTGCTGAGGTTTCATGTCGATTCCTCCTCTTTTGCATAAGGAAGTGATTCGGCCATAAAAAATTGCACAACCATTTTTTCATTCATTCTTTAGTTGTCCGGGCAGTTCTAGCAGACTCTCTCATGTGCACCTTTAAGTAGCAAGAGAAAGTAGTCCTCATTACAGATGGCCAAAACATTAAGCTTTCCTACAGAACAAGGGGACGTGGTGGCTCAGTGGCCAAGATGCTGAGTTTGTCGATCGAAATGTCGGCAGTTCAGTGGTTCGAATCCCTAGTGCTGCATAACGGGGTGAGCTCCCGTTACTTGTTCCAGCCTCTGCCAACCTAGCAGTTCGAAAGCACGTAAAAAAAATGCAAGTAGAAAAATAGGGACCACCTTTGGTGGGAAGGTAATAGCACTCCGTGCGTCTTTGGCATTTAATCATGCCGGCCACATGACCATGGAGACGTCTTTGGACAGCATTGGTTCTTTGGCCTTGAAACAGAGACGAGCACTGCCCCCTAGAGTCAGGAACGACTAGCAGATATGTGCAAGGGGAACCTTTTACCTTTTACAGAACATTACTCCCACTTAACCAGAAAACACATTATTTTCAAATCCCCGTTTCCTTTTTACTACTTTAGGGACACCTTGAGAAGCCTTTGGAGCAGGTTGTCCTCCCTTCCTTTTCTTGAATCAAGCTCTACAAGCTTTATTCTTAACATACGGTAGTCTACCACTTCCCCCCCCCTTCCTGCCCACGATGTTAGGTATGATTTACCGACCTGAGTTATTATTTATCATTATTCATTTCCTGTCACCAGTGCATTGAAGGTTAATAGAAATGCCAGCATGCTCCTGATTTACTTAGTAAAATATTTGTTCCAAGGTTTTAGGTCAGATGATTGGTGTCTGTGTGAGCTTCAGGTTTATGCATTATGAAAAGCCACCTAATCTGACCTTGAGCCAGCCATCCTGGCACTATATATTACTTTAGCAGAGTGACCTTCAGAGACCTAAGATACTCAAGATAGATGCAACACATGCTTTTTCCATCCATATTGCTGCCAACCTTGTATATATATATATATATATATTTAAAAAAACTGAATTTACACCAAGACTGTAAGCCAGTTCTGAATTTGCTCCCTGGCCAACTATAAGCCAGGTGATACACCATTTTCTTTAAAAAAAAAAAAAAAAGCTCAAATCATATCAAGTCTCAGAAAATATTTTAGACCAATTGAAAGTCATTTATCAAAGAAAGATGATCTGTGTTGCACAAATCAGAGGTGGTATTCAGCAGGTTCTGACCAGTTCTGCAGAACCGGTAGTGGAAATGTTGAGTAGTTCGAAGCAACCGGTAAATGCCACCTCTGACTGGTCCCACTCCATCTATTCTCTGCCTCCCAAGTTCCAGCTGATCAGGAGGAAAAGGGGATTTTGCAGTAACCTTCCCCTGGAGTGGGGAGGGAATGGAGATTTTACACTATACTTCCTCTGCCATGCCCACCAAGCCATGCCCTGCTCACCAAGCCATGCCCAGAGAACTGGTAACCTGTTTTCTCAAAAATAAGACATCCCCTGATAATAAGCCCAATCAGGCTTTTGAGTGCATGGCAATAAAGCCAAGCACTTTTTTTAGGGTTCAAATAAAAAAAATATAAGACAGGATCTTATTTTCGGGGAAACACGGTAGAAAAAAATTTAAATCCCACCACTGGCACAGATACCATATTTTTCAGAGTATAAGTCCCACCGGAGTATAAGACGCACCTTAATTTTTGGGGAGAAAAATAAGAAAAAAGCTGATTGGCAGGTGGATCGGCTCCTGGAATACCCCCATCCAGCTGTTCCCAGAGGTGAATTTTTGCAACAGGTTCCTTGGTTGTGAGCTCTGTGCCTTGTTTATTTTTTGCTTTTTTTCCTGCCTCTGAAAGCCTCCGAAACAGAGCTGTTTCAGAGGCTTTTTTTCCGAAGCTTCGTTTCTGAGGCTTTTTTTCTGAAGTTCTGTTTGGAGGCTTTTCTTCCTGAAGCTTCGTTTCTGATGCTTTTTTCAGCCTCTGAAACCTCCGTTTGAGAAGCTGGGCGGGGCTACATTCTAAGTATAAGACACACCCAGATTTTCACCCTCTTGTTTGGGTGAAAAAGATGCATCTTATGCTCCAAAAAATACAGTATATTACTTGAAAACTCACTTCTTGGATGTCTATAGAGACTCTCAGTCATCCAGGTCATGGTTGTTTCAAAGGTGCTTTTTCAGGAGGCAACTGGACTTCCTTGTTTTTCTTTGAAGATGTTTCTCTTCTCATCCAAGAAGTTTCTTCAGCTCTGACAGGATAGTGGGGAATGGAAGGATTCCTTGCAGAAGCTGGAAATTTGCATCGTTTTAGAGATTCCTTGAAGCATTTGGAGTTTTACCTGTGTCCTCAGGGTCACCTGAATAAGTGCTCCTGGTTTCTGTAGCCTGCCATTTTTTCCTCTGGAAATCCATTCCTGCTCCCACCCCATTCAAAAGGTGGTTCATCCCAAATTGTATAGCTAAAAGTCTGTAGAGATTCTCAGTCCTCCCGGTCATGGTTGTCTCAAAGGTGCTTTTTCAGGAGGCAACTGAACTGTGTTGGGGTTTTTTTTTCCCCCTTTGGAAGATGTTTCATTGAAGAAGCTTCTTGGATGAGAAGCGAAACATCTTCAAAAGAAAAAAATGAGGAAGTCCAGTTGCCTCCTGAAAAAGCACCTTAGGGTCACTTCTTGGATATCTTTATCTAATGATCAGTGTGGTGTAGTTGTTAATGGTGTTGGGCTAAAAACCCAGATATGGCGAGTTCTAGTCCAGTGTTAGGCATGAAACCAGCCGGTTGATCTTGAGCCAGTCCCTGTCTCTCAGCCCTAGGAAGGAGGCAATGGCAAACCACTTGCCAAGAAAACTACAGAGTAGTCATCACATGAGGAGTCAAGAAGAAAAAGAAAAGAAAAAAGAAAAGAAAAGGAGAAATTAGATCTAGTAAGAGAATGATGGAAAGGGTAGAATAGAATAACAGAGTTGGAAGGGACCTTGGAGGTCTTCTAGACCAACTCTCCTGCTTAGGCAGGAAGCCCTACACCACTTCAGTTGGTTATTCAACATCATTTTCAAAACTTCCAGTGTTGGAGCATTCACAATTTCTGGAGGCAAGTTGTTCCACTGATTAATTGTTCTAACTGTCAGGAAATTTCTCCTTTGTTCTAAGTTGCTTCTTTCCTTGATTAATTTCCACCCATTGCTTCATGTCCTGACTTCAGGTGCTTTGGAGAATAGCTTGACTCTCCCTTCTTTGTGGCAACCCCTCAAGTTTTGAGTGCTATTTTTTGCAGATATACAGAAAACATCTGGTGGCCATAGCCATTGTATATAACCCTATCAAAATGACGAGCTTCACTCCAGGAAGCCTCCCCTGGAATTATTTCAACTTCTTCACTCTTCCCAGAGTTTACTTGGAAATATGATTTGCAGAGCCCCTTAATTCTCTGGAAATATTCTTATGGGCTTACGATTTATTCCTGCAAGTGGAGTTACTTATCTTCCTTTCTGCTATCCCAATTAAGGTAAAAGCACTCGCTCACTTATTCTCCACCCCTTTATCCTAATACACAAGCTTTCTAGAAGACATGGAATTTATGCATTGAGATTTGACAGCCTTTTCTTATTTATTTATACTAAGAGATAAATCAAACGTAGGCCACTCTGCCCAAGATATAAGTTATTCATTATCTGTCCAGTAGGTACATTTGTGAATCAGATGTGTGCGTGTGTATGTGTGTGTGTGGGGGGGGGGAGTATTTCAATTAGAAAATGCATTGTTTGGGCATGTTTTATTGCCAGAGACGTTTAACTCTTTTCATTGGTGATTATTCAATGATCCTTATTGGGTTTTTTTATGTATTTTGATCATCACTGACTTTTGGGTTTTGTAAAATGGTGGCAAGAAATATACAAGGTGGTAATTGCCGAAATCAAGAAGGAAACACATTTTACAAGCTGTTAGAGCATACTTGCCTTTTGCAGAAGAAAATGAAGAAAAATTGTTGGAAGAAACATCCACCTGGGTTCAGTTCCAAGTGGGGAGAAAGACACTGGAAATGTGGAGGCTGATTGGAAAGATGATTTATTGGCAGGCAGGACCATATGGGTTTGAAGTCCTGCTGTAGCTGAACACATGGGTTTGAGAGAGAGAAGTACTTATACCCTCTCTTGGGCCTTGCCCTTGAGCTTCCTGTTCCTGTGCAAGAAATGTATTCTATTGGTTGTTGTTAGATTCCCAAGTGGAGTCATGTTTGTCTGAATCAAGTTTGGTTGAACCTTGGGCTGATGTAATATCCCCAGGTACCAAGTGGGGAACTCTGCTGCTAGATGGGTAGAAGGCTAATCCTATTACATCCTGAGGGTAAAGGTCTTTTGTCTTGTAGATAGGCTGGCACCAAAATATCTGCCGGGGGCAGAGAGCTGAGGCTGAGTTTCTATCTCTAACAGCATGTTTCTCAATTTCTCATCCAGGGAAATATAATATTCTGCCTTTTTAATATTTCCTAAAATATTTCATTCTTTTAGGAGGGGTGTGTGTGTTAACTTTCTACAGAAATATCTTCAGATGCAAAAGAGCTGAGGGAAACCTGCCCTGAAATTCTACTAAAATAACTTGAAATGAAATATTTGTAAGGATGGGGATTGGAGAGCCAGGGGATTGGTGTAGTGGTTAAGGCATCAATTTAAACATTAAGGAACCACGAGTTGTAATGCCAACTGACAAAGGCTGACTTGAAGAGATTGAAAAAGAAAAGAAAATCAAGGGTTAAGGCAAATTTTATTAATTGGAGGTGCAATTTTAGAACATCTCTAACAGTGATGACACATGAGTTCCTTTCAAATAGCAGGCCCATGGATTTTGTGAGTCATCTAAATCTCAGAGAGAATTACTGTGGTTCCTTCCTTCCTTCCTTCCTTCCTTCCTTCCTTCCTTCTTTTTTCCCTTCCCTTCCCTTCCCTCCCTCCCTCCTCCCTTTTCCTCCCCACCTTCCTCCCTTTTGCCCTCCCTCCCTCGCATCTCACTTCCTTCCTTCCTTCCTTCCTTCCTTCCTTCCTTCCTTCCTTCCTGCCTGCCTGCCTGCCTGCCTGCCTGCTTTCACTCTCTCTCTCCCTCCCTCCCATCTTCCTTCCTTCCTTACTCCCTCCCTCCCTCCCTTCTAGATAAGATGTGGTTACAATATCAGGATTGCAGAAATATTGAGTGAATACTCTAAACCTCGGCTGATTAGACAGGCCATAACAATAATAGATGTCTCCCTTGAACACCAAATAATTTGTGCTTCAGAAATCTGGGTTAGGTTTCCACCTCAGAAAATCCAGACAAATGGATCTCCTTGTCATGGGGGAAAGGGTTCACCCCCCATTTCCTGTACCATGCAAAGAGATGCAGTCGCCTCATATAGATAATTGATTTATGCAATCTTTCACTTTATTGCTGAGTGGTCACAAAGCCCAGACATAAGGTTATAATATTGCAAATGAAAGAAAAAGGCCCACTCACTCTCTTTTTCTTTGCTCCAAAATATTGCTGTTCTGAATAGGAACTGCATCAAATCAAGACACTTTACTATTGAAGCTTCTTTCAGGGGTGAAATGCTACCGGTTCGCTCCAGTTTCGGCGAACTGGTAGTGATAAAAACTACTGTTTCGGGTGAACTGGTAGTAAAAAAAAAAAGCTATTGGTTCCTCCGTACCTATATTTCCAAAGATCAGCTGTGCTGCACGGTTTAGCTCTGTTAGAAAGCAAGATTTCCTGCTTTCTAGCAAAGCTAAATCGTGCACCACAGCTGATCCCCTCCTTGCTGTTCTACTTACCTTCCCGAGCCTCCTTTTGGTATGTACTGTGTATGTGGATGCGTGTGTGTGCACACCGTGCTTGCACACACACATTTGGTGCATAGTGCTCATGCACGGCTAGCGAACCGGTAGCAAACCGGTTCGAATTTCACCTGGTTGCATAGTCAGCCAGATGTTCAGACTTGATTTGGCCTTTTGATCCATCTATTGAGTCCTTCCCAAAGGACCCGGGAGAGGGAGATGTTATTGCTTCATAATATTAAAGACAATGTGGAAAGATGTAAACTTTTCCAGGTGAAGCTGCCTTTTGCAATTGACTAGTAATGATTTAGTCAATGCTGATGGTGTTCAAGTGTGATCCAGGATGTTTTGTGTGCAAGAGGGATTATGTGGCTCAGGGACAGCTCACAGGAAATGGTGTGGGTCAGTAAGGTTGCGTGATGGTGCTACAAGAGGTCCCACATGGGCAGGGAAGGCATGTGAGGGACGTGGCAGGTCAGGTGGGGTGCATATGTGAGTGTAAGACGTAGCACATGGGTAAAGGAAGGCAAACTATAGGGAGGCAGCATGGATCAGAGAGGGCATATGGGGCAACATGCACCAAGAAGGGTACATAGGGTTCCTTCTTCACTCTTCTTCCCTCCCTCCCTTCCCTTCCTTCCTTACCTGAACAGAGAAACAGAATGGTAGGCAAAAAAATCAGTGGGAGTGACTCCCAACTTTCTGTCAGTTTCCCCACTAAATTTTCTTGTGGAAACCATCCTTCCTTCCTTCCTTCCTTCCTTCCTTCCTTCCTTCTTTCCTTCCTCCATCCCTCCTTCCCAGTGGTGAAATGCAAATTTTTTTGCTACTGGTGTTGTGGGCGTGGCTTGGTGGGCATGGCTTGGTGGGGTTTATGTGACTGGGTGGGCGTGGCCAACTTTTTTTTTTTTTACTTTTTAAAGCATTTTTTACTACCTGTTCGCCAGAACTGGTAGTAAAAGAAATGCTTTAAAAAAGTCGAAAAAAGGTTCCGATGATCACAGCTGTGCCGCACGATCGTTGGAACTTTTTTTTTTACTTTTTTAAAGCATTTTTTTACTACCTATTCACCTGAACCGGTAGTAAAAGAAATGCTTTTAAAAAGTAAAAAAAGAGCTTCTGATGATCACGATCAGCTGTGATCATGAGAACCTTTCTCCTGAACCAGAGCGAACTGGTAGCATTTCACCCCTGCTCCCTCCCTCCCTCTCTCTCTCTCTCTCTTTCTTTTTTCTTTCCATTGTAGTGTTTAATATCTTTCTTTTGAGATCCTCCCTCCCTCTCTTTCTTTCTTTCTTTTCTTCCTTTTCATTGTAGTACTTAATATTTTTCTTTTGAGATTCTTCCTTATTTCCTTTTCTCCCTCCCCCTCCCCCTCCTTTCCTTCCTTCCTTCCTTCCTTCCCGATAACGCAATCGTTATCGTCATCTAAGAGCCTATCGCTATTGAGTCCGACATGCATTTAACGTCACAGCAGTTGAACATATTACGATTAATAAATAGGCTTGCTTTTAAAAAGCTCTTTCCACTTTTCTTATATTTCCTCGGTTGTGTCTGTCTTCTGGCAAGCTGCGCAGTCTATTAGCTCTGTTAGGGAAATGGCAGTGAATACTCAGCAGACAAGGAAGGTGGCCTGAGGGGAGCTGCAAAGCAACATGCAGATTCAGTTTGTAACGCGAGTTAAAGCTCACAATAAAAATCTCCTCCTCCCCCACCCCAATAAATGATGGAGGCTTGTCTGTTCATGCAAGACACCTTGTGAAGTAGAAACCCTACTGGCAAGGCATGATTTTGGACAGATATGCTGATGATATAGAAGCTCTATTTTTGTGGCTAAGAGGAGAAATCCATTGATCTTGCCTACAAGTTCAACAAAATCCCCTTGAGGTCCTTCAGGGACTATTTCATTTCAGAATGCATGCAGCAAATACACTCTAAAGCAAATCTGAAACACTCTGAAACAAATATTCCATGGGTGGCATAACCTCGATCCAAACCCTACTAAAATCATCTGTAGAAAATATTTATACTTTCTGCTAATGCAGAAAGCTTATATTCCTTCAGTAATTTTCATGGTCAGTTAACCAGATAAACTGAAAAAAGAAGATCTGGTATATTTATGTCTTAAATTCCTGACTAAATTCTGAGTTAGTGGGTGGATTCCAGAGTGTTGGCAATACTAGATTCTAAGAGAAGGATGGTTTCTCAGATCCTGGGACATCATTTATGACTTGTTGGACCTGGGTGCTCCATCAATGGAAGTTTAAACAAGAGAATGGACAACAATTTGTCTGAAAAGGTATAGGGTTTCCTGCCTGAGCAGGGGTTGGACTAGAACAGGGGTCACCGACCTGGTGACAAACTTATTAAGAGCCTGGTGGCGTAGTGGACTAAGTGCTGTTAAAGTAGCACTTAGTTGCCAGCTGCCTGCAATTACTGCAAGTTCAAATCTCACCAGGCTCAAGATTGACTCAGCCTTCCATCCTTTTGAGATAGGTAAAATGAAGACCCGGATTGTGGGGGCAATAAACTGACTTTGTATAAAAAAGAACACCGCTTGGGAGGTGTTTTTTGCCACCGTCATTAAGTGAATACCTGCAGTGGATAAGTTAATAACCTGGTTGTTAAGTGAATCTGGCATTCTTATTGACTTTGCTTGTCAGAAGGTCGCAAAACCTGATCACATGACCCTGAGACACTGCAACCGTCATAAATATGAATCAGTAGCTAAGTGCTTGAATTTTGATCATGTGATCAAGGGAATACGACTACAGTTCTAAGTATGAAAAATGGTAATAAATCCCTTTTTGTTGTAACTTCGAACGTTCACTAAATGTAAGTCGAGGGCTAACTGCAATGTATTTAATTTAATTTAATTTAAAATATCCCTTTTATGCCTGAAATGCTGACCTTAGAATAAGAATATGAATCTTTGCTTGACTTTATACATTTTAGTCAAAAAAGTTCATTTAGGTTTAGGACTAAAAAAAACAAAAACCCCGAGGGTCTTTTTTGCAACTGTATCAAATATATAATAACTGCTGTAAATCACTGGGTAATAAATATCCTTAGGAAATATTCTTCCCACTAATTCTCCCCCGCCCTGAAATGTCAATATTCTTGATTTATGACTCATGTAAATTTTCTAAGTACTGAATAAATGCTCTGTATTTCTGCTTGCTAGCATCCTAAAGCAGGCGAAGCTCATTCCAGTCGCGACCTCTCAAAATGCCCATCGTCGAAGTAGAAATAGCAATAGCACTTATATACTGCTTTACAGTGCTTTACAGTTCTCTCTAAGTGGTTTACAGAGTCAGCATCAGGGACGGGTTGCTACTAGTTCACTCCGGTTTAGGCGAATCTGTAGCGGTGGCGAGACTCCGCCCACCCACCCAGATGTCATCAAAAACGCTCTGCACATGTGCAGAGCCTCCTGCAGATGCGACAGAGGCACCACCCGCTTGCAAATCCCATAGCGCCGGGATTTGAATCCCACTACTTGGTCAGCTTATTGCCCCTAATAATCTGGTCCTCATTTTACCGATTGATTTACATAAAAGCAATGTTTGCAAGAACATGCCACAAATTGAAAACAATCGAGGTAGTAGTTTCAGCATTCCTCCTTCCCGGTTTCTCCTTTGAACAGGTGAATAATGGCAGCATTCTTCTACTCAGAATTAAAAGTTGACTTTTGGGAAGAAGGAGCCACATGAGGGGAAGGGAGGAATCAGCTGTTCAGGAGGCCGTTGAAGCAACGATAAGAAAGAAATTCAAAAGAATCCAGCACGGATTTTGTTTAGCATGTGATGGGGCAGAGAAAAATTCAGACAGGCTTTCAAGAATCAGTTATTATAGGAATAGCAGTAGCACTTAGACTTATATACCACTTTATAGTGCTTTACAGCCCTTTCTAAGCAGTTTAGAGTCAAGCCTATTGCCTCCAACAATCTCGGTCCTCATTTTACCCACCTCAGAAGGATGGAAGGCTGAATCAACCTTGAGCCTGGTGAGATTCGAACTGCCAAATTGCAGGCAACTGGCAGTCAGCCTGCAGTACTGTACTCTAACCACCGTGCCACCACAGCTCCTTAGATGCAGCTCTTCTGATAATCATCATTTCAAAAGCCCACCGCTGATTATAACTCCACGGTTAAGCTTCCAGCGAAGATCGTCTTTGCAGCATAGACAGAATATGGTTAACATCCTCAGCTTGCAACTGTAGTGGGAAAGGAAAGGGCCGCCCCACCCCCCTCCAAAAAAAATCAATAGGTTCAGTGTAAGCAAAGTCAGAACAACCTTTAAAATAATAAGACAAATCAATTCATTTCACAAATGTCTTCATTTCCAAATGCCATTGTTTTGGGCATGCCCTGATGACAACACTCATGACATTTGAGAAAACGGGGGTCTTTAATCATTAGACTGCAGAGGGACTTATCATGTAAACCATCGGGGCTAAAAGATTATGCGGGCACCGAAAGATATCCAGTAACAACAAAAGCCAGGAAGGAGGGAGGGAGGGAGGGAGGGAGGGAGAGAGAGAGAGAGAAACGGACAGGGAGGGACGTGGGATGGTGTCGCGGGGCCCTGATGGGAATCGAAGGAGGTTGAAAAATACGGGCCGAAGAAAAAGACTCTACATTACGGCCGCGGACAATGAAAAGTAATTATAGAGAAAAATGAAAAGGGTGACTTGCTGTTAGTCAGGAAGAAGAAGAAGAAGATGAAGAAGAAGAAGGGAATTCTGATCTTTTTTAAAGGCTCAAAGTCCATTTTGATATAATTGGTTCCAGAATTATTTATGACATTAATTGCTACATTATCGACTACCTGTCAGCAGCTCTGGCAGTTAGTCCATCTTTCTTAGCCGAGGCAGCGAGCTCAGCCCAAATGAGACTGACAAGCTAATTATACCCATCTCCCCTTCAATGACAAATGCTGCTCATCGGAAGCCCTTTCTAGAAATAAGCTTTCATTCTCTCTTCCCCCCCTCCCACTCCCCCCTTTCTCCCTGAGCCAGACACAGCCGATATCTCAAGGTACAGATCGCAGCTAAAACTCCGCTCACCAGAGCTATTAGCTTTGAACATCTCACTTCAGCCCCATCCCCGCCACCACCACCACCAAAAAAAAAAAAAAACCCTCTAAGCATCTTACGTTATCAAACTGTATGTCATTCCCTGATACTAGTTTTCAGCAACTGTGCACTGGGCCGTACACATCACTCAAAGCTGTAGCAGGAAGACAGCCTGGGCTGAATTAGCCAGTCCTTTCTTCGAGAGCCTAGCCAAGTTGCTGACAGGCAGTTCCCGGACTCTGCCCTGAGATTGTTGAATTGATATGTTATGACTTCGGGTTTCCCGACGCCGAGTTGAATACACAAAAAAATAGAGGTGGTAGCGAAGGCTGCTTCGATAAATGATTTTGAGGGGGTCTTGATTGAAACAGGCAGGGGAGCCAGGTATGACGTCTGGCAGATAATGCTTAAAACAACTTGAACAGACGAACAGAGTTGGAAGAGAGACCTTGTAGGGCTTCTAATCCAACCCACCACCCAAGCAGGAGAACCAGTGGTGGGATTCAGTCGGTTCTCTCTGGGTCGCGCAAACTGGTAGCGGCGACTGCGGGAGGCTCCCACCCAACTGCCCGGATGTAACGTGCGACTACTGCACATGTGCAGAAGGCCTTGCGCATGTGCAGAGGTGGCCCGTGTGAGCGAAGTGAGCACAAGCGCGCTCACATTTGAGAACCAGTAGGGAAGATAAGTGAATCCCACCTCTGAGGAGGCCCTACACCATTTCTGACAAATGGCAGTCCAGTCTTTTCTTGAAAGCTTCCCACACCTTCTGAAGACAAGCTTTTCCATTGGTTGATTGCTTTCGCTGTCAGAAAATGTCTCCTTATTTCTAGGTTGAATCTCTCCTTGTTCAGTTTCCATCCATTGTTCCTTGTCTGACCTTCAGGTGCTTTGGAAAATAGTTTGACCCACTCCTCTCTGTGGCAGCCCCTTAAATATTGGAAGACTGTTCTCATGTCTCCCCTGGTCCTTCTCTTCACTAGACTAGTCCTGCCCAGTTCCTGTAACCGTTCTTGGTATGCTTTAATCTCCAGGCCCCTAATCATCCTGGTTGCTCTTCTCTGCACTCTTTCTAGAATCTCAACCTCTTTTTTATAGTGTGATGACCCAAACTGGATGCAGTATTCTAGGTGTGGTCTTACTAAGGCTTTATAGGTGTTAGTACCTCACGTGATCTTGATTGTATCCCTCCCTTAATGCCACTTAGGATTGCATTGGCTTTTTGGGGGGAGCAGAGGTGTATCATTGTTTCAGTAATGACAGTGATTTCCCATCGGGCCTAAGGCTGCTTGAACCTGTGAGAAATTTGTAGACACGAATGCACAGAATAGTGCCTGAGCCATTCCTTAATTACAAATTAAAAATAATCAATACAAAAGGCACGTATTAGAGTTCAGTATGTAGGAAATGTAGGCATGGTACTCTGTTATTCTATGTTATAGAATATTCTATGTATTATTTACTCTATGTAATAGAATATTTTGGTATAAATATATGATTCTATGTTATATACACTGAGAGCGTATGCACCAAAGATAAATTCCTTGTGTGTCCAATCACACTTGGCCAGTAAAGAATTCTGTTCTATTCTATATTATTCAACTCTATTATTCTATGTTCTAGGAAAGCTAAAAACAATAACAAAAAATATTTCGGAAATTGCCCAAAACGAACATGGCTATAAATTTCATCTCGCCAAACGGGTAATCAGAAAATATAGGTAATTCTCAATTTGCGATTGCAATTGAGCCCAAAATTTGGGTGGCTACGTGAAGCATTTGTTTTTTGTCCCATTTTACAACCTTTCTTGGCACAGTTGTTAAGTGAATCACAGCCCTTGTTAAGTGAGTAATGTGCTTGTTAAGTGAATCTGGCTTCCTCATTGACTTGGCTCATCAGAAAGTTGCAAAAGGGAACCGTCATAAATATGAGTCAGTTGCCAAGCTTCTTAATTTTGATTACGTGACCATGGGGAGGCTGCATTGGTCGTATGCATGAAAAGTGATCATAAATCAATTTTTTCAGTACCATTGTAACTTTGAATGGTCACTAAATGAACTATTGTCTTCATACAAACCAGTTAAACCCAACCACTGGAAAGCTTCTCCATTAACAGTAGCAAAAAATATTTCTCCCCTGAACCACAGGAAAGCTATTAAAAAGAAGCTAAGAAACTTTTTGTCTTACTAAATAGGGGAATAAAGAGGTTTTAGTACGAAAATGGTTCAATTTCTGCAATTCTCACAACCCTGTGACATCTCAACAAATCCAGTTAAAAAAGACTTTGTGAAAATCTCCCTTTGGAAAAAAAAACGTTGGTTTAGGCCAGAGGTCTTCAAACTTGACAGCTTTAAGACTTGTGGACTTCAACTCCCAGAATTCTCCAGCCAGCTATGCTATGCTATGCTGGCTAGAGAATTCTGGGAGTTGAAGTCCACAAGTCTTAAAGCTGCCAAGTTTGGGAACCCCTGGTTTAGACAGTTGTTAAAGAACCTGTCATCTATTAAATATTTACCTATTTTTCGGACTATAAGATGCACCCACATTTACAGGAGGAAAACAAGACAAAAATTGTTTTTGGCCTCCATGCATCACGTTTTCACCCTCCCCATCCCCCAGACTCACTCTGCAGTGCTTGGCACATCCCGTTTTTGCCAAAAATGGGGCCATTTTTGGGCTCCCAAGCCCTCTGCACATCACATTTTCACCCTCCCAGGCCCCCAGGAGCACTCTGCAGTGTTCCGCATGGCCTGTTTTAGCCAAAATCGGGCCTGTTTTCACCAAAAACATGCCCATTTTTGACCTGCAGAGTGCTTCCAGGAGCCGGGGAGGGCAAAAACATGACCCGTGGAGGGCTTGGGAGCCCAAAAATGCCCATATTCGGTCTATAAGATGCACCTAAATTTTCACCCACTTTTAGGTTGGGGAAAGTTACGTCTTGTACTCCGAAAAATATGGTAATTAGTATGACGACATCCAGTTTAGTCTAATATGAGGGCCACCACTGGAACTAATTCTTAAAAGAGAATATTAATTAACCATGGGGAGAGGGATACTGAAATAACAGGAGATGGGAGATTTCAATTTTTTTAAAAAAAGTTGAATATTCCAGTTAAGATGTACAGTGTCTTCACTCCAGCTGCTCGTTTCCAAATAACCCAGAGGAGGAACATTTGGCATAATCCTAAAATAAAATTAAAGATCCAGCTTCAAGGTTATGCTTTCTGCATTTCGAGAACATTTACGCTTTTCTCAGTTCGAATGATGAAACGGATTTGAAACTGTGTCTAAGTGGGCCTTTCTCTCTTTTTTGTTAGCTGATGAGTTACAAACAGAGTAAACAGAACTGAAACCTTGCACATTTTACACTTTTATCAAAGAAAACGCCATGGGGAAAGAAAAAAAAACCCACCTAGCACATAAATTGACTCTGAAGCTTTTACAAATTGGCTATTTAAACCACTCCATACCTATAAATTGTTCAGTGCTGGAGGCCATGTTTCTGTGGCCATTGTTCTTTTATGAAGCAAGACAACACACTGTGGCAAGTGAGAACTAAACCACCTATTATATTGGAAAAGATATGAACTGCATATTAAAATATTGCCAAGGAGAGAGTGGGCTGGAGGTTGAAGTGAGAAAACAGAAGAAATTACAAGGCACAAAGAAGATTTGGTGTGGCGTTCGAGCTAGCCCTTCAATTACCATAAATTCAGACTCTCTAATCCAGAAGGGGAAAAACCACTAATTAAACTGTATCAAGAATAGTATTAAAGTCAGACAAAGTGGTGGGATTCAGCCGGTTCTCTCCAGATTGGGCGAACCAGTAGGTGTGATTGCAGGAGGCTCTCCCCACCCACTTGGACGTAATGCTTGAGCACTGCGCATGCCCAGAAGGCTGCAGACACGCTGGCATTTGTGAACTGGTAGGGAAGGTAAGTGAATCCCACCTCTGGACATACCTGAGATGTGGAGAGCAGTTACGAGATGTAAGGAAAACGGAGCATGGTGAACACAGTTAAAAAGTGAAGATTAAGCACAGCAGGGGTGGGGAAGGTAATAATAGAATCAGAAGGAAGTATTTAGAATATGAAACTCAGCCTTCTGCTCAATATCCTAATTCAAACAATTTTGACTCCGCTTCACTGAAAAAGAATCAATTACTCCAGTTAATTGGTTTTACTATCAAACTGTTCTAACTAACCAACTAACTCTTCCTAACCTTCAACCAGAATCTGGTTCCTGGTAACTTAACTCCATTATTCTCAATGACAAAACAGAAAGAGAAGTCTAACTAACTTCTGTAGGCCAATCCTTTTAGCAATCACCTAAGGAACAACTTGGTAAGTTGTAAGCCTCAACTGAATATGGGTCATGAGATCAAAGAGAAATCAGGATCACAAAAATAACTTAAGACTCCATGAAAATGAACCACCAGCAGCCTACATCAACCTGAATGTTTTTCTTTTCATACGATTCTGCAGTACTTTATAGAGAAGTTATATATATATATAAAAGTTTTATTGGCCATGAGCCTCAGAGCTTTGTTTCAAATAAGTCTGTTCCATCATCCAACATTACAGTGTCCTGAAAATAACACACATTTGGCTGTAAGTTATCAACACCGCTGAGTACAGTTTAGCAATTTTCTACATAGAGCAAACAAACAGTACGGTCACCATGTGCTTTACTGCTCAACTATATTACTGTAACAGGAAACAGGAAACTCTACTTAGAACAAAAGAGCATGGAGTATATACCAAAGATCCAAACTTGTAAATACTGCCATCTATTGGTTGAATCATATTGTAGTTGTTGCATAAGAATACATTCCAACAAATAATTCCCACAAAAACGAGCCAGCCAACAGTCCTGGAGATTACTAGGCAGTGTAGATTGCTCCTGGTTTGGTCCAGTTCTTGCAAATCGGTAGTAAAAGTGGCAGGAGGCTCCACCCACCCACCTGGACATCATCATGGATAATCTGCACATGCGCCCTCCCGTTGCGAACCAGTAGTAAAGGTAAGTAGAACTCACTCCTGTTACTAGGTATAGCTCAATGAACATTATTGCAATGATGAGACTTGTCTGCCGCTTCAGTTGGCCCTTCCATGCCTTACTTCAAAATAATGGTAATATGTGTATGGAAATATGAAGATGATCCTACAAGACAGTACAAATGCAGTTGGCTGCTAAAGACAGAACAGTTCACAAATTTGTCAGATACATTTCATTTTAGGCATTTAACAGTTCCTCACGTATAAAGCCCAGCTGGTGGTCAAATGTTTACAGCAAGACAACTGTGATCATGGAACCTGATACATCTTCTTGAGGCTGACTCTTATTTGAAATATAATAAAGGATGAAATGGTTAAATACATCACTATTGCCAATATTAGGTGTTTGTATAGAAGTCTAAATGGCAGTCAGGCTGCCCAGGCTATTGATTTTACTGTCTAATGGCTGAAAGAGATGTTATCTTGATTAATTAGAAGCCCAAAACAAATGCATCTTCATTCAGTTAAACCTTCAGGCATTGCCTGTCGCCTTTTTTTATTTGCAGTTGTGTGTTGCAGACAGACTGGAAAGGTCTATCGTAAGTCTCCAGGGGAGAAACCAACAGATTTTATTTTAATCATCAGTAAAGCAGTAAACCTAGCTCCAAATTGCCCAACTCCGTTGCTATTTAAATGAATTTTAATACTACAGGTACCACAAATAGAAAAAATAACAAATGCAACAGCAGCCAATTAGTCATGCCCCTAATTTTGTTAGCTTTAAAGGGGAATTAGACTAATTCATGATTGATAAGGCTATTAAAGCTTGCCAGTCATATATACGACTGTGCCTCTGAGGTATTGCAGCATTTATTCAGGGAACCGATATGGTTTGTTGTGTAGGAAATCAAGAGATTTCCTACTCAACAGCAGGAGAAAAAGATTGTTCTCATATCTGTTTCTGAAAAGCTGTTAAGTACTAGGGACTGCGAGAAAGAAGGTTGGAAAAGCGATACAGAAATGGGAGGGAGATTAAAGGCCCTTCCCA
This sequence comes from Masticophis lateralis, assembly GCA_030761175.1. Taxonomy (NCBI): domain Eukaryota; kingdom Metazoa; phylum Chordata; class Lepidosauria; order Squamata; family Colubridae; genus Masticophis; species Masticophis lateralis. The sequence goes on from JAUDYJ010000005.1 coordinate 91,967,182, forward strand.
TGTATCTTTCCGCTAATTCTGAAACTCCATTCCTTGCTTTTAAAAGTCTGATTAAAAGATCAAACCCGATAAAGAAGTTCTTCCTAATGTTACCTTAGATTCTCCCACACACAGTGTGTGTGTGTGTGTGTGTGTGTGTGTGTGTAAAATCTAAATCTATCGATCCAGGGTCTGCTTTCTGGAACCAAATACAAAATTTAAAATAATATAAAATTGAGATAGACTTCATGAAAATTGAGACTTGAAATGGAAAAGGAATAATAAACAGTATGGGTAATGAACCAAAGGAAAGATAGAAAATTAAATATGCAGCCTGTCTTTGAAATGAAGAGAAAGAGGAAAGTTATAAACAGTTTTAATGATGATAGACTGAATTTACAGATTAACAGAGTTGAAAGGGACCTTTTAGGTCATCTAGTCCAACCTACCGCCCAAGCAGGAGACCATACACCATTTCTGACAAGTGGCAGTCCAGTCTGTTCTTGAAAGCCTCCAGTGATGAAGCTCCCACAATTTCTGAAGGCAACTTCTGTTCCATGGATTGATTGTTCTCACTGTCAGAACATTTCTCCTTATTTCCAGGTTGAATCTTGTTCAGTTTCTATCCATTATTCCTTGTCTGGCCTTCAGGCGCTTTAGAAAATAGCTTGACCTCTTCCTCTGTGGAGTTGGCCGTCAAATATTGGAAGGCTGCTATCATGTCTTATGAAGTGGGGCTGACGCAGGGAAATCAAGGAGTAGGTTTAAATATGAATGAAAGGTATGTACACCAGAAAGCATGAATTGGTCTCGTTTACTGGAGGCTGTACATGAAAATAGGAATTAATAGGTTGTCTATTCCGATCTCAAAAGGATGGAAGGCTGAGTCAATCTTGAGCCGGTAAGATTCCAACTGCCAAATTGCAGTCAGCCGGCAGTCAGCAGAAGTAGCCTGCAGTACTGCATTCTAACCACTGCGCCACCACGGCTCGTATTATGCTCTGATAAATGGCAGCAATACAAGAACTAGAGATGAATTTTGAGGAATATTGTGCAACACTGTGCGTGAATACAATCCAGGAGAATATCATTCAATTAGGTAACAGGAATATGTGAGTGGCACGGTGGCCTAGAAGTGGAGCTCTCGCCTCACAGTCAGGAAACTATGAGTTCAATCCTAGGTAGTGGCAGGTATTTCTCTCTCTGGGCACAAAGAGGAAATATGTGCTGCTAACTCCGCATGGGCATCAGGAAGGGCATCTGGCCAGTAAATGCTCGAGCTCTGTTCAGTTGCCCCGACTCCACCCCGATGCAAAGGATTACAGGGTCATTCAAAAAAGAAGAAAAAAGGTAATATGAATAGATGACTAGGAACAAGATGAAAGAGGACAAAAGTAATTCTGAGTTCCGATAATGAAAAATGGCTGTAAGTTCCAAGAAGAACAGTTACTCATTTATAACTCATTTATGGTGATAAAAAGATTTTTTTCTAAACAAACAGTTTAAGCATCAGGCTATTCATTTCAACTGATGAAACATAAATGGATATACAATCTGAAAGCATAACTGATTGGACTGTTTACAGTGAAAGATTAAAAGAATTAGTGATGGACTTTAATCATCCATATCTGAATGTGGGATGGACAGATCTCTTGGTGATGTCATAAATGGAGAAATGGATAGAGAAGACAAGGAAATATGTGAAAGAAACTAGAGTAAAAGCAGAATGACCGCAGGGAGTATTTAGAGACAGATTTCCCCACAGAATGAATGAAAAGTAAAAATAAGAAAATGTTGTAAGTGTTTGGATAGAATGAAAAATAATGATGCTGCAAAGCACCCAGAAAAGTGTGTGCAGTTACACTAAGGGAAGTATGAAAAATGTGTATTAGGGAATGGTTGTAGCAAAAGTTGAGGGTGAGAGAAAGATCTTATATAATGTGGGGGAGAGAGAGGGAGAGAGAGAGAGAGAGAGAGAGAGAGAGAGAGAGGGAGGGAGGGAGGGAGGGAGGGAGGGAGGGAGGGAGGGAGAACCAGACACCTAGGAAGGCGATGAATGTCTTCGAGTTAAACGCTGTCACTGGATATAACAAGGATTTGAGTTCTGGTGCTCCAATATTTCAGGACAGTTTCATAAACCTTGGATTGTGGGAGGAAAAAAAAACAAACTATCTAATGAACAACATCCTTTTTAAAAAGAAGTCTGCAAAATTAATCAACTTATCTCAATCTGCTGTTCCTAACAGCAGATTGAGATTCTGGACAGTTGGTATTTATTCATGTCTTATTTATTTATTTCTCACATTATATAGCCATCCATCTTACAATAAAGGGACGCTAGGCAGCTTACAATAAAAACAATCATAAAACCCAGATGTCAAAAACTACAATTAAAATGCTACGCTGGTCTACAAAGTTTGAGAAATTATCGACCTCCGATATAAAATGTACTACGATCATTTTACATGTTTTGATTAGATGAATTAGAAAACAGGTGATAAAGGTGCTGTTGGCTAAGGTTTTCAAGATATTTCACAATAAATACATAGGCAAATACATAGGCAACACAATACATAGGCAAATATATCAGCCTACAAGGGAAGGAAGTATCTAATGATAATAATGCCTTGTAACTTCTCCATAAAGTATGGCAAAACAATGAATATGGTACCACATGGCAGTGTACAAATGTATCTTCACTTTGAGTACAGCAAGATGACGATGAAAAATACATGGAATATTTGCTTAGGTCCTATAAAGCACTTGATGCAAACATGTGACTGAAAATTCACTACTTAAACTCGCATTTAGACTATTTCCCTTTGAACTGTGGGGCCGTGATTAGCATTGTCAGTGTATAAGAATTTATGAACTGGAATATCCATAATAACAAATCAGCCAATGGGAACTGTTTAGTGACTGAGACACAGGCCTTGTTGTAAGCTATATCAGACGGCTCGGAGCCTGGGCGTTGCTTAGCTTAATTGTTCTGTGTATGTAAGAGTTCATTTGTCTTTGCTTGAGTGTTCCTTGCCCCTTGCTTCTACATCTTGTCATTGTACTTGCTACTTCTTCTTTGCTCTACCACACTGCAAGAGCTGCATGGGTATTGTATACATGCATCATGTTTTATATTATTGTAGATAAAGAAGTTTCTTCTATAAATGAGTCCTGCTGAATTATTTGCTTATGTGCTGGCGGGATCGCTACAGACTCTGACAAGCATGGGGAGAGATTCCACCAGGATATCACAGGCATGGAGATAAAAATACCAAGGGAAATGGAGTATGTCCATGTTTGCCAATTATTGCTGGAATCTCCTGAGGGATGATCCTACTGCAGTTCACAAGAGAAAAGCCAAAAACCAAATAAAAGATAGAACCTTGTCATTTAATCTGATGTTACAGCTTTTCCTTTTTTCAGAACACAACCAGAACAGAAAAGAATGGAATGTAAAAGAACAGAACCAGAACCAGAACAGAATAAAACAGCATAGAATCATAGGGCTGGAAATGACCTTGGAGGTGACACTCGCAAAGCAACCCTGGTCTGCTCTCGAGTTGCCATAGGCAAGGGGGATGGGAAACCGGCAAAGCAGCAGGGCAGCCAAAAACAAAAGCACATTCCAGACATATCTCTCTCAAGGCTGTCTTCCAGGGCTACCCACAGCGGCCCAAGGGGAGTGATCTCTACAACCCATGAAATTGCTTTGCTGGTGAAAGTGACTGATGACACACCCTGGGGGGAGGGGGAAACAGGGTCAAGATTGGGCCATAAATTACATGGGGTCAGAGTTGGTTTCACATGGAACGTGCTGACATGAAGCTCCTAATAAATAACTGGATTTTTTTGAAGCTTGGATTGAGACTCAAGATTTAATTAGAACCCTGACAGGAGGTCTTCTAGTCCAACCTCTTGTCCATGGCAGGAGGCCTCATGTCCTCCCAGACAGTTGTCCAATATTTTCTTGAAAACCTCTGTTGATAGAGCTTCACAACTTTGGGAGGAAGGCTGTCCCACTGATTAATTGTTCTCACTGACAGGAATTTCCTCCTACAACAGTTGGTTTAGTGACTGTTCGAAGTTACAACGACACTGAAAAAAAGGGACTTACGACCATTTATCACATTTATGACTATTGCACCATCTTCCCCATGGTCACATGACTTACATTTTTGGATGCTTGACAACTGACTCAATTTATGATGGTTGCAGTGTCCAGGGGTCACGTGATTCCCTTTTGCGACCTTCTAACCAGAAAAGCAGGGGTGAAATCCAGCATGTTCTGACAGGTTCTGGAAAACCGGTAGCGGAAATTTTGAGCAGTTTGGAGAACTGGTAGCAGAAACTTTGAGTAGTTGGGAGAACCGGCAAATACCACCTCTGGTTGGTCCCAGAGTGAGGTGGGAATGGAGAATTTGCAATATCCTTCCCCCAGGAGTGGGGAGGGAATGGGGATTTTGCAGTATACTAATTTAACAACAGAGGTTTACTTAACAAATATGGCAAGGTAAATTGTAAAGTGGGGCAAAATTCACTTAACAAAATTTCTCACTTAGCAACATAATTTTTGGGTTCAATTGTGATCATATGGTCTACCTGTATTTCTAGACAGGATCTCTCTTTAATGAGCTTACATCCATTGCTTTTTGTCCTGTTCTGAGATATTTTGGAGAATAAGACAACTCCGTCCTCTCGGTGGCAGCTCCTCAGCTATCTGATCAACCCTAACTCTCTCTCTATGTTAAGCTAGACATACCTAGTTCTCTTAATCAGTGGTGGGTTGCCCCGGGTTTGGACCAGTTTGCAAGAACCAGTAGTAAAATCTGCGGGAGGCCCCGCCAACCGCCCCAGATGTCATAATCAGTGATCTGCCCTTCCACAAAAGTGTGCATGCAAGCGAAGCGAGCGTGCGTGTGCGATCCCGTTGAGAACCAGTAGTAAAGGTAAGTAGAACTCACCCCTGTTGTTAATCATTCCTTGTATGGTTTCTCTGTGCAGGTTTTAGAGTCTCAGCATCTTTTTTATCTTGTGGCAACCAAACATGAATAGAGTATTCCGAGTGTGATCTTTTTCTTGTTGTTGTTAGTTGCGAAGTTGTGTCTGACCCATTGCGACCCCATGGACAACTTTCCTCCAGGTCTTCCTGTCCTCTACCATCCCCCAGAGTCCAATTAATTTTATGCTGACTGCTTCAGTGACTCCATCTAGCCACCTCGTTCTCTGCCATCCCTTTCTTCTTTTGCCTCAATCATTCCCAGCATTAGGTTCTTCTCCAGTGAGTCCATCCTTCTCATTAGGTGGCCAGAGTATTTGAGTTTCATCTTCAGGATCTGACCTTCTAAAGAGCAGTCAGGGTTGATCTCCTCTAGGACTGACTTTTTTGATTGTCTTACAGTCCAAGGGACTTGCAGGAGTCTTCTCCAGCACCAGAGTTCAAAAGCCTCAATTCTTTGGTGCTCAGCCTTCCTTATGGTCCAACTTTCATAGCCATACATTGCAACTGGGAACACCATAGCCTTAACTATATGCACTTTTGTTGGCGGGGTGATGTCTCTGATTTTTAGAATGCTGTCTAGATTTGCCATAGTGTGGTCTTACCAAGGCATTATAAAGTGGTACTCACACATCACTTGATCTTGATTCTATCCCTCTGTTGATGCTGCCTAGGACTGCATTGGCTTTTTTTGGCACCTGCAGCACACTGCTGGCTCATACTTAAGTAATGGTCCACTAGAACAGTGAGATATTACATTTCACAGTTACTACTGTTGAGCTAGATGCTGCTTATTCTAGATCTATGCATTTGGTTTTTCCTGCCTAGGTTTCAGGGCCTTACTTTTCTCACCACTGAATTGCATCTTGTTGGTAGGGCCCATGCTCAAGTCTGTCAAGAGTCTTCTGAATCTTAAGTCTATTCTCCAAAGTGTTAGCAGTCTCTCCCCCACCCCTCCCCCTGCAATTTGGTGTCTATCATCTCTATGACATATCACAAGGAGATGATTGTTTGGGGTTGAAATCCAATTCTCATGACTTGTATGTTCTGAGACACTACTAAAATACTACAATTGTTGGCCAACAGCATTTCCAAGATCAGCAAAGACTGAGTAAGTGCTGCCATCTGCTATGACCTATTAAATCCCCAGAGAGAGGTCCTGCAACATTTCTCCAACCTTGGAAAAACTATTGCTTCATTAATCCCCACTTCTCTTCCCAAGCCAATAAATTGTTAAAGGCTCTTGGTTCATCTACTGTATCTCAACAGGTGGAATATCCTTTTTCTCCTCTTCAGATTTTCTTTCCTCATTCATACAAGTTCTTCCTACTCTGATATCACCGTTCTCCTACCAAGGAGGTGTCATTAAACAAACGAATATCAATGACTACTTCTTGGATATTAACTGGATATTGGTTAACTGTCTTCTTAGATAGGACTTGGTTACTCAGCAACTCAAGATGAATCTTTATTTTTGAGCATGCAACTGAATGTCTTTATTTCCTTGTGATCTCCTATAACATGGGTCTGCGACCTTAAACTCTCAAAGAGCCATTTGGACCCATTTCCCACAGAAAACACCAGGAGCCACAAAACCTGGGTGGGCATAGCCAACTTGACATCACTCACTTGCACCAGTCACATGACCCCCCCCGCCACACCTACCCAGCTGGTCATTAGGGCAGAGAACCAGTTGTTAAAAAACACCAGGAACCACAAAACCCCTTTGACATCTCCCTCTCCCTCCCTCCTTCCCTCCCTCCCCCCTCTCTCGGTATCTCTCTATGTCTCTCTGCCACTCTCTCTGTATCTTTCTGTCTCTACCTCAGCCGCTTCTCCATCCCCTGCCATCGCCCTTACCTTTTCAGGCCAGGGGAGCAGTGACTGGGAGGGAAGGACGAGGGGCAGGGCCAGCCAGTGGTGGGATCACCCAATAGGGAGCCACAGCATAGGACCCAAAGAGCCCTATGCATGTGGCTCTGGAACCGCAGGTTACTGACACCCATCTTAGAAGCATTTGGATGATCCCAGAGGATGGTAGAACGTATGAGCTCTCATCCAGAAAATATGTTCCCATGACTCTAGGTGAGGATTTAGTTGCTTCAAATATTGTGAAAAATAATGAGAGCTAAACATCCAGAAGTCATCCAAGGGCATCCATGCAGCATTCATGGGAATAATTGTATCTTTCTTTCTTAACCTAAGTATTTTGATGGGGGTCCCTGAAATGTCAAGGAATCCATAGGCAGCTGAGTTCTGCACATCAGATTTGAATTCGGCACATCACAAAGGTCAGAGATAGCCCACTGCTGGTGTTTTGCGCCATGCATCTGCTCCATGAGAAAAACGTGCCCAAGTCTCTTTCATATTGCTATAAAAGCCTGGTTATTACTGAATATATTTCTAAATGACATGGTTTATTTCACTGCACTGTGATATGTTTAGGGGAAACTCAGACTGACAGTTAGAGGAGGCACAAAGAAGGGACAGGAGCAACCTCCATGCAAACTGAAAATGTCAGCTCTTCCCTTGCTAAGCTACAGAAGCATCCTGATGAAAAAAAAAGAAAAAGCAACCAAAAAAAAAAAAAAAAGAGCAGACTTAAGAACGTTTCTGACATGTGTCACGGACGAAGCCGCTGAGCCAGTGATGTGGTTCAAGATGACAGCATCTCAGCCACTGAAACTGCCTGCAGGACATTCAAAGTTTGGTGTGTGTCACTTCAAATCCTTGTTATGTCACACTAGAACAAGACTAAAAGAGGAGGGAGGAACAAATGGATGCAGGCTACAGCAATAGTTCAGAAACTTAAAACCACATTCCTTCTCATCTGACTGCTGCAAGGAAGCGCCTGTGACATTGACCCAGCTATCAAATATCTGGGTTCAGAGAAAGTTAAAATGAATTTTCCTCTTCGAGCTTAATTCGTGGACATCTGGAGGTCTGGCCAAACACATCGTTTTTGCGTTCTAGAAATGTTCTTTCTATGAAAACAAACAGCACTGCATCCAGTTTTGGTCGCCACGATGTAAAAAAGATGGGGAGATTCTAGAAAGGGTGCAGAGAAGAGCAACAAAGGTGATTAGGGGACTGGAGGTTAAAACATGTAAAGAACAGTTGCTGGAACTGGGTATGTCTGGTCTGATGAAAAGAAGGACTAGGGCAGGGGTAAAATCCACCAGTTTCTGACAGGTTCTGGAGAACCGGTAATGGAAATTTTGAGTAGTTCAGAGAACCAATAGCAGAAATTTTGAGTAGTTCGGAGAACTGGCTAATACCACGTCTGGCTGGCCCCAGAGTGAGGAGGGAATGGGGATTTTGCAGTATCCTTCCCTGGAGTGGAGAGGGCCAGCCAGAAGTGATATTTGCCAGTTCTCTGAACTACTCAAAATTTCCACTACCGGTTCTTCGAATTGCTCAAAATTTCCACTACCAGTTCTCCAGAACCTGTCAAAACCTGCTGGATTTCACCCCTTTCCAACCCTATTATTCTATGTTTTATGTTCTAGAACAAAACTGTTATTGCAGAAGATAGGAAAGATTGGGCGATTTCAAAGCTGCCATTGTGACATCAAAAGTACATTTTCCTTTTGGTTGAGTTCCTCTTTGAAATTTGCACTACTGCAGAGGTTACACATAGATGGACATAAAAAGCAATATACCAATATGAACAGGATATAAAATTGGGAGAAGTGTCCAACCCTTAGGCTGAAAGAACACGCAATCACAATTTTATCAGGACTACTTTGGAAGACTTGGTGGAAAGGAATAAAACCTCCTGCAATAGAAAAATGGGTGCGATAGTCAGGGAGTCAGGGAGAGAAAAAAATATAGGGCACGCATAGAAGATAAAAGATTCATGGTTTGGAAATACAGCATCCAAGAAGAAAGTGGACAGGTCATTAATAGCAAACTGAACTGACTCAACAGTATGAGACAGATGCCCAAAGGGATAACATAATTCTGGGCTTTATTAGAAGAAACTTCACATCAAAGAAACAAGAAATCATTATTATTTCCTATTTGACATTGGTAAGACCACTCCTGGAGAACAGTCTATGGTTCTGGACATCCCATTTCCAGAAGGACACTGACAGTTTTGAACAGAGTTCAGAGGACAGCAGCCAAGATGATTAACTTGGACATACTCTGTGAAGACAGGATGAAGAAATTGGGGACATTTAGCCAGAAGGCAATAAGGAGAGCACAGGTAGTCCTCGTCTTTCAATGACAGTTGAGCCCAAACTTTCTGTTCTTAAGTGAAACATTTGTTAAGTGAGTTTCAAATTGTTTTTAAGTGAATCTGGCTTTCTCCATTGACTTGGCTTGTCAGAAGGTCGCAAAAATGTGACTCTGGGACACTGCAACCGTCATAAAGACAAGTCGGTTTCCAAGCGCCTGAATTTTGATAACATGACCCCGGGGGTGCTACAAAATTCATAAGGGTGCAAATTGGTCATAAGTCACTTTTTTCAGTGCCTTTGTAATGGTCGCTAAACAAACGGTTGTAAGTTGAGGACTATCTCAAAAGGAAACGATGAGGAAGATGATCAAGAATTAGATTCCATGACTCCGGAAACTAGCACCGGAAATAAAAGTTATAAGATGCAATTACCTCGATTTTGCTTAAAACTTCTGGATGGTAATATCTGTAGAATAATGGAACAAGTATGTCTATATATACGGTAGAAGTTGTGGGTTTTACATCTCTGGAAGTTCCTATAGTGCCGTAGGCGAACCTATGGCACACATGTGATAGATGTCATGCAGAGCCCTCTCTGTGGGCTCAGCAGCCTTTGCCCCAGCCCAGCTCCACCACGCATGCGCGCACACCAGGGGCGGGTTTCAAATCCCATCGCTACTGGTTCACTCACGGGTGCTCATGCACAGCCCTTCTGCACATGTGCAAAAGCATCTGGGTGGAAAGGCGGAACCTCCCACCGCCACTACTACCGGTTCCGCCTGATCTGTGGTGAACTGGTAACAATCCACCACTGGCGCACGCCTCCCGCCTGCCAGCTGGTCTTCAGGTCTCTGCTACACATTTCATTTTTGGGGTTCGTGCATACCCCCTGTCGAAGTGTGAATCAGCCTCGTTCCCCTCCTGAGGAAACTGTAATTAATTAGAGGTGAATGGATCTTGTTTTCCATGGTGTATACTCTCAAAGAAAGAAAACCCGAAGTATATATTCTAAGAAAACATTTTTATTATAAAAGTAAAAAACCCAGCTACATCTTACTGGTAGTTTATCTCAGAGACGGACAAAGGAAAAATAAACCAGGAAGTTAGAAAAGAAAGAATGTGGACATGCTCAATAGCTGAGAAATCACAAGATAGTCTAATCTCTGTTGATAAAGTTCTCTGACAAGCTACCGTAATGTTCAGAATGGAAGCTCAGCTGTCAAATACAAATAATGCAGTGACACCCCCTATGCCCCATTTTTGGCCTGGAAGGCCTCCTGCACCAATCTGGAAGCCAAAACGGGGTGCAGGGGGCCACAGGAGACCCCCCATGCTCCGTTTTGGGCCTGGAAAGCCCCCTGCACCCACCTGGAAGCCAAAATGGGGCGCAGGAAGGTGGGGCGCATGCACTGGAGTGAATGCGTGGGGATGGACATGCATGCATGTGGACGGACATGCATGTGCATGCGCAGGGACAGGGGGCATGTGCGGGGGCACTTGCATTGCATTTTGGGAGTTTGGGCACATACATGTGCATTCTCGCATGCACATGCACACTTTGGGTGCTCGGCACCAAAAAGGTTAACCATCACTGCTGTAGTGCATGGTTTTCTTGAACATTGAAGAAGATTGGATTCCACAATGCCATGATTCTACGATCAAGCAAGAAACTGTGTCCAGGATCCGACTGATGAGCCCAAACCAGCTAGCACAGACGAGAAGATCCAATCAGTGGTGGGATTCAATTTTTTTAACAACAGGTTCTGTGGGCGTGGCTTAGTTGGGGGTGTGGCTTGGTAATCATGTGACCGGGTGGGCGTGGCTAGTTGATCATATGACCGGGTGGGCGTGGCTATGTGCATAGGGACTACTCAGAAGGCTGAAAAAAGTCATTTCTGACTGGTCCTCGCACTTATGACCATCCTCACATTTATGCCCATTGTGGCATTATTAACAACAGAGTCAGTCATTTCACAACTGCTTCTCTACACCATGGTGACAAGATAGGGCAAAAAACGTAAAATGTAAGGACAGTGGTAAGTTTGAGGACTGGTCAAAAGTGCGAGGACCAGTCAAAAATAACTTTTTCAGTCCTCTGAGTAGTCCATATGCACAAAAGGACTACCCAGAGGGCTGAAAAAAGTGATTTCTGACAGGTCCTTGCACTTTTGATTGGTATTCGCACTTATGACCATCCTCACATTTATGCCCGTTGCGGGCATAGTTCCTCTTCCTTTCTCCTTCTCCTCCTCTCTTCCTCCCTCTCTTACCCTCACCCCTACTCTAATTTCCCTTCCCTTCCTTCATCCCTCTCTATTGCTGTATCCTTTTATGCATATGGACTACTCAGAGGGCTGAAAAAGTTATTTCTGACTGGTCCTCGCATTTTTGACTGCTCCTCACACTTATGACCATCCTCACATTTATGCTCATTGCGGCATTCTTAAAAACAGTGTCATCATTTCACAACTGCTTCTCTACACCACGGTGACGAGATAGGGCAAAAAACGTAAAATGTGAGGACAGTCGTAAGTTTGAGGACTGGTCAAAAGTGCGAGGACCAGTCAAAAATAACTTTTTCAGCCCTCTGAGTAGTCCATATGCATAAAAGGATACAGCAATAGAGAGGGATGAAGGAAGGGAAGGGAAATTAGAGTAGGAGTGAGGGTAAGAGAGGGAGGAAGAGAGGAGGAGAAGGAGAAAGGAAGAGGAAGAGGAAGTAGGGAGGAGAAGAAGAGGGGGAGGAAGAGAAAGTAAGAAGGAAAGAAAAGAGAGAGGTGGTAGGTTTGAGGAGAAAGATTGCTGTACAATAAAAAAGATGAAAGGGAGACTAAATGTTAAAGAGAAATGTTTTTTTTTTTTGATATACAAAGAATGGAATATATTGAATTTGATTTTTAATTATATTTTATGTAATGGAATTTACAAGTTCAATGTTGGGAATTATAGTTAATGTTATATATTTTTAGTATCTGTACGATGCTCAAAACATTTTACTAGATTTCTTAAATAGATTGTTTAGGGTTAAGTGTTTTTTTTTTATTTAAGGTTAAAAATGTCTTAAAATAAGGTTATAGAGTTTTTTTTTTCTCTTAGAGGGATCTCACCTTTAAAAATTGTTAAATATGTTAAGGTTGATGTTTGTTAAATAGCGGAAGTCAAGGGGGGGGAGGGGTAGGGGGGGGAGGGGGGGTTAAGTAGGGGGTTGGGAGGGGGAGGGGGAAGGGGGTTTTACAATAAAATGTAATGTAAAACTTTTTCAATAAAAAAAAAAAGATGAAAGGGAAGAAAGCCAACCCCAAACAAATATAAAGATATTAAGATAAAGAATGAATTGTTAAACTTTAAAGAATAAAAGAGAACAAATTTGAATAAATAACAATAATTAGAAACACACATACAACCATACAATGTATTTTCTTTGAACAGAGTGTTTGGCCGGTTCACAAATTTCAACAGTGTTTAGTCATTTCAATTAAATTTACAATTTCTATATTTCCTTTTTGCCATATTTATTCCTCATCTATTTTTGTAAAAAACCAATATTACCCTTCATCCTCATCTCTAATCTTAATCAAATTCAATTTTTGCCTTCTATTCTATATAATACCCCTTCCCATTGTCATCTATTTTTATATCCATCCTCACATTGGTTAATTATTTAATATTACAATTGTTTAATAGAAAGTCAACATTTTTATACAAACCAGTTATAACTATCTTTTTTCTATATTAATCAATATGAACATCAATATTCCAATTATTTCCATGCAATCCAATTTCTTACAAATCAATTAATTATATTTACCAATAATAATAAACCAAATAATTTTCCCCATATATTCCTCCAAACCATAATTTAACCATTTCTGCTTTCAACACAATATACAATAAATAGACCTTTTTTCTTTTGTGTTTTAAAATCTTGAACTCTCCTCTTTGCCCTAAATTTCCCATTGTTTGCACCTACCTTTTTTGGTGAGCAAAAAGAAAAAGAAATCTCTCTCCCTGCCTCATTCTGTCACGTTGCAGCAGAGCCCGCTTTACTTTCAGTTTCGTTTCAGCTAGGGGAAAAAAAAACTTCTCCAGCACTCTGCAACAAGAATGCTGAAGAGCTTGCAAAACAAGAGCTTGCAAAAGAGCCTGAGCAAAACAGCTGAGAGCAAATCAGCTGAGAGTCGGGAGGGCTAATTAGCCTATGCTGAAGCTCCGGAGCCAATAAAATTACAAAAAAAACCAAAAACCCACCGAACCCTTTGTTAAATTGCTGGCTCGCCCGCCCCTCGCCCACCACTATTTATTGGCAATAAATAGTGGTGCGGAGGGGCGGGGCAAGGGGCGGGGCGAGCCAGCAATTTAACAAAGGGTTCTGCAGAATCCCCTAGAACCGGCAGAATCCCACCACTGGATCCAATCCCTTTATGCAAAACTTTATTGAGTACATCATTTCAACACAGAATGAAAGCAAAACCAGATCTGAGTACTTCCCACATAGACCCGCATAATTAGAGTTCATTTTCTCCCATCCCCTCTTGGACCAGGTCACATTGTCCAGTGGGATCTCCAGATGTTGTTGTGGGAACGTTTGGCATCGTTGGGTAAACACCTGCTGTAGTGACCTTGCTTCTCATGGTTACCATCTTGATGTCTGGATCTTACTCATTCTATCTGCCCTTTCCCTCCCCCCATAGTCCATTGGCAAGCTAAGAAGTAATAATAGTTGTGTTAAGGAATATGCGGAGAGTAACCTTTGAGTAACAAGGGTGTGCACATGAGAAATGGCTGAGGGTGATTGTGAATAAGCACTGTCAATACACAGACACACTACGTTGTGATATTCTTTTGCTTTTAGGAAAAAGTAAAGCAAGGTCCAATAAACAATCCAGGTCATACACAGATAAAGATAGTTAAATTGTCAATCTAGGGATATTCCAAGAACAAAGTCTTCTTACCAGTTGTTGTAGTCATATGCAATAAAACAGTTCTTTTTGGAGTTGCAAACAGGAACAAGTACAGCAGTAAAACAATCAGTAAAACAGTAGAAAACAACAAGTAGCAATGATCAATCAGTGATCATGCAGAGAGAACAGGCAGAGAGGATCAGAGGTAGCAATAATAATGTAATAAGAAGAAAATAAGCCATGATTCAAGCTTCAAAAACGCCTCTTGAAGCTTGACACTGGCCTACATGCAGGAGAGCATTAACTAGAACCTTCAGAAAGCCACCAGATGGGTAAAAGGGGCTAGCCAGAGACTCCATAGGGCTAATGTTGCCGTCAAAAAAAAGACACGGTGTAGGGGTTGCATGACTCCCCAAATAACAACGATGGGATGTGTGGCTATGATTCCAACTCCTGCTGGCAAGTACTCCAAAATCATGAAGTTCTCCTTTGGAAGAAACAAAAAATGGGAATAAGTTCACCGTGACCCTTCTCATACACTTTCCCAATCCAACCAATTACAGATCTCATCCAAGCCAAAGTATTGAGGTAGATGGATTTGGGAAACGTCAATCTGATGGCAGGTAGATGCAAACTCAGATGCCTGAGTTTGTTCCAGGGTATCAGCTGACTTAATGTCAAAATCTGCATGTTACAGTATTATTTATTTGCTAATTTCTTAAATGTATTTATGCTACCTATCTCTCTGTGCAGAATGGGACAACTCACCACAGCCAACTCACTATGGCCAACTCACCATGGGGCAATTTAACAACTCAATTTAATTATTTAAAATAAATAAAAAAATAATTTAACTTCTTGTTGGCATTTCATTGTGTCCCTCCTTTTGTATCCATTCTTTAATGATTCTATTCCACCATTTCTTTGATATTAGCGTAACTCTTGTCCTGCAGCGAGTTGTCCTCCTGCAAGTTGGCCATGGCAAGTTGTCCCCCAGTGAGCTGGCCATGGTCAGTTGGCTGTGGTGAGCTGGCCATGGTGAGTTGGCTGGGGTGAGTTGGCCATGAATAGTTGGCTGTGGCGAGTTGGGTGTGGTGAGTTGGGCATGGTGAGTTGGCTGTGATGAGTGGCTGTGGTGAGTTGGCAAGCTAAGAAGTAATAATAGTTGAGTTGACTGTGGTGAGTTTTCAGTTGAGTTGGGCGTGGTGAGTTGGGCGTGGTGAGTCAGCTGTGATGAGTTGGCTGTGGTGAGTTGGCAAGCTAAGAAGTAATAATAGTTGAATTGACTGTGGTGAGTTTTCTGTTGAGTTGGGCGTGGTGAGTTGGGCGTGGTGAGTCAGCTGTGATGAGTTGGCTGTGGTGAGTTGGCTGTGGCAAGTTGGCCATGGCAAATTGTAATAGATCCCTCTCTGTGGGGCTACTCTGGGCATCTTACAACAATAAAAATGGAGACTTGAAAAGAAGTGTAAACATAACAGTAGTGAAGTAATGGAACAATAGAATGAACAATGAAAAAGAGAACAATGATACAGCAAAATGAGAATAAAAGATGGGTAGGTGGGAAGCAGGAAGTGAGACAGTGGTGGGTTTCAAAAATTTTTACTACCGGTTCTGTGCGTGTGGCTTGGTGGGCGTGGCATGGCTTAGTGGGCATGGCAGGGGAAGAATACTGCAAAATCTCCATTCCCACCCCACTCTAGGAGAAGGATACTGCAAAATCCCCATTTCCTCCTGATCAGCTGGGACTTGGGAAGCAGAAAATAGATGGGGGCGGGGCAGTCAGAATTTTTACTACCAGCTCTCCGAACTACTCAAAATTTCCGCTACCGGTTCTCCAGAACTGGTCAGAACCTACTGAAACCCACCTCTGGAGTGAGAGGAAGGGAGGGCTTCTATCAATCTAGTAGGTGTGGTGATGATGTTGTCCATTCAGTTGTGCCTGACTCTTGGTGATTCTATGGGCCAGTCTATCTATGTCTTCCGAGCTTCTTTGAGTTGCTCTACTGTATGCTCTGGCTGGTGTCAGCTTTGATGGTGTTCAGCCACTTTGTTCTCTGGCGGCCGGCTTTTCTTTTACTGCCAACTCTTCCAAATGTCATTGCTTTCTCCAGTGAATTCCCCCATACGACATGGCCAAAATAAGTGAGACCACAGTTTTGTGATTTTTGCCTTCCAGTGACATGCCGGGTGTTATGCATTCCATTACTTGCTGGTTGGTCACTTTTGCTTCTCGCACGTCTATTATTATTCTCACGCTTCAGTTGGAATTTTGCAATGCCTTTATAGAGATTAAGCTTTGTATGTTTGCTACCAAGCTGTCACCAAACAGAAATACATCCTGAGATTGGGAAATCAGCTTGAATTGTTCACCATCCTGTGCAAACTCAGAAAAATCTGTTAATTCAGTAACTAGGTAAAACAGCTTAAATGTTTAATATCCCATTGGGGGAGAAAAAGAAATCACTGCGTGCCACAGTTATCGAAAAGACCGAGTTAAAATATGTAGGATGGCCAAAAGATTGCGGTTAATAGCTATTAACTTACTATTGATTACCAAGAATTGAGGAGAAGAAGAAGAGGAAAGAGAGTAGTTATTTCCTAACTTTCAATTGAATTCAGGCTGCAAATTTTTTTGTGTAATGGCCTTGGAAGAGACATTCTGCGGTCTTTGCTTTTAGCATCTTCCTATTGCAATCATAATAATACTTTTAAGAGACAAATATGGGGCCAACTCTGCAAGATGATACTAAACAGGGACAAGTCAGGAGAATCGACGTATCAAAATTAGTGTTCTTATTAAGAATAAATGTCCTTTCCTTCCAGAAAAGAATAATATTTTCAGATGCAAGGGAACTAAAACCAGAGGAAACCCTGAGGATTCTATTTGAATATGAATATGAAACATTTGCTCAAAGTAAAGGCAATTTTTGTTCTCCATGTATCCAGAATCTTGTTATAAGAATCATCAGGATGGGAGCCGTTACAATCTAGAGGAGATACCGTTCCAGAAAGGTGATACTTTGGGTGATGCAATGTCGATCGGATCAGGAAACTGATTCTTAAGAAGAATAAAAGTAAATAACCGAACCTTGCAAAACTGCCTGCATTTTCCCTTCCATCCCTCTTATAATCCAGAGAGTCAGGGGTGGGTGGGTGGAGCCACTCTGAATCTCTTTTGAATGCTTTCTCATCTTTCTCAGCTCAATGCATGTGATATTGCCTTAAAGTTTTGAGTTGGTTTCTCCATCCTTCCTTCCTTCCTTCCTTCCTTCCTTCCTTCCTTCCTTCCTTCCTTCCCTCCCTCCCTCCCTCCCTCCCTCCCTCCCTCCCTCCTTACCATCTCCTTCCTTCCTTCCTTTCTTTCTTTCTTTCTTTCTTTCTTTCTTTCTTTCTTTCTTTCTTTCTTTCTTTCTTTCTCTTTCTTTTTCTTTCTTTCTTTCCTTCCTTCCTTCCTTCTTTCCCTCCCTCCCTCCCATCTCCCTTCCTTCCTCCCTTTCTTCCTTCATTTCCTCCCTCCCATCTCCCTTCCTTCCTTCCTTCCCTCCCATCTCACTTCCTTCCTTCCTTTCCTCCCTCCCTCCTATCTCCCTTCCTTCCCTTCCATCTCCCTTTCTTCCTTCTTCCCTTCCTCCCTCCCTCCCATTTATATAGTTGGCCATTTCACAAACTAAGGGACTCTGGTCACTCAATCAGACTCTACAAAGACAAAGCCACAGTATATAAAAATAACGTCAAAAGTATGATGTTCGTCCATTGTGTTCGAAGAGGACCTTGACATCTAACGGATTGTGGGCTGTCCACGGTGTGTCCGCAGGTGGCTGGTAAGGCCTATATGGGCACAGACTGTTCTGCCACATGTTGGGCAGACACATGTAGGCACTACTGTTGCAGCATTTGCAAATCTGGCTTTGCAGAGTGCTCATTTCTCTTGTGCTGTGTGCTTGTCCTTCTATGCTTCAAATGTCTGGAAGCCTTGGTGGATCAACGTGCGCCATGTCAATCAGTCTTTTGCCAGGGTTTCCCACGAGCCGGTGTTGATATCCAGGGATTTGAGAGAGGCTTTCAACATGTCTTTGTATTCAGTGCTGGGATGCAACCGGTTTAACAACTGGTTTGGTGAGTGTGTGCTTTGCGTGCGCGCACCTAATGCGCTTGCGTGCAGCATTCAGAATACAGCAATTTGAAGCTCAGCTGCTTACCTTCTAAGGCAGCCCCAGTAAGTAGAACAGCAGAGGGACGGAAATCTGCTGTGCCGCACGAATCAGCTGAGCCAGAAAGAAGAAATGAAGGACAGGATAGGGCGGGTGCAGGTGGGCGGAGCCAGCTGATTGTTGGAGCTACTGGTTCCCCTGAACCGGTCCGAACCGGCTGAATATACTACCTCTACTTGTATTGCTTCCTTTGTCCTTCCTTTGTATATTCATGCTGTTGTTCAGGATCTGAGCACAATCCTATCCTGTCATTGTCACATGTCCCTCCCTGTGAAGTCCCTCCTAACACAATTCTAGACAAAGACAACCTTTCCTGATTTTTTTTTTTGGGGTGGTGGGAGGGAGGGAAGGAGGAGGGGAAGAGAGTCTTTCACATGGATGCCCATCAAGGATTGCACACATTGACTTGTCTCCTTCTGCAATTTTTTTTTGAATCAGCTTCTCTGGCCTAATGGAGAGTTTGGAAAACATTATTATGCGTACTATGCGTATTATGTTTTCTGATCATTTCACCTCTACTGTAAAATTGCCCTCATCCCGCCCTTCTCTCAGTGTTGACAGCCCAATCCCACCAGAGAAAAGGATCTGCTTCCTGATATAAAGGTAAAGGTTCCCCCTGCACATGTGTGCTAGTAGTTGTCTGGCTCTAGGAGGCGGTGCTCATCTCCATTTCTAAGCCGAAGAGCCAGCACTGTCCAAAGATGTCTCCATGGTCACGTAGCCAGCATGACTCAATGCCAAAGGCACATGGAGTGCTGTTATCTTCCCACCAAAGTGGTCCCTATTTTTCTACTTGCATTTTTTACCTGCTTTCGAATTGCTAGGTTGGCAGAAGCTGAGACAAGTAATGGGAGCTCACCCCGTTACGCGGCACTAGGGATTCGAACTGCTGAACTTCTGATCGACAAGCTCAGCATCTTACCCGCTGAGCCAGCACGTCTCAATAGAATTCATGTTACAACACTACTAAAAAAAAAAGCGACCGAGGACCAGTCTACAACTATCAGAGCATCCTCTTGGTAACTTTCGATGCTTGGTAACTGGCATGTTGTTATGATGGTTGCAGCATTGTAGGGTCACATGATCACCATTTCCTTTTATTACTACTGGTTTGGGTGAACCGGTCCGAACCAGTAGCATTTCACGCCTCAAAGTGAAATGCTTCCCATCAAAGTGATCCCTATTTTTCTACTTGCATTTTTATGTGCTTTTGAACTGCTAGGTTGGCAGAAGCTGGGAAAGTAACAAGAGCTCACGCTGTTATGTGGCACTAGGGATTTGAACTGCTGAACTGCTGACCTTCTGATCGACAAGCTCAGCTTCCTGATATAGAGGTCGCTTATTTAGAAAGAACCATAGCTTTACTTTGGAACTGAGATGCCCCAGTCTTTCTTTTATTTTTTTACACCCTTTGGCCATCATATAAACGTGAGCCAAGAACTCCCTGCCTTTCAGGAATACTGTTCTGTACAAGGCAGACCCAGAATTCACTGCAGCAGCGGGTGTCAGAGGGCTAAATAAAGCAGCGAGGTTATTAAAGAAGCCCAGGATAAATTTATGATCCCTCCCTCGGAGGTGCAGCTCTGGGCAATAGGATAAGGACAAGTGGATCACCAAAGCTTCAAAAGGTTCTCCCTCCCTCATCTCATGAATCAGAGTCAGCAGCCTGCAGGCAGGAGATGAGAAACGGCAGGAAAAATAATCTTGGCGGAAGGGAGAAAAATCCTTGAGTTTGTCATTCTTGATGGGCCTTACATCATGCCAGCAAACTGCTTATTTCTTTTGGGTGCAGAGGTCATTCTGGGGGTGTTTTATATCCCTCAAAGATTGGCTTCTTGATGACAGCCGGGAGGAAGAAGCCATTAGACCGAAGGGTTAAAAGAGGGGATATGAATATAAACAAATCCATTTTCTTCCCTCTTCCCGATGTGCATACACAGGCACACCCATGTGCAGCCATACCCAGGTACGGGCACAGGAAGGACCTCCCTCCCACCAAAGCAACCAGGATGATTAGGGGACTGGAGACTAAAATATATGATGAATGGTTGCAGGAACTGGGCATGGCTAGTCTAGTGAAGAGAAGGACCAGGGGAGACATGACAGCAGTCTTCCAATATCTAAGGGGCTGCCACAGAGAGGAAGAGGTCAAACTATTTTCCAAGGCACCTGTAGGCCAGACAAGGAATGATGGATGGAAACTGACCAAGGAGAGATTCAACCTAGAAATAAGGAGGAACTTGCTGACAGTGAGAACAATCAACCAATGGAACAGAAGTTGCCTTCAGAAATTGTGGGAGCTTCATCACTGGAGGCTTTCAAGAAGAGACTGGACTTCCCTCTTTCAGAAAAGGTGTAGGGTCTCCTCAGAGGTGGGATTCCCTTACCTTCCCTAACAGTTCTGAAATGTGAGTGCGCACGCATACACAAGCAACCTCTGTGCAGGACTCTTGAAACTGGACTCTTGAAGAAAGCAGGACTCTTGAAACTGCAGTGGTTCCAAAAGGAGCTTTTATTGAAAGGTTTGTGATAACAAGAGATCTAAGCAAGAACTAAAGCTTCTTACTTAAAACCAACAGTTTAAAGCAATGCTAACCAAACCCCTCCCACACTACATCATTGTAGGGAAACGGACACTTCATATAGAGATTAACACAGCAATACAAGAAACAGAAAGAGAAACTTCATATAGAGATTAGCACAGTAATGCAGGAAACTGAAACTTCATATACAGATCACTCAGACGTGAGTTTCACATGATTTTAGCACCGGTTCGTCACGCACCGAAAATCTGAGTGCACATGGCTTGCATGCATACACGTGGCTTAGAAAACGTGGTTAAATAGGATGGCATAATGCCTGGGCGGGGTAGGGGCCCACCCGCAGGTTGCCACTACTGGTTTTCCAGAACCAATCTGAACAGTGGTGGGATTCAAATAATTTAACAACCAGTTCTCTGCCCTAATGATTTCTTCCAACAACCAGTTCACCAAACTGGTCAGAAAGTTAACAACCGGTTCTCCCAAAGTGGTGCAAACTGGCTGAATCCCAGTTCGCTGAATCTGAATCAGCTGAATGCCACCTCTGAGATCCCTCCTTTCCTCCCACCAAAATGGACCTGACACATCTGTTGCTTCCTGTCCTGCTTTGTTGATGAGTTACTAATTTGAAGAAGAAGAAAAATTGCCTGGACTATTAATAAAATCTTGATCATGGAAGTGTTGTGCGGGGCATGGCAGAGTTTCTCAGGAGGATGGAACAGTTTTCAAGCAAAGGGAACCAGAAGGAGGTTGAGGAGTTTCAGAACTGCCGTTTGTCAGAAGTACTTTTCTTCTCTTCCCTGAGAAAAGTGTCCAGGAGTCTAATTTCAGTGCCCTAATGCCTGCCAAGAGTTAAATCACCCTAAAAGTCACCAAATATAACTGACCGTCCTTTTGTAAAATTGCCATAAATGCTGTAAGCAATCAGAATGACTTTGCGGCAACACAATTGTTGCCTTCATGAGAGCTGAATTGAGTGGCTTTAGAGTTTGCAGCCATCCAGTCTATTATTTCTTCACAATTTCCCTAAGCGAAATAAGTCTGCAACCTGCCAAGGATCTGTCATTTCGTGTAGCTGAGCTGCTTTCAAATGAAGCGAGGCTTTCTGATCTGGATCTGGATCATAAAGAGCCAGCATTAAGTCGCGTATAGATAGTCCTCGATTTAGGACCACAATTGAGCTGGAAACATTTCTGTTGTTAAGTGAGTCATTGGTTTGGCTCCCATCTTACGACCTTTCTGGCCACTGTTGTTAAGTGAACCGCTGCAGTTGATAAGAGAGTAACCCGGTTGGTTGGCTTCCCTCGTTAACTTTGCTTGTCAAAAGATTGCAAAAGGGGATCACGTGACCCTGGGACAGTGATGGTCATAATTATGAACCGGCCACAAGCATCCGAATTTTGATCACGTGATCACAGGGGTGCTGCCTAGGTGTGAAAAATGGTCATAAGTCACTTTTTTCCAGTCCATTGTAACTTTGAGCAGTCACTAAATGAGCTGTCGTAAATTGAAGGCTACCCATATTTCATATGTAATCACTAGATTCCTCATTTGCCTTTGCATAGTGATAATTGTGATGATGTGCTGATTGGTCCAGGGCTGAGCACAGATGTAGACATAACCATCTGACATTATGTCTATGGAGATTATCAATCATCCAGGCCATGGATGTCCCAAAGGTGCTTTTTGTAAAGCATCTTTGGGACAACTGGACTTCCTTAGTTTTTCACCTTTGAACCGAAGAAGCTTCTTGGATGAGAAGCGAAACGTTTTCAAAGAAATGTTAGAACTGAAGAAGCTTCTTGAAGAGAAATGTTTTCCAAAGGAAAAAACCAAGAAAGTTGTCAAAAAGAATCCTGCCAGTTTGCAAGGCGGATGGCATAAGGAACAAAGCTATTGAGACTTTGGAAAGAGTGCAGAGAAGAGCAACCAGGATGATTCGGGGACTGGAGGCTAAAACATACGAAGAACGGTTGCAGGAACTGGGCATGGCTAATCTAGTGAAGAGAAGGACCAGGGGAAACATGATAGCAGTCTTCCAATATTTGAGGGGTTGCCACAGAGAGGAAGGGGGAACAACCTACTTCTCACAGCATCAGAAGGCCAGACAAGGAACAATGGATGAAAACTGATCAAGGGGAGATTCAACCTAGAAATAAGGAGAAATTTTCCAACAGTGAGAATAGTCAACCAATGGAACAGCTTGTCTGCAGAAGTTGTGGGTTCTCCATCACTGGAGGCTTTCAAGAAGAGACTGGACAGTATAGAGCCATGATGGTATAGAGCCATGATGGTGAACCTATGGCACATGTGTTGGAAGTGGCACGCAGAACCATCTCTGTGGGCACACCAACCATCGCCCGTTGCTCTTCCAGTTTTTGAAGTATATGTGTGCGCCAACCAGCTTGTCTTTGCATGTGTGGGAGTGCCGGAAACGGGAAGATCAGCTCCCTGGTGTGCATGCACACACCGGGAAGCTGAACTTCCCATTTCCAGTGCATGCGTGTGCACCAGCCAGCTTATTTTCCCATGTGCATGCAAGCCAGAAACCAGAAGGCCAGGTGACCGGCATGCATGCATACGCCGGAAACCGGAAGCTCCGTTTTCCCAGCCTGCACATGTGCGCCAGGGAGCTGTTCTTCTGATTTCCAGCACTCCCATTTCAGCACTTCCTTCCCCAACACTGGTATAGAGTCACCTGCTTGAGCAGGGAAATGGATTAGAAGCCCTACAAGGTCCCTCCCAACTCTGTTATTCTGTGTAATCTAGACACAAGATTTCGAGTTTTAAAGTCCCTAGAGCCAATTATTTTCCTAATCATGAATCAGTGGCCCAAGAACACAATTTTGAGCAGGCAGCAAATGGGCTCCTATCGTTAGAATATCCTTCTTCTCTGGAAATGCGATCAATGTTACTCAGCTCCTGGAAACACTATCTTCAAGCTTGAAGTGACAGATTTGTGGGGAAGCAAGGGTTAGGAACAATGCCAGTCTTTGATGAGCTCTATTAAATGTCGTATTTACTCCTATCCCCCTTCATCACAATAAGGCAAAGCCAAATGCGAGGGAGATCATTTTTTTTCCCCTCAAGGGAAATGGCAGTCCCGAAAAGAAGGGAAAACTAATTTTATGATTGGCATGTATCATTCAAACCAGGCAGGTTGGTATGAATCTTTATCTCTGCTGTGCTTCACCGCAGCTACATAAATTGTTTTTGCTGCAATTGCACCAGCAGCATAATCTCAACCCCATCATTCATTCCCCACCCCACCCCCCCTTTCGAAAGGAAGTCACCGGATTGTATGCTGTCATTCAAAGAACCTTTGTTTTGGTTTTTTCTTCTTTTCTTTCCCTCCCTGCCGACAATATGTCATCAGTGCAGCTTGCAGTAAAACAAGAAGCCCACAGAGAAAAACTGTGAAATAGAGAATGAAATGGGCTCCCTTACTCAGGTTCTGCTGTGGTGCTTCATCAGAGTGATGGGGTTATTGTTGGGGCGGGGAGGACTGGTGTGTGTGTTTGTGTGTGTTCAGCAATGGGCTCCACATATTCTTACCACTGGTTCGCCCCATGTGTGCATGCTTGCTTCACATGCACCTTCCACACATGTGCTTTGCTCGTGTGTGTGCTTCCCGTGCATGCACCCGGCCTCGAAAACATGGCTAAATAGGATGGCATTATGTCTGGGCAGGTGGCTGGCACCCACAGTCGCTGCTACGAACCGGCTGAATACCACCTATGTGTCTGTTCCTAGGAGGACGAGTGAAAAGTATCAGGAATGAGAATGAATTTGGGCCGATCACTGGAACCAGAGATTTACTCTTCCAAGGAATAGAAGAAAGGGAAGACAAGAGGAAGAAAGGGAGAGGAAATAAGAGTAGGAGAGAAGGTTAGCTAGGGGGGAAGAAAGGAGGAGGGGGAGAAAGGAAAGGGAAGTAGGAGGGAAAAAGAAGGGAGGAAGGATAAAAGAAGGGAGGGAGAGGAACAGAAAGAGAAGAAAGATTGCTGTAAAACAAAAAAAGATGAAATGGAAGAAAGGCATCCCCGAACATGTTTAAATGTACTAGGATAAAGAATGAATTATTAAAAATTAAGAGAGAATATATATGATTAAAATGGAGAAAATAAAATTTGAGGGTGAAAGAAGATACTGTTTATATAAACAAGAATAGAAATATTAAGATTTGATTACAAAATATGGAAAAAGAACACTTTGGCAGAAATTGTAACTAAGTAAAATATATTTGGATATGACAAGTTGTATATGATATGATATGATATGATATGATATGATATGATATGATATGATATGGTCAATACTCTGTTTCATAAAATATGTGGGTGGGTGTCAGTGGAAAATAAAAAAACTAATAAAACTTGATTCACACACACACACACAAAATTATTCTTCTGAGCTTTTGGACTCATGCCGGAGCTCATCTTCTGGGAATTTCTCTCTGCTGGAAAGTGTGCTTTCGGCTGCTCTGTGAGTCATGTTTATGTGATGCCTTCCTATTGGCCGATTGGTGTGTTGATGGCTGGCGATTGGCTGGTATTTCCTTGTGCTGCCAAGCCCTTGGCTCCTAAGCTGTTGGTAATTCAGCACTCCTGTTAACTGACAAGGGCCCCCTTTTTCCCGAGCTGTTTTTGTACCTGCTCATCCAACAATCTTAGTAACTACAAAATTGAGTGTGTGTCCTTGGTTCATTGCAGCATGAGTTTGAGTCTCCTAGTCAGACCGTTCGCTTGTGTTCTTGCAATCTGGTGCTTAGCTTCCTCCCCATCTGTCCTACATAGTCACAAGGGGCAATCCACGCAGGGGATCCAGTAGATTACATTGGAAATATCTCCCACTTCCAAACAATCTTTATAATGCATAATTTGTCCTCGTATGGTAGCCTTTGGGCAGTGTGCAATGTCCACTTGCAGTGAAAGCTCAGAAGAGTAACTCTCTGGTCCAGGTGACAGACCCAAATTTAATCTCGCATCATTATCCTGGGACACATATATTTGCCTTCATTCATGAGTATCAGGAGTGTATGCTAACAGAATATGTTCCCAGTAGAACACACAAGATGTGAAAATCATCCTAGCTGCCCAAGGTGCATGGATGACCTTGGTGAATAAGGGGAAGAGGTTCTGACTATGAAACGATCAGAGAAGGGAGAAAGCCCCCAATGGTTCAACAGTTGGAGAAAGCAATAGCACTTAGACTTACATATTGCTTCACAGTGCTTTACAGCCCTTTCTAAGTGGTTTCCAGGGTCGACATCTTGCCCCCAACAATCTGGGTTCTCGTTTTACCAACCTTGGAAAGATAGAAGGCTGAGTCCTCCTTGAACCGGTCAGCATAGAATTGTTGGCAGTTGGCAGAGTTAGCCTGCAATACTGCATTCTAACCACCATGCAACCACAGCTCAGAAAGAAACTTAGAATGGGCCCGTCCTAATGGACCAAGCAGTTAAAATGGGCAGCAAGATGTTTGACTTTAAGACTTGCAAAATATTAATGTAGCCTCACAATAAATGTTAATGCAGCCTTACAATAAAATAGAATTAGTTCATTTGTGTTCTGTCCCTGCCACACACACACACACACACACACACACTCAGACAGTCGGAGGTTAAATAAACTGGCAGGCAACCAATTAGTCCAATAAGACACTTGGCAGCAATCCCACAGCTGCTTGCCAAGACCTTTATCAAATAGAAGAAAATACACACCACAACAATTGTCCAGGAATAACTCTGAAGCCGAGATGCAAAGTGACTCCAAGGAATTACTTAGTTTTGTCCGTCACAGAGTCTGAATGCTTAACTCCCCCCCCTTTTAGAGCCTGTGGGGTGTGGTCCAGTGAGTCAGCTAATCATGGGCACGCCTTTTCTTCTGTTGCGTGCGCCTGTCTCTGCGATGCTGGCGAGGGTCCAGCCAAGACTCATTACCCTCATCACTGTCCACCTGTGGCTGTGGGGACGTGCTTGGCTCTGGGCCTATCTCTTGCCCTTCGGTGTCCTCCGGAGGCATTGCCAGAGAGGAGGATCCTGGAGAAGGAGGCCTTGCCAACTCCTCTCCCTCACTCTCAGAGTCCTCTCCTGCTGATGACACAGGCTCAGGCAACAGAGCCACAACACTTTGTTCATGTTCCTTGTCTAATATAACCTGGGTGAACTGACACCAGGAAAGCACACAGGCATTTTCCTTGGGTAGGCAGTTGCAGCATAAGAAGATGTAGGCAGTGGCCAATCATTTGAGTGATAAGGACAAGGGCATCAATTCATACTGTACAGAGGTGGATTTCACATAATTTTACCAACAGTTAACTGCACACCGAAAATATGAGTGCGCACGTGTGCACGCATGCTTTACTCACGCGTGCACCTTCCACGCATGTGCATGGCCTTCCGTGCATGCACTTTGCTCGCACGTGTGGCTTGCACGCATGCACGCAGCTTAGGAAACGTGGCTAAATAGGATGGCATAGCACTGGGGCAGGTGGGCAGGTCGCCACTACCGGTTCTCCCGAACCAGTTCAAACCAGCTAAATACCACCACTGATATCGTACAGGAGAAGACAAACTTTCCCCCAAAAAATATGCTGATGAAGATTCTCAGGCATCCATGTAGAATTGTCTGGAAGTTGAGTTATGCCAACTGGGCTTCTTTTCTTGTTGGCTTGAGATGTTTTGGTGCCCATCCAAGCACCTTCTTTAGTCTGAACCTGTTAGTTAGGGGGAATCTGAGTAGGCAGAGAGTAGTTGGAATGTACCAACTCCTAACATTCTGAGGGGTCATTAAGTGTGGCTTCCTTAGTGAACCTGTGAAGTGGTCTTGAACTTTCCAAGGCTTGATGAGAGGGCATCATAAAAAAAAGAAGAACAAATTATGTCTGAGGTCTCCAGCTCTACTGAGTGAAGGATTTTCCACTAGTTTTTCTAGTTTCTTACCAAGAAGGCCCCTCTTAATGACCTCTGTTTTAGGAATTGGTACATTCCAATGACTTTCCACCTACTCAGATCCCCCAATCAACTGGTTCAGACTGAAGAAGCTGCTGTCAAAGCTTCAAAAGACATTTTTGCTGTTGCAACTATTATTGCTTCTCAGCTTGCCAATGGACTATGATGGGAGGTTCCAGACATCAAAATGCCAGCTGTGAGAACCAAGGACGTTTCAGCAGGTGTTTACCAGAGCCAAAATACCTCATTGGACAATATGATCTGATCTAATGGGGGTGGGGAGGAGAACCTGAACTTTAATTATGTGGGTTTGCACGGGAAATTGTTAGATCTGGTTTTGCCCTCATCTTTGCCGATACAATGTACTCAATAAAGTTTTGCATTAAGAGATTGGATTGTCTTGGCTGTGCTTGCTTTAGTTGGGTTCGTCAGCCAGAACATTGACAGCTGCTTGGATGGGTAGTGAAACATCTCAGACTAACAAGAAAAGAAGCCCAGTTGCCATGACTCGACTTTCAGACATTCCCAAGAAAACCACATAGATAAAAAATACATAAAATGATGAACAATGTTGTGCTGGATGATTGGCCCCTTGGGTTGGATGCAACTCAACATGCTACAGAGGAAATGATGAGGAACCTTCAAAATACTAATGGTGTTTATGACACGGCTGGATTAAAGCCTTCAGGACATCTAGTGGCTGTTGTTGCCATGCGGGGAAACAAAAATTTAAAGCCACAAAGAGAATTATAGTAGAAACACGAATGTAAGAAGTATGAGCCCAGGGAAGCTCAACACAATGGAAGATGAAATGACTACAAAATAACACCTTAGGCAACATCAAATTGAGATGGAATGGGATCAGACATGGAACATGGGGGGGGAAAAAAAGAAGGTACATTGATCTGTTTATAGTTTGGGAGGAGATAATGGCTATAGCCAAGAGCATTGTACTCTTGGCTACAATGCAATAACACCAGGGGTGAAATCCAGCAGGTTCTGACGGGTTCTGGAGAACCAGTAGTGGAAATTTTGAGCAGTTCAGAGAACCGGTAGCGGAGAATTTGAATAATTTGGAGAACTGGTAGCGGAAATTTTGAGCAGTTCAGAGAACTGGTAGCGGAAATTTTGAGTAGTTTAGAGAACCGGCAAATATCACCTCTGGCTGGCCTCAGAATGGGGTGGGAATGGAGATTTTGCAACATTCTCCCCCTGGAGTGGGGTGGGAATGGAGATTTTGCAGTATCCTTCCCCTGCCACACCCACCAAGCCACACCCACAGAACCAGTAGTAAAAAAAAATTGGATTTCACTACAAAATAACACTAATTAAACATCCTGGTTTAATTGATAATCATTTGAGCTGAAACTTCAATGCATCAATGATGCAGAAGTGGAGGTTGATGAATGTAATGATCAAGTTAAATTGGAAAATGAGAGAACACAGAAGTTAAGATGGCAAGTTGTTCCATTCTGGACCAAAATGTGTACTTAGGCAGCAAAATCACCAATGAAATGTATATAATCATGACTTATAGTTTGCTTGAAAGTTCATAACTTCCTCCAATCCATCCTGTAAGCATTACTGTTCCAGAGCTGGTATCCTCTAATGCTTAACCTCAGCCTAAACTTAATCTCCATTAACCAGTTTTCAAAGCAGATTCTTCTGGCTGTTCTTGACTCAACTCATGGATATCTTATTTAAGATCAATTAACTGGTCATTAAATTCAATTTCAAGGCCAATTCCTTTCTAATCAATTGATGATCTGTTGCATAAAAAGCTTCCACATGGAGGATTTAGCTTGTGGGGTGGGGGAAGGGAAAGGCAACTGAGTAAGGACACGATCAAGGGGTATGTGTAAAGGAAGAGGACAGAAAAGAGGGTTTTTTTCATTTTTTTTTCAAAATGCAAGGACCAGGGGCAACTAACGAAACCAATTTGAAGATTCAGGATAGCCAACACAAAGCATTTCTTCAAACAGTGCATAGTTCAACTGTGAAATTCATTACGTGGGTAATTTGTTTGGTTTTGAAAAGGAAATGGCTAAATTTATGATGAGTCTGGACCAATAGCTCCCAACTCATCAGGAGCTATTGGTCTTGACAATTCAATGTTAAGTTGGAGGCACTGTGGCTCTTTAATATTTATTTATTAAATTTATATTGCTGTCTATTCGCCCATGGTGACTCAAGGTGGCTTACAGAATATAAAAACCACATTTAAAAACAGTGAAACTAATAAAAAAATCAAATTAATTAATGTAATAAAATCATCCCCCACCTGTTTTGGTCCGCCAGCAGCCTGTGGAGCTGGCAGCGGAGTCGGACAATGAGGAGGCTGGGGAGGAACATGGGCCAGTCCTGGAGTCTGGGGAAGGCCAGGACGAGGGCTCTGTGTTGGAGGCAGAGATGGGGCCAGGGCCATCTGGGAGTGATGCGTGGACTCGAGAGCCTCCAGAGTCAGACAGCAGAGAGGTAGTGGAACAGGAGGAGCCTGTTCCTAGTGCACACAAGCGCAGAGCTGCCAGAAGGCAAGAGCATCTAAAGCAAAAGGGATGACTTGGGAGTAAGATCAGGAGATGATTGGCCCCTCCCATAAGTCTTAAAAGAGAAACAAAGGCACTTGGGCCTTTTGCAGGAGAGCAACATTGCTAACTCTGTTTCCAGACGGAATCTCTTGTTTCTGAACTTTGTGGGGCTTTGCTAAGTAAGGCCTTTGGCAGGGTATCAAAGAAGGTAAAGGTTGATGATTATCCCAAAGGACTTTTTCCGAAGGACTTATTTTGCAACTAATTGGGACTCAGTTTGGAATGAACGTAATTCTCAGCTGTTATAATAAAATAGGGGGGTTTTTTTGGACTAATTGTGTATTGTAATGACTCAGTAAGCCTAGGTCACAACACCCATACCCACCTCCTGCCCCGGTGACAGCAGATCACATGAGCCATTGAATAGGCTCCATCCCACTCTGGGCTCCCCAGGCCCACTGGCAGAACCAGGTCTTCAGCACCTTCCGGAAGAGTATTAGAGTGGGGGCCATTTTAATATCTGGGAGAATGATGTTCCAGAGAGAGGGAGCCACCACGGAGAAGGCCCTTCTGGGTCTCACTAGGTGTATCTCCCTCAGGGATGGGACCCGCAGCATTCCCTGCCTCCCCACTCTGATGGGTCGGGTAGATGTGTCTGGCAAGAGATGGTCCCTCAGATAACCTGGTCCCAAACCAGTTGCAATTGCAATGGAAAAATGAGTGGGATATATCTCCTTTTGAAGATCCCATAGAGGAATGGGACAACTCGCTACAGCCAATTCACCATGGCCAACTGATCACAGTCAATTCCCTATGGCCAATTCGCAGTGGCCAACTCGCTGTAGGACAACTAACGGCGGGACAATTCAACAATTCAATTTAATTATTTAAAATAAGACAGACACGGACTTCAGAGGATAATTAGTACTGCAGAAAAAAACAATTGCTACTAACCTGCCTTCCACTGAGGATCTGTATACTGCATGAGTCAAAAAGAGGGCTGTGAAAATATTTACATAAAGCAGCATTTCGCTGTCTGTTTGGAGATTTGGGAGAGACTGAGATAGATCTATTTCTGGCTTATTTGCCTTCGTCAGCCAGCCACGCCCCCTTTTCATGACTCCACCCTGTAATGGTCAAATATTTATTTTATTTTATTTTTGTAGGCTTTTATGTGCATCATTCTTTATGTCAGGCTTTTCCTATGTAAATCAAGAATATATATATATGTAGGTCTTTGGTTATTCGGGTTTTCTCCCATATAAAATTGGAAGTGTCTTGGTGACGTTTCGACGAAGTCTCATTCGTCGATCAGTTCACACCCCCACTAGCAGTTAAAAGGAAGAAACAGCTGCGATCACTGAGATTGCTCCTAGAAGCATGAAGCCGAAAACACCAGCCTAAAGATGACAAATGAGACTTCATCAAAACGTCACCAAGACACTTCCAATTTTACGCGGGAGAAAACCCAAATAACCAAGACCTACATACAAACACCCACAAAAACCTCAGAAAACTACAAACACACACACACACACACACACACACACACACACACACACACACACACACACAAGTCTTGGTGTTTTCGGGTCTTCTCCCGTGTAAGATTGAGAGCACTTTGGAAACATTTTGGCAGAATCTCATCTGCCATCATCAGACTTCCAATTTTACGCGGGAGAAGATCCGAATAACCAAAGACCTACGTATATGTATATGTATATATATATTTTCTTACTTTTCGTAGGTTTTATGTATGTTTTTCTTTAAGCCAGGTTTTTCCTTGGTTCCTTAAGCCAGGTTTTTCCTTGGTAATCTTGGTTACGTAGGAAAAACCTGTCTTAAAGAAACACACACACACACACACACACACACATATTCACCTAGATGATGGCTTTGCATGTAAAATGGAGGTGGGTCTTTTATGAAGTGGTAACATCCTCCTTCTTGATTTTTTTACCTCCCTCCTGTAGATACCCCTGGACTCTTAAGTATCCTCAGGTGTTGCCTTCACCAAAGGCAGAAGGTTGAGATATAACTAGTTCCACAGGTTTTTAACTTCCCACATTCCTTCCAGTCAAGCTTCAACACTGCCCACCCACCCAAATTTTTTTCCCCTCGAGAAACCATTCTTCCAGATGTTACAGTTAAATCATATTTATTTTTCTTTGCAAGCAGCACACACCCCGCCGTGCTCTCCACGCATTTTTCGTAGGCCCACCTGAAAAAATTAATTCTTGTGGAAAATAAAGTCGGATAAGGAAGTGATGCCCTTTAACTGCTCCAATTGCACCATTCTTTCTCGACAGACGTGGTGTAGATTTCACACTCAACAGGCTGACCGTCTGAGCATGCTCAGCGAGACCCAGGTGTGACCTTTTGCTCTTTTGTAAGCAACATTTGGGTCAGGCAATCCATCATGGTGTCCCTGCTGTCAGGTCTGGTGCTTTGCTGCAGCCGTCTGTCACCGGGGTAGATGGAACCTGCTTAGAGGCAATCCTGTCAAAATCTATGTGTCTACTCAGGCTCAAGCAGAAGGATGCTTTATGACAGGCCGGGCAAAGTCAGCAGGAGATACTGGAGGACTCTGATTAACACTTCCTTTCTTTCTCTTTGACCAATTGAACGCCGTGGGTATCTGTGTGGGTGTGCGGTGCGTACCACTACTTGGGTTGATCTGCAGATGCAAATGGAAGATGTGTTGGGTAGCACATGCCAACAGCTAGGGCGATGCAGACCTCTTGGTCTCAAAGCTGGTCATCACGAATGAATCGGTTGCCTTCTGAATGCTTCCCGTAGTAGATATAGCGGCATTTCCCCAGAACACCTGCAGCGGAGAAAGAGAAGCAGAAATACTGTGATGTGTACAATGCGAGCCCTTACAGGGGACAGGAATAAAAACGAGTATAAAAATTGAGTTTCCTCCAATCTTGTATTTGAGTATTCAGCCACTAGCCATCTCCATGCATGTGTGTGGCCTTCCACGCATGCACTGTGCTTATGTGCATGGCTTGGACATATGCATACGGCTTAGGGGTGGGTTCTACTTACCTTCACTACCGGATTGCAACAGGGCTGAGCACACACGCTCTTCTGCACAAGCTTCTGCGCATGCATAGAAGCATTTTGATGATGTCAGAGTCAGTGGGTGGAGCCTCCCGCCATTTTTACTACCGGTTCTATAGAACTGGTGTGAACTGGGGGCAACCCACCACTGGTGTGGCTTCAAACTGTGCCTAAATAAGACGGCATAGTGCTGGGGCAAGTAGACTCCACCCGCGATTACCGCTACCAATTCGGGTGAACTGGTACAAACCGGCTAAATACCACCTCTGTTCTTTCCCCACCTTTATATTAAAATAGGGTGCAAATTTCCAGGACATAGGAGGGAATTTGATTTTGCTTTCCAGACCCACTCTTGCAAAAGTTATGTGTATTTGTACACCTTTCTTAAGCATTCAGACCAGTGGTGGGTTTCAAAAATTTTTTTACTACTGGTTCTGTGGGTGTGACTTGGTGGACATGTCTTGCTGGGTATGGCAGGGGAAGTATACTGTAAAATCTCCATTCCCTCCCCACTCCAGGGGAAGGTTACTGCAAAATCCCCATTTCCTCCCAATTAGCTGGGACTTGGGAGGCAGAGAATAGTTGGGGGCAGGGCCAGTCAGAATTTTTACTACCGGTTCTCTGAACTACTGAAAATTTCCACTATCTGTTCTCCAGAACTGGTCAGAACCTGCTGAAAACCACCTCTGATTCAGACCACATGTAGCTATCTAGCATGGCAAGCACTTCTAGCAAATGGAACAGGAACCCATGATCTCTGCTCTTCTCTTGAAGAGAATTGATGATCAAGAACCATCCATGATTACACTGGGATTAACAGTGGTATAAAGATGATTACACTGGGATTAACAGTGGAATGATAAAAGAAAAGGTTGAATTAGATTAGGTAAAAAGAAAATATATCAATGGATATAATGTATCAATTTTTATTAAGATATTGGATGGTATCATTTGAGAAAATTGATAGCTATAATAATTGGGATATTGTAATAATGTGAACATTTTTCACTTAAGCAAAAAAGAAAAGAAAATTGAAATAATATATGATTATGATTTATAAACAAAAATTACTTAATTGGTGTTTATATAAATGGTATGGTTAAATAGATAGAATTTAGGGAAATAATTGGGAAACTGTATTAAATAGCATTATTTGAATTAAGAACTATGTTTAAATGTTAAATTGCTATATTTTTAAGATTAGTGATAAGATTTAAATTTGATAAAGTGATAATGGAATAAAGATTTAATGAGCATTATAGGAAGTAATAAATAAATGTAAGGAAGTTTTAGAAATGGAAATAATTTTGGAATATAAACATGTTTGAACTGTATTGTTAATAATGAGGATTTAGGGTAAGAATTGTGGAATGTATTATGAGGTATTAATTGAATTAAAATTTAAGGTTGGTTGATAGAAGGGTAATTATATTGATTAAGTAAATATGAGTAAACTTTTTCTAAGATGGTATTAGTTGAAATATGTGATTTAAGATTAAGAAATACGTGTTATGGCAAAATAGAATATATAAAGTTTTGTTAAAGATGACAAAAAATTGAACAAACTGATGACCTGTTCCAAAAAGATGTAATTTGTATGTTTGAAAACAATAAAAATAACTTTTTGCAAAAAAAAAGAAAAAAGAATCATCTATGCAGAGAACAAAGTCACTTAAAGAACAATGCTCTCACGTTAACCTGAGTTCAGGATACTTGTTACAATACAACATACAACATAGAACAGGGCTCTCCAACCTTGGCAACTTAAAGACTTGTGGACTTCAACTTCCAGAATTCCTCAGCCAGCAAAGCCACTTTTCACAAAGTCCACAAGTTTTAAAGTTGCCAAGGTTGGAGACCCTCTGACATAGAACATCTGTCACACATTTTTAATTCAACCTTTAAAAGACCAGACTTTCCTTCAAATCAAGTTTAGTTTCTGGTGACTTCATGAATAACATCCATGTAGGATATTAAAAAAAAATAATAAACAAAACCTAAACTAGTTTTCTGTTTACTTCAAACATGTCTACAGCTCTGGTAGATCACTCCAAAAACAAATTAGGTCCTTGAGATCAGCCAAGGCCAACTAGATGTTGTCATTTCATCAGGCAATACTAAATATGTCTATTTTGCAACTTTACATCCAATTTGACTTTGAATTGACTTCGCAATGGCTCCCCTCAAATTCAGAGAGCATAATTACACATCAACAACCATGTGCTTTAGATAGAATTTTAGCAATCTGGTTGTTTGGGTAGACCATAAGCATGAAAATGCACAGAGGTATCTATAAATCAATACAGTGGCCATAATGCTGCAATCAAAGCTCACTTCATTCTTTTCAGGTGTGTCACATCTCTGACACAGGCTAAAAAATGGGTTGAAGCTCACACTGTCATGGTTGACTCCTTGGCTTTTTGGGGCAATGTCCAGCAGAGATCCCTGAAAATATATTAGCTCTCCATATCATTATATATCACATAATTCCACATAGTAAGGTAAAGGTAAAGGTTCCTCCGTACATGCATGCTAGTTGTTCCTGACTCTAGGGGGCAGTGCTCATCTCCGTTTCTATACCGAAGAGCCAGTGCTGTTCAAAGACGTCTCCATGGTCATGTGGCCGGCATGACTAAATGCCAAAGGCACACGGAACACTGTTACCTTCCCACCAAAGGGGGTCCCTATTTTTCTACTTGCATTTTTAACGTGCTTTCGAACTGCTAGGTTGGCAGAAGCTGGGACAGTGAATGGAGTTCACTGTTATGTGGCACTAGGGATTCGAACCGCTGAACTGCCGACCTTTCAATCGACAAGCTCAGTGTCTTAGCCACTAAGCCACCACGCCCCCTTGTACCACATAGTACTACATAGTAAAATACCAATGCAAAATATATTCATTCATATATTTACCCAACTTGTTGTTAAAATACGACATATATTAATATAAACTCAGGTGAAATTCTATTCTAAATCTGCATGCTCTATGTCAAAGAAATATAATATAGAATCAGGTTTGGATTACAAATTCTATAATTTCTGATCACTGGAATGCTAGTTGGAATCAAAACACATGGAAGATTCTTGTTTTAGCACTCGGTGGTCAAACATTACCAATGACCCTTTGGTAGAAACATTTCATGTCTATTTCTTTATAAATCTGTTCTATCCTATTTCTGGATTTTAAAAAGAACACAATAATTCTATTTAAATAAATATTTGATTATGTTGCCCTTCCAAAATATGCCTCTCTCTATATATATATTTAAAAAGCCTTTATAAAAGTATCATATATTAATAGATACTAAAATAATGTTCATTTTGGCATTTTTAAAAGTTCATTGTAAAGTTCAAAGACAGGAGAAATCAGGAGGATGTTAGATTGATCTGTTCATTAGTCCGGAAAGCCGTGTTCTTTCCTTCATTCAGATTTTGAAATGCAGGCCAACAAAATTAAATTAATCCTTAAGCATTTTTAAATTTCAGATTGAATATTTTTTTGAGATAAAAAAAATTGACAAAGGGTATAAATTCAATTGAAAAGTCTTATAACTGATTTTTTTTTCCCCTTCAGGGAACTGAAGGGAACTGATTTTTTTTTCCTCTTCAGGGTGAGCTATATTTTCAATTTTTGCCACTTCCAAATTAATCTGATCTACCAGATTCACAGCTAAGCTATCCATATTCCTTCTGCTTTTAAAAATTCCCGGAAAATACCCAACTTAAGAAAGATAATGAGCACTGAGTGTAATCAATTGAATTCAATGGAGGCTGCCTTTCAGCATACATGTAAAACAGTGGTGGGTTGCTCTCGGTTCTGTCCGGTTCTTTAGAACTGGTAGTAAAAGTGGCGGGAAGCTCCGCCCACCCGGCCAGCCGTCATAATTGACGATCTGCACATACGCAGAAGCTTCCCGTTGCGAACCAGTAGTAAAGGTAAGTAGAACCCATCCCTGATGTACAAGCATGAAGATATTTTGAAAGTTGTCTTTTGTAAGAATACGTTCAAATCTATTTTGAAAAATAATGTATTTGGAAACACCTACTGTGATTTGGGAGAGACTATATTATATATAATATGCACAATGTGATATGCATATAATTCCACATTTCAGTGCATTTTTGCCTTTCTTCAGAGATTAAGGAAGAAATAGACAGATTAGACTGACAGATGAGCAGCTGAGAAGGTAACATGTTATCAGAAATAGATAAATCCCCCCATTCTTTTTCTGGAAGTCACCATCCATGAAAAACAGGGTTTTTATCTTCCAGAATGACTTTTCATGACAAACGCTGAAGCTATCGCTGTTTCTTTTTCCCCCACGAGGCTACCCAGGGCTGTCGATTTTAAGTATCAAAATTTAAAGACCATGAAGTGTATTTTTATTAGCACGAGTTGTCTTTTATTAACAACATTCCTCAAGTTCCTTTGGCAGATGGGACTGATAAAGCTATCCATAAAGTCAATCCTGCTTTTCTTTTTCTTTTCTTTTTTTTCTCCCCCCTCAGCGCCTGGGATAGAAGCTGTTTATGGAAATCGTGGTGCTCCTTTGATGAATGCATCAGACCTGCGATGAGGTGTCGTGGCTTAGAAAATGAGACAAGGAGGCAACGTATTAATATTGTCAATGATCTCTTGACAGCCAAACAGAATCCCGCCGTCACCATCCCGATTTTAAATAGACATCAAGTGTGTACAAGACAAAAGGCCAGGATTTCTAACAAAAGGTGATGATTGGGTAGAGTGGCTCTTTGGACAATAACTTGATCTGAGAAGACACTGTCAGGATTCGAGACAAGCCTGGAATTGTGTGTGGTGACAGAAAACAGAAACGCAGGTCAGATACTGGTGCTGAATTGCTCCACGTATATTCTAACACTGTCGCCGGCACTAACAAAACCTGACATCCTTTCCTATCACTTAGAATATTCTTTGTGGTTCCCTGCAGATTTCTTTTCTTTTCTCTCTCTCTCTCTCTCTCTTTTCCTTCCCTAGACATCATTACAAACTCCAGTGTTGTTTCTGAAGTTCCTGGCAGGCCTCCACTGTCACAGGGTTTTCAATCCGCGAGGCCTAAGGACAACCTCAGTCAATCTAAATTTGGAATTTGTGGCAGAAGCGCTCTCGTTTTCAGGGCGATCTCGGCGACTTGAGGTGATCTGAACGCCAAAGTGTGAGGAGCTGTCACCTTAAATAAAGTCCTTCGAGGAACGGCACTCAGTTCCAGGGACGTTGGGCAAAAGGAGGTTGGACGGTCTGCCAGCACGGAATGAAATCCAGATGCTGCTTCTGTGGTTGGCCTGAGGAGAAAGGGACTTGTGACTGTTAAAGCCGGCTGGGTTTTTTTTTTTTCTTCTTTTTTCGACTCTTTCGGTCTACGGTTGTTTAAATTAATGAAGTGTTGTGTTCAAGGAGAGCACCTACTAAGGAGCCCAGCTTCAGTTCCATTACTGGGTGGTTTATGTTCACATTTTTTTTGTGGGGTTTTTTTCCCCCTCAGAGGTCCCTGATAAAAGCAAAGCTAAAAACAGTCTCGAACGGGAATGGCTATTATTTTTTATCAGGAAGGTTACGGTATTTGTAAAGCAATAATCTCCCTTATCGTTTCAATGAGGGTGACAAAGAGGCCTGCATCGTTTATACACAGAGAGGCAGACTCACAAGGATTTATGTTCACACACACACACAGAGAGACACACACATGCCATCCCCTTCCCACTCTTAGCAGCTGAGAAAACTCTGCAAATGAACTGAGCTGGTTGGCTTTAGGAAGAGCATTTGGGAGGAAGGTCTTTCTTTCCTAATATTTCTCCTGTTAGTGATATCTTCTGAAAATAATTCCAGAAAACATATAGCAAAGAGAGAGAGAGAGAGAGAGAGAGAATGGCCAACCTTTAATGACCTACGTGGCATTTTTAATTAAAATATTCGGCTCTGGACCTGATAAGCAAAGTATAGTTCCGATACAAGGAGAACTGGAAGCTTTTTTCTATCCAGGCTGTTGAAAAATGACAACATCCCCCTCATCTTGAAGGATCATTCTTCTCCAAATGGAGCACCTAATTTTTCTTAAATAGCCTCTTCCCCCGTCGCCCAAAAACTGTTAAAAGTATAATTATGAAAAAATTGCACGGGCGGAAGATTCATTTTTAAATACACTCTTTATCTTTTAAATGTTTTCTCCTCTGCGGAATGGATGTTCTAATTATACTGAGTAAGTAACAATCTCGCCATCGTTCGCCTGCGCAGAGATATCTGTCTCACTCAAATGTTACATCGGACTGTCAGGAGGCAATGCCTACTGGAGCTTGGGTGGAGGTTGGGGGGTGGGGTGGGAAGCAATTATCCTCATAAACAAATACATGCATGCATACCAACACAAGTTTTTTTTTAAAAAAAATGCATTAAAAATGAGCGTGCGGCGCTCAAAACTCTTGAATATTTAAACTACAATGTACACACTTGTTTGGAGGAAATAAGGCATTCTTTCAGGGTATGAGATCAAATTTCCTTCCAATTAGTATTGAACACTGGAACAATTTGAGATAAATAGAATTTCTCTAAATAGAAATAGAAATTCTGTCCTGTCCTATCCTATCCTATCCTATCCTATCCTATCCTATCCTATCCTATCCTATCCTATCCTATCCTATCCTATCCTATCCTATTCTTATTCCATTGCATATTCTATTCTATTCTAATCTGTTCTGTTCTGTTCTGTTCTGTTCTGTGGTGGGATTGCAGCCTCATGCAACCTCCTGGGAGAGAAAATGGGCCATGGGGGGGAGCCACTCCCTGCACTTACTTGTGAGCCAAAATGGGGCACGTGGAGACTCCTGGAAGGGGCGGGGAGGGGCCAGCCAGCAATTTAACTACCAATTCTCCCAAACCGGCCCAAATTGGCTGAATCCCATCACTGGTTCTGTTCTGTTCTGTTCTCCTCGCCCATCTCCTACTTGTGATAGGTACTCCACAAAGGATCAACCAATATGTTACATCACAGGTGTCAAACTCGCGATGTCCCGTTGTCGTCACGTGACGTATCATGACTATTTCCCTCTTCGTTAAACTGGGGGTGGGGGTGGCCAGCATGTGATGCAACTGGCACGTGGGCCATGGGTTTGACACCCTTGTGTTACATGAAAGACATAACAGTTTCTCCAGACAGAAATACTAATGAGATAAGGGATCTTTCTCCGAAATTATGATCTACGCACAACAAGGACGCACCGGGTCCAGCAATGAATGCAACAACATTTCGGTATTTGACTTATTCCCTGCCTCTTCTTGTAAAGTTCCTAGAGCCTCCTGTAGGGAAGGGAGACAGATGTCCACAATTGTATTGGCTGTAATTCCTGTGACCAGAGAAGTAATGGGCGGAAAATCATTAGAGAGATCCAACTTAGAACTAAGGAGAAATTTCCTAACAGTGAAAGTAATCAGTGGAAAAGCTTGCCTTCAGAAATTATGGGTGCTCCATCGTTGGAGGTTTTCAAGAAAAGACTGGACAGCCATTTGTCCAGAATGACATATGAGGTCTCCTGTTTGAGCAGCGGGTTGGACTAGAACCATGATGGCGAACCTATGAAACACGTGCCCATATCAGTCAGCATGCGAGCTCAGCTCCAGCGCACATGTGCACGCAGGCCAGCGGATTTTTGGGTATTCTGGTCCCACCAGAAGTAGGGAAACAGGCTGTTTCCTGCCTCTGGAGGGCCTGGGAGGGGTGGGGAAGGCCCATTTTCTTTCTCACCT
The DNA here is from genome assembly GCA_030761175.1 of Masticophis lateralis. Taxonomy (NCBI): domain Eukaryota; kingdom Metazoa; phylum Chordata; class Lepidosauria; order Squamata; family Colubridae; genus Masticophis; species Masticophis lateralis. Next base: position 92,008,294 of record JAUDYJ010000005.1, read on the forward strand.
GGCTCCAGATCCTCTCTATGTATCTGGGGAGGGTAAAACAGCCTTCCCCACCCCCTGGAGGTCCTCCAGAGGCCGAAAACAGCCCATTTAACAACTTCCACTGAGACTGGAAGGCCTGTTTTTTGCTGTCCTCAGCCTCCAGGAGTCTGGGGAGGATGAAAATGGCTTTCCCCACCCCTCCGGAGCTCCTCCAGAGGCCAAAAATGCCCCGTTTGACAACTTCCTGTCTCCCCCCGCCCCCCCCTCCTGGCATGTGATGGCAAAAATGTTAGCCATAGCTGGACTAGAAGATCTCCAAGATCCCTTCCATCCCTATTATTCTATGTTCTAAATGTCCAGGGAGCTACTTTTACTATTTGACTGTAAAGTTCAATCTAGGTGGGGGAACCCTTCAAATTATTTGAAAGCTTCAATTGGTGCAAAATTAAACTGCTTAATCTTTAATCACCTGCCTGGAACTTTCTCTCTTTCTGTTTTAAAACAACTTCGTAAATTATCATTTCGTTTTATTTTATCATTTTATTTCCAGGCCGAAGGCAAACAGTAATCCCCAGTTTTTAATCTGGACAATACTAAGCAGTCTAGATCCAATGGTGTGCTGAAGGCAGCTCTCATGAACTTAGGACAGTGATGTTGAACCTTTTCGGCACTGAGTACCCAAAGCAGAACGCATGTGCGCTGGAGCGTCAGACATCTGAAGACCAGCTGGTCAGTGAGCATGTGCACTGGCCAGCTGGTCTTTGGGTTTTCGGCACTCTAGCATGTGCGAAGACCAGCTGAAGCAGCTGGCAACGGCTTGCATGCCCACAGAGAGGGCTCTGCATCAGGAGTGGATTCCACTTACCTTTGCTATCAGTTCAGAACTATGACCGTACATGTGTGTAGAACCTTCTGCGCATGTGCAGAACATCAGTGATGATGTCTGGGTGGGTGGGCACAGCCTCCCACCGCCACCACTAGCAGTTCGCCCAAACTGGGGCGAACCGGTAGAAACCAACCACTGCTCTGCATGCCACAGCTTGCACATGTGCCATAGGTTCGCCATCATGGGCTTAGGAGAACCTCAAAGGTTGCACATAGGTTGTAATCAGAGGCGAGCCTTGACACACCTAACATGCCAACACGTGTGGACTTCAACTCCCAGAAGTCTTAAAGCATGTCGGCTGGGGAATTCTGGGAGTTGAAGTCCACCTATCTTAAAGTTGTCATGTTTGAAAACATTGAAGGAGGCCAACAGAAATTGCAATAATGGTTCTGTAAAAAAAAAAAAAAGTCACAGTCAAGCTGGTGAGCGATTAAAAGGATTTCAGTATTTCCACTTTGGTGACCTTGGTTCCTAGGCTTTTTTTCTGGCAGTCAGCAGATCCTCTGCTGCCCATTGGGAGACTAAGATAGATCTATTTCGGGTTTATAAGCCCTCATCAGTTAGCCACACCCTCATCTCATGTATCCTCCCTGTAAAGGTACAGTATTTGTTTTCTTTCCTTTTTGTAGGCTTTATGTGTATTTCTCTTTAGCCAGATTCTGTGTTTTTTAGCCAGAGATATATATAAAAATGTGGGGAAAACAGATTCCCAGGAATGTTATTATTAAACAACTTAAAACTCTACTTGTAACTGTGTCTGGCTAGGTTAAGGTTTAATTTGATCTAGGCCAAGTGTATTGAAGCAAACAGACCACTAGATGTTTAAATAATCTACCATACTATTAGTTCTTTTATGTCATCATGATGTAGTCAGGCCAGAAACAGTGGTTTGCTTTCTTTGACCCAGGCTTAGACATAGTTTAAAGGCTCTCTAATGCATTAAGGATCTGAGCCATTTAGGTTAGCAGATTAAAGGGAGGGGGAGAAGAAGCACGAATATTTCCATTACACATACCCTTGCGTGCAGGGAAACAAATAACGCACTGTGCCTTAGATGTCACACAGTACTTCATTTGCAAAGAGAACAAAGAGCGGCTCTTCCTTCTTGAATGACAATGCTGTGATCTTTTGCATCTGCTTTCTACAGATCCAGGAACAGAGGTCCTTTCAGAGAAATTATTGCAATCATTTTTAAATAGCTGGATAGAACTTTGTAGGAAGGTCTCTGAGATCTCTCTCTCCCTCCCCCTCACCCCCCCCTCTCTCTGTGTAAAAAGATTACATGTATTCATTTTATCTTCTTAAGGTCCAATGTGAGCTAATGGGATGTGGATTAGGAGTAAAAACTCATCCAGTTGTTGCGGAACTACAATTTAGAGCAGGGGTGTCAAACTTAATTTCATTGAGGGCCACGGTAGGGTTGTGGTTGACCTTGGGGTCTGGAGAGAAGCGTGCCAGGTAGGTGTGTCCAGGGTGGGTGGGTCTGGGGTGGGTATGCTCCTCTTCCCTGCCTCCCTCCTCATTCCCGTCTCCCTCTCTCCCTCTCTCCCTCTCTCTCTCTCTCCCTCCTTTCCCTCTCTCCTTCTCTCCTTTTCATTCCCATCTCTTTCCTTCTTTCTCAGCAGGGGTGAGATGCTACCAGTTCGCTCTAGTTGGGTGAACCGGTAGTGATAAAAACTACTGGTTTGGGCAAACCGGTAGTTTAAAAAAGCTACCGGTTCCTCTGAACTGGTATTTCCAACAATCAGCTGTGCCACGAGGTTTAGCTTTGCTAGAAAGCAGGAAATCCTGTTTTCAAGCAAAGCTAAACCGCGTGGCACAGCTGATTCCTCCCCTTGCTGTCCTACTTACCTTCCAAGTCACTTTTTGGTGCATACTGCACATGTCTGCACATGTGCACAATGTGTGCTTGGCACGCAGTGTGCATGCGCAGCCAGCGAACTGGTAGCAAATCGGTTCAGATTTCACCACCGCTTCTAAGACTGACTGCGTTCTGGCCCAGATGGCAGCCATTAAGTTATAGATTAGCACCTGGCTGGCCTGAGCCAGGACTGAGGTACTGGGGGCCAGTCCTTCACTGTCTCAAGGGCAGTCTTGTGAGCCAGTTCTAGCCACATCGCGGGCCACATCCGGCCTGCAGGCCTTGAGATTGACACTCCTGAATTAGGACATCCTTCACCCTTTCCCATACTGGCTGTGTCTTTTGAGAATAATAGAATAATAGAGTTGGAAGGGACATTGGAGGTCTTCTAGTCCAACCCCTTGCTCAGGCAGGAGACCCTATACCCATGATGGTGAACCTATGGCACGGGTGCCACAGGTGGCACTTGGAGCCATATCGGTGGGCACGCAAGCTCAGCTCCGACATGCATGCGTGCACCAGCCAGCTGATTTTCAGGCCTTCTGGGTCCACCAGAAGTCAGGAAACACACTGTTTCTGTCCTCCGGAGGGCCTCTGGGGCGGTGGGGAAGGCTGTTTTGCCCTCCCCAGGCTCCTAGAAAGGCTCTGGAGCCTGGGGAGAGCAAAAAACGGGCCTACCGGGCCCACCAGGCCATCACATGCCAAAAGTTGTTCTGCTTGAGCAGGAGACCTTATACCTGTGATGGTGAACCTATGACTCACGTGCCAGAGGTGGCACACAGTGCCCTCTCTGTGGGCACATAAGGCATCACCCCAATTCAGTTCTTCCGTGCATGCATGCACACCTCCTGCTGGCCAGCTGGTCTTCGGGTCTCTGCCATTCACACAGGGGTGGGTGCGTGTGGGGGGCCATGCACACATGCATGTCGGGCAGGGGGCATGCAGGGGGCATGGGGGTGCACATGCATGTGCGTGGGGGGCCGTGTGTACATGCATGGGGTGCATTTGGGGGGTGCACACACATTGCATTTTGGGGTTTCGGGCATGTGCTTTGGGCACCCGGTCTGGAAAAGGTTATACCATCCCAGTCAAATGGTTGTCCAGTCTATTTTTGAAAACCTTCAACAATGGAACATCCACAATTCTGGAAGCCAATAGCAATAGCACTTAGACTTATATACCGCTTCACAGTGCTTTACAGCCTTGTCTATGCAGTTTGCAGAGTCAGCCTATTGCCCCCAACAATCTGAGTCCTCATTTTACCCAACTTGGAAGGATGGAAGGCTGAGTCAACCTTGAGCTGGTGAGATTTGAACTGCCGAACTGCAGCTAGCACTCCGCTGAAGAAGCCTGTAGTGCTGCACTCTAACCACTGTGCCACCTGGTGTCACCTGTGCCACTTTGGCTCGAACAACAAGTGAAGCTATTCTATTGATTAATCATTCTGCTAGAAAATTTCTCCTCACTTCTAGGTTGGGTCTCTCTTTAACAAGAATCTATCCATTACCTTCTCATGCTTTGGAGAAATCGCTGGAATTCTCTTAGCTTTTTTTCCTTTGATTAATGTGTGCATATGTAGTTTCATAGGTTTCGTACCAAATTTTATTTTTTACATTTTTCCCCATTTTTAGGTTCCTCTGCATCACTGCCTAACAGAGAAATGCCATATCACCACTTGTGACATTTAGCTCTTCAGAAAAGGCATTGACAATGCTATGTAGAGCTCAAGTTGTTTGTAGAATGCAGGATGCCCCTTCTTTTCTCTTGGACATAATACCATCCTAAAAATGGTAGTAAGGGATGGAAGAATCTGCCGACTGGATAGTTCTGCAGACTAAAAGCATTGTGATTAATACCAGCTGTCTGCAATTACTATAAGTTCAAATCTCACCAGGCTCAAGGTTGACTCAGCCTTCCATCCTTTCTAAGGTAGGTCAATTGAGGACCCAGTTGTGGGGGCAATAAGCTGACTTTGTATAAATATACAAAAGTATGAAGGCTATTGCTTAACACATTGTAAGCCACCCTGAGTCTCCAAAGAAGGGCGGCATATAAATCAAATTAAAAAAAAAAGAAAGAAACAGAGAGATACAACCTAGAAATAAGAAGACATTTTCTGACAGTGAAAACAATTAATCAATGGAATAGCTTGCCTCCTGGATTTGTGAGAGCTCCATCATTGGATGTTTTCAAAAAGATTGGACAACCATTTGACTGGGATGGAATAAGACTCCTGCCTTGAGTAGGGGGTTGAACTAGAAAACCTCTGTGATCCCTTCCTACCCTATGATTCTATCTATCTATGTATCTATCTATCTATGTATCTATGTATCTATGTATCTATCTATCTATCTATCTATCTATCTATCTATCTATCTATCTATCTATCTATCTATCCATCCATCCATCCATCCATCCATCCATCCATCCATCCATCCATCTATCTACCATCTACCTATCTGATTATAGAATAGAATAACAGAGTTGGAAGGGACCATGGAGGTCTTCTAGTCCAACCCACTGCTTAGGCAGGAAACCTTACACCACTTCAGACAAATGGTTATCGAACCTCTTCTTAAAAACTTCCAGTGTTGGAACATTTACAATTTCTGGAGGCAAGTTGTTCCACTGATTAATTGTTCTAATTCTCAGGAAATTTCTCCTTACTTCTAAGTTGCTTCTCTCCTTGATTAGTTTCCACCCATTCCTTCTTGTCCTATCCTCAGGTGCTTTGGAGAATAGCTTGACCCCATCTTCTTTGTGGCAGCCCCTGAGATATTGGAACACTGTTATCATGTCACCCCTAGTCATCATGTCATCTGTCTGTCTGTCTGTCTGTCTATCTATCTATCTATCTATCTATCTATCTATCTATCTATCTATCTATCTATCTATCTATCTATCTATCATTTATCGTATCTGCAGTAGACAGACATAGAGAAGAGCTTACAGTAGCAGACATTATAGTAAGATTTTATTGATGTTGCTATGAAAGTTGATTTTTTTTTTTTTTTGCATGAAAAATTATGCCTTGAGATACATCCCTAAAGATATGGCCTATTTCCAATAAGTCTCTCTTTTTTTTTCTCTTTTCCTGTGTAATGGAAAGCAAGTTCCAAAGGTCAAAGAAATCTATTCCCACCTAAACCGAAGACCTTGACCACTAGAGGGCAGCATTAATTTGTCAAAGGAAGCCACAAACTGCATATATTCTTCTAGGACAATTAAAGTAATCCCCTTTGCTTCCATCACAGTCCACGTTATGCTTTGTAAGGTTTCAATTTGTACATTCATAGCTTCCAGCTTATGCCTGGAAATCTGACTTGTGGGAGACTGAAAAATCACACTCACTCGCTATCTTTGTGCAAAGCCAGCAGTAAGAAAAATGAAATAGTTTTGTCCGGTATAAGAAAAAAATAATAATAATTGTGCCATCAACACTTGTGCTCTAAGCAAATGTTAAGGCAAATTTCTAAAACTTAGACAGCAGAAACAATTTGAAGCCACAGGTTGAATACTGATAGTGGTGGCATCTCCCTAGACCAGGGGTGTCAAATTCAAGGCCCGTGGGCCGTACTTAGCCCACGATGTGGTTGGACCCAACCTACGGGGCCATCCTGGTCTACCCAATGTGAAGAGGGAAGATCAGGCCACCGTAGCTTCAGCCCAGTCTACCCAATGTGAAGAAGGAACATGCCAGCACTTTGGGGAGTGGCATCAAGCTGGCCACGCCCACCCAGTTGGCTACACCCATCCAGTTAGCCTTGCCCAGCTGCCCCCCTCCCCCCCAGAGGTCAACCTCAGCCCTGAGGCAGCCCTCAATTTAATTGAGTTTGACACTCCTGCCCTAGACAATGGATATTACGATCCCTTTTTCCCCTGGGGTAAACTAAATCTTCACTGCAGATTCCTAGCAAAGCTGTTGTTACCTTCTCATCCCCCACATGATCTAAGCTCCATAAAACATCCTTGCAATGAGCAGCCATTTCCAACTGAAGTTCCGTTTGAGGGTTCCTGTTTGCAAGAACATTTTCAACAGTTTGAAAGAAGCTAACATTGAGATAAGGCAGCCTTGGATTGCTGGCTTATTTAGTATCTTGTCTGTTTCTAGTGGCTCAGTGGCTGAGATGCTGAGCTTGTCGATCGAAAGGTTGGCAGTTCAGCGGTTCGAATCCCTAGTGCTGGGTAATGTGGTGAGCTCCCGTTACTCGTCCCAGCTTCTGCAGTTCGAAAGCACGTAAAATATGCAAGTAGAAAAAATAGGGTCCATCTTTGGTGGGAAAGGAACAGCGTTGCGTGCACCTTTGGTGTTTAGTCATGCCGGCCACATGACCATGGAGACGTCTCTGGACAGTGCTGGCTTTTCGGGTTAGAAACGGAGATGAGCACCGCCCCCTAGAATTGGGAACGGCTAGTACATATGTACGAGAGGAGCCTTTACCTTTACCTTTACTGTTTCTAGAACTCAAGGCAGCACATAAACAGTCCAGAATCACACAATGAACTTCCATGCTTGACGATAGACTTCAACTGGGGTTTCTTTTCTGATTGATTCATTTCTGTTCCAAGACCTGAACCATCTCACCCTGTTTCCTAAAGACTGTGAGAAAGTCCATTTAAAAATGAAAACACAAAGAACTGTAACTGAAGCAAAAACAGAGGAGCAACTCTGGAGTAGCCTCTGGTTATGTAAGAATGCATGATGGAAAGCAGTTCTGTATTTTTATTAGGGAAAGCATCTGGAACAGGGGCCAGGATGCTCCAGGGCAAAGAGTTGGTGACCTAATAAAAATCAAAATCCATTTCATTGTGTCATAGCTGGTTTCATGGAGACTTGTTTATTCAAAGGCCATTGGGAAATAGATGCATTAGTACAAGAGATAAAGTAGCATAGTCATCTTCAGTTGCTTTTCAATTGCCATTAAAGTATAGTGAGGTTGTTATTAAGGTAATGCTTGTCATTGAGGCCTGGCACTAAAACAGTAACAGTGAGAGGGACCTTGGAGTCCTAGTGGATGAACACTTGAATATGAGCCAGCAGTGTGTGGCAGCAGCCAAAAAAGCTAATTCAATTCTAGGTTGTATAAACAGAGGCTATGAATCAAGATCACGTGACGTATTAGTACTGCTTTATAAAACCCTCGTAAGACCGCATCTGGAATACTGCAACCGATTTTCACCATACTACGCCATACTACAACAAAGATGTTGAGACTTTGGAAAAGTTCAGGATTTGAGTTTGGCTAGTCCAGGGGTCTGCAACCTTAAATACTCAAAGAGCCGTTTGGACCAGTTTCCCACAGAAAAGAAAACACCGGGAGCCACAAAACCTGGATGGGCGTGGCCAAATCGATGTCACTCACTTCCACCAATCACATGACCCCCTAGCCACACCTACCCAGATGATCATTAGGGCAGAGAACCAGTTGTTAAAAAACACCGGGGACCACAAAATCCTTTTGACATCTCTCTCTCTCTCCCCTGCTTCTCTCTCTCCCCCTCTCTCTGTATCTCTCTATGTCTCTCCCTCTCTCCCTCTCTCTGTATCTCCCTGATTCTTCCCTGGCCGCTTCTCCATCCCACACTCCAGCCCACTTACCTTCTCAGGCCAGGTGAGGAGTGACTGAGAGGGAAGGGTGAGGGGTGGGCCCAGCCAGTGGTGGGATCACCTGACAGGGAGCCACAGCAAAGGGCCCAAAGAGCCACATGCAGCTCCGGAGCCGCAGGTTGCTGACCCCTGGGCTAGTCTAAAGAAAAGAAGAATCAAGAGCAACATGATAGCAATATTCCAGTATTTGAGGGACTGCCACAAAGAAGAGGGGATCAAATTATTCTCCAAAGCACCAGAAGGCAAGGCAAGACAAGAAACAACGGTTGGAAACTAATTGAAAAGAGAAGCCACCTGGAATTAAGGAGAAACTTCCTAACAGTGAGGACAATTAACCAGTGGAACAGCTTGCCTCCAGAAATTGTGGCGCTCCATCACTGGAGATTTTTAAGAAACGACTAGACCAGTGATGGCTAACCTTTTTGCCTTCGTGTGCCAAAAGCGGGAGGAGGAGGGAGGGGGTCACACCCATGTGTGCCGGTACCCTTAATTCAGTATGCCTTGCCCCCACACGGATGCACGCGCGACACCTCTGCGCTTTCCCTGCTTTTAGCATGCAATGGCACGGTGGGCCCAATAGACCCATTTTTTGCTCTTCCCAGGCTCCAGAGGCTTTCTTGGAGCCCGGGAAGGTCAAAAACAGCCTTCCCCACCCCCTCCGGAGGCTCTCAGAGGCTGGTAATAGCCTGTTTGCTGACTTCCAGTGGGCCGGGAAAGCCCAAAAATCAGCTGACCGGCACATACCTGCGTGCTGCAGCTGAACTAGGACAACGCTCGCGTGCCCACCGATATGGCTCTGCATGCCACCTGTGGCACGCGTGCCATAGATTTGCCATTACGGGACTAGACAGTCACTTATCTGAAATAGTATAGGTTTTCCTAATTGAGCAGGAGGCTGGACTAGAAGACCTCCAAGGTCCCTTCCAGCTCTATTCTATTCTAATTCTAATTTATTGTAAACCAATTCAATAATGCTGGCAATCGTTGGGCTGAAATACCAACGCGGCATTAAGAGCACAAACTTGGATTCATTTATGCAGAAGAAGAAGGGCTGTGCAAATCTTCAAAAGTACTTCACTTTGATGAAGGCTCAAGCCAAGCCTTCCTTTGAAGCTGCTTTCTGAAGCCCACATCTCTCCCCCCTCCCACACCCCACTTCTAAGAGCAAAGCAAAGAGAAGATGTTTTCTCAGGCTTCTTTGCTCTCCAGTCCTTCTCAATCTTCTCCAGCAGAGCTCAAACTTTGAAAGAAGAGAAGTCCCGAGGCCCCCACGGCATGCATTAAAGCATGTCCAGGTTGGCCAAACACAACATGGATAGATTTATATGCCACCAGCTCCCAACAGGCTTTCTACAACAAAGCATTAACATTCGTTAAATATAACACGATCTTCATGCTGGTTGCTACTGCTGCTTCACTGATCACCGGTTCTTAAACTTTTCATGTTATTGCCAGAGTAAACATATTAAAGGCCCAGCTCCTCTTCAATTTAAAGTAAGGCTCTGTGGATCGGGAAGCACTGGATAAACCTGAGATAGGACCTGCTCTCACAACGTTATCGAGTCACCTTCATTCATCGGGGTTCTGGTATCTTAACCATCACAGTAACAAGATGTTCTGACCCAGCCTTAGCAGAAGCAAGAGACAAGACTCCTTGTCACCAATAAACCCCTCTTTATTTACCTCTTGTGAATTAATGGCATTCACCACTGAAAAGTCCAAGCAAGAGTCCTTCAAAGACTTAACTGCAGTAACAGATCTTATCAGTTCCTTGCGATAATTGGAAGGCCCTGACCTCCCAGCCGAAAGGCTGCAAATGAAGTTCTGGATGCATGAAACACAATGAGCAAAATCTTCAGAAATACGAACTGTTGTCTCCTACAACCACCATTCTCCTTTCCTTTTATTTATTTCCCAGCCAGGGAGGGGACATTCAGCGTCCACGTGTCATTTGCTTCCTGAGTCGACTCCTTGTCCACCGTTGTTTACCTCTCCTAACTGCTCTGCACATATGTGCATCTGGAACAGGCCCCAGCTGTTCTTCCAACTCACTCATCTCAGGCTCCAAAGGCAGCTGCGTCTCCGGTGGCTGGGAAATGTCGGATGGCCCTGGTTCTATCTCGGCATCCGATGCAGAGCATCCATCAGAGCCTTCCCCAGACTCCAGAACTGGCCCAAGTTCCTCCCCAATCTCCTCATCGTCTGAGTCTGTCGCCACTGGCAGCTGGTGGGCCACACCGGGTTAGAAGTACCATGTTTTTCGGAGTATAAGATACGCCTTTTCCCCAAAAAAACAAGGGTGAAAATCTGGGTGCATCTTATACTCCAAATGTAGCTCTGCCCAGCCTTGTAAATGGAGATTTCAGAGGCTGAAAGAAGCCTCTGAAAGAAGCTTAACAAAAAAAAGCCTCAGAAAAAAAGCTTCAGAAAAAAAGCCTCTGAAAGGCTTTTATCAAAATAATACTGTAAGCAACAAAAGAAGAATCAGTAAAGATTCTAACCAAACTATGCTAACAAATCTGGAAAAATGACACAATAACCAACAGACAGGAAGAGGTTAATCTACATTCCAATACCAAAGAAAGGAGATTGAACAGAGTACAGATAGTCCTTCAGAATAAAAGCCTCTGAAAGAAGTTTCAGAAAAAAAGCCTCTGAAAGAAGCTTCAGAAAAAAAGTCTCCAAACAGAGCTTCAGAAAAAAAGCCTTTTTTTCTGAAGCTGTTTCAGAAGTTTCAGAGGCAGAAAAAAAAGCAAGACACAGAGCTCACAACCAATTAACCTGTTTGCTAAAATTCACCTCTGGGAAGAGCTGATTGGGGGTATTACGGGAGGCCTATCCACCTGCCAATCAGCTTTTTTCTTATTTTCCTCCCCAAAAACTAAGACGTGTCTTATACTCAGGTGCGTCTTATAATTATTTAGGAAATGTCTACTTTTATGAAAAGAACCAATTTGGTGTAGTGGTGAAGGCAGCTGGCTAGAAACAGGGAGACCATGAGTCTCACTTTAAGCACAATGCCAGTTGGGTGATCTTGGGCCAGTCACTCTCTCTTAGTCCTAGGAAACAGGCAAGGGCAAATTGTTTCCAAAATCCCAAAAAGAAAACTGCAGAGACTTGGCTGGGAATGTCAATGTGATCAGTCCAAGGAAGCAGATTCTTGTAAAATCCAAATCAGAACAGTAAGCTCTCTAGCTTGAGAAACCATCAGTAATGGTGGGAATTCCTTCAAATGTCCAAAACTTTATTCAAACTGGAACCCTTCCAAATCCATAGGGAAATTATTAAGTTTGTTTTAGCAATCTTGAATTTGGTTGCAGGATTTTAATACCTATTTTGGGGGCATGTAATGATATTTATATTGACTTATATTGATATAATTGTCTAGTTTCCTTTCCCTTCAGATAATAGTAGGCAGATTACAATCCAGGAGGCAGGATAGCTCAGCAGACTAAAGCATTGTAATTAAACACCAGCTGTCTGCAATTACTGTAAATTCAAATCTCAGCAGGCTCAAGGTTGACTCAGCCTTCCATCCTTTCTAAGGTAGGTAAATTGAGGATCCAGTTTGTGGGGGCAATAAGCTGATTTTGTATAAAAATATACAAAAGTATGAAGGATATTGCTTAACACATTGTAAGCCGCCCTGAGTCTCCAGAGAAGGGCGGCATATAAATCAAATTAAAAAAAAAAACAATAAATGATCTAGATTATTGTGGTTTATTTTGGCCTCTCAACGTGAGAAATGGATGTGTGGGTGGGAGCAAGCCACAATGAGTTTTATTAAGGCATATTGTCAGTCTCAATGAGTTTCAATTCAGTGAGTTTCTATCCATTGCTTCTTATCTTCTGATGCTTTGGAAAACATATTGACTCCGTCTTCTTTGTGGCAGCCTCTCAAATCCTGGAATGCTGCTATCACGTCCCTCCTAGTCCTTCTGTTCTCTAGACTAGCCATATCCAATTCCTGCAACCTCATATATTTTAGTCTCCAGGCCCTTAATCATCTTAGTTGCTCTTCTTTGCTCTTTTTCCAAAGTCTCAACATCTTTTTTGGAATGTGGTGACCAAAACTGGATGCAATATTCAATTGACCATCCTGTTGCGTCAGCAGTACATGATGTTGAATGATCTGATTGGCTGCCCTTTCAATCCTCTCAACTGCTGTAGGCTGAGGAGATCATAAATCTACAGCTTCCAATTGCTTGGCTTTTTCATTTGTTCTCTCCCCACCCACTCACCCCAAGAGCCACATTGGTGTGTCAAAGCTAAGAGTGGGCTACTTAGGGTTAAACTAAAGAGATAGCAGCTCTTGATCTTTGGTGACCAAACTGCTTTTTGGTGTATCTGTAGAACCACTGCAAAGAAGGCTGAGGACCAGGAGTGAAATCTACCTACCTACCCTACCAGTTCGGAAGTACGTGAATGCATCATGTCCAATTTTAGACCCTCTGTGCATGCGCAGAGGGTCAAAAACAGGTTACTCCCTGATTAAAACTAGGAAGTAATGATGTCCAAGTGGGTGTTCAGAATCTCGCGCTGCCGCCGCTACCAGTTCACCGAACCACCTACTGCCGCTGCTACAGGTTCGTCTAAACCAGTGCGAACTGCTAGCATTTCACTCCTGCTGAGGACCCATTATAGGTGGTCCTCAATTTATGACCACAGTTGAGCCCAAAATTTCCATTGCTAAGCAAAGCACTGGTTAATTGTCCTCACTGTCGGGACGTTTCTCCTTCAATTCCAGGTTGCTTCTATCCTTCGTTAAGTTTCCATCTGTTGCATCTTGTCTTGCCTTCAGTTGTTTTGGAAAACAGGTTGACCCCCTCCTCTTCTTTGTGGCAGCCCCTCAAATATTTTAGGCCTTCCCTGACGCTAAGAGCTCAGCACAGCCTCATCCCTTTTTTTCTGTTACAAGACGCTTTAAAACAAATCCTGACGGCTGGGAAACAGGGACTGTTGATACTGGTGAGACCTTCTCTTTTAACTAGATGTTTCAGGGGAAAAAAAAAACAAATTAATCAAGAGCTAGCTGAAGTGGGTTTAATGATTGCATTCTGCATACAATCAACTTTTCCCTTTTCAAGGGCCATCAATATGTCAAGGGAAGACATATCTGAAGGATATAGCTCTTAACGTCAAGGTTATCTATTCTCCACAAGACTCCTACTCTTTACCAGAGCTGATACTTTACGCTGCCTGTGTCTAACATTTTCATCAACTCGGCAATCAATCAAGGTAATAATGTTGTGCAAAAAATCAATTAACAACGCAATTAAACTTTCCTTATTATCTCAAAGGGCTGAAATAATACCTGAAGGGGAGATAGACTCACTGAATACAGACATCTATAACCCAATGTGAAAGTGAATTACGAGCAGAGACAGATGTAAGCATGTACAAGTACAGTTATTTTCAACGGGATATAGCTCATCCAGGCAGCCTATCAATCACCGAAAATCCTATATCCTAAAATTCCAAATTACTTTAAAGAAATATATGACACGCAAGATCTAATTCATATTCCCCTGGAAAGATAACACACAGACAAATACATGGACAGAGAGAGAGAGAGAGAGAGAGACAGACAGACAGAGACACATACAGAGAGAGAGAGAGAGAGAGAGAGAGAGAGAGAGAGAGAGAGAGAGAGAGAGAAAAGAGCAAACATTTAGCCATCTCGCCTTCCAGCCCCCAGAAATCAGAACAGGATTATTATTCAAAGGCAAAATGATATTTCAGAGAGAACATAAAATATAAAAGCTATAATAACATTTACATCTGTAGACCAGCCATGTCATTAAATGCAAGCTATCAATTATACATTATCTGGAGCATATATACAAAGTGAAAAATGAGGTGGAGCACCATTTGAAAGCCCTAGAGGTTTTAAATGTGCAAACACCTCTGTCTGCGGAGACATCAAATGTTATGGAAGACTAAGTTAGGCGCAGACAGCTACAACCCCCTCCCGAGATACTCCTCATCCGAAACAGGACAAGAACGAGTGTACAAATTTAACAACTGCGTTCCAATTTACGTTGGATTTTTTTCTCCTCTTTTTTTGGCCCAAGCCAAACTTAGAAAATGGTATCAGAATCAGAACTTTTAACCCATCGCAGATAGTTCCAATAAAGGTAAAGATTCCCCTCGCACATATGTGCTAGTCGTTCCCAACTTTAGGGGGCGGTGCTCATCTCCGGTTCAAAACCGAAGAGCCATCGCTGTCCGAAGACATCTCCGTGCTCATGTGGCCGGCATGATTAAATGCCAAAGGCGCACAGAACGCTGTTACCTTCCCACCAAAACTGGTCCCTATTTTTTCTGTTTGCATTTTTTACATGCTTTCGAACTGCTAGGTTGGCAGAAGCTGGGACAAGTAACGGGAGCTCACCCCATTACACGGCACTAGGGATTCGAACTGCTGAACTGCCGACCTTTCGATCGACAAGCTCAGTGTCTTAGCCACTGAGCCACTGCATCCAACATGATAGTGCCAATACTGTCTTACATATTGAGAGGGTGATACCCCTGTTGAAGAAAAGTTTGAGTTAGCTGCTTTGCTCGAGGGGAATCCCTGGGTTTTCTGTAGGGCTGGGTCAAACTGCAATAGGAACCTGGGTTCATGAAACATTCCCAAGAAAAGAAGCAAGAGAAAAGGAAATGATGCCTGGTTTAGAAATTTCCTCTCAAATCATTTGAAATCAAATATTGAGCAGCCCTACAAAACATGCCCTGGGTTTTCATTATTAAATATAAGTACTATCTCTTCAAGGGATGCAGTGGCTCAGTGGCTAAGACGCTGAGCTTGACAATCGAAAGGTCGGAAAGGTTCAGCAGTTCGAATCCCTGGCACTGCATAATGAGGTGAGCTCCTGTTATTTTTCTGAGTTTCTGCCAACCTAGCAGTTCAAAAGCATGTAAAATATGCAAGTAGAAAAAATAGGGACCCCCTTTGGTGGGAAGGTAACAGTGTTCCGTGCAACTTTGGCGTTTAGTCATGCCGGCCACATGACCATGGACAAATCTTCAGACAGTGCTGGCTCTTCGGCTCAGAAACGGAGATGAGCACCGCCCCCTAGAGTCAGGAATGACCAGCACATATGTGTGAGGGGAACCTTTACCTTATCATCTCTTCACATTTGCAAGAATGCTGTAAAGCAATTCTCCCAGCAGCGTTTTTTTAAGTAGCTAAGAACATTGGAAATAGTCTGTTTTTACACCTCGCTCATGGAGAGCAAATACTTCTTTGGACCCAATTTTTTGATCCTCTCCTTGCCCCCTTTCTCCCTCCCCCCCCCCACCTTTCTTTTCCATTTCTCCCTGGTTTATAATTCTCTCTGGTTTTGTCCTTGGCTACCACCTCATGCTGTTGACTCAGCCAGGAAGTGTGTTACAAACACAGGATTATGCCAAGACAATCCTGGGCAATTTCAACCCTTTTGAAACCTCAATGATTTCTGCCGACACCCCCCCCCCCATCACCCCCCCAACACAAATTTTCGAAGCAACAGAAGCCTGGGACAATTAGGGAATCTCGACGGTTACAATCTTAATCGCGGAGGAATATAATTAATATGTTTTTGTCTGCCGTGACTTCATTGCGTGTCTGTCAACTGGAACCATTCCTGCTGTGCATTTCATTCCGCAACAATGGGGGTGTGTTGGGTTTTAAATATCGGGGTTTGTGCCTCGACGCTTTCTATACTGCAGTTGATGCGTTATTCATGGGTTGCATTTTGAAGCATGGATGATACACAAATGTAAATTGGGAGGGGGGAGGCGTTAAGGCTTTCGCATCCTACAGCCCATGGGGAATTATTGCTTGGTTTTTCAAAAGATTACTTTAAATCTCAGATGTAAGGAGCTATATATGATATTCTCTCAAAAGGAGGGCTGCTTTATTGCTTTCCTAAGCTTTTATGATGAAAGTTTACCCACCCATCATGCTTTCTTCCTCTTTGTTAAAACAACATGTAGTTATATTTATCAGGCAACAGATTTGTGTCTGTAGGGTAAACTCCATTTTTATAATATGTGTGTTACCCAGCATCAAAAGTAAAGGAGCTTGAGTTCTGAGGGTGCTGCCTATGATATATGGTGTTGTGGCCCGCCAGAGGCCAGCAGAGCTGGCAGCAGAGTCGGACAGTGAGGAGGTTGGGAAGGAACGTGGGCCAGTCCTGGAGTCTGGGGAAGGCTCGGATGATGGCTCTGAGTTGGAGGCAGAGAGGAGGCCAAGGCCAACTGGTAGTTCTTTGCTGCCTCCTGAGTCTGACATCAGCGAGGCAGAAGAACAGCGTGAGCCTGTTCCCAGTGTGCGCATGTGCAGAGTTGCCAGGAGACGGAACAATTAAGAAAACAGGATCGACTTGGGAGTAAGGCTTGGAGATGATTGGCCCCTCCCATAAGACATAAAAGAGAAGCAGATGGGACATTTTTAATTTTTTTTAATTAATCATATTTCTATGCCGCCCACTCTCCAAGGATTCTGGGCGGCTTACAACAATCAACAGTATACTAAATAGCATATTGCCCCCAACAACCTGGGTCTTCATTTTACCCACCTCGGAAGGATGGAAGGCTGAGTCAACCTTGAGCTGATGAGATTTGATCTGCTGATCTGCTGAACTAGCAGTCAGCTGAAGTAGCTGCAGTACAGCACTCTAACCACTGTGCCACCTCGGCACTTCTAAGCTTCTGCATGAAGCAATTAGTTCATCTGGCTGATTCAAGATTTGAAAATTCAGTTTGTGCCAAGTTTGGCCTTGTCCTGCATCTGGACATTAGCTCTTTGGCAGCGTTCCATGTGAGATAGGTGGGTGTTGATAACCTTCCTCTGAAAGACTGTTTATCAAGCCTTGTGGACTGTAAATGAAAGTAATTTACAGCCATATGAATTAAAGAAGTTTGTCAGGACTAAGTTTGTGCTGTTTAATTTCTAAGGAAGCCTAGGAACACACAGTTCCAACGCCAGAATCTGAAGATGGACTTGTATGCAAAGAAGTGCAGAGAAGAGCAACTAGGATGATTAAAGGCCTACAGACTAAAACATAGGCAGAACAGTTGCAGAAACTGGGTGTGGCTAGTCTAGAGAAAAGAAAGAGTAGAGGTGACATGATAGCAGTCTTCCAGTATTTGAGGGGTTGCCTCAAAGTGAAGTGAAGTGAAAGAGTGGAAGTGAAACCAAAAAACTCCTCAGGACAATGTGATGGTAGCTTTTTTGCCATTGGATTAACTGGATTGCTGGTGTAACTTGCAGGTTGGCTGGGCACAATAACTTACAGAGCTAAAGTAATCTACATTAGCTGGGAGTTATATGCTATGACGAGAGTTTAATCAGTCAGTTATGCAGTATAATTGAAGTGTAACTCCTGGTGATTGTATGGATAAATGCCCTCCATCTCACCTATTCCAGCATCTTCCAGAGTTGCATCAGAACACTATATGGCAGGGTGAGAACCAGAGGTAGTATTCAGCCAGTTTGGACCGAACTGGTAGCGGAAATTGCAGGTTCGCCCATGCTCTATGCCATCCTATTTAGGCATGTTTTTGAAGTTGTGCACATGCACAGAAGACATGCGTGCCAGCAAAGCGCATGCATGGACGGGGCGTATATGAGCGAAGCGAACACACGCACATACTCACATTTGCGAACCAGCAGGGAAAGTAAGGGAATACCACCCCTGGTGAGAATCCACTGTAGTACCCAGCAAGCCAAATAGCTGGAGAGCAGGTAGATACTACGTGAACAATTCAAGCAGAATGGGTACCCACAATCATTTGTCACAAGATGTCTGTGGAACACAATGGGATGAGAAAGGAAGAAACAAGGTACAAGACCAACCACACAGCACATCCTGCCATGCATCAAGAACATTTCAAAAGCTGTAGAATGCAGCTTTTGAGATCTGCAAATGGGCATTGCACACCGCCCAGAGGCTACTATATGAGGACAAATTATGCATTTGTTGGGTGAGCAGGCACAAAAACAGCCAGGGAAGTGATTGAAGCCTGGGAAATGGGGCCTTGTCAGTCAACTGGGACCAGCCTATCAAGTACTTAGAAGGCAAGGGCTGGGCAGCCCAAGCAAACGATGGCCAACGGCTTAAAAGCCACCCACAAACACAATCCTATCAACAACTAAAAAGCCGCATATAACAGGCACAATATAAATACTACACACTCAGAACAGTATACATTCTGCTAGAGAGGATGGACTAAAGCACAAGTCCGAAAGCTGGGAAGACAAAAACTCTGGTCCCAGTGACCAACCCAGATTGGATCCTTCAACAAAGTATCTTATGCTTATCGATCTTCAGGGAACAGACAGCATTTCTTTGGTCTTGGACGGTGGATTCTTCTCCTTGCAGTCCACTGTACCCTTAATAATTTCTTATCTTCTCTCTCTTGCTCCTTCTCGGCAGCTATTTTTCATCACTAGAGAAACAATGGCTTTCTCATCTATGTTATGAATGTTTAAGCAGGTAAAATTGGCCTCTATACAGTTGCGCCCAAACGGGAGCTTCTTAATCCCACGATTGGGTAAGAACCCTGAATCCTGACATTGTAGAGATTATAGATGATCCATCCTAGGAGAAAAGGCAGCCAGAAGCCAGAGCAAATTATAGCCAACTCTCCGTTGCAGCCATTGCACCTGGTAGACTTTTATAGTTATAGTTGTATAGTCAATCAATGAAACGACTTACATCCAGAAGTTGTGAATGCTCCAACACTGGAAGTTTTTAAGATGAGATTGCACTTTGCCTGAAATGGTATAGGGTTTCCTGCCTGAGCAAGGGGTTAGACGAGAAGATCTCCAAGGCCCCTTCCAATGCAATGCAATGCAATGCAATGCAATGCAATGCAATGCAACGCAACGCTCCGCTCCGCTCCGCTACACTAAGCTAAAGTTTACTTCATATTCCTTGATATTGCTGGGAGTATTTTTTTAAAAAAGAAATTTTATTTCATTTTACCTTCAAACATCAAAACTTACAATGCTAGAAACTAGTTTATAGAATGACTGCATCCTGCCCCTACACACATACACACCTTTCTTTATTGGCAAAGATGAACAAGCTGGCAGAAATCAGAAATCTATGGCCTCAAATTGCAGTTAATAATAGGCGGTTTGGAAAGCAGATGCCCAACTACGACTTTACTCCAACTGAAAGTTCTGCGCAAAAAAAAAGGAAGGTTCTCAACAGCACTTCCTTGTTTCCACTCATCTTATCCAGTGGTGTGTGTGTGTAAAGAAGCGATGGTCAGCAGGCTAATTATAAAACTCCCAGAAGTGAAACTTGTGAAAAGATGCTGCAAATAACATGCTCGGAGGGAGAGAATATCGGGCAGTGGGTTGGTTTCATATTTGCCCCAATGCCCATTAAAAACTTCCCTTTAGTAAACTGGTTTACAGTCACGCCAGAAACGGAGCTAACATTTTCATTCAGTGAATGGCTGCCGAGTGTTAAAAGCAGCACAATGTTGCTTTCAAACGTGGCTGCTTATCCTTGGCTTTGTCTCTATTGGCATTCACACACACACACACACACACACACACACACACACAGACACAGAGTTCATTTTCGGTTGACATGTCAGCCATCTCTCACCAACCACAAAAGAAAGTTGAATGCAAGGCTTACAAAGTTAGGCTGACATTTTGCTCTCAACCAATAAAAAATATTTAGTCCATTAAACATAAATACCTGTCATTATGATACATGGACTGGGTACAAGCCGCCGTTTCCCTCTGATGTTTATTACATCCAAACAACTGCACAGGCTGGATGTTTCCAACTTCAGCGTATTGATTAAACTTTTAAATGGCTACCATATAACCCAGGGACATCAGGAAGATTAATTTGCGTCAATGTTCATCTGTAATTCATTAGCCATTTATTCTTTACAACCACATGGGCTATCAAGAAAATGCAGGCCATTTTTCACTCCGCACAGGCTTGGGAACAGGTTAGGCAATTGGTGCTGCATACCAATCAGATCCACCCAGCCTCTTAAACTGCTTGGCTTTTCAAAAGTTAAAAGTTGGAAAGAGCAGCGGCAAGGAAAGGAGAGAAGAGAAGAGGAGAGGAGAGGAGAGAGCGGGAGGGAGGGAGGGAGTCTCGAGAACTAGGGGGAAAAAAACAACCGGGCAAAATATACGGCCTCGGGATACTCGAGATTTAACAGAATTTGTCCAACTGTCTTTTCATCTGTGGACTCTGGTTTCTTATTATTTTCCGTCAAGAGTAAAATAACTGAAACTTTGTTCCGTCGGGGCTGTGAATAAAAGGAATCATAGGCCTTTCCAGCCAAGCCCATCAGTAATTTTTCCTAGACCTTGTAGTAAATGACATGAAGGTTGGGGAAAACACTGGGTGGCATCTTAATGCCAAGGGGGAAAAAACCCCCACATTTGCAACTTTCTCCTGACCGTTCTGGATTTTGGTCCATGTTTTTTTTTAAGTTCAGTGTCCAGCCAAATAGATCACAGAATAATAGAGCTGGAAGGGACCTTGGAGGTCTTCTAGTCCAACCCCTTGCTCAGGCAGGAGACCCTGTACCAGGGGTGGTATTCACTTACCTTCGCTACTGGTTCGCAAATGTGAGCACGCACATGCACAGAGCATCAAAAACAGGATGTGTTGACTAGGTTCCACTTACTACTGGTTCGCAGTGGGAGTGCATGTGAGCGCTTGCTTCGCTCATGCATGCATGCGCACTTCTGCACATGCGCAGATCACCCATGATGACATCATGGCAGGTGGGCAGAGCCTCCTGCTGGTTTTAATACCCGTTCAATAGAACCAGACCGAACCGGAAGCAACCCATCACTGGTGGGTGCCACTACCAGTTCGAGCAAACCAGATAGAACCAGCTGAATCCCATCACTGCCCTATACCAATGTATACACTAATGTATGGTTATATATTATCATGGAGACATCATAGCTTATTTTGTTTTGTCCACATTCTCATTATGAAAATACAACTCCCTGTTTGAGTAGGAGAGCCTATATAATTCTGGACTAATGGCTGGCCAATCTTTTTTTGAAAACCTCCAGTGATGGAGCACCCACAACTTCCATAGGCAAGCTATTCCATTGAGTGTTATGTTCATTAGACTAGACCAGGGGTGTCAAATCTGATCACATCGTGGGCTGTATCGTTACGTATTGGGCCGTATCGCGACATATAGAGATTTTTTTTTTTTGCTTTTGCATAGCTGGGGTGGGCATGGCCTGGGCATGGCCTGTACAGGCCGTATCCAGCCCATGGGTACGTTTGACAGGCCTGGACTAGACAAACCTACCATATTTTTCGGAGTATAAGACGCACCTTTTTTCTCCAAAAAAAGAGGGGTGAAAATCTGGGTGCGTCTTATACTTTGAATGTAGCCCCGCCCAGCTTCTCAAATGGAGGTTTCAGAGGCTGAAAAAAGCATCCGAAATGAAGCTTTAGAAAAGAGGCCCCCAAACAGAGCTTCAGAAAAAAAAGCCCCCAAACAGAGCTTCAGAGGCTTTTTTTCCCTGAAGTTCTGTTTCAGAGGCTTTCAGAGGCAGGAAAAGAAGTCTTCAGAGGTTTCAGAGACAGAAAAAAAAGCAAAAAAACAAAAACAAAAAACAAAACAAAACAAAACGCAAGGCACAGAGCTCACAACCAAGGAACCTGTTGCTAAAATTCACCTCTGGGAACAGTTGATTTGCGGTATTCTGGGAGGCCGATCCACCTGCCAATCAGCTTTTTTTTTATTTTCCTCCCCAAAAACTAAGGTGCGTCATATACTCTGAAAAATACGGTAGTTCTCTCAATCATTCATCATATGGTTTAGCCTCAGACCCCTAATCATCTTCATTGCTCTTCTTTGCACTCTTTCTAGAGTCTCAGTACATTTTTGACATCACGGTGACCAGAACTGGATGCAGTATTCCTAGTGCCGTCTTACCCAGTGGTAGGATTCAAGTAATTTAACAACTGGTTCTCTGCCCTAATGATTTCTTCAACAACCAGTTTGCCAAACTGCTCAGAAAGTTAACAACCGGTTCTCCTGAAGTGGAGCTAACTGACCGAATCCCACGACTAGTTTTACCAGTGAAGTAGAAAGTGGTACTATCACTTCTCCTGTTCTTGATTCTATCCCTCTGTTGATGTAATTGGATCTTTTGGCAGCTGCAACATACTGTTGGCTCAAAGTCTTTGGGTCAGCCTGCAGTTCTCTACTTCCTAAACTTTTGAAAAATGTTATCCACCCACAATAAATATTAAAATGTTTATTGTTTTGTGTACACTGCCCTGAATAATTTGTTTCGTGAGATGGTTTCTTTTAAAAAGGAAAGGAATCCCTGCAGATTTTACTTCACTAGCCATGTCCGACTCTAGGGGGCGTTGCTCATCTCTGTTTCAAGGCTATTGAGCCATCGCTGTCCGAAGACATTTCTGCGGTCATATGGTCAGCATGATATCACAGAGAGTTGCTACCTTCCCACCGAAGTGGTACCTATTAATCTACTCGCATTTGCATGCTTTCGAACCACTAGGTTGGCAGGAGGTGGAGCAAGGAATGGGAGCTCATCCCATCATGTGGCGCTCGGGTCTCCAACCTGGCTTGCAGCTTTCCAATGGACAAGCTCAACATCTTAACTACTGAGCCACCGCCCTGCCCCTTTGTGAGATGAGTGGCTATATAAATTGGACAAATAAATAAGTAAAATGTACCTCAGATGTTAATGTTTTGTTCCAATTACTTTGGACCAATTTCTCCTGCTTTTACGTGGGCTTAAGCGTTTTTTTTTCTTCCCATCGTCAACAGGAAAATATTCTTTCCTTTCGCTTCACCATTCAAAGCTTTTCTCAGCTTAAGTCAAATTTTAATGCAATTTAAACATAAGTTTGGTTTGGCCTAAATTTTTTATGTCCGATGACAGCAGGCCTACCTCCAACCTTCAAGTACAATAATGGTTTGCTAAGAAATGACTTGGAAATGTTACATAATTTACCTTACATGCGTGTTTTAAAAATGTAAGATTAAATAAAAGGAAAAGGGGAAAGGAGTAAGGGGGAGGGGGAACCCCACAGGCCTGCTGAGACTTTGGCTCTGAATTGTGACTCCTTTGAGAAAAATAAAGGGAAGTATTTTAAAATGAAATTGTTACAAGGTCACACTTTTCAAAATTGCTGGCGCAATTCACTGCGAAAAGCACAGATGCATGCAGTCTTTGACTTACGACCGTAATTGACCCAAGAATTACGATCATAAGCTGTGCCGGCCATGAAGTGAGTTCATCACGGGATCAGCCTGATTTTACGACTATTTGTTTGCGGTGGTGGTGAAATGAACGCCATGGATATTAAGTGAAAACCGCAGTCATTAAACAAATTGTCTCCTGTAGAGGTGTGTGTGTGTGTGTGTTTGCTGTAAACTGGAAATAATATACCAGTTTCTGGCAAAAAAAACCCCATTGTAAATCATGATCAAGTGATTGCAGGACAGTACAAGTAGCCATAATTGTGGGTTGGTTGATGAAGACTCAAAATGCAATCACGCCACTATGGGGGGGGGGGAGGGGGTTGGAACAACGAGGAACGTCAGAACTTAGAATCCAGATCATCAGTGCCTTTGGTGGACGGAGGTCAGTCATAACGCCTAGCTATTAAGTGAACACCGCAGTCATTAAATGAAGGCTACAGCCGTTAAGGAAACTCATGGTCTTCAACAGCTGAAAACCGGAAATAATACACCAGAGGTGGGCTGTCTGCTAAATCAAAGCAAGGCTATCGCATACACTCAAAAGAATGCCTATTCTCAGGGAATACGCACGTGTAAACACTTGCAGCAATTCTAGGTCATTAGAGGACTGATAACTCTAACAAAAGAATTAGACATCCTGCGTAGCTCAGCTAAAAGTTAGGAATAGGGATGGCCTGGAGCAAATAGAATGTGTATTAGATAACTCCTAAAGCATTCATTACTCAAGGCTTAGGAATAGGGATGGCTTGAGACTGATAGAATGATTGTTAGATCCTTACTAAAATGTTTATTAGATTATATTTCTTGCCTTCCGCTTTAGTGAAATTTTTTAATGCTTTCTTATTTCTATTGTTCTGTTGTGGCCCATCAGCGGCCTTTGCGGATTGTAGCTGATTCTGACAGCGAGAAGGCTGGTGTGGGTGCTGCGCCAGCAGCCTGTGCAGCTGGCACTCGAGTCAGACAATGAGGAGGCTGGAGAAGATGTGGTGCCAGAGGCAGGGATTCAGCCAGGGCCTTCAGAACCTCCAGAAGATCCTTTAAGTGAAAAGGATGAAGAGGAGGAGCCTCTTCTCGATTCACGGGTGCGCAGAGCTGCCAAAAGGCAGGAGTGGCTCCTCAGGAGGAGGTCTTCTTGAGAGTAAGGCTTGGTTCTAATTGGCCACTCCCTTAGCCTATTTAAGAAGGAACGCCGACTGAAGCAATTTGTAGGGAACATCTTGAGTTCATTCTCCTTTGCGTCTGGATTCTCTGCAAATTGCTTCTGGGCTTTCTGCCAACCTTCATAAGATTGTGATTACTTTATCTTTGCTTTCTTGTAGGCTGTTAAGAAAGTTTATTAACAGCCTTTGTTTGGAAAAGACTGAGTTATTTTAGTAAATTTAAGTTTTGTATAGACTTTGTATGTGCTGTGTTCTTTGGGATCTGTAGCTGGAGCAGAACATGTTCAGGGTTCCTAGGCATTTTCTGACCAGGACCCCTTTTCTTGGAGCACTTCAATAAAAAGAAACCAAACCTGCACCACGTGTCTGGTGTTCTTCAGCGGCTTCGGCACCAGGCACTGAATTGGGGACAGCACCAATTTCCAGCAAAAAATTGTAAATCACAGTCATGTGACTACAGGACACTACAAGTAGCCATAAATGTGGGTTGGTTGATGAACGCTCAAAATGCAATCATGCCACTATGGGGGGTTGAAGCAACAAGGAGAACTTAGAATCCAGATTGTAAGTGGCTTTACAGAGGACAAGATCAGTCATAACTTTGAATGGTTGTAAGCCAATGACTACTTATAAAACATTTCCATAAAATATGTATGGAGGTACCTGAGGAGACAGGCTGATCATTTGCCCAGTATTTATCAGGTATCTCAGGAACAAAAACCTCATGGTAAGGGATTGGATTTTAACATGATCAGTTACTGTATTTCATTATCCATACCATGAACAATTTGGAAGACGAGGAGGTAGAGGGAAATCAGACAGCCAGGCCAAAACAGGAGCATAAACCCCTCAAAGTTAGGAAAACTCCCAGAAATGGCAATATCTGTGATTGATGTCTCTGAAAGATCAATAGTCTGAATTTTAAGAAGACGATAACCTCATGAGCTGTGGTGATGCAGTGGTTAGAATGTAGTACTGTAGGCTACTTCTGCTGCCTGCCGGCTGCCTGCAGTTTGGCAGTTCAAATCTCACCAGGCTCAAGGTTGCCTCAGTCTTTCATCCTTCCGTGGTTGGTAAAATGAGGATCCAGATTGTTGGGGGCAATATGCTGACTCTGTAAACCGCTTAAAGAGGGCTACAAAGCTCTGTGAGGGGGTATATAAATCGAAGTGCTATTGCTATTAATGTCCACTGGCCTTCAGAAATGTGCAAGAGTTAATGCTCGAAGCAGTGAAGAGTTCAAAAGCAACCTGGAATTAAGGAGAAACTTCCTAACAGGGAAAACAATTAACCATTAGAATGGTTTGCCTCCAGAAGTTGTAGGTGCTTTCATCACTGGAAATTTTTCAGACAAGACTGATCAGCCACTTGTCTGAAATGGTACAGGCAGGCGTGAAATCAGGGATGGGATTCAGCCAGTTCGCACTACTTTGGAAAAACCGGTTGTTACCTTTCTGAGCAGTTTGGTGAACTGGTTCTTGGAAGAAATCATTAGGGCAGAGAACCAGTTGTTAAATTATTTGAATCCCACCACTGGGTGAAATGCTAACGGTTCGCACCGGTTTGGGCAAACCGGTAGTAATAAAATCTACCGGTTTTGTCCGAACCGGTATTTCCGACGATCAGCTGTGCCGCGTGATTTATATTCGCTAGAAAGCAGGAAATCCTTCTTTCTAGCGAATCTAAATCACGCGACACAGCTGTCCCCCCCCCCACTGTTCTACTTATCTTCTTAAGTCTCCTTTTTCTGTACGAAGCGCACATTTGGTGTGCACTGTGCATGCCTATGCAGCATGCGTTTGGTGCGCACTGCGTAGGCGTGTGTGCACAGCATGCGTTGGGTGCGCAGCGAAGCAATGGCAAACCTCAGAGGATTTCACCACGGGGTACAGGGTCTCCTACTTGAGCAGGGGATTGGGCTAGAAGACCTCCAAGGCCCCTTCCAGTTCCATTCTGATCAATTGATATCAACAACCTCGCTCTCTGCACCTAATACCTTAGTCAAGGTGTCTGGATCTCTTCACAATGCAGACTTTCACTGCAGATCTCCTCCCACCTCGGCATACAACACAAATACACGGATGCAGGCCCAAATGGTTTGACAGCCAAGATCTCTGCTCAGGGTCCCTGCTTGAGACAATCCAGAGCTGCCGACGTCTGCTGTTTCTCCTTCACTATCACTCATCACAACTTAAGCTTGTCTGGTGTGTTCTAGCTGTGACCTGGATGTTGCCCACACATGCTACAAAGCAATAAGAGAACAATGCCAGATTGAGGACTGTTTGCACAACAATTCATAAAGTTGTGTTTAACCTTCTTCCAATAAAATTATTGTTATAATAATAATTATTTTTTTTTGCCCATGTAAAAAACTCTACAGATCAACCTTAAAATTATGGGGTATCACATGCATGCTGGGTCTTATTTCCTGGTACTAAGCATCCTCTTTGAACTTTAGATTTAGTTTTCTATTCTCCACAATCTTTTAATAAATCAGGCTTCCAGTCCTTAATATTCTTTCTTTCTGACCCCTGCCTTTCTGCTTAAACATATGACACGGTTAGCTAATCTTTGCCTAACATGGCATTTTCCTTCTAAAGAATATCTTTGCTTTGTTTCAAAAGAGAAAAAAAAAATAATCAGGATGAAAATTTTCAATTTTGTATCTCCTGCAATAATATCCTGCACGCTCAGCTGTAAATTGTTTCCCTAAGTGGAGCTAGAAGAGGAAACGGCAGAAAGTGAAATGGCTCATTTGGAGAACTTCCAAACCTCCACCTGAGCCAGAGTCTCTTTCCCCAATCTCTCTCCCTTCTGGTCCCCCAAGGATAATGTTGGTTTTTCTTTTTTTTTTCTTAACGTCACGTAGGCAGGGGTATTTTTTTTCCATCTTAGAATAGAATAGAATTTTTTTTTTTTATTGGCCAAGCATGATTGGACACACAAGGAATTTGTCTTGGTGCACATGATCTCAGTGTACATAAAAAGGAAAGATACATTCATCAAGAATCATAAAGTACAACACTCAATGATAGTCATAAGCAATCAGGAAACAATATCAATATAAATCGTAAGGGTACAAGCAACAAAGTTACAGTCGTACAGTCATAAGTGGGAGGAGATGGGTGATGGGAATGATAAGAAGATTAATAGTAGTGCAGACTTAGTAACTAGTTTGACAGTGTTGAGGAAATTATTTGTTTAGCAGAGTGATGGCGTTCGGGGAAAAAAACTGTCCTTGTATCTAGTTGTTCTGGTGTGCAGTGTCCTGTAGCTTCATTTTGAGGGTAGGAGTTGAAACAGTTTATGTCCAGGATGTGAGGGGTCTGTAAATATTTTCACAGCCCTCTTTTTGACTAGTGTAGTATACAACTCCTTGATACAAGGCAGGTTGGTAGCCATTGTTTTTTCTGCTGTTCTAATTATCCTCTGAAGACTGTGTCTGTCTTGTTGGGTTGCAGAGCCAAGCCAAACAGTTATAGAGGTGCAGATGACAGACTCAATCATTCCTCTGTAGAACTGTATCAACAGCTCCTTGGGCAGTTTGAGCTTTCTGAGTTGGCGCAAGTCTTTAATGTGCTTAAAACATAGAAGGTGGCAGCACCCAACAACTTGGCTCATTTTAAAAACATTAAACAGGGTTGGATCCAGAGATGGTATTCACTTACGTTCCCTACCGGTTCAGGCATGTGAGCATGCGTGCATGTGCCCACCCTTCATCCTCTTCACTTAAAGGAAGTTCTGGAGCTTCTGAAAGCCCTGGCTGAATCCCTGCCTCTGGCACTATATCTTCTCCAGCCTCCTCACTGTCCGACTCGAGTGCCAGCTGCACAGGCTGCTGGCGCAGCACCACACCAGCCTCCTCATTGTTGGAATCAGCCACAATCTGCACAGGCCACTGATAGGCCACAACAGTAATCCTCGGCATATGAGCGTTCCTGGAATGACCTAAGTTATAACAGCACTGAAAAACATGTCCTCAGATTTATGATTTACTTATGGTCCTCAGACTTATGACTTATTTTAGGAGTGGCATTATACGTTTCATACATAACAGGCTGATAACTTTATTGTCACTTTGAATGTACACTAATCAGCATACATTAAAATGAAATTTTGCATACAGCTCTCAAAGGGTCATCACCTCAAATATACATGACTAACTAACTAACTTACTTACTTACTTACTTACTTACTTACTACAAAATCATGCATATACCCACATACCTTATATGACACAGAGAAGCAACACAGTCTAGTTCAGAGGTATGCATGTACATGGTGAGAAAATCGAATCTTGCAAGATTACCAGAAGGATGGAATAGGGAACAAAGCTGTTACAGAATCTGGTAGTCCTGCTAGAAATACTTTGAAACTTCCTCCCAAAGGGGAGGAACAGAAGCAGACCAGAAGTCGGTGTGTGGGGTCTCTGACAATGCTTTGAGCTATTGGCATATAGCGCTTGTAAAAGCAGCATCCTGCATAACGGGAAACCAGCTTCCTATAATCTTCTCTGCTGTCCTCACCACTCTCTGTATGGACTTTCTAACTGAGGCACTGCTGCCACCAAACCAAACAGGAATGCAGTTTGTTAAAACACCCTCAATCGTGCCACTGTAAAAAAAATGGCCAGGACAGATTTATTTATTTATTTATTTATTTATTATTTATTTATTTATTTATTTATTTGTTCGATTTATATGCCGCCCTTCTCCGGAGACTCAGGGTGGCTTACAATGCATTAAGCAATAGCCTTCATACTTTTGTATATACAATATACAAAAAGTATATACAAGTATACTTGTATATACTTTTGTACAGATGGAGAAAGATGTGCTTCGCTCATCTGGCACAGTAAATGTAGTAGAAAATGAAAATATTTCCTGTTGCAGGGCATGTTTCCTGAAATGTTTCCATTTTTACTAACTTGTAAAATAATGACCAAGAATAAAGACTCCCTGATAAAAATGAAAACAAGAAAAAAATGGATATTTCCCAAGAAGAGAAATACTCTGAAATAGATGCTGCTGAGATTTTGGGGCCTATTGAAAAATAAACAATGCTAGAATTCTGAAATGTCAGTACCTATGTTATCATCATCACCCATCTCAGTGTTCTTCTGATTAATTTAACAATAACATTAACAGTTTGGGGGATGATAAATAAAAGAGCTTGGATGGATGGCTTAAAAGATTAGTGTCAGCAAAGGGAATGAGGGATGAAAAAACGGAGAAGTGAAAAAAGCTACTGTGAAGACTATAAACTAATATCTGACAACCTCAATGGGTGGACACAATGGCTAATCATCTGAGCACTGTTTTGAATTTGAATGATGAACCTTATAATTGAAAAGGGGGGAAAACCTTCTATTTTTATTAAAATTACTTCTCAGCTTTAGTTCCAGCACATACAGTGGGAACACTTTTTTTTCGGTTTTTTTTTTTTTTTAAATCTGGATTTTGGTAGAGTTTCCTGATAGTCCCAAACCAAGTCTGGGTCTAACTAGTCTAACACTGCTTGCTGTTGGTTTTTTTAATCAAATTTAAATTGGCTAGGAGGTGCATCTGCTTAGAATCAGGGTACCGGGTTCATCTAAGCAAACTTATTTTATGCGACTGCTTGAGGGGGCCTGGATTGGCGCTGAAATCCCACCTCTGAGGACACAATTTCTGACAGTTGGCAGTCTCTTCTTGAAAGCTTCCAGTGATGAAGCTTCCACACCTTCTGAAGACAAGCTTTTCCATTGGTTGATTGTTTTCACTGTCAGAAAATTTCTCCTTATTTCCAGGTTGAATTTCTCCTTGATCGGTTTCCATCTATTACTCTTTGTCTGGCCTACAGGTGCTTTGGAAAATAGCTTGACCTCTTCCTCTCTGTGGCAGCCCCTCAGATATTGGAAGACTGCTATCATGTCTCCCCTGGTCCTTCACTAGACTAGCCATGCCCAGTTCCTGCAACCATTCATCATATGTTTTAGTCTCCAGTCCCCTAATCATCCTAGTTGCTTTGGTGGGAGGGAGGCTCTGCAGCTGTCCTTCCTCTGCCTGTACCTGGATGTGGCTGCACATGGCTGTGCCTGAGTGGTAGGATTCATATAATTTAACAACTGGTTCTCTGCCCTAATGATTTCTTCCAACAATATGTTCACCAAACTGCTCAGAAAGTTAACAACCAGTTCTCCCAAACTGGCTGAATCCCACCAGTGATATATAGATAGATAGATGGATAGATGGATAGATGGATGGATGGATGGATGGATGGGTAGATAGATAGATAGATAGATAGATAGAGATAGAGATAGAGATAGAGATAGAGATAGAGATAGAGATAGAGATATACATACATGAAGCAGACTGACACCCACCATGAAGAGCTCTCACCGCCACAAACACGAAGCCAAACAATAACAACGCAGCTCACCAGCTCAAATCCTCCTGCAACTCAGACTAAGCTGAGCACAACCAAGCCCCCACCCAAACAGAACCACCCCCAGCCAATCAGAGCACAACCAAACCCCCCATCCAATCAGAGCACAGCCAAGCCCCTAACCAATCAGAATACACCTTCACCCAATCAGAACACAGCCAAGCTTCCACCCAATCAGCTCACACCCCCACTAGCAGTTAAAAGGAAGAGACAGCTGCGATCTCACATTGCTCCTGGAAGCACGAAGCCGAGAACACCAGCCTGAAGATGACGAATGAGACTTTGTCGAAACATCGCCAAGACACTTCCAGTTCTACGTGGGAGAAGACCCGAATAACCAAAGACCTACATACAAACACCCACGAAAACCTCAGAAAACATATAGATAGATAGATAGATAGATAGATAGATAGATAGATAGATAGAGATAGAGATTTAGATTTAGATTTAGATTTAGATTTAGATATAGCTATAGATACACACACACACACACACACAAGCTGTGCTTTGCTACTTATGACCATTTTTCACACTTACGACCATTGTAGCATCCCCCTGGTCTTGACAGACTCTCATTGTCATCGTCACCACCAAAGTATATCTGGAGAAACGAAGGCTGCTGCTGAGGCCCCGCCATGATACCCCCTATCCTGTGATAGACCTGCCCCTGCACTTTGAATGTTGGCATAACATTTCCCTCCTTCACCTCTCTGGCACCAAAAGATATCATTTGGAAGCATCTGTTGTACTTCTGGGCAGCAGAAAGGCAATTTTTTCCCTTTACTTGGTGTTAGAGTAGAAGGAACAGATTCGTCTGAACTGAGAAGGTCAGTGTAAGAAGTGAGTTGGGGCTGAGACACTATGCAGGAGAAATTCAGTTCACAATCCTTTGGCTCAGTGGTGGTTGGTGATTGAAACACATAAGGGAATATTTCTCCCACCGCTTTGAGTTCAGAAGTAGTTCCATAGATGGAAGGCATAGACATTTTGGTGAGGTAGCAACCAAAAGGTGAGGTACTACTGGAAGGAGCCCCAGACCGCTTCTTAGTAAAGGAGTGGAACATCTGCCAGTTTGAACAGAGGTAACGAAATGTGAGGCAAGTGGCAGTTGGAACAGAGTTCTTTTCAGGTGGGAGGGGGAGTAGAACCTCTAACTCCTTAGCATCAGAGCATGTTAATATACTGTATATGAATATACTGTAAATGAAATACTAATGATCTGATGGTCATTTCGAAAAATCCTTTCTCAGCGAACACCTAGAAGCCAAGAGGAACGTACGTGCCTGGAAAGTTGGGGGGAAAAATGACCTTGATGGTGATAGGGGCAATACTGTTTCCAAGAAAACTGCATGAATACAGGTAGTCCTTAACTTATGGCCAAAATTGAGTCCAACATTTTTCTGTGGTTAAACAAGACATTGGTTAAGTGAGTGTTTGCCCCATTTTACGACTTTTCTTGCAGCAGTTGTTAAGTTAATGTCAAGGTTCTTAAGTGATTCTGGCTTCCCCGTTGACTCTGATTGTCAGAAGATCGCAAAAGGGGATCATGTGACAACCCCCCCACCCCCGGGACACTGCAACTGCCATAAATGTGAGTCAGTTGCCAAGAATCTGAATTTTGATCATGGTATTGTGGGGATTCTGCAATGGTCATAAGTGTGAAAACCAGTCATAAGTCACCTTTTTCAGGGCCATTGTAACTTTGAACGAACGGCTGTAAGTCGAGGACTAATAAAATCACTATGTTACCAATATACCTACTGAGCTGAACCTGAATTCTCAGGAGTGTTCAGACAACTCCCAACCTTCTCAACCTTCCCCTTCTGATAATCCGTAATTTTTCCATGGAAATGATAACAGCTGCCGTGATCCCACCAGTTCATCTTATTCCATTCTGTCCATTGCCTTCCCTTCTTCAGCTTCCTTCAGTTTTGCTAAGGAGAGTTGCTTACAGAATTACAGAATAACAGA
Organism: Masticophis lateralis; assembly: GCA_030761175.1. NCBI lineage: Eukaryota > Metazoa > Chordata > Lepidosauria > Squamata > Colubridae > Masticophis > Masticophis lateralis. The sequence goes on from JAUDYJ010000005.1 coordinate 92,041,431, forward strand.
AGGAACTTGGAGGTTTTTTAGTTCACCCTCTGTTTAAGCAGGAGACCCTATACCCATGATGGCGAACCTATGGCACGCGTGCCACAGATGGCACACAGAGCCCTCTCTGTGGGCACGCACCCCATCGCCAGCTGCTCTTATGGTTTCCGGTGCACACATGTGCTCTGGCCAGAGTGCCAGAGTGCTGGACACTCTGCGTGCGACAGAGTGCTGGATGCTCGCGTGTGACAGAGTGCAGGAAACCCAAGGACCAGGTGGCCAGTGCACATGCGTGCTCTAGCCACCTGGTCCTAGGTTTTCCGGCACTCCGGTGCATGTAAAGACCAGCTGGCTGGTGTGTATGCATGCACAAGAAACCTAAAGACCAGGTGGCTTTGACCATTCCGGTTTGGGCCCGCGGTGCTGAAAAGGTTCATCATCACTGCCCTATACTATTCTGCCTGGTCAAATATCTATACAATCTCTTCTTAAGAACCTCCAGTGATGGAGCAACCATATGTTCTGGAGACAAGCTACTTCGCTGATTGATTGTTTTCACTTTCAGGGAGAGAGGAGGGAAGGAGGGGGGAGGGAGGAAGGAAGGAAATGGGAGGGAAGGAAGGAAATGGGAAGGAGGGAGGGAGGGAGGGAGGGAGGGAAGGTGGGAGGGAGGGAGGAATGAAATGGGTGGGAGGGAGGGAGGGAGGCAAGCAGGCAGTGAGATGGGAGGGAGGGAGGAAGGAAATGGGAGGGAAGGAAGGAAATGGGAAGGAGGGAGGGAGGGTAGGTGGGAGGGAGGGATGAAATGGGTGGGTCGGAGGGAGGGAGGCAAGCAGGCAGTTAGATGGGAGGGAGGGAGGAAGGCAGGCAGTGAGATGGGAGGGAGGGAGGGAGGGAGGAAGGAAGGAAGGCAGTGAGATGGGAGGGAGGGAGGAAGGGAGGAAGGAAATGGGAGGGAAGGAAGGAAATGGGAAGGAGGGAGGGAGGGAAGGTGGGAGGGAGGGAGGGATGAAATGGATGGGTGGGAGGGAGGGAGGCAAACAGGCAGTGAGATGGGAGGGAGGAAGGAAATGGGAGGGAAGGAAGGAAATGGGAAGGAGGGAGGGAGGGAAGGTGGGAGGGAGGGAGGGATGAAATGGGTGGGTCGGAGGGAGGGAGGCAAGCAGGCAGTGAGATGGGAGGGAGGGAGGAAGGAAGGAAGGAAGGGAGGAAGGAAGGCAGGCAGTGAGATGGGAGGGAGGGAGGAAGGAAATGGGAGGGAAGGAAGGAAATGGGAAGGAGGGAGGGAGGGAAGGTGGGAGGGAGGGAGGGATAAAATGGATGGGTGGGAGGGAGGGAGGCAAACAGGCAGTGAGTTGGGAGGGAGGGAGGGAGGGAGGGAGGAAGGGAGGCAGGCAGTGAGATGGGAGGGAGGGAGGGAGGAAGGGAGGAAGGAAGGCAGGCAGTGAGATGGGAGGGAGGGAGGGAGGGAGAAAGGGAGGAAGGAAGGAAGGAAGGAAGGAAGGAAGGAAGGAAGGAAGGAAGGAAGGAAGGCAGTGAGATGGGAGGGAGGGAGGGAGGGAGGGAGAGAGGAAGGAAGGAAGGAAGGAAGGAAGGAAGGAAGGAAGGAAGGAAGGAAGGAAGGAAGGAAGGAAGGAAGGAAGGAAGGAAAACTTTTGAACTCACACCCTAACATCAAATACAAGCATGTTGAGTCACATAGGCTGAAACACATTCAAATGGAACCAAGATTTGGTTGTGTAGTTGCAATCTCCATTTTAATTTTTTTCAATGTACACATACACACACACACACACCACCACCACCACCACCACCAGTCTTTGGCATCAGCCCAGGAGACTCGAGTAAAGGAGGATTTTTTCCCCTCAATATCTTTCATCAGCATTTGCAAGACAATTTGCGTTTGGAGACCAGTCATCTTTTTCTACCGTTTCTCTGCAGCCATATTTCTCGACTAATATGCTCGTTGCATTCCTAATGAAGTCTAGCCTTATACTCTCAATACATTTCCCAATTACATTAAGCCTCAATAGGTATATTTTCTATAGCTGATTAAAGCCCTCTAAAACAAATTGTTAAATTCCAGCAGATCCAGTGAAGATATGGAAGACATTGTCTCCCCTGTAGCTATATTTTAGTATTCCCGACAAGCACACTTGCTCAGGGCTCACTGATGGCACATCAAGACAATTGTTACACATGGAAACACATGTGAAAAGGTGGTGCATGAAGGATTTCTACCACAAAGTACATTTTTGGCATCTCATGCAACAAGGACAGAAAAAAAGAGGCGTTTACTTATATGTGTGGGAAAATAGGAGTAGGACAGCTGTTTGGTTCTCAGGGAAGTTCCAGTTTCTGAAAACAGCAGAAAGAATTCAAAATTAAAGTAATAGCCAAGTAATTTTTAGGCAATAATCAGAGCTTCAGAGCTGCCCGAGCTTCTCAATGTTGTAGCCGAGGTGGCGGTTGACACCCCGAGGCTTATGGTCATGGGGGATTTCAATCTGCCATCTATCGGTGAAACATCTGAGATGGCCCGGGAGTTCATGGCTTCCATGACGGCCATGGACCTGATCCAGGTAATTCAGGGCCCGACTCACATTGGTTGACACACCCTGGATCTAGTTTTTGTCTCTGGTCAGTGGTTGAGTGGTCTTGACACTGGGGATATAGGCGTGGAACCCTTGTCATGGACTGACCACTCGCTCCTTCGACTCGACTTTCTGACCGCTGCAACTCACCGCAGGGAGGCGGAACCGACCAGGTGGTTCCGCCCCAGGCGCCTGATGGATCCTGACAGATTCCAGACGGAGCTTGGGCCATTTCCTGAGACACTGACACATGACTCGGCTGAGGACCTGGTGGCCGCCTGGGATAGGGCGGCTGGCGGGGCCTTGGACCACGTCGTGCCTTTGCGGCCTCTGACCCGGCGCCGAACTCACTTATCTCCTTGGTTTACCGAGGAGCTGAGGGAGATGAAGCGCCGGAAAAGACGCCTAGAGAGCAGTTGGAGGGCCAGTCGCCCTGAATCTGACTTGACACTAGTAAGAGCTCATATTAAGACTTACATAGTGGCGATAAAAGCGGCGAAATCTAACTATTTCGCCGCTCTTATCGCGTCATCAGATAATCACCCAGCCGCCTGTTTAGGGTGACCCGCTCCCTCCTCCATCTGGGAGCGCGGGAGGATCCCTTGCAGGGACATGCTGAGGACTTTGTTCAATATCTGGATGATAAAATAACTCAGATTCGGGATGATTTGGCCGCTGACTGGGTTAGTTAAGGCAAGGTGACCGAGCCAGGTCTTGAGAGTGTTATCTGGGTTGAGTTTGATCCTATGGCTCCCGAGGACGTGGACAGGATCCTGGGAAGACTGAACGCAACCACATGTTTGTTGGACCCATGTCCCTCCTGGTTGGTGCTGGCCTCACGGGAGGTTACACGAGGCTGGCTCCAGGAGATTATAAATGCTTCTCTGAGTGAGGGTGCCCTACCGACCACCTTGAAGGAGGCGGTGGTGAGGCCCCTACTCAAGAAGCCCTCCCTGGACCCAGCTGTTTTGGCAAATTATCATCCAGTCTCCAACCTTCCCTTTCTAGCGAAGGTTGTTGAGAGTGTGGTGGCGTGGCAGCTCCCCTGGTACCTGGATGAAGCTGTCTATTTAGACCCGCTCCAGTCCGGCTTCAGGTCTGGATACAGCACCGAAATGGCATTGGTCGTGTTGGTGGATGATCTCTGGAGGGCCCAGGGTAGGGGGTACTCCTCTATCCTGGTGTTGTTAGACCTCTCAGCGGCTTTTGATACCATCGACCATGGTATCATGTTGCGCCGGTTGGAGGGATTGGGGGTGGGGGGCACTGTTTTACGGTGGTTCTCCTCCTACCTCTCCGACCGGTCGCAATCTGTGTTGACAGGGGGGCAGCGGTCGACCCCGAGGCGCCTAGTGTGTGGGGTGCCACAAGGGTCGGTTCTCTCGCCCCTTCTGTTCAACATTTATGTAAAGCCGCTGGGTGAGATCATCCATGGTTTAGGGGTGGAGTTCCATCAGTACGCTGATGATACTCAGCTGTACATCTCCACCCCAGACCACCCCAACGATGCCGTGGAAGTGATGTCCCAGTGCCTTGAAGCCGTGCGGGTCTGGATGGGGAGAAACAGGCTTCGACTCAACCCCTCCAAGACCGAGTGGCTGTGGCTGCCGGCGTCCCGATATAGCCAACTGACTCCATCGTTGGTTATTGGGGGCGAATCATTGGCCCCCATGGAAAGGGTGCGCAACTTGGGCATCCTCCTGGACCCACAGCTGTCTTTAGAGGATCATACGACAGCTGTGGCCAGGGGGGCTTTCTATCAGGTTCGCCTGATACGCCAGTTGCGGCCCTTTCTAGATCGGGATTCCCTATGCACAGTCACTCAGGCGCTTGTCACATCTCGCTTGGACTACTGCAATGCTCTCTACATGGGGCTCTCCTTGGGGTGCACCCGGAGGCTGCAACTGGTACAGAATGCGGCCGCGCGGGGGATTATGGAAGCGACGGGGCGCTCCCACGTGACACCTCTCCTGCGTGAGCTGCATTGGTTGCCGGTGGACTTCCGGGTGCGTTTCAAGGTGTTGGTAATTACCTTTAAAGCGCTCCATGGCTTAGGACCAGGGTACTTACGGGACTGCCTTCTGCCACCAATTGCCTCCCACCGGCCAGTTCGCTCCCACAGAGAGGGCCTCCTCAGGGTGCGTCACTCAGACAATGCCGGCTGGCGACCCCCAGGGGGAGAGCCTTCTCTGTGGAAGCCCCCACCCTCTGGAATGATCTTCCTCCAGAACTGACTTTTCGTCGGGCTTTGAAAACTCATCTTTTCCAACTTGCCAGTCTAGCCTGATCCCTTCTAATTTTAAAATTTTTAGACTTTTTAGATTTGATCTATTTTAATACCGATTGTTTTAAATTTCTCAGCCAAATTTATACTTGTTTTTAGAATCATTTTAACTTTTATGTATTGGTTTTTATTCGGCTGTTCACTGCACTGAGTCCGTAAGGAGAAGGGCGGTATATAAGTCTAATTAATAAATAAATAATATATATATATATACACAATAGCAATAGCAATAGCAATAGCAATAGCACTTTCGCTTATATACCGCTTCACAGCCCTCTCTAAGCAGTTTACAGAGTCAGACTATTGCCCACAACAATCTGGGTCCTCATTTTACTCACCTTGAAAGGACGGAAGGCTGAGTCAACCTTGAGCCTGGTGAGATTCGATCTACCAAACTGCTGATCGCCGGTGATCGGCAGAAGTAGCCTGCAGTACTGCGCTTTAACCACTGCACCACCACGGCTCTTAATAATAAGCACGATAAAATCTACTTTAATTCAAAGTCTGTACATAGGCATTTTAGCAATAGGTCAATTTAATTGGACCTCCAGATGTGGACTTGGTCTTTTGTGCTTGTTTGTTTAGGGTATAAAATATTTTTTAGTATTTCCTATTCCTTAATCACCGCTATCCACTTTGCACATTTTGGTATGGAAATACAATATTTAATTCTGTTCCAGAAAAATAGCAGTTTCTAATATTATGATCAACAGTTATTAATGCTAAACAATAAAGAATGCATCTCTATCTTTTTGGGGGTAGTGGTGCTGAAAATCCACATATGAACCAATGGAGTGGTTGAATGTTGAAATGCCAGATTTAATTTATTCAAGCTGGTAGCACAAAACATGAATTTGTTATCGTTAAAGCCATCAGATCAGGGCTGTAAAAAATCTGGAAAACCACTAGATAGCAGCAAAGACAAAGAAAGTTCTAACTCTTTGCTACCATCTGCTTATAGCTTGTAATTTTGCAGTCTAGGTAAAGGTAAAGGTTCCCCCTGCACATGCGTGCTAGTCGTTTCCAGGTCTAGGGGCAATGCTCATCTCCGTTTCTAAGCTGAAGAGCCAACCTTGTCCAAAGATGTCTCCGTGGTCATGTGGCCGGCATGACTCAACACCAAAGGCGCATGGAACGCTGTTCTCTTCCCACCAAAGGTGGTCCCTATTTTTCTACTTGCATTTTTTATTCGAACTGCTAGGTTGGCAGAAGCTGGGACAAGTAACGGGAGCTCACCCCATTACGCGGCACTAGGGATTCAAACCGCTGAACTGCCAACCTTCTGATCGACAAGCTCAGCGTCTCAGCCACTGAGCCATCGTGTCCGATATTAGCATTCTAGATTTGGTAACATTCATGGGGAAAAAACTTACATTGGCAATTGCTTATTGCTTTTCAGATAGTTTTCATATTGACACAGTGCTCTTGCAAAATATAATACGTTGTTCTTTATATATAAGAAATATTTTTCTATGTTTGTCAGTCCTGATAATGACTTTAACTGGACCTCCGTAAATCAAAAACTTCATTTTTCCCTTCTCCGCTGGAGATAGTTTAGCATTCAAAGCAGGATGATAAAGCTTGAGTTCCCAACTCACTTTCTATCTATGGAAACAATTGTTTCCAAGATGGCTCTGCCATATTTCAACAGTTTATTCCTCATAATGAATAAGCATTCAAACCTACTCCAAGAATGAATTAAATAGCATTTGTTCCTGAATGTTCTCATCCCCTCGTTCCTCTTGCAAATAAAAAGAGATTACGAAGGAAATTTAATTCCATTGGGAAATAAATTTTTGACTGAAGTGAGAAATCACACTAAGAAGCTAATTTAAGAGAGATGAAATTAATTTGGGTGACATTTATTCTATTTAGCAAAAAAATGGCGACAAAACATATAGTAGCTCTGGTACCAGTAGATAAGAAGCTAGTAATTTAAGGCCGGGCATAGCTTCTGTCTCCGACGATTTAATCCTTCTGATACAACTTCCCTTGTGACCTATCATTAAAGGTTTAGAGTAAAACTGACAATTATTATTAGCTGGTAATTGGATTTTGGAGATTCAGGACAAAGTTAGGATAATTTAAATGACTGCTGACATTGGAAAGATTATGTAAACGTTCTGAATCAGCAGTATTTATCAGCATATTAGAAAAGAAAAGTTTTTTTTAAAAAAACACGCTTAAGCCTTGTCTCTGATGGGAACAACAAAAGGAGAAAATAATACAAAGTCCAGAAGAGAACAAAGAACAACAATGATACGTTTGAAAGTCTACATAGAACAATGCCCTAAATTGACACGTTTGCCTCAGGAAAAGAAAAGCATTGATGCAACGTTGTGATAATGGCTAAATGCTAGCTGATTATGAGGAGGAAGTAGGCCATAGAAGAATCCCGCTGTTGGTGAAGCTAAGGAGTGAAGAATATAATATCACCAGAAGAGACATCAACCAGTAGGCTGAGATCTCAGTGATGTGAGTGGATGGTTTTTAATTCTTTCTTGTTCTACCTACCTCATACAAGTGTTAATACCACTTTATAATGCCTTGGTAAGACCACACTTGGAATATACCGCATCCAGCTTTGGTTGTCACAAATGTTAAAAAAAAGAAAAGATGTTGAGACTCTGGAAAAAGGGCAGAGAAGAGCAACAAAGACAATTAGGAGACTGGAGGCTAAAACATATGAAGAACGGTTACAGGATTTGGGTATATCTAGTCTAATGAAAAGGGACGCAGTGGCTCAGTGGCTAAGATGCTGAGCTTGTCGATCGAAAGGCCAGCAGTTCAGCGGTTCGAATCCCTAGTACCGAGTAATGCGGTGAGCTCCTGTTACTTGTCCCAGCTTCTGCCAACCTAGCAGTTCGAAAATGTGTAAAAATGCAAGTAGAAAAATAGAGACCCCCCTTGGTGGGAAGGTAATAGCGTTTCGTGCGCCTTTGGCATTTAATCATGTCAGCCACATGACCACAGAGATGTCTTTGGACAGGATTGGCTCTTCGGCTTTGAAACGGAGATGAGCACCGCCCCCTAGAGTCGGAAACAACTAGCACATATGTGCGAGGGGAACCTTTATCTTTACCTAGTCTAATGAAAAGAAGGATTGGGGTGATATGATAGCAGTTTTCCAATATTTGAGGAGCTGCCACAAAGAACCTGGACACCTGAAGGCAGGACAGGAAGAGATGAAGAAAATATTGTACATTGTGGTGTGACCTCTACAATAGGATGCCTTTGATAAGGGATTGGGAGTGGCTTTACTGGGGCATCCATCAAGATACTGTCCATTAGATACAACCATTCAGTTCCACACACAATAGTGTTTATGGTGGCCATTTATCTCCTCCATTCATACTTTAAGGAAAGACAACAATCGGCCTTCCATTTTCTGTCTCCAGGCACATTTCGCTTCTATGTATGATTTTACACTCCAGTTCATGAATGAACTATTTCTAAATGATGAAAAACCTCCTGATCAAAACAAGTAATATTATGAATTGATTAATCCCCCCACACTTTAGACACCCAATATTTGTATACTACTGCCTCAAGCCCATTGACTAGGATACCAACTATTCTACTTTTGACTGTCTGGCTTTCCTCAACATAAGGCTCAAGTTCTTCAAATCTGCAGTACCACTATCAATGTTCACTACAGCCTTTGCAGAAAAATAGATCAACCAATCAACCAACCAATCAATCAGAATAGAACTGGAAGAGAGCTTGGAGGTCTTCTAGTCCAACCCTCTGGTCAAGCAAGAGACCCTATACAATTTTGGACAAGTGACTGTCCAGTCTCTTCTTAAAAACCTCCAGTGATGCTGCACCCACATTAAGGATTACTTGTTGAGTATGGTTGGTCAGCCAGTTATGAATCCATCTGGTGGTGATGCTATCTATCCCACTTTTTTCTAGTTTACTAAGAAGAAGGTTGTGGTCTACTTTGTCGAATGCCTTGCTGAAGCCTAAGTATATTATGTCCACAGTATTTCACTGGTCTTCTAATTTAGTCACAATGTTGAAGAATGAAATAAGATTGGTTTGGCATGGTCTGTTTTTAACAAACCCGTGCTGACTGCTAGTTATTATTTTATTTGTTTCTAGATGTTGGCAGATCTGTTTTTTTATTATCTTTTCCAGTATCTTCCCAGGTATTGATGTTAGGCTGATGGGTCTGTAGTTTCCTGGGTCTGTTTTTTCCCCCCCTTTTTTGAAGGGAAAAAAAAGGCTCTTTTCCAGTCCTCTGGTAGTTCCCCAGTGCTCCAGGATTTTTGAAAGATGTGGTAGAGTGGTTCTGAGATGACATCTGCTAGCTGCTTTAGAACTCTGGGATGTAACCTATCAGGTCCTGATGATTTGTATTCATCAAGATCAGACAGGTGTTCACTTACTATTTTTTTGCTTAATTTTTATTTCTAGTCAGTGAGGATCCTAGCCCTAGAGAATCCCTGGAAGCCTGGCACTCAGACAATTCGGCCATCAACAGGCACATAGAGATAAACAACATCTACATACCATTCAAAAGAAGCAATCAAAAAACCAAATAGGAAACAAAAAGAAGTGAAACACAGCCTCATCAGCAATCAACACCTAGCTAAAAAGAGATTAACACCAAGATTAATACTAGGCCAACAATCAAAAAGTAACAATAGTCCAATCAAGGAACTACCAATCTAGACAAACAAATTAACAGTAAACAACAGAGTAATCAAGGAACCATCAAGAACTTCCCCACTGCCTTCTGGCACTGATGAAGTTACTGTACCTAGTTTGGTAATGAAATGCCTACAAGAAAACAGCCAACTCAGAGAGCACCAAGGAACCTGCATCATAAAAAGGACACCTTATGAGGACATGAAAAAGAACTTCCACCTCTCTTGATCTATTCAGAAAAGCAGTTGCTGACAGACAGTCCTGGTGAAATGATGTCACTGGATCACAACTAAACTACGATGGTACTAACAATAAGAAAAATTAAGACTTTAGAATAGTTGAGTTCTCAAACGTCTCAACTCTCTCCATTAAAAGGGTCTGGTAACAAGAGGGGACAAGGCAACTTCCTCTGCTGTGTAGAGACCCAGGAGAATTGTGCCCAATCAGAGTAAACAGTGCTGAGCTTGGTAGACAAAGAGTCTGAGCTAGTATGGAAAAGGTTCCATGCTTCTAATGCCGACGCTGTAAAACCCAATTGATCTTGACAGCTCAGCAAAAGGAATTGTATCTCTCACTCTTCACTTGTCAGTGGACCTCCGAGGCAGTCTCTCTGCATGGAGATGGAAGCAGGAGGAGATTTGATTCTCTTACATTACCTTCTGATGGTGAAAAAACCCAGTGACCCCTCAGCATCCCTGGCGATGTAAGTAATCAGAACATTGTTGAAAAGGAAAGGGGAGAATTAAGACGATTACAGGAAGTGGGGAGAAGAGAGCTTCAGGTTTCAGTGGAAACGGTGCCAGCCAGCTTAGAGGTGAAAGAGTAAAATAGGGAAGCTGTATTTTTCATGTCTCTTTCCTTCTATGGAGCTTTGGTAAGACCACACCTAGAGTACTGCATCCAGTTTTGGTCACCACACTATAAAAAAGATGCTGATACTCTAGAAAGAATGCAGAGAAGAGCAACCGGGATGATTAGGGGACTGGAGACTAAAACATACGATGAACGGTTGTAGGAACTGGGCATGGCCAGCCTAGTGAAGAGAAGGATCATGGGGAGACATGAGAGCAGTCTTCCAATATTTGAGGGGCTGCCACAGAGAGGAGGGGGGTCAAGCTATTTTCAAAAGCACCCGAAGGCAGACAAGGAGTAATGGATGGAAACTGATCAAGGAGAGATTCAATCTGGAAATAAGGAGAAATTTTCTGACAGTGAGAACAATCAACCCATAGAACAGAAGTTGTCTTTGGAAGTTGTAGGAGCTTCATCACTGGAGGCTTCCATGAAGAGACATGTCATCTGTCAGAAATGGTGTAGGGTCTCCTGCTTGGGTGGGGTGGGGGGTTGAACTAGACAACCTACAAAGTCCCTTCCAAGTCTGTTATTCTGTTATTATCTTCATGGCTGGGAGCTTGGTCATGTGGATAGATGCCACTTGCTTGATTTGAAGGATGAAAGTGTTCCACCTTGCGTTAATCCACTGGGAACTACAACAACCCTCTGTCAGTAAGTGTATCCAACCTACAATTACAGGCTAATAATCCATTACCATCTTTTGGGTAAATATGGGAAGTTAATTTAATTAGAAGAGGAGAATGGTAGCAATTGTGGATGGCGAGTTAGAAGACCTGAAAAGTCAGATTGGAGAGAGATCATCCTGCTTAAACTCATTTACTTGGGCACTAAGAATCAATGCGACCTGATGTTCATAATCAATGAGTATCCCCAAAAAAGAGGTTTCAATATTTAGCCACTAAACACATAGAAATCATTAGTGTTGAATTCCTGTGTACAGCTTCTGATTTGCTGAACTTTCTTCGCTGAGTAAAATAGTGTGATATTATTCTCCCACAGGGATAGGCTACTGGAGAAGCCACATAAAGCATCAATGTTTTTGCTCTATCATCGCTAGTTCATCCAACTTTTAGTCATCTCTTTTGCTTTGAACTTTGGTAGATCTCAGTTGGCAATATTCCTCTCAAGTAGCAGAATTCATAAACCAGCCTCTTAACCCCTTGTGTAAGCCAAACTAAACTAAGCTAAGCGGCGATGTGTTTTGGATTATCTTACTACTGGTTCACCCTGTGCATGCATGCTCATTCGCTTCATGCGCACGGCTTTCCGTGCATGCACTTTGCTCTCTTGCGTGCCTTCTGCACATGTGCTCAGCCCAGGGTGGGTTCTACTTACCTTTACTACTGGTTTGCAACAGGACCACACACGCATGCTTGCTTTGCTTGCATATTCACCTTGCTTCTGCGCATGTGACAACATCCGGGGCAATGGGCAGGGTCTCCCGCCGGTTTTACTACCAGTTCTTGCAAACCGGTCTGAACCAGGGGCAACTCACCACTGGCTGAGCCTCATGTCTAAATAGGATGGCATAGAGCCACCCATGATTTCCACTACCAGTTCGGGCAAACCTGTCTGAACCGGCTGAATATCACCTCTGAAGCTAAGCTAAACTAAACTAAGCTAAGCTAAGCTAAACCAAACTAAATTAAGTTAAGCTAAACGAAAATAAATTCATGCAAAATTTCCCATTTCAACACACAACTGGCAATTCTTGCTGTGGTGTTTAATTTGATGGAACCAGGTATGTTCTAAACAGCAGTTACTGTACATTGATCGTTTTTACACACAGTTTCTGGGAAAAAATAAAATATGTCCCCCTTAACCTTACCATCTACCACTGTATCCCCCCCCCACATTATTATGGAAGATTAATATTATGAAACCTGACAAAAGCATCAGTAAGTCTTTCCATTTACAGTCAATCAATAAATTAGTTTATATTCAGTTAAATGTTAACTGAAAAAGAGAAAGGAGGCTTCAAATCTGATTTATATTGGCAATGTTGACAATGCTAAATAATGTATTCCAAGAGTTAGAGGCTAAGATTTATTTTAAATGTCAGAACTTTATCCTTGATCTCAATAAAATCCATACGTCTTTCACACAACAGAATCATCCAACCCACAGCATTAGGTTTTCCAAAGTCATTGTGATAGTGTCTCAAAAGTTTAAGATAAGCTACATATTTGCTTTTTTATAAGAAGTACACTACTGAACCAAAGAACAACTCAGATTTTAATTTAGGTTGTGAAACCTGGTTTGAACTTCCGGATTGGATTTTGGTCAAGAATTCATTTGGTTTGGCCCATTTCACAGAGTATATCATAGTTTTTGTTTTTTTTAAAAAAACCACACCATTATTTTTAGGATTATTATTTTATCTCTACGGAAGCAATTGGATAAATACATTAGTTCCTCCCATCCCATGGAATTTAAATCAATGTAAAGGCAATCTGAATACATTATATCCTTAAGGCACCATATGAATTTCTTGTTATTTTTAAAGTTTTTTTTTAATTCTAGAAATCATGACCAAAATATAAAAACAAGAATTCCACAAGAAAGATTAGTTAGGATTTTTCGACATGACCATCAGATCATTACTATTTCATATACAGTATTATATTCACATGCTCTGATGTTAAGGAATTAGATGTCCTACTCCCCCTTCCCTCCGGAAAAGAACTCTGTCCCAACTGCCAGTTACCTTATATTAACATGCTCTGATACTACCTCTTCGCTAAACTGGGTGTGGGCATGGCCAGCATGTGACTCATCCGGTCTGCGGGCTGGGACATTCTACTCCCCCTCCCTCTCTGTTCCAACTGCCAATTGCCTTATATTAACACATTCTGATATTACGGAGTTACACATTCTACGTTAAGTTTCAGGCTTTAAGTGTCAGTTCATCATGCCCAATCACATAGTTTTGTAGCGAAGCACAGGTGTCCAGCTAGTACTCTTATAAATAGGGACAGATTGTTTGATGTATATATTTTTGTCTCTTTGAACTTGTTTTGTCTTTGCCTTTGCTTTATCCTTTATGTTACTTTGCATTTTAATGTCGATGTTGAAATCTAATCAAGGTATTATTTTTAAAAAAGACAGATGAAACTGCCTTGTTAGTGTTCCCATAACTTTAACCGACTTACTGAGATGATTATGGTGTTGCTGGAACACTGAAAGGGAGTCAAGATAAGGTTTTTACCTTGTCTTCCATAGGTTACACTATCTCCATCTTATATTTTCTTGATATAAGGGCTTATGGTGTGCTAGATATTTTCAGCCCTTCATTGACAGAAGCGATTCCTCAAGATGCAAACTAAAATCATCCCTGTAGCCTAAGGTCCTTGATCTATGAGGCATGTGTATCGATGTACTAAGTATCAGCATTCCAGAAAAAAACCCAACTCCAAGTAAAGACTCTGAAGCAAGCATTTTCCAAAGATCTACTTACTAGAATAGGTAAACTGGCACATCTGGGAAAACCCGAATCTGAGAGGTCCGGGTTTTCCCTCAGTAAATCAAATCCTCCCAAACCATCCCCTCACTCCTCACTTGATCACATGCTCCAATCAACCACCATCCCATCTCGAGACTTCACTCCAACCACTCCTTCTCCAGATGCCAGATCGCCCTGATCTTGACCGACAGGAAGAATGCTATTATGTCTACAGACAACCCCTCTACTAAATTCTCCCTCCTAATTTCCCACACATGAGGTGGCAGCATGGAAGCTTCCGGCCTAATATGGCTTCCAAAGCTGACACTAACCTCACATACACATGTCCTGAGCTGCTACTTCATAACAGACACGAGAGAAGGTGTAGGTGATGAGAAAATAAATCTTATTTGGTTTTTCACCAGCAGATCACCCCTGTCCACTGCTCTGTCAGTACAATGTATGATTTCTACTGCTGTGATGGATGGCTGAACTTCCAAACTTTGAATGCACATATTATTTCTTTCAGAATAATAGAATGCAATTCACGAAAGCTTATGATATGATGAACTTAGAACATTGAATAATAAAGGACCTTGGAAGTTTTCTAGTCCAATCCCCTTTCATATAGGTAGGAGATCCTACATCATTCTGGACAAATGGCTATCCAATATCTTTTTGAAAACCTCTAGCGTTGGACATTGTGATATATATATAAGACCGGAGCTGTGCTTTGCACCTAGGGAATTAAAAAAGTGTAGCTAAAGTATAGCTTATCACATGAAACTGGATCTTTGCAAAGATGTTTTATCCATCTCCTTACCATGATAATTAATACTTTCTTCCCTAGAGTGGCGGCTAGGTTAATCTGTTGCAGAAGAAAGAAAGAAAGAAAGAAAGAAAGAAAGAAAGAAAGAAAGAAAGAAAGAAAGAAAGAAAGAAAGAAAGAAAGAAAGAAAGATCTATCAGAGTTTAGATTAGATTTCATTTCATCCAGTGGTGGGTTTCAAAATTTTTTACTACTGGTTCTGTGGGTGTGGCTTGGTGGGCATGGCTTGGTGGGCGTGGCAGGGGAAGGATACTGTAAAATCTCCAATCCCACCTCACTCCAGGGGAAGGTTACTGCAAAATCCCCATTTCCTCCCAATCAGCTGAGACTTGGGAGGCAGAGAATAGATGGGGGCAGGGCCAGTCAGAATTTTTACTACCGGTTCTCCAAACTATTCAAAATTTCCACTACTGGTTCTCTAGAACTGTCCAGAACTTGCTGAAACCCACCTCTGATTTCATCAAATGCATTCCTTGAAGTTGGTAGCTAGCCATACTCACAGGTATAGAGGGGAAAGATTAGCAAAAAATGAAAAAGAAAAATCCAGAAGTGTTAACTTCATCAGGAATTATGTGAAATATTTAATTATGTTAAGTAATTACAGTTATTCATTGGGGCATTGTGAGGGTAGCGTAAGCCCTTTGGTATTGGTATGCTAACTTTACTGATAAGACAAAGCAAAATGTGGTGGAAACAAACCAAAATAATAATCAAGAAAAAGATTCCATCTTACTGAGATATAAACTGGTGCGTCAGTGGCGTCCTTTCCTAGACCAAGATGCCCTTCACACGGTCACACATGCCCTGGTTACTTCTCGCTTGGATTAGTGCAACTCCCTCTACATGGGGCTGCCCTTGAGATGCACCCGGAGGCTCCAGCTGTTCCAGAATGTGGCCACGCGGGTGGTTACAGGAGCTCCCTGTTACTCCTGTGTAACACCTCTCCTACGCGAGCTGCACTGGTTACCAGTGGTCCTCCGGATCTGCTTCAAGGTGTGGTACTTACCTTTAAGGCCCTACATGGCTTAGGTCTGGGGTATTTGCAGGACCATCTCCTACCCGCCTCCCACTGTCCTGTCCGTTCTCACAGGACTGCCCTCCTCAGAGTACTGTCGACCAGACAATGTCGGCTGGTGATGGCCAGGGGTAGAGCATTCTCTGTGGGTGCTCCTGCCCTCTGGAATGAGTTACCCACCGAGCTTTGGAGGGCGCCTGACATTCGCTTCTTCCGTCGAGACCTAAAGACTTGACTGTTTCAACAAATGGGTTGATTCTGATTCCTGGGTTTTATTATTTATTTGTCGTGGTTTTAATTGGTTTTAACTATGCTTTCTTTTATTATTGTATGTTTTTTAACCTGTGTTCACCGCCCTGAGTCCTTAGGGAGAAGGGCGGCATATACATTTTTGTAAATAAATAAATAAATAAGCTGAGAATAAATGCCCAATACTGGAAGAAAGATACAACATCAATGGTATTGGATTGGGAACTTCGTCATGGAGAATGTGCCACAATGGCAAAATTAACAATCCGCAACAGAAGTTTAACTAAATTTAAGCAAGAATGGCTTCCATATGCAGTACATCACACAGCAAGGGAAAATACAAACATTTGCAGTATGGTTCCTAAGAATGTCTAAATATTTATAAACATTACAAATCAGTCAGAATACAAACAGTGAAAAATTATCTATTTTTCCCAGTATTTTTTAAAAATATTTTGTGCATTTTTTCTCTGTCCCCCCCCCCCTTCTATTTAAAATTCATAAGTAATGTTGAATAATTTGACAGCGGAGATCTCAGTATTAAATATCCAGCTAAATATAGACATCCTTATTATATTACAAATTAATTCAATAATAGTCTGTCAGTGCCACACTCAACTTTAACATGAAATGCCAATGAACATGAAGTTGCTTACATTGTACAATTAAAGTTGAGTGTGGCACTGACAGATCCCCCTGCATCTCAGACTAACCCGAGCACAACCAAGACCCCCCCCAAACAGAACACACCCCCATCCAATCAAAGCACAGCCAAGCCCCATCCAATCAGAGCACAGCCAAGCAGCCAACCAATCAGAATATACCTCCACCCAATCAGAGCACAGCCAAGCTCTCACCCAATCAGTACATACCCCCACTAGCAGTTAAAAGGAAGAAACAGCTGTGATCACACATTGCTCTTAGAAGCACGAAGCCGAAAACACCAGCCTGAAGATGACGAATGAGACTTCGTTGAAACATTGCCAAGACACTTCCAATTTTACTTGGGAGAAAACTCAAATAACCAAAGACCTACACACACACACACACCAATATTAACTGTAATTCTGAATATATATATATATATCTCCCTTATCTTTAAAGGCTTTACGCTATCTAAATTATGATAACGTCAATTATTTTCAGTTTATACGGTACAAAAACCACTGTATCTAGCTAATATCTGAAGTCTATAATATATTATTTGAAAAAGTGGTTGTTTAGAAACCTATGCTTAGAAAATAAAATATATGAATTATGGCTTCTTTTTGATAGGGGGATTGCCGCTCTGCTTGATAAGTAACTAATCCAATTTATTATATTCTGTTCTGAAAATGTCCATGCATAATGATGTATTCTGCAAGGGAGCCATATAAATGCAGCATTTCGTTTTTGTCCTTTGTATCTCTTTATGTTCTCTGCGTAATCCATTGCTTATGTTCCATGGAGAATAACTAAGCATTATCTCTACATAAATTATATTTGATTGCAGGTAAGGCTTGAAAATTAGGTTCATAAGGCTTATAACGTACGAAGAGAATAAAAGAAGCCAACGTTGTGGTCTATTACATTATTTCATCCAGCTTCTCCAAATAAAAAGACAGATTATAAAATGACAAATAAAGCAATGAACCGGTATGTTATGTCCATCCTTTTTTTCTACTGATTAAAATCTTTTGAAGCAATTGTTAAAAATAGGAATACCACTCTCCTTATAAGTGTGTCTCCACTCTCCCAATATCATTTTTCTCAGCATTTATAACTATGATGGAATTCAAATTTCTTTTAATACAGGTTCTGTGGGTGTGGCTTGGTGGGGTGGCTTGGTGGGCATGGCAAGGGAAGGATACTGCAAAATCTCCATTCCCTCCCCACTCCAGAGGAACGGTACTGCAAAATCTCCATTCCCACCCCACTCCAGAGGAAGGATACTGCAAAATCTCCATTCCCTCCCCACTCCAGGGGAAGGATACTGCAAAATCTCCCTTCCCTCCCCACTCCAGGGGAAGGATACTGCAAAATGTCCATTCCCTCCCCACTCCATGGGAAGGATACTGCAAAATCTCCATTACCTCCCCACTCCATGGGAAGGATACTGCAAAATATCCATTCCCAGCCCACTCTGAGGCCAGCCAGAGGTGGTATTTGCCAGTTCTCTGAACTACTCAAAATTTCCGCTACTGGTTCTCCAGAACCTGTCAGAACCTGCTGGATTTCACCCCTGATTTATATACACAAAATGGATATTTTACTGCTGTTGAGTTCAACTTTATGCTCATCATTTCAGTAAGGTAAGTCCAGTGTAAGAAACTGGCTTTTCATCGCATTGCTCAAACATATTTCAGAAATGCTGTTTTAAATTGCTTAACACATTGTAAGCCACCCTGAGTCTCTGGAGAAGGGTGGCATATAAATCAAATTAAAAAAAGAAAAATACAAGAGAACTTAGTAGTCTTATTTTTGGATTGCTTTCCAGGAAAAGTGAATTTTGAAAAGGTGTCCATTACACAACCCGAGGGTTTGGTTTATGTAGCATTAAAAATAATAATAAAAAAGTCATTAGCTGACCATTCCCCTCCCCCTTCCTTCTAAAAGGAAAAGATAATTGCAAACATCTGTCATGGAATCTGCAATAAAAAATGGAACCTGACCGTTGTAATATTATTTCTTTTTAACGGTGCAACCATTATGCCCATATGCTCGAAGCAAAAATTAAATTTTCTGTGACAGGTAATGGCACTAATTCAGTAAGAAACGTCCCGTTCAAAAGAAAGCGATTTCACTTAATCACAAAGTAGTTTGTTTTATCTTAAGTATTTAATCCATTTCTTAGTATATCTGGTGTCACGATGTCCTCTATCTTAGAACAGAAGGCAGTACCAATAAAGGAGAATATTTGTAGCTCAGGGTTGAAATGAGGGGTCCTTTGGTGCTTTCTGAGCTTGCTGGTTCTCTTGCAGATGTTTCATTACTTTACTAGGTAACGTCTTAACAGAATGAAAGAAGAACAGAATTGAAGGGTCCTTGGTGCTCTCTGAGCTTGCTTGTTTTCTTCCAGACGTTTCATGGCCCAACTAGGTTACATCATCAGTGCTAGTAAGGAGTGTGGTTTGCTGTCAGTTTATATTCTGGTGGCTTGCCTCTCAGTGTTGATGGGGGTGGTCTTAGAGATTCTTTGGTTGGGTTGTTTACTCTTTGGCTTCTTCTCTAAGAGCACCCCCTAAGATTAACTATACCATTTCAGACAAGTGACTGTCTAGACTCTTCTTAAAAACATCCAATGATGGAGCGCCCATGATTTTTGGAGGCCAGCTGTCCCACTGGTTAATTGTCCTCACTGTCAGGGAGTTTCTCCTTAATTCCAGGTTGCTTCTCTCTTTGAGACTAGAAGACCTCCGAAGTGCCTTCCAAACCTGTTACTCGGTTTTATTTAAAATTAAATATTTTAATGCTAACGGACAGAAGCAGGCTACAACAAAACAAATGTTCATATCAATTCTGAAACACGCCAATATGATTGATAGCGAAGGTTCAACTTTTGGATTTATTTGTAAAAGCGTATAAGACTAGATAATCCATGACACCACAAATGAATACAATCTGGTTACGTTCATACCTTCCCTAGAAACAGATGCTCATCACAGTTCCCCCAAAATGAAACAGATGTTCTACGGTTAAAATTCTAGACATAAAGATTATTTTGAAAATCCATCTTACAGTCTGTGACATGTTGGGGGAAGAAGGGAATGAAGATATTTAACGGCCTGTAGGATAATCAAGCTGGAATTATTTTGATCATGTAAAGATTGCTAATTAATTTTGTTTACAAAACAACAACTGTAGAAATGGAAAAAAAAAAAAACCTTCTAGCCTTCATTGAAAGGGAAATGCTAGCTGGCCTTAATGAAATCTGAATGGTGCATCACAGCTGCAATTAAATGTGCAGACCAAAACACTAACAACGTCTTTTTAATTGAAAATCACTGCCTTAAATTCCCACAGTTGAGTTCAATCATCTACATGTGGTCGACCAAGGGCTAAGACTAGAGGGTCAATCAGGAGAACATTGCATTAGTGCAAATTAACCATGCTTGCGAAGTTCATACTGTATTTACCTGGAGTGCAAAAATTTCCTCAAATTATACTCCTTTTAAATAACAGTGTTGTCCACAATTCCCCAAGAATATGGTCATGGAAGAGTTGAATTATTTCAGCCTCAATTTTAGAGAAATAGCAATAGCCCTTAGATTTATATACCACTTCACAGTGCTTTACAGCCCTCTCTAAGTGGATTACAGAGCCAGCATCTTGCTCCCAACAATCTGGGACCTCATTTTACCCACCTTGAAAGGATGGAAGGCTGAGTCAATAGCAATAGCCCTTAGACTTATATACCACTTCACAATGCTTTAGGGCTCCCTCTAAGTGGTTTACAGAGTCAGTCTATTGCCCCCAACAATCTGGGACCTCATTTTCCCCACCTAGGAAGGATGGAAGGCTGAGTCAACCTTGAGCCTGGTGAGATTTGAACTGCCAAATTGCAGTCAGCCGACAGTCAACAGAAGTAGCCTGCAGTACTGCATTCTAACCACTGCACCACTGTGATAGCGAACGTCTTGAACCTAGGTTAGTCTTTTCTTCAGGTAAATAATTTAGTAGGTAACAAAGATGGTTAGGGGGACTGGAGGCTGAAACATATTAAAAATGGTTTCTGGAATTGGGTCTGTCTAGTTTAATGAAAAAGAAAGATTAGAGGTGACATGATAACAGTGTTCCAATGTCTGAGGGGCTGCCACAAAGAAGATAGAGTCAAGTTATTCTGCAAAGCACCAGAAGCCTCGGATGGAAACTAATCAAGGAGAGAAGCAACCTGGAATGAAGGAGAAAGTTCCTGACAGAATAATGAATCCAGAAGTTATGAATGCTCCAAGACTGGAGGTTCTTAAGAAGGGATTGGACAACCATTTGTCTGAACTGGTATAGTGGTTCCTGCCTGAGAAGGGGGTTGAATAGAAGACCTCCAGGATCCCTTCCAACTCTGTTATTCTATTCTATGCCATGCTATGCCACACCACGCCACTCTACTCCACTCTACTCCACTCCACTCTATTCTCCTCCCTGAAACTCTTTCCCCATCCAACTCAGGATTCCTCAGTCTCTTAATCCAGGCCTCTCTTTGGGAAAGTTCCTTCCTCCCAGCTCCTTCATGTGCACATTCCATCACAGCAGCTGTCTGCAGAAAATACTGAGAGGGAGCATGGTGCATGGGTGAAGGTGTAGATTAGAAGTAGAAGTAGAAGTAGACTAGAAGTAGACTAGGAGCAGAAGACATTCATTCTAGCTGATTGTCATTGGAAGCAACTTTGAGCTAGTGTCTTTGAGCTAGTCTCAGCCCAGCTGCCAGCCCTTTAAGGTAGACCAACTCAGAAACCAATGCCATATAAGTCAAGACTCTGAATACAAACCTATTGAGTTCAACGTATGGTTGCATTCTACAAATGATGATGTCTTCTCATAAATCCTTCTGTTCCTCCAGCATTTCACGAAAGCTGCAGAAAACCGTCTCATCTCAAAAAAGAGGGTGATAATTTACATATTGGTCACTACACCACCAGGAAATACATAGTGAAATTTCTGCTAATTGCAGATGGGCGGTTTATGTTTTTGTTTACGGTTTGGATCCAGGCCCTTCATTTCCTAGCAAATAGAAGGGGAAGATATGGAAGAAGTTTTATTTTCTGGGCTCCAAAGTCACCACAGACAGTGACTGCAACCATGAAATTAAAAACGTCAAGTTATTTGACACCGGTTCTCTTTGTATGTGGGGGTATATTCTACCAGCAACCTGTGATTTGTTCCCCTCACCTATTTTAAAGTGTATCTGATCAGAAATTATGCAAAAGAGCGTTATTAACATATTTAACATTGCTGGAAAAAGTCCTTTCTTTAAAAATTGTTCCAGTTAATCTTACAAAAAAAAAAAATAATGCAAATATTTGTTTACTTTTAAATTATTGTCTGTCAGTGGGGCTACCCAAGGGACTGTATAATTTTCAAAAGCACAACCCCTTGTTTCTTTTAAAGAAAGCACTACATAATATTTATTTATTTGTGGTGTTTTCAATGATGGCATCGTTTATCCAAAGCTGATTACTTCATTTTGTGAAATCGCCCCCCACTCCGCACCCAGAAGCAATATTCAGCGTATAACAACATGAGGCGAAAAAAAATACCCCAACAGCAATTATGAATATTCATAGAAATGTGCATTAGAGGGAGGGAAATTGTTTGCCTGCTACGAAAATTGTTCCTTTTTGGGGGGGGGGGGGTAGCTGAAAATTGAAACTGAAAAATACCTGACATTATTTTAACCTTGGCGGACTCTCTTCTATGGTTTTAAAAAGCTTTGGAAAAGTAGAGGTATCGAAAAAATATACTCGAAGCTGGCCTCAACAGTGACTTTTGGCACTCAAAGAGATGTTTTGAAATAAGTCGAAAAAAAAAATGTAAAGTGCAAAAGGATTGAAAGCTTAATCAAGACGACTAGCCAATTACAGGTCCCACAATTGAACATTCTGGTAAATAATACACACCTGTCTGGATCTGTAGATTTAACAGTTGGCAGATTCCTTTAGACATCTGTGATGAAAGGTAGGCACTGAAGGGCATTTTTGTAAGAACAATGAAGTCAGCAAATCTTAATGCATTTGAATTGCAGTGTTGTGCGGCATATTTGGTACAACTTGAAAGGCTACGAAGTGTCTTGTTTTATTACCTTCTCCCAAGGAAGTGTTTACTAAAATACATTCAAAGGCAATAAGGTATATTTAAAATTGTATCGCAAACAACACGGGCAGAGAGAATGGCCTGATTTGAGGCTGGAAATGAAAGCCTCCACGGCTTCTCACCCACAGCTCAGTTGGGGAAAAATGAGATTAGATTAACAGAGTGGGAAGGGACCCCGTAGGTCACCTAGTCCAACCCCCCCCCCCGCCCAAGCAGGAGACCCTACACCATTTCTGACAAATGGCAGTCCAATCTCTTCTTGAAAGCCTCCAGTGATGAAGTCTACGATGCCATCAAGAGAGTGGAATAATGAAAATGGGCTGGTCACATAGCAAGAAGAACAGATGGCAGGTGGACCAAGGCAGTTGTAGAATGGATCCCACTTGTTCAAAAGCGTCCACCAAAAAGACCTAAAATAAGATGGAGCTATGACATCAGCAAGTATGGCAGGCCCAATTGGCAAAAGAAAGCTCGGGATGGCTAGAAGGATGATGATATATATATATATATATATATATATATATATATATATATATATATATAATCACCTGCCTGAAATGGTATAGGGTCTTCTGCTTAAGCAGAGGTTTAGACTAAAAGTTCTCCAAGGTCCCTTCCAGCTCTATTCTGATTGATATATACCTATCTCTATATCTCTATACCTGCCTGCCTGCCTGCCTACCTACCTATCCACCCACCCATCCATCCATCTACCTATTAGTACATATATGCAACAATCATTCTTTTTAACCTACCGTATTCTTTATTAATAAGTCTCATATTTCATTATACTTGTTGATCTAAAGTCTACGTCTATATTCTACGAATGCAACAGTGACAGATTTGCTGAATCCATCACCGTCAGTCAATTGCAAAAGACAGCTATACTTGAAGCAGCTGACATCCTGTAATAATACTTTTAACACCCTAGACGAACAACATCTGCCTATCTCAGGCTCTTGGAAAGGATTTGATAGATGGATAAAAAGGCCCAATCCAGTCTAATCATCTGGCTGACTGTGTGACCAGTTGTATTAATAATAATTTATCAATTGCGAAAGGCAGCTTAGAACAGTTTACATCCTGTTGTAAGGATACCTTCAACACCATCAGACAACAATGTCTCCCTATCCCAGGTCTTTGGGAAGGACTCAATAGGGCCACATCAATTCTAAACATTTGGCTGACTGTGCAGCCAACAATTATTTTATTTATCAAATTTATTGCCCTCTCCCCCCCCCCAACATCTCATGGCTCAAGGTGACTCTGAGTGGCTTACAAGGTAAAACATTGCAAATCTTTGACCATTCTAAACATAAAAATTGATTACAATTGTAAAAATTAAAAATTATAATACATTCTAGAAAAACTTTACAATAATAAAACAATATTTTTTTTAATGCCCCCTGACTTTTAGTATTTCCAAAGCAAGCCAACAAAATAGCAATTGACACTTTTGCCTAGAGTAACAGAAATGATTGCTTTCATTGAAAATTGCATGGAAAATCAAAATAATCTGATTTCATACGAACACTGTTCTTCCGAGTCAAGATTTCACATCATAGGCTGAGAAACTGCTTCTCTAACTCTGCTGTAATGAGAAATCAAGGACCAGATATTTTTCTCAATTTCGATTACATTTTATGTCTACCTTTGGATGTATTGGGAAAAATCTTAAACGTGACACCAATACGAACATCACAAATTTAATTTCCTCACCAAGTGATTCTGGGAAGAGAAATAGTCAAAATGTGAACTGTTATAAATCTGAGGTAATTTCTTCAGGTTCGGATCTACAACTGATCTTTAGCCGCTTGGTAATCTTCCAGTTTTGAACAACTCAAGAATTTTTTGATGTGTGTGTCTCTCAATCATAGTAAGGAAGAGAAAGGCAAAAACAGCTCCCAAAACATACAAAAATCAATTGCCTTCCAGTTCCACATCACCATGTTTGGTCTGGGGCTTTTACTTCACATAGTTGCTAGATCCTAATATTTCCTTCCTTCCTTCCTTCCTTCCTTCCTTCCTTCCTTCCTTCCTTCCTTCCTTCCTTCCTTCCTTCCTTCCTTGACCTTCCTTCCTTAACCTCTCTCACTTCTTTCTTTCCTTCCTCTCTTCCACCCTCCCTTGTTCCTTTCTTTTCGTTATAGCATTTAATATCTTTCTTTTGAGATCCTTCCTTCCTTGACTTTCCTTCCTTAACCTCTCTCACGTCCTTCCTTCCTCTCTCCCTCTCTCCCTTGTTTCTTTCTTTTCATTATAGTATTTAATATCTTTCTTTTGAGATCCTTCCTTCCTTCCTTCCTTCCTTGACGTTCCTTCTTTAACCTCTCTCACTTCCTTCCTTAACCTCCTACCCTTCCTTCCTTAACCTCCCACCTTCCTCCCTCCCTCCCTCTCCCTCCCTCGTTCCTTTCTTTCTTTTCGTTGTAGTATTTAATATCTTTCTTTTGAGATCTTTCCTTCCTTCCTTCCTCTTCCTTCCTTAACCTTTCTTACTTCCTTCCTTGACCTCCCACCCTTCCTTCCTTGACCGACCTACCTACCTCTTTCTTTCTTTCTTTCTTTCTTTCTTTCTTTCTTTCTTTCTTTCTTTCTTTCTTTCTTTCTTTCTTTCTTTCTTTCTTTCTTCTTTTCCTTCCCTCCTTCCTCCTTCCTTTCTTGAAACAAACAGAACTAATAAATAGCCAACCACATATAGGCTTCCTGGCAAATTTATCTGGAATATAATTCTGTGGAATAAACAGAAAAACACAAAAAAAAAGAGTATTCCCTGAGCATTTCATCAATAGCAGAAAAATAGGAAAGGAACAGTTCCGTTGACTGCCAACCCTCTGGATACGTTTCTCAGGAAACAGCAATACCAATTTTCCCCATGAGTTTTGCAGAGCATCAACCATCCATAGAATTATTGGAGCCATCATTACTCCAGTTCAGGGATGATACCCACTGAACTTTTCCTTGAAGGCAAAAACAGAGTTCACTTCTAAAGAAAAGTCACTAGTTTGAACTAGCAAAACTATGCAGGTTTTCTCTATTTATTATGTAGGAAAGCAATCATTTGGTAAAATGTGTATGGAAACAGTAGAACAAACTTTTATTCTGTAAATGGCTGCTCGGCGGTATCATAGGTCTTAATATCTGTATCAATTAATTTAGTGCCCTTATAAGAATGTCTTTCTAGAGTGGTATTAGTAGTCTAGAAGTGGAGCTTTCACCTCACAATCAGGAGGCTGTGAGTTCGATCCTAGGTAGAGACAGATATTTCTCTCTCTGGGCACACTGAGAATATATCTGCTGAACAAAACTCCACATTGACGACAGGAAGGGCATCCGGCCATCAAAACACTCTGTTAACTCCGTTCAGTTGTTCAGACTCCACCCCGCATGGGATTATGGGGTCATTAAATGAAGATGATGATAAGAATGTGTTTCTAGTCCTTTCATTGCACCAGTAGAATCCAAAATAGCATGCCTCTATTTTAAGTCCAGAGACTTGGCTAGTTCTGACAATATAAGAAATTAATTAAACAAACCATTGGAACTAAACAGGAAGCTAATATATTATGACATTAATATTATCTGAACCAGCTTCGTCTACAAAGGTACAAGGGTGTACTTCTTTTAAACACCAGCTTTATTTTAATTGGTCTCTCCTCCCACTTTAAAGAGTTGGGAGAATGAAAAGAAAGCCAATTAAAATAACATCTCCTTGGCATTGTGCGTAGGCTTCAGTGATGGATATTTAATTTAGCAAACATAACCAGTTACCTGTGCGCACTCCAGAAGCTAAGAAGGATCAGTCTAATTGTTGTCTTTAGCCATAGTCTGTCCACTTGCTGGCTCAATTTTATTTATATTTTATATTTTATAATTGGATTTATATGCCGCCCTTTCTCCGCGAGGACTCAGGGCGGCTCACAACAGTAAAACCAGTTC
This sequence comes from Masticophis lateralis, assembly GCA_030761175.1. Lineage (NCBI taxonomy): Eukaryota > Metazoa > Chordata > Lepidosauria > Squamata > Colubridae > Masticophis > Masticophis lateralis. Next base: position 92,068,056 of record JAUDYJ010000005.1, read on the forward strand.
AGATTAAAATTCAGACGCTAAAAACTAAAATTCTCATTAAAACCCCATTCAGTCCAGGCCAGCCTGGTGAAACAACCATGTTTTAAGGTCAGGTGGAAGGAGCGAAGGCAGGGGGCTACCCGGAGCTCCAAGGGGAGCTGATTTCAGAAGGTAGGTACGCCCACAGAGAAGGCTCGCTCCCTAGGGGCCATCAGCCGACATTGCCTGGCTGACAGAACCCCAAGTAGGCCCCCTCTGTGTGAGCGTACCGGGCGATGGGGAGCTGTTGCTGGCCGCAGGTGTTCTGCCAAATACCCCAGACCTAAGCCATGTAGGGCTTTATAGGTGATCACCAACTCCTTAAACCTCACCCGGAGGGCAACCAGTAGCGAATGCAGGTCACAGAGGAGGGGTGTGATATGGGAGCATTGGGACACTCCCACCCATGCGGCCGCATTCTGCACCAGCTGAAGCCTCCGAGTGGTTTTCAAGGGTAGCCCCATGTAAAGAGCGTTGCAATAGTTGATCCGGGAGGTGACGAGTGCATGGGTGACGGTGCGTAAGGCATCTCAGTCCAGGCAGGGGTGCAATTGGCACACCAGATGAATCTGGGCAAATACCCCCCTGGTCACAGTTGGTCTTCTAAGGTCAACCGTCCATCCAGGAGGACGCCTAAGTTACGCGCCCTATCCACAGGGGGCAACACCTCTCCTCCTATGACCAAGGATGGAATATTCCCTTGGAACCGAATTATTTGCGCTTAAAAAAAAAAATCTGAATATTCACTAATTTGATCCCAAAGTTTGGAGAAAGTTAACATAACCAGCATGGTCAAGAAATCTCTTCTTTCTTTTCATTCTTTTAACACTGGAAAATTTGGCTATGCTTATATTAGAGATACTAGCTGGATATCCGTGCTTCGCTATGAAACTATGTGATTGGGCATGATAAATTGAACTAACCAGTTCTGGAGTAACACCCAGGTAGATTCCACAACGGATGTCCCTCTCATTGTCATCATCACCAACAAACTATATCTGGAGAAATGAAGGCTGCTGCTGAGGCCCCGCCATGATACTCCCTATCCTGTGGTAGACTTGCCCCTGCACTTTGAATGTTGGCATAAATTTCCCTCCTTCACCTCTCTGGCTCCAAAAGACGTCATTTTGAAGCATCTGTTGTACTTCTGGGCAGCCGAAAGGCAGTCTTTTCCTTTTAACTGGTGTTACAGTAGAAGGAACAGATTCGTCTGAACTGAGGAGGTCAGTGTAAGAAGTGAGTTGGGGCTAGGACACTATGCAGGAGAAATTCAGTTCACAATCCATTGGCTCAGTGGTGGTCGGTGATTGAAACACATAAGGGAATATCTCTCCTGCCGCCTTGAGTTCGGAAGCAGTTTCATAGGGTGGAAGGTGTAGACATTTTGGTGAGGTAGGGATGTTTAGTACTGTAAGGAGCCCAGACCGCCCCTGAGTGAAGGAGTGGAACGTGTGCCAGTTTGAACTGAGGTAACGGAATGTGAGGCAACTGGCAGTTGGAAGAGAGTTCCTTTCAGGTGGGGAGGGAGAATAGAACATCTAATTCCTTAGCATCAGAGCATGTTAATATACTGTATATGAAATATTAATGATTGGATGGCCATTTTGAAAAATCCTCTCTTAGTTGGCATCTAGAAACCAAGAGGAATGTACGTGCTAAATTTCAAGTTTATAGGTTTTACCATTCTGGAGATTTCATGATGAGTGAGTGGATTTTGCTTTAATATATATAGATAAGCATATAGGTATCTTTTTTTCTCTTCTAGAATAGCCTGGATGGTATGGATGATATTTCCAGAATAATCCCCAGAAGGGAGAAGCTTCAGTTGTTGTCTTGAATATCCCATTTCCATTATTTAAATGAAATGAATAAAAATGGCTTTGCTTCATTGGTTCCTCTACTAGAATAAGTTAAATAGCATCCCATTCCGTAGTATGAAATTTTTTGGGGGGGAGAACAGAATAGAAACGAGCCTGAATTTGTTACGGCTGGGATTATTAGTCTTGCCCACTAGCCAATGGGAAGACAATACCTAGAGGATTTTTATTTCAATGCCAGGATCTCAAATTCAATAGTAATTCTTTTCTAAAGTCATACCTTCCTAATTCATCCCCCGCAGAAGCCTAAAAAAATCAACTCTATCCGAAAATTAGAGTAAAATCTTCAAGTGAAATATCTGAAGGCAGAACTACATGTTACTTAAGAAGACAAGGGAATAACGTTTTGTTTTTTGTCCTTCTTCTTCCATAACTACATACATACATACATACATACATACATACATACATACATACATACATACATACATACATATATATATATATATATATATATATATATATATATATTCTCCAGCTGGCTTCAGTTAGCTTCAGAAAAGTGAAGTCAATGGGGAAATAGACTTCACTTAAAATGAATCATCATGTGATTCATTTCACAATTACAGCCAAAATAAAAATAAAATGGGTGTGACTCATTTAACAAGCCCACCTTGCTCAGCACAGAAGTTCCAGTTGTTGATTTGCTTCCAGGTGCAATTCAAGGTGCTAGTTGTCACCTTTAAAGTACTTTCATGGCTTGGGACCAGGTTATCTGAGGGACTGTCTCTTCCCAGTCACAACCACCTGGCCCACTAGAGCAGGGAGGCTCTAATGTCATGGGTCCCATCTCTTAAGGAGGAAATCTGGCAGGATCCAGAACAAGGGCCTTCTCCATGGTGGCTCCCTCTCTCTGGAACATCATCCCTCTGGAAATTAGACTGCCCCCTTCTTCCAGAAGGTCCTGAAAACCTGGTTCTGCCAGCATGGCTGGAGAACCCAGAGCAGGAAGGAGCCCATTAAATGTCTGACAGGTGTGCATATTGTCACCGAAGGGGTGGGGGCTACTACACTCAACATCTGCCTATCCCAAGTCCCTGGGAAAGACTAGATAGGTGGATAAAAATGCCGATTTACACCTGAACATCTGGTTGATTGTGTGACAAGCCACAATAGAAAATTGTGTGACAAGCCACCACAACTAGAAAATCTGTCACAGTAACTTGAGAGGGACCTTGGAGTCCTAATGTCAGGCGTGGTGACGTCTAATGGATGATCACTTAAACATAAGCCAGAAGCCAACCTACCTAATACAATCCTTGGTTGTATAAACAGAATCAAAATCACACGATGTATTAGTACCACTTTATAAATCCTTAGTAAGGCCACACCTGAAATATTGCATCCAGTTTTGGTCACCACATTATAAAAAAGATGTTAAGACTTTGGAAAAAGGGCAAAGAAGAGAAATTAAGATTATTAAGTGCCTGTAGACAAAAATATATGAAGAATATAAAGGTTGCAGGAATTGGGTATGGTCAGTCTAGAGAAAAGAAGGACTAGGGGAGATATGATAGCTTGTATTCCAGTATTTGAGGGACTGCCAAAAAGAAGAGGTGTCAACTTATTTTCCATAGCACCAGAAGGCAGGACAAGAAGCAATGGATGGAAAGTAATCAAGGAGAGAAGCAACCTAGAATTAAGGAGAAACTTCCTAATGATGAGGACAATTAACCAGTGGAACAGCTTGCCTCCAGAAGTTCTGGGTGCTCCATCACTGGAGGATTTTTAAGAAGAGACTGGACAGCTACCTGTTTAAAATGGAATAGGGTCTCCTGCTTGAGTGGGGGGCTAGATTGGAAGACCACCAAGGTCTCTTCCAGCTCTATTCTGAATGATCTCCAAGGCCCCTTACAACTTTGTTATTAAGTTAAATCACCTCAGTGGTGGGCCGCTGGGGGTTCTCAGAGGTTCAGGAGAACCTCTAGCTAAAATTCTATGCAGTTCGGAGAACCTCCAAATCCCACTCCTGGTTGGCCCTGCCCACCCCTCCCCTCCCAGGAATCCCCACACAGCCTGTTTTGTAAGTGCAGGCTTAGTGAGGGCAAAAAGCAGGCCTGCCAGAAGTTCAGGAAGGTTTCCAGCCTCCAGAGGGCTTCCGGAGCCTGAGGAGGCCGTTTTTGCCCTTCTGGAGGCTCGAGGAAAACCTCTGGAGCCCGGGGAGGGCAAAAACACCCCCTCACCAGGGTGCAGGAGGCCAATTAGGCCACGCCCAGCATGACCACACCCACCCAGCAACTGGGCAGAGAACCACTTGCTAAAAATTTCTTAATCCCACCTCTGAATCTCCTGCTCTTTGTTGTAAGCCATAGAAATTTTGTTGTTTAGAAATGTGTTCCCCTCATATTTACCATTAGGATTTCAACATGTCTGCTCTTAAAGGATAGGATTGGACTAACAGGCCTCCAGGGTCCCTGTCAGCTGCATTATTCTGTATTCTGTAATAGAGTATATGTACATAAATCAGGTTCACCTCTCTCTCTCTCCCTCACACACACACACACATACACGGCAATGTGATTAAATCTATACCTTTAATCTTACACCGACTCCTGTATTACATTCATTAAATTTCAACCTGGGTTTTTCGTCTACCGGACAAGTTCTAGCAACTCAGCATTCCTCCCTGAATTTTCTCCCTTTTGAAAAATGCACATTTCAGTTACGATGACATAACAGCCGCAATTAAAATATCCCAGACATTTTGTCTGGGAAATAGCCTGACTTGTGTTAACAGCGACAGATTCAAAAGTAAGTCCAAATTAAATCTGACCTTTGTTGGTCTAGATTTTTTAAAAAAAAAAATAGATTACCCTTCCAAGCACTAAATAGGCACTAGAGAGAAACAGATGGTTCTAAGGAATACCCTGCCAAGCCACCAATCACTTTTATTTTCAGTTACAAACTAATTATGTTAAATTAAAGACCAAAATTCAAGGCAGTCTGTCAGTTGATGGGAAGAAAAAGAGACAGAAGGGTACCGGAGAACAGCAGTTAAGCTAATGAAGAAGAGACAAATAGGCCTGCCTCCTATTAAATTAATACAAGGACAATATAGTTTTTCCACTCCTTCGGCACTCTCGTGGACCAGATTTATGAGAACAAACTTGGTAGTTGTGAACTGTGGGTGAAGACTAATTTTTTGCCATCTCCCTTGTGCCTTGATTTGTCCAAGGTGATCTCTTAAACCTAACAAGAACGTTAGAACAATTCAAGAACGTTAGAACAGCAAGATATTAACGGGGATAGAAGAAAGACTGATAAAAAAAGCTATATAACTACTTATTGGCTATTAAATTGGAAGATGAACGAGCGGCAATGTTAACCTGGGTTAAAGAATGGATTTTATTGAGAAATACGAGAATATTGACTCTGGAAGGACATGATTTGCAACTAGGGTAACACACTTTTCTTTGCTATGGAAAAAATAGGCTACATAGGTATTTTCAAAGACATTACATAAGGATTGGTTTGCTAACAACATGGGAAAGAGTGAAAAAAAGACATTATATGAAGATACCAATGTGGCTTTCAACAATAGAAGCTTTGACACATCCAAATATGATTAACATGAAAAATATTGTGAGATATAAGGATATTTTAACAGAGAAGGGAGAACTGAAAAAAGAAACAAGAACTAGAAAAACAAGGGATTGAAACAGACAGCAAATACAGTCAAGATATGATAAAGATTTGAAACAGTATGGTTTCAATTTGGACAAATCAGAATTGGACGAGATATTGACTGGGACAGATGAAAAAATGATTAAGAAATTGTATAATTACTTATTGCAAATCAGATTAGAAGAGGAAGAAGTAAAAGAGACAATGATAGCATAGGCAAAAAACGTTTGTTGGGGATTTTGCCCGAAACTTATAGTAAAGGAAATGCATATTTAATTATACATGTATTAACTGCAGCTAGAATTGTGGCAGAATAGAAACATTTTCGGACCCTTGCAACAGTTATTAGATGTGATGTACAGTAAACAGCCAAATGAGGAGGTACAAATATACATTTTACATCTCCTTGCAAGCATTGCTCTTGCTACTCAACCTGAAAAATCCAACTGGAGTTTTGAAGGAGACCTTTTCCTTGTAAATTTAGATGTCTGCTTTGTTTATAAATATAATTGTAAGTGATTATTCACTTTCTGGTTTTATCCTTTAGGTTTATAGGCTTTATAGTTCAGAATATATCTTTTTAAAATTAATTTTTAAAATTAGCACGAGAAAGCTTTTCTGGAAGTCGTAACAGTCCAGAGATGTTCATGGTTTAGCCTGTAAGAAGAAATACGATGGGCTTGTTGTAAATATTAGTTACATGAGCTGATAAGTTATTCTAACGACTTTTGAAGTACATTTTTACAACACTTTTATTTTGGCCATTCAAATAAACATAGCTCCAAAGGGGCATGTTATCTTCAGTTTTCATAGCGAAAGGCAGTGGTGAAATCCAATTTTTTTTTACTACCGGTTCTGTGGGCGTAGCTTGGTGGGCATGGCTTGGTGGGTGTGGCAGGGGAAGGATACTGCAAAATTCCCATTCCCTCCCCACTCCAGGGGAAGGATACTGCAAAATCCCTATTCCCACCCCACTCTGGGGCCAGCCAGAGGTGTTATTTGCCGGTTCTCCAAACTGCTCAAAATTTCTGCTACCGGTTCTCCAGAACCTGTCAGAACCTGCTGGATTTCACCCCTAGCAAAAGATATATTGACTTATTAAACATCTTTTATTTGCAATGTGGATTTGACGCTTAACAACAGAGTTGGAAGAGACCTTGGTGGTCTTCTAGTCCAACCGCCTGCTCAACCCTTTCCCATTCTAGACATGTCTAGTTTCTTCTTAAAAACTTCCAGTGATGGAGCATCTATATTGCTTGCTTGCTTGCTTGCCAGATTGATTGATAGGAAGAAGAAAAAGTGATTGGGAACACATGCAGACAGCCTTAGAAAAAGATATATTTGACTTAAGGTGTTGCTGACAGTATAATGTCTTAATCATGCTTTCATTTTTGAATCTGAATTATAGGAGGGGAGGAGGAGGGGAAGGCTTGTGACATAATTCATTCCTTTTAAAAAAAAGTTCTTGCATTTATCTGTTTGATTGACTGATTTAGAAGGCTACTCAACTCCAAAAGACTCTGGAAAGCATGTAACGGAGGAGGAGGAGGAGGAGGAAAAGATAAAGAAACCCAAGTCATGCAAGTCCAGAAAAGATACCTCTCCAAGCAAATGAAATCCTAGGGCAGTGATGGTCAACCTTTTTGGCACTGAGTGCCCAAACCAGAAAGCGCATGCACGCGCCAGAGCCCTTGAACCCCAAAGACCAGGCTGGCCCGTGTGCATGTTTTCGGATTTCCGGTACATGCATGTGTGCCAGCCAGCTACTCTTCGCACGTGCTGGAGTGTCGGAAATCTGAAGACCAGGTGGCCAGCACGTGCGAAGAGCACATGTGTGCACCGGAAATCAAAAGAGCAGCTGGTGGCTCTGCGTGCCATCTCTGACATGCATGCCATAGTTTTGCCATCATGCTCCTAGGGCAGTGATGGCTAACCTTTTTGCCATTGCGTGCCAGGAGGGGGGGTGGGGTGGGGGTGACAGGAAGTTGTCAAGCGTGGCGTTTTTGGCCTCGGGAGGACCTCCGGAGGGATAGGGAAGGCCATTTTCATCCTCCCCAGACTCCAAAAAGGCCCTGGAGGCTGGGGACAGCAAAAAACAGGCCTTCTGGTCCTGTTGTTAAAAGGGCCGTTTTCGGCCTCCGGAGGACCACCAGTGGGGTGGGAAGGCTGTTTTCACCCTCCCCAGAATCCTAGAGAGGCCCTGGAGCCAGGTGAGAAAGAAAAACGGGCCTTCCCCCCACCCCAGGCCCTCCGGAGGCAGGAAACAGCCTGTTTCTCTACTTCTGGTGGGCCCAGAAGACCCGAAAATTAGCTGGCCAGCATGTGCATGCGCACCAGAGCTGAGCTCACGTGCCCACTGATATGGCTACATGGGCCATAGGTTCGCCATCATGGTCCTAGGGCCTTAATACCCATCTCACTTTTACTACCCTACTTTTCATTTAAGGTAATCCCAAAATCACCAAAGTGGCTCTGCTTAAACTTTCTTATTTATTTTGTAAAACTTGTAAAGCTAAGTCTTAATTTCTGCCCTTTGCAAGGACTTGGTTGGAGAATCTAATTCTTTTGTTATTTTGCCATGTTCAGCTGAGATTATGACAACAGGCAGAAGCTCTAGGACTGATGCAGATAATTCATATCCTATTGAATCTAGCAGGAAGGTAACTGTACTAGCGTTTTACAAAATATGGGGGGGGAACAGAACAAAGGAAAATAAAACTCAAGCCTTCTGGGGCAGTTCTCTACCTTCTGTAATAAACCTTCAGATCTCTTTTGCTCTATAAAATTATGAAAGCAATAAAGTTTACGTCTAATGATTCTCATGTCAATATAAACTTGTACACCATATCTGTCAACCAGTTAATTCAGTGCATAATATGGGAATAAAAAAAATCAATGAGTATTCCCTCATTTGACTTACGACAGCTATCTATTTTGTGAATAATATGACAGTAAAGATGTAGGCTATAAAACTTCTTTTCTCACCTCAACAACTTCCTAAAATTACTAGATTCTTGTACTAGAGTTTTTTAACAGAGATCAAGTCGATGAATCCATACAAACCTTAAAAAGTCTGTAAATCCTAAGAACAAAGAATGGAATGTTGAGTGAGGAAACTGGGAAATCCTGGCTTGTGAGGTGCTTGGTGCTCTCTGAGCTCCATGGTTTTCTTGCAAACGTTTCATTACCCAACTAGGTAACATCATCCATGCTAGAAGGGAGTGGGGATTTTCTCTCCTTCTATACAAGCAGCTTGCCCTGTCAGTGTTGGTGGGAGTGATCTTGGTGGTCCCTCGATTAGGCTAGTGTCTACCGTTGGCTTGTTCATTAGAGTTGGTAGTTCCTTGATTGGGATGTTGGAAGAAGTATCCATCTGGGTTCAGTTCCAAGTGAGGGAAAAGATACTGGATTCATGGAAGTTGCTTGGAAAGAAGGTTTACTGGTGAACAGGATCACTTGCCTTGAAGATCTTGGACGAAGAAAAAAAAGGGAACAGGTGCTGAGAGTGCCTGGGTTTTATGCCCTCTCTGGGCTTTTGAATTTGAGATTGTATTCTGATTGGTTGCCGGACTCCCATGGGACCATGCAGGGGTAACTTTGTAGGTTGTGTTTTGAGTCCCAAGCTTGGTTGAGCCGGGCTGGATGATGTAATCTTCCCAGGTGCCATGTGGTGAGTTCTGTTGCTAGATGGGTAGAGCACAGTGGTGGGTTGCCCCTGGCTCGGGCCGGTTCTATAGAACCAGTAGTAAAACCAGTGGGAGGCTCTGCCCACCCATCACGACATCATCATGGGTGATCTGTGAATGCGCGGAAGCTTCTGCGCATGCACAGAAGTGTGCGCGTGTGTAGAAGTGCGCATGTGTGCATGAGCAAAGCAAGCACACACACACACTCCCGTTGCGAACTGGTAGTAAAGGTAAGTAGAACCCATTCTTGGTAGAGGGCTAATCCTAGCTTTGTTGGATCTTGGGTGAGGACATTTGCCTATGAATAGACCTAGCTATCTCTTTATCTCTTAAGTCCGGACCAGTGGTGGGTTTCAACCAGTGTTATCATACCATATCATATCATATCACCAGTGCATGTGTTTTGTGCACACTTTGCACAAGCACATTGAATTTCAGAACAGCTGAGGCACGGCAATCTGCTCTGCCATGCCTATCAGCTGGGCTATAAATGAACTAATATAGGTAGATATAGCGCAGGGGTGGGCAGGAGGCCCAACTGACAGTCGGAGCGAACCAGTTCGCTCTCATCTCACCATCTCCGCTACCGGCTCGCCCGAACCGGGGAGAACCAGTAGCAACCCATCACTGGTCCAGACATCTGCTGGACCAGAGTGAGTCTGCTTCCTCCCTAAAAAAACATGTTTCTCCATTTCTCATTCAGGAAAATATAATATTCTGTCTTTTTAATATTTCCTATAATATTTTATTTTTCTAGGAGAAGGGTGGGTGCTAACTTCCTACAGGGGTATTGTTTACTTCTTGATGCTTGATCTAGTATTAATCTTGGTGTTAATCTCTGCTTATCTGGGTGTTGATTTCTGGCAAGGAAATGTTTTGGTTTTTCTTTTTTGTCTAAAAAAAGAGGCTTCCACAGTTCAAATCTGAGTTACCAGTATTCTCTTCTATCAAGGCCTAGTTTCTAGCCAGATTTCTCCCACAGGCAGTATTCACTTACCTTCGCTACCGGTTTGCAAATGTGAGCGTGAGCCTTCCGCGCATGCGCAGAGCATCAAAAACAAGACGTGATGACATCCAGTCGGGTGGGCGGAGCCTCCCGCAGCTGCTGTTACCGGTTTGCTCGAACCGGATAGAACCAACTGAATACCACCACTGATGCCTCCACAGACTCGGGTAATATATGCAGAAGAATATTCTATGATCGAGGAGAAAGCAAAGGCAGTGCACCATTTCAGGTTTCCAAGAGTTAACAGAGGTCTTCTTTCCCAGTGGGGAGGGATGAGGGAGAGATATTTTTGGGTAGTTTCCTATGAAAAACATGTTTTCCTCTAGTCCATATCTGATAGGCTGAAAGCATTTAATCTGAGGTTATGAAATGGCTCAGCGAACATATTTTTCTCCAGTATACATGACATTAACAGGACATGTTTACATTTTATGAAAATTTCTGGGTCTTTTGAAGCTCATTCATTGGCAGAGCAACTAGTTCCATGACAGAATAATTGCTTAGTGAACAGAATTCTGGCAGCCAAAGAGGTGTAATCCTTTTAGATAATTTCTGTGATTACAATAACATCTCAACAGCCTCTGTGTTTAGGGATCTCCATCTTCCCACTGGGGTCTATGACAATTCTCTGTAGCCAACTCGCCCTGGTCAACATACTGTGGGTTAAGAATTACACGAACAAAAGAAATGGTGGAACATTTTAATCTCTTATTTGAAACAGAATAAGATAAATTATTTGAAATAAAATAATAAGAAATATCTGAGAAATATGGCTTGAAGCTTAACACCTCAAAAACCAAGATCATGGTCATCAGCAAACAACCCATTAATTTACCACTGATAAATTTGGAAGGAATACCATTAGAAAAAGTTGAAAGGATCACGTACCTCGGTTTTAATTTACATGAAAGCTGGGACATGATCAGTGAAGTAAAGACAAGGATAGAGAAAGCATTCTTCAAAATGAAAAAGGTATTCTGCAGTCATGACATGCGCCTAAGACTGAAAATCAGGCTTGTCAGATTTTACATCTTTTCTATCCTGCTCTATGGAGTGGAGAGTTGGTCTCTGACAGAAAACCACTTGAAGAGACTAGAAGCATTTGAAATGTGGATTTACAGACTGCTGTTACGTATAAACTGAGTTAACAAAATCACAAATGAGGAGGTGATAAGCCACCTGGGAAAGCAAAGGCAAATAATCAAAGCCATTAAAAAGTGAAAGTTAGAGCATTTTGAACCTGTGATGCGACACCCAGAAAAATACAGCGTCCTTCACTTAATCCTCCAGGGAAAAATTGAAGGTAAACGAGGCCCAGGCAGAAGAAGAACATCATGGCTTCAAAACCTAAGGGACTGGTTTGGACAAAACTCAGCAGCACTTTTTCATACGGCTGTTGACAAAAATAGGATTGCCAACATGATCGTCAATGTCTGATGATGGACATGGCACAAGAAGAAGAAGAAGAAGATTTGAAATAGATTATTTAAGGTGTGCCAGTCAAAGATAAAAATTTGCAACTTTGAAGCTTCTGATTTTGAGTAGGACAAAAGATAAGAAGTCAAGTATTTCCTTTGTGGTCACCTGGAACATATTGCCTCTTTTAACAAATGCAGTAACATCGAGTAGGGACGTGTAGGAGCTCAAGCTGAAGCCAGGTGGAGGACAGACTAAAGAGACAGCCAAAAATGGTACAAAGACTTCTGAATTCTGGAATGATCAGATGCAGTGATGGGCTGCAACTGGTTTAACAACCAGTTCGGTGATTGCGTACTTGCGTGTGAGCACGCCTAGTGCACTTACGCTGCAGCGTTCAAAATACAGAAATTTGAAGCTCAACTGCTTACCTTCTAAGCCCCGGTAAGTAGAACTGTGGATGTGCGGAAATCAGCTGTGTCATGCAAATCATCTGAGCCAGAAAGAAAGAAAGGACAGGGTGGGGTGGGTGGGCGGGGCCAGATGATCATCGGAACTACCGGTTCGCCCGAATAGGTTCGAATCGGCAGCAGCCACCCCTTAGTCAGGTGAGGCCTTTCATAATTTTGAGAGTTGACCACAAGTTTTTAATAAAAATGAAAAAGGAAGGAAGAAGGTAAGATTTGTTTCCTTCTGAAAAAAATAGGGAAATAAGGCTTGAATGGCAGAGTTAATTTACAGCTCTGTTTCTTACAGATTACAGAGGAATCTGACTTCAAAATGCTTTAGCCTGCAATCTATCCCATGTCTTCAGAACAAAGACAACAGTAATTCCAGTAATTATGGAAGTTGAATTATTAATATGGTTTTTTTTTATTTCTGGAAGAAGAAGGCTAGAAAGAGATCCAGTTAATAAACAGGCACATAACTAAATGGCAAACAGAAATAGCCTAATAAATCTCCGAGACTATTACAATCGGAGTAGGTTTTAGGTCTTTTGCCAAATGGAAACTGATGCAATCTGTTTCTCACAACCAACCCAAATCTATCTGAACAATCACATTAACTGATAAAACAACACAAGATTTAAAATGTACCGATAACGCAATGAAGGAAACAATGCTGCGGTTAATTTTGTGTAAGCAAAGCTGCAAGATGGGAAGTCGCTGTCATTCAAAACTCGAGAAAGAATACCGGCAGACCTTGATTTATGACCAATTTGGGTTGCTAAGTGAGACATTCGTTAAGTGAATTCCACCTCATTTTACAACCTGTCTTGCCACAGTTGTTAAGTGAGTCACCGCAGTTGTTAAGTTAGTAACGTGGCTGCTAAGTGAACCTGTTGACTTTGCTTGAAGTCAGAAGGCTGCACAAGGAGATCACGTGACCCCGGGACACTGCGACCCAAGGTGATATTCAGCCGGTTTGTACCGGTTCGCCTCTACTGGTAGCAGAAATTGCGGGATCGCGGGTGGGCCCCCGCCCTCCCTGCCCTCCCTGCCCTCCCTGCCCTCCCTGCCCTGGCTCTATGCCGTCCTATTTAGGCACGTTTTTGAGGACAGGTACATGTTTGGAAGGTGTGTGTGCAAGAAAAGTACATACACGGAAGGCCGGCCGCCTGCGCGGAAGGCGTACGCTCACAGGCGCACGCATGTTGAACCGATGGTAATGAAATGTGAAACCCACCGCTGACTGCGACCGCCATAAATATGAACCAATCGCCAAGCATCTGAATTTTGATCATGTGACCACGGAGACGCTGCAATGGTCGTAAGTGTGAAAAACAATCCTAGCTCACTTCTTCCGCTGTTGCTGTAACTTCGGGAACTGTTGTAAGTCAAGGACTGCCCTGTATACAGAATTAAAACTCCCTCTGCAGATCAAATTCTACATTTTTCCCCCCCTTTCCAGCTGCCCAGGGCTGATTACTGGAGAGCCGCTGCTTTTATCATTTTCTCAACTAAACAGCTTGACAGGCACAATGTGTCAGGCCTCAATACTAATCTTCGCAGCCTGCGTGCAACGAAACTCTCAGACAAGGCAAACCGTCCTGCCTGCCCACAGGATACGCGTCTACGTTTGCCGTCAGAGAAACCGCTAACAACACTTATTAGCTGCTTCCTTCCATTACAAGGGGCTCTGTGCTATTTTCCTGGCTCCCGTTATTATATTCATTTCATCGTAGCACTGGGAAGCATGGTGCCTCTTTCCGAGTCCTTTAGCAACCCACCTCAGCCGCCACGCAGGGATTTGACATGACACAGGGACAACAAACAGGGATAGAGGGATAGAATGGAAAGAAGAAGGGACCAAAGTGGTCTCCTTTGGCTTTTTGGGTAAAGGGCAAATATCACCCCCGATAAGAGTGAACAAAGGGCATGAAGGGAGGAGCAGGGCATTCCTGGCATAGCTCCATGAGTGGACAAGCTATCAATTTTCAATCCAATTTTAAAGAAATATCGGCAGTACCGTATATCACCTGCAAACTGTTTTAGGTTCTGCATAAGCCCTGAGCTTTAATTCATCTCTCAAAAAGGAATGGTTTTAAACTATATAAATATAAGTGGATGGTTTTCTCCAGGGGTGAAATCTACTTACCTTCCTTACCGGTTCGGAAATGCATGTGCCATGCATGTGCTTGCTTCATGCACAGAAGGTAAAAACCTGGTTAAAGCCAGGAAGTAATGACACCTGGGCGGGTGGGTGGAGCTTCGCTCTGCCATTGCTACCAGATCACCGAACCACCGGCCAAGATCGCTACCGGACCGGGCAATCCAGTCCAATCTGGGAGCATTTCACCCCTGCTTTTCTCTCATTTTCCTGCTCCCAAATCCTTAGTAGCTGTCAAATCCAAGTCCAGGGACAACACAATGAAATCCAATTGAGTTTGAGCCTTTATCTGGTTACACCTAATGGACAGAATCTTGCCAAACTAAAACTAGATGTATCCTGAGAGAATAGGGCAGGACAAGAAACAATGGTTGGAAACTAACTAAAGAGAGAAGCAAACTCAAATTAAGGAGAAACTTCCTAACAGTGAGGATATTTAACCAGTGGAACAGATTGTCTTCGGAAGCCGTGGGTGTTCCAACACTTGGAGGTTTTAAGAAGAGACTAGATAGTCACTTATCTGAAACATTCTAGGCTCTCCTTCTTGAGCAGGGGACTGGAATAGAAGATCTCCAAGGTCCCTTCCATGTTCTGTTCTGTTCTGTTTGATTCTGTTCTGTTCAGTTTGGTTCGGTTCGGTTCGGCTCGGCTCTACTCTACTCTACTCTACTCTACTCTACTCTACTCTACTCTACTCTACTCTACTCTCTACTCTTCCTCCCTGAAACTCTTTCCCCATCCAGCTCAGAACTGCTCAGTCCCTTAATTTAGGCCTCTCTTTGGGAAATTTCCTTCCTCCAGGCTCCTTCATGTGGACATTCCATCACCCAGCAGCTGTCTGCAGAAAATACTGAGAGAGAGCATGGTGTACCGGTGAAGGTGTAGATTAGGAGAAAACTAGAACTAGACTAGGAGC
Source organism: Masticophis lateralis (assembly GCA_030761175.1). Taxonomy (NCBI): domain Eukaryota; kingdom Metazoa; phylum Chordata; class Lepidosauria; order Squamata; family Colubridae; genus Masticophis; species Masticophis lateralis. The sequence goes on from JAUDYJ010000005.1 coordinate 92,083,209, forward strand.
AGAAGTCATTCGTTCCAGCTGGCTGTCATTGGAAGTAACTTTGAGCTCGTGACTTTTAGCTAGTCTCAGCCCAGCTGTCCGACCTATAAGGTAGACCAACTCAAAAACCAATGCCATATAGGTCAAGACTATTTTTGCAGGGTCCAAACTGGGTGGGTCACCAGGACCAGAGGTTTAGTTTTCAAAGCTTTGGGACTTGTGCTGGAGCCCATCCGCAGGGAACATCTCTCTCCCGAAATGTGTAGGAACCAATAGGACTTATGTACCACATAAATATGATGTATAGAATAGCCCAAAGCACACATTCCAGTAGAGAGAAGTTCCCTGAGGATGGGCTCCAGCATGAGTCTGAAAGCTTGGAAGACTAAATTTCTAATCCCAGTGACCAACCCAGATTGGATCCTACAACATTCTCTTGGGACACATATTTTTCCCCCAAGTTTTATTTATTATATTTATTTAACATTCACTTTCCATCAAGCAGTGTGTGATCTGGGTACAGTTATTTTTAAACAGTCATAATCCACATATTTGTTGTTGTGTTCATCACAATAATATAGATAATATAATAATATAACAATAATACTTAACATCATCTTCTTTAACAACTCTTCACATTAACATTTCCTCTTTTATGTTTGTTTCTTCCTTTCTAACTTCTGTTTCTGTTGTCTAGCCATTGATAAAATACATTCCATATCAAAAAATATTCAGTTTCTTCTTTATTCTTAATAGTGAGTGTCAATCTATCCATTTCTGCACATTCTAATATTTTCTTAATTACCTTCTCCTCTGACAGAGTCTCGTTGTTTTTCCATTGTTGTGCAAATACAATTCTAGTTGCGGTTAGTATATGTAAAACCAGATACATAGTCCTTTTATCATATTTTTCTGGTAGAATGCCCAACAAAAATATCTCTGGTTTCAAGTCTATGTGTTGTTTTATCATTTTTTCCGACCAAGTATGTATTTTTATCCAGTATTTTTTAGCTTTTGGGCATGTCCACCACATATGATAGTATGAACCAGATGGTTGATGACACTTCCAGCATGTAGCAGATCTATCTTTATACATGGGACATGTATATTCACCTTCATTCATAAGACTATTTTTACTGTAACAGCTATAGGAAGAGATCTTATGGGCCTGAATGTGCTTCTCCCTCTCTCACATTATTTTCATGTGCATTGGAGGTAGGGACTGGTTATATGAGACTTTTTTTTCAAATTAGTTTTTTGGAACAGGCTTAAACCTCTCTTATCTCACCATAGCCTTGGTAACAATTCTTTCTCCTGTTCTTCAAGGCCATTCTCTCTTCCCTCTATGCCACCTTACATCATGGAGTTGTTGCTGTCAGGTTACAATTGGAGGATTGGCTGAATATACATTCTACGGGGGAATCAGAACATGCAGCGAGTGAAATAAACTGTAGACCTCTTGATCCCATTCAAGCAAGGTTTGAATTTCTTAGGTAAGAAAAAAACAAAAGTACATATATAAACTGGGTGAAACCAGGCTTAATAGCAGTGACTGTGAGAGAGATCTTGGCGTCTTAGTGGACAACTGCAGCCAAAAAAGCCAATGCAATCCTAAATTGCATTAACAGAGGGATCCAATCAGGATCAAGTGAGTTACTAATACCACTCTATAAAGCCCTAGTAAGATCAACCTAGAATACTGCATCCAGTTTTGGTCACCACACTATAAAAAAGATGTTGAGACTAGAAAAAGTGCAGAGAAGAGCAACCAGCATGATTAGGGGACTGCAGACTAAAACATACGAAGAACAGTTACAGGAACTGGGCATGGCTAGACTAGTGAAGAGAAGGACCAGGAGAGACATGATGATAGTAGTCTTCCAATATTTGAGGGGCTGCCACAGAGAGGAAGGGGGCCAAGATATTTTCCAAAGCACATGAAGGCCAGACAAGGAATAATGGATGGAAACTGACCAAGAAGAGATTCAACCTAGAAATGAGGAGGAACTTTCTGACAGTGAGAACAATCAACCCATGGAACAGAAGTTGCCTTCAGAAGTTGTGGGAGCTTCATCACTTGAGACTTTCAAAAAGAGATTGGTCTCCCATTTGTCTGAAATGATGTAGGGTCTCCTGCTTGAGTGGAGGTTGGACTAGATAACCTATAAGGTCCCTTCCCACTCTGTTAAGCTGTTTAAGGTTCGATAATATCTTTATCCAAATACAAATGTGATGCTATCCTTCTACTTTGGTCTGAATCAAAGAGCTGCTCATATCACCAGCCTTGAAAGGACATGGCTGCTAGTGCTAATTTCAAACAATAATTTAGCAGTTTAACGTGTATGTTCAAAAGTGATTGGATAGATTTTTTTCCTGCTTCAGGGCTTTTATATCTCAGTCAGTTACTTAAGCATGAAGATATAAAGACTTCAGAAGTCAGGTCCTTATGAGAGATACTTCCAATTAAAATGTTCTGCTTCTTAAACTCCTTGTACTGTGCATTTTTTTACCAAACAGAGCTACACGTTGAAAATACACATCCGTTGAAAAGGTTTCATGGGCAAACCGCTCTAGAAATTGGGAACGAAACAATGCCCTAAATTATGATATGTGATATACGTTGTAACCCTCTAGCAGGGGAAAGTAAAATTTAAAAAAAAGGAACCTCCTGTTTAAATATGAAACTATATTTTGTCATCAAATATGTCCGAAGCTGTTACTTCACATGGCAAATTTACAAATTTTAAAAAGGCTCAAATTTATGAAAGGGAAGAACGACTGGGACGAAAGTTGGAACTGTCCAATCAGATAACACATATAAAAATACCTCAGGTCACCATGGGTAGAATTTTGAGACACTGCTGCAATGCACTTACTGTGTTTTCCAGAAAATAAGACCCTGTCTTATATTTTTTGAACCCCAAAATAAGTGCTTGGCCTTATTTTCGGGGTTGTCTTGTTATTTTGGGGTGCGTGGAGCAAGACGGGGCACCTCTTGCCGTCTTACCTGATTTCCAGCTCTGTCTCCCTAACTCTAACCAGAGAAAATGGTGGACACGGGCTGCGCATGCATTTAAATATTTTCAGGGAGGGCTTATTTTCGGGGGGAGGGTTAATTTTAGCGCATGCGCTCAAAAGCTCGATTGGGCTTATTATCAGGGGATGTTTTATTTTAGGGGAAACAGGATAGTTATTTTAGCTCTTTGATTAAAGGTAAATGATAATGAATTTAGAAATCCTAGTGGACCATTGCTTAAGTATGAGCCAGCAGTCAGCTGCCAAAAAAGCCAATTGTCGACTCGCAAAGCATCCCTGACAATTCTAGGCTGCACCAACATATGCACAGTATCAAGATCACTTGAAGTTTTAGTACTACTTTATACTGCCTCAGTAAGACCACATTGGGAATATTACTTCTGATGGTGGTTGGCTGCAACCAATTTAACAACTGGTTCTGTGGGAGCACTTCACCTAACACGCTTGCATGCAGTATTCAGAATACAGCAATTTGAAGCTCAGCTGCTTACCTTCTAAGGCAGCCCCAGTAAGTAGAACAGCGGAGGCGTGGAAATCAGCTGTCCCGCACAAATTAGCAGAGCCAGACTGAAGGAAATATAGGACAGGGTAGGGTGGGGGTAGGTCGGTGGGGCCAGCTGATTGTCAGAACTCCCTGTTCGCCCGAACCGGTCTGAATCGGCAGCAGCCCATTACTGCATTAACAGAGGACTCGAGTGAGGTACTAATACCACTCTATAAAACATTAGTAATACCACATCTAGAATACTACATCCAATTTTGGTCACACTATAAAAAAGATGTTGAGACTCTAGAAAAAGTGCAGAGAAGAGCAACCAGGATGATTAGGGGACTGGAGACTAAAACATATGAAGAACAGTTGCAGGAACTGGGCATGGCTAGTCTAGTGAAGAGAAGGACCAGGGGAGACAGGATACCATCTTCCAATATTTGAGGGGCTGCCACAGAGAGGTGGAGATCAAGCTATTCTCCAAAGCACCCGAAGGCCAGACACAGAATAACGGATGGAAACTGACCAAGGAGAGATTCAACCTAGAAATGAGGAGGAACTTTCTGACAGTGAGAACCATCAACCAATGGAACAGAAGTTGCCTTCGGAAGTTGTGGGAGCTTCATCACTTGAGACTTTCAAGAAGAGACTGGACTGCCATCTGTCAAAAATGGTGTAGGGTCTGCTTGGGCAGCAGGGGTTGGACTAGATGACCTGCAAGATCCCTTTCCAACTCTGTTAATCTGTATTAATCTGCTTCCAGCTGGTGACTTCTGGCCCATTTCTTCTAAACTGTCTGCCTTCCGAAGCTGCGGATCTGCAAAGTCTCCGGGCTTCCTCTCCAAGGCTAAAATGAAAAGGAGTTTCTTTTTGCAGTGACTTTGAAAAGAATGGCACGGTGATTAACAGCAATATTTTTTTTTAATGAAACACAACTCTTCATCCTTTGCCATCTTCTGACCATCCTGGCTGGTATTGCAGCTCCCTGACAAGTAGAATAATAACGGTCATACATCACTGCCCTGAAAGTCCAATCATTTAAATCTTCACTCGCTCTAGCCTCTGAGACTCAATTACTTTATTGACACGCAATCTTCATAAGGGGAGAAATATTGTGCATGTAAGGTCACTTGGTTATGAAGACATATTATCATATTATCTGCATGAGGGTTGCAGGGCTAAGACCTGACAGAGCTAATTATAATGGTACATGATAGAGTGCTCAGTGCATATTATTTGCTTGACTGCAGCTAAAGGTGAACTAAGACCCAACATCGCTCTGGCTCAGGGAAAAAAGGAACACACTTCCATCTCAGAGGCTGTAACTTTTCACCGGCTAAGATTTTGCAAATGGCATTTTCCGACTCTTGGCTACCTTATTAAAATATATAGAATGAAAGGAGCATGACATTAGCTAGTCCCAAGACACTGCACAGAGGCTTTAATACTGGTGATCCTCAACGTACGACCATCATCGAGCCCCAAATTTATCTTGCTAAAGTGAGACATTTGTTAAGTGAGCTTTGCCCCGTTTTGTGACTTTTCTTGATGCCGTTCTTCAGTGAATCACTGCCCTTAGTCCATCATCATCATCATCTCCTTTTAATGACCCCATAATCCCGTGTGGGGTGGAGTCTGGGCAATCAAATGGAGCTGAGTGTTTTAATGGCCAGATACCGTTCCTGTCACCAATGTGGAGTTATATTCAGCAGATATACTCTCATCATGCCCAGAGAAAGAAACATCTGCCTCTACCTAGAATCGAACTCACAGCCTCCTGATTGAGAGGCAAGAACTCCACCTCTAGGTCACCGTACCACTCAGGAATACTCGACTGGATCCCTGCCTAGGGAAAATTAGAATAGAATAGAATAGAATAGAATTCTTTATTGGCCAAGTGTGATTGGACACACAAGGAATTTGTCTTTGGTGCATATGCTCTCAGTGTACATAAAGAAAAAATAAAATATATTTGTCAATAATAATAAGATATAACACTTAGTGATAGTCATCAGATACTAATAAGCAATCAAATCATACTAGGAAACAATAAAAACAATATAAGTTGTAAAGATACAAGCAACATGGATATAGCCATAGGTGGGATGAGAAGAAGAATAGTAATACAGTCTTAGTAAATAGTTTGACAGTGTTGTGAGAATTAGTTCTTTAGCAGAGTGATGGCATGGGGGGGAAAACTGTCCTTGTGTCCAGTTGTTCTGGTGTGTAGAGCCCTACAACATTGTTTTGAGGGTAGAAGTTGAAACAATTTATGTCCAGGATGTGAGGGGTCTGTAGATATTTTCACAGCCCTCTTTTTGGCTTGTGCAGTATATGAATGGTGCTCCAAATAAATGACTGTATTTCTTTTGAAGTTTGGCTTGTGGCTCATGAATTAATTAGGGCATCTTTCAGAAACTTCACATCCTCAATGGAAGGCAGGTTGGTAGCCACTGTTTTTTCTGCAGTTCTAACTATCCGTTGAAATCTTTGTCGGTCTTGTTTGGCTACAGAGCCAAACCAGACAGTTATAAAGGTGCAGATGACAGACTCAATCATTCCTCTGTAGAACTGAATCAGCAGCTCTTTCAGCAGTTCTATGTGATGTCACTATGTTCCATGTGTTGTCACTATGGTACACAGAAGATCAAATTAGGAACTGAGCACAGGACAAGAAGCAACAGATGGAAACTTAGGCACATGTCATGGAAAGAAGAAATAATCTTGAGGAAGAGAAGGAAGACAGTTGTCAGATAAAAGAAATCTGGGTCCTGGCCAGGCCTGTAACCTGACTAAACATCCTCAGTTCTCACAAAGATGAGGAGAGGTAGGGGAAGTGAATTCAGACTTGCAAGATTTTGGTACTGTAAACATATAGTAAAAGTAATATTAGGTGGTGGAACCACTCACTGATGGGAAGGGAGCCTTACCAGGGGGACTAAAGAGATATTCCATCTTGGCATCCATTTGAGGGAGGAAACATCTGAGGCCTACGTCTGCTGTTTCCCAAGAGAAGGCAGGAGAAGAATCTGGTAAGATTCTTGTACTATAGGTGATCAACAATAAAATATCTGTACAGGCCTATCCACAAGTGGTCCTGGTTGGTTGCTCCTAACAAATTAGAATGAGTGGTTTCCTAGTCTGGCCTACCTTGAAGGACTGTCAGCAGGGTTTTGAAGTAGAAGATCTCCAACCAGAAGTGGGCTCCACATACTGTAACAACCAGTTCGCCCAGTACCAGAAGTGTGAGCGTGTGCCATCCCTGCATACATGCAATGTCAAACAACCCAGCAATTCACTCATGTGAGTCATCCACTCATGCGTGCAGCATTAAAAACACAGCAATACAGGACAGAATTGCACCTGGGCGGGTACTACCAGTTCGCCCGAATCGGTTCAAACCGGCTGAATCCCTCCTCTGAAAGTCCTTTCCTGTTCTAGGATTTGGTTATTTCAGAGGCACAAAAGTGTGTTAGAACACGGATGTTGAAGATGTTTTATAGATGGCATTTACCACCGACAAGAATCGCAAATATGTTCCCAAATAATGACCCAACATATTGGAAGTGTAAGAAAACCCATGGAACCTATTACCATCTATGGTGGACATGCCCGGCGGCTAAAAAATTCTGGACAAATATAAAAAAATGTTTAGAAAAAATAACGGAGCAATAAAGAAAACCGGAAAGGTTTCTACTAGGAATATTTACGAAAACATATACCAAAGAAATAAAACATCTGATTTTACACATCGTAACAGTGGCTCGAATAATATACGCACAAACATGGAAACAGGAAGAAACACCAACGGATGAAGAAGTGATACAAAAAGTTTTGGAATGTGCTGAGATGGACAAATTAACAAAAGAAATTAAAGAAAAAAAAAGACAGATTACTATACAATTTGGAACAAATAGTATGAATAGCTTGAGAGCAGAAATAAAGAATAATATAAATAGGGGAGAATATAAAATGTAAAATAAGTATGCAACAAATATATATATATATATATAGATAGATAGATAGATGGATGGATGGATGGATGGATGGATGGATGGATGGATGGATGGATGGATATACACACATACATACACATTAGCTAATTGCTTTGAGGGTTTTTTTCAGGCATCTGAAACAAATATATAGAAATGTATAAAATTAAGGCTATTAGGATTAGAAAATATATTGTAATCAAAAAAGGGACAATGAAGAAAATGAAACAATATGAGAGACATGGGGAATGAGGAAATTACAGTGGAAAGCAGACCACGAAGAAACACTTGTTAAAAAGAGGATATATTTATATATTGTATGTTATGTGTTTGTCATAATGTGTAGTAATAAAACAATAAAACTTTTTTTAAAAAGTGCGTTAGAACACGCATATGCATTGAAATTGTCTCCCCCCGGCCTTTGAATCCAAAGTCCACAAAGCCCTATTATAAATTGCACTGGAAAGTAATTGTCAGGATCCTCATGTTAGCGTGAATGAGGCAGGGGTTCCCCAAAAATCTTGAACAACACCAATACAAAACTAGATCTTTATTGTAACACAGCCATGGAAGCTATTAGAATTAGCTGACAGTGGGTGGTAAGACTCCAAGAATGAAATATATGGCCTCTTTAGTCAAACTTCTGCTTGAATAGCTCCCTAAAATGCTATTTGCAAACATCTGAGATCAACAACAACAAAAATAGAATCATGCCACATTCAGACTCATAATTCCATTCGTCAGAAACAAATATGTCTGAATATTTTTTCCAGAGGTCTAGGAGTTCTTGAATATTTCTCAGTGAGCATCATTAAAAGACAAACGAGCTTCTCAGCACAATGACGGAATACAAACAACATACCCAACTAAAGCCAATGACTCGGTATGGCTCTACACGTGTGAGATCCAGATCAACTCAAAGACAAGTACAATAAATATTGTTGCTGGTTTATCAAAAAGGGGGACCAAAGCTCAACCCTGAGCAACCAATATTCTCTTCTATCAGTAGAGTTTATTTTCAGAAGGTAGACAATCTGAAATTTGAGTACTTTGCTTTAATCCGTGAAATGGCCCCTTGCTCTAGTTTATTTATTTATTTATTGGTTCGATTTATATGCTGCCCTTCTCCGGAGACTCAGGGAGGCTTACAATGCGTTAAGCAACAGCCTTCATACTTTTGTATATACCTGCTTAGTAGGGTTTTCGCCCCCCCCCCCCCCAAGCAGTGTTCCTTTTTATACAAAGTCAGCTTATTGCCCCCATAATCCGGGTCCTCATTTTACCTACCTCAGAAGGATGGAAGGATGAGTCAACCTTGAGCCTGGTGAGATTCGAACTTGCAGTAATTGCAGGCACCTGGTGTTACTTTAACAGGATTTTAATCTGCTGCGCCACCAAGGCTCTGTACAATGGGGTCCATTTCTAGTAAACAATGTATAGATGGCAGCTATATGGGCCTCATTTTCTGTATGAATAAAAGCTATTTCCATCCAAGTGCAATGGTTAGGCAAAGCCAAGCGAATCACTAGGTATTTGGCTTAGAGCTATGAATTTGTGGTTGTTCAGTCTAAATCATGACTCCATGCAGTGGTGGGTTTCGCATTATGTTACTACCGGTTCACCGCATGTGCGTACACTCATTTTGCACACATGCCCAGTTCACACATGCGCCCAGCCTTCTGTGCATGCACTTTGCTCACACACGCACCTTCCATGCATGCACCCAGCCTCAAAAATGTGCCTAAATAGGATGGCATAGAGACGGAGTGGGCCCACATGCGATTTCTGCTACCAGTTCAGGCGAATCGGTCTAAACCGGCTGAATACCACCTCCGATTCCACAGATCACAGGTAGTCCTCAAACTGTGCGACCACAACTGAGCCCAACATTGACGTTGTTAAGTGAGAAATTTGTTAAGGGAGTGTTTGCCCCACTTCACCACTTTTCTTGTCACATTTGTTAAGTGAATCACTGATGTTGTTAAATTAGTAACCTGGTTGTTAAGTGAACCTGGCTTCCCGATTGACTTGGCTTGTCACACGTTGCAAAAGTTCATCGTATGACACCAGGGCACTGCAACCGTCATAAACATGAACCAGTTGTCAAGCATCTGAATTTTATTTATTTATTTATTTATTTATTAGTTTGATTTATATGCCGCCCTTCTCCAGAGACTCAGGGCGGCATACAATGCCTTAAGCAATAGCCTTCATACTTTTGTATATACCTACTTAGTAGGACTTTTGCCCTCCCTTAAGTGGTGTTCTTTTTTATACAAAGTCATCTTATTGCCCCCACAATCCAGGTCCTCACTTTACCTACCTCGGAAGGATGGAAGGCTGAGTCAACCTTGAGCCTGGCGAGATTTGAACTTGCAGTAAGTGCAGGCAGCTGGCACCTAAATGCTACTTTAACAGCACTTAGTCCCCTGCGCCACCAGGCTCTTATTGCATGATTGCCTGGTCATGGGGATCATAAAAAAAATGATCATAAGCCACTTTTTTCTGTGCTGTTGTAACTGTGAATGGTCACTAAATGAATGGTTGTATGTTGCAGATTACCTTATAGCACACCAGTGGAGGCCCACCTGTCCTCCACTGTCTCCTTCAATCTGTCCAAAGTCATGTCCACTGCATTGGTGACACCACCTGTCATCTAACCATCTCATCCTTTGCCGTCCCCTTCTCCTTTCGCTTTCAATCTTTCCCAAAATCAGGGTCGTCTCCAGGGGTGGGATTCAAATTTTTTAATGACCGGTTTGGTGAGCATGTGCTTCGTGCTGAAAATGAAGCATTGAGAAGCTCAGCTGCTTACCTTCCAAGTCAGCAACGGTACATAGAACAGCGAGCCCCCTCCCCCCCTTTAGCTCACCTCAATCGCACTGCACAGCTGATTCCCCCCAATCAGCCGTGCAGTGCGATTGAGATGAGCTAGAAAGCACGAAATAAAGGACAGGATAGGGCAGGTGGGTGGGGCCAGCTGATCATCAGAACTACCGGTTCTCCTGAACCGGTCCGAACTGGCTGAATACCACCTCTGGTCTTCTCCAAGGAATCCTCTTCTTCTCATTTGGTATCCAAAGTACTTGAGCTTCAGCTTCAGGATCTGTCCATCCAAAGACGGGGTTGGTTTCCTTTAGGATTGACTGATTGGATTTCCTTGCAGTCCAAGGGACTCCCAAGAGTCCTCTCCCACACCACAATTCAAAAGCATCAATTCTTTGATGTTCAGCCTTCCTTATGTTTCAACTCTCACAGCCATACATGACTCCTGGGGGAAAAAAACCACAGCTTCGACTAGAGCAGGGGTCAGCAACCTGCGGCTCTGGAATCACATGTGGCTCTTTCATCCCTCTGCTGTGACTCCCTGTCACTCAAACGTGCATCACAACTGCCAATGTGCAACACCCACTATCACGCGATATATTGAGCTTTTCAACCTCCAGTACGCCAACCATGGATTAATCCAAAAGAAGAAAAGTTTCAGAAGAAAACAGAACAACTATATATGCTAGTTTTGTGGCCGCTCAAGAAATAGTCAGGCACAGGAATGGTTTTGTGGCTCCCAATGCTTTCTTTTCTGTGGGGAACTGATCCAAATGGCTCGTTGAGTGTTTAAGGTTGCAGACCCCTGAACTACAGTTACCAAATAAACCTCCATTTTCTGCATCTAGCTGTTCCCTCAACGGTAGACTGTTGCAGTCTGAAAATACTAGACATGAGGCTAGTATGTGGATCTACACACATGCACATATATTTATCAACATATATTCATCAACAACATTTCTCTCAGTTGGTTTGAAGCAAAGTCTTGTGATCCACAAATGCCTCCCGCAATGTTTAACTTGAAATCACAGCGTTCAAGCATCTAAAACATTCCCTCCCCCCCCCCCATTTCCCCAGTGCCTATATTTCAAGTTTTCTATTGTACTGATGTTCCTCATTAGGACTGACAGCCCAACTGTGTCTGTTTGAACTATTGGCATAACATGGAACAGATTATTCTTTGATGCTCTCATTTCCATTTTCCCGCCAGCAATCCCAGCAAAAATTGAAGATGGAAGGAGCAATGTGAAGAATTAGTCTTCACTTGCGGTGTTCCTGTCTCTATCTCACAATGGCATGAACTGAATGTGCCAATTAACCGACTTGCTATGTGTTAATTTATTTCCCTACGTTTGGGTTTCTCATTTTTTTAAAAAAAGAATATTGAATGGATAATTTTCCCCCATTCTGTTCCAGTGACTAATTTTTACTCGCCTGAAGGAACAATGCTATTAGGCCTCCTTGTATTTATATTTTAAAATCTTATTGAAAACCTCAAAGACATCTTGTCTTAACTGCTGCTATTTACCAGTTACAAGAGTGTTCTAAGTTCCTCCATATCTAAAATTCACAACCGAAGACATCTAAACTCTCTGTGACTAGATAGATATGATCAAGACAGATTTGGATGAATTTATCCATCAGTGGTATTCAGGATTGGTTTAATTTTGCTGTATATCTGCTTTAAATGATAAACACTGTGTCAATTTCTTTAGAAATACATATGAAATAAATGTAGCTTTGCTGAGGAAGAATAAGATCAATAAATGGAATGATTTTTTTTTATCATCTAGCCAAGATTAAATATCTCTTCACAACTTATTTAAAGATTTGCTAGAAGAACAACAGATTCTCTTTAGGCATAATTTAGATTCACAGAGGAGAGTATTTGTAGCTTAGGGTTCAACAATAGGGTTCCTGAGCTTGATGATTTTCTTGCAGACAATTCGTTACCTAATAGGGTAGCATCATCAGTGATAGAAGGGAATGGGATTTGTAGACAGCAGCAGCAGCAGCAGGAGGAGGAGGAGGAGGAGGAGGAGGAGGAGGAGGAGAAGGAGGAGGAGGAAGACTTTGAGATATTTCATTACCAAACTAGGTATCATCAGTACTAGTCATGATGATGCTTGGTAATGAAACATCTGTAAGAAAACCAAGCTCAGAGAGTACCAAGGACCAACCATAATTTAGGTTGCCTGAGATAATAACCATAGATTGTATGCTATTCTGACTATCCACTGAGAAAGGACAACAGATATTAGCATGGAACCTCTCTGCTTCTAGCATGGCCTGTGCATTGGAAAGTAATTGTGGATAACAGGACAAGGACACATCTTAAAGTGTGTAACCACCACCAAACCTTTCCACTATTGTGTAGTGTATGAGAGTTCATGAATTGGAATAGACATGCTACATGCTAACATGCTTGTGAAGAAGGCACAGAAGAGGCTGTACTTCCTGAGAATGCCCAGGAAGATAAATCTATCTCAGCATCTACTTCTGTCCTACTTTCGCAGCACCATTGAGACTGAACTGAAATACGGCATTCTTGCATGGTAAAACTGCCCAGAATATCATCGGATTCCAGCTAACAGCCTTGGACGACATCTTCAAATCTCGCTGTTTGAGAAAGTTGCATAACATTCTCAGAGACTCTTCCCATCCTGCTTACAATCTTTTTGGACTGTTGCCTTCTGGCAGAAGTTACAGAACAATTAAAATTCGGACCACATGTTTTATGAATAGTTTTTATCCCAGAGCTATAATTGCACTCAACAATGAACTAAAGAGCCACCATCAGTGAGCTGTTGGACAGTATTACTTGGTCTGTTGTGTGGATGTTTGGGTGGTTTAGGGGTGGGGAATTGTGGTGGGTGGGAGTGTGTTTGGGGATTGTTATGTGTGTTGGACCTGGTCTTTGGGTGTTAAGTGAATTTTGTTGTATCGTTATACTGTGTATACACGTACAATGACAATAAAGTTGTTGTTGTTGTTGTTGTTGTTGTTGTTGTTGTTATTATTATTATTATTATTATTATTATTATTATTATTATTATTATTATTATTATTATTATTATTTCTGTAGTGAGATTCACAGCCTGTGAGGCTGGTTATTAGCTCAGCAGTTTGAGTCCTGACCAAGGACCTAGGAACTGTTAAGGTATCGTCGGAGGTTGTAAGCTGTTCCGAGTAAGGTAGTTTTTTGTAGAGTCAAAATATTCAAGTCTGGTAAATTTAGAATTTCTAAATAGCGGGGTAGCTCTTTGGGTATTGTTCCAAGGGCTCCAATTACAATTGGGACAACACACAATTTCTTTTTCCACAGTCGCTCAACTTCAATTTGCAAGTCCCGGTACTTTGTAATTTTTTCTTGCTGTTTATCTTCAATCCATGCGTCACCAGGTATTGCAATGTCATTATTATTGTTGTTGTTGTTGTTGTTGTTGTTGTTGTTGTTGTAACAGGTCAGCCAATGTTTGGTGACAGACGGCTTGGAGCCTGGGTGTGGCTTAGCTAGACTGATCTGTATATATATATAAGAGTAGCCTCTGTATTATAAGCTTCTGTGAATATTGCTTCTGTGTTTCTGTGCTTCTGAGTTCTGGCTTCTACTGCATGGGTATTGTATACATGCAACATGCTTTATATTATTGTATATAAAGAAGTTTCTTATATAAATGAATCCTGCTGAATTATTTACTTGTGTGCTGGTTGGATTGCTGCAAACTCTAACAACTATCTGTTCCTGCACGATCCTACAGGAAGCCTCTCTGTTATTATTATTGCAATCTTCAACAGCCCTCGTGAGCAATGAGTCCCCTCTCCAAATGATTAAGTGGGGAACACAAAAAATAGTATTCAGACGTCGTTCTGCCCTCCCTGCTTTACATTGCCTCACTATATTGTTTTAGAGCCAGATATGGGGGGAGAGAACCTTCTCACACAGCTTCAAAAGCCTAGGAACTGGGTTTCTTTATTTTTTATTTATCACATTTTAAAACTGCTCATACCTTTCACAGGGGGACTCTGGACAGTGTGCACAATAAAATACTAAAATGTAAAAACAACATATAAAAGTTAAAAATGGAAAGGGGGCAAGGATATTAAAAACACAGTTAAAACAGGCAAGGAAGAAAAATTTATAACAAAAGCATATTAATATCTATTAGAGGTAGAAATGGAAGAAGAAATAGTGAAGGGTCCAATGATAGCATGGGCTCAAAATGTAGGCCGCAATATAAATTTAGAGGAATGGGAAAAATTATGGAACAAAAACTGCAAATTAACATTGTTGGTCACATATAAAGAATTTCAGTACAAAATGTTTTATAGGTGGCATTTAAACACTGGTGAGATTGGCTAAAATGTACGCAAATATGAAACCAGACTGCTGGAAGTGTAAATATAAGGACGGAACATTCTATCACATGTGGTGGCAATGCCCCAAAGCAAAGAAATATTGGGAAAAGATAAGGAGATGGTTACAGGAGATAACAGGAGTACAAATTGAATTTAAACCTGAATTATTTTTATTAGGAATAATTAATCAAAAGATAAAGAAGCAACTCCAACATATCATTTTACATATAGTAACAGCAGCACGAATTGTTTATGCACAATGTTGGAAACTTGAAGATATACCAGCCAACGAGAGGATTATTCATAAGATATTAGAATGTGCCGAGATGTATAAATTCACATTAGAAATAAAAGGCAAGGAAGAAACAGAATGTTACAAGGTTTGGGATAAGTGGTATAAGTGGTTAGAACAGAGAAACAAAAATGTATGCAAATAAATGTAGATAACTGTAAGAGACTCATGATACAGTACTGTTAAAAATGCTTATTGTTATGTAAATTGGAAAAATGGGGAAAAAACACAGTTAAAATATTAATTTTTTAACAGCATTTCAATCACCTTTGCCCCCTTTAAATTTCAATTAAACGTGAAGGGAAGGCTGTCAGAGCACTAACCAGTCCCAGAGTTGTTTGCTCCTCCATGCATCCCATGCAAGGGTGTGGAGCAGAGGTGGTATTTAGCCAGTTTCAATCAGTTTGGGCAAACCAGTAGCGGAGATAGTGGTTGGACCCGGCTCTATGCTGTCCTATTTAGGCACGTTTTGGAGGGTGGGCGCATGCGCAGAAGGTGCATGCACAAGGAAAGCACATGTGCAGAAGGCCGGGTGTATGTGCAGAAGGTGCACACATGTACAAAGGAAGCGGTAGAAGGCCAGGTGCATGCATCAATGGTGGGTTGTGCCAGGTTCGCACCAGTTCTATAGAACCGGAAGTAAAACCGGCGGGAGGCTCTGCCACTGAACCTGATGTCATCAAAATGCTTCTGCGCTTGTGCAGAAAAACACATATGCGCACGAGCGAAGCAAACACACACACATGGCCCCACTGTGAACCGGTAGTAAAGATAAGTAGAACCCACCCCTGTGATCTGTCCCCCTCTACACACACCCACAAAAACACAGCCAGTCGAGGGTTAAAGAAGCACTTGGCACACACCACAGTCCTTATCTCCAACTTGGCAGCGATATTCACACCGTCTGCCAAGTGCTTTAATTGTTCACAGAAAGAAAATCACATACGTAGCTTTGCCAAAATCCGTTCTTTTAGCAGCTTCAGGCTACAATGACTACCAGATTGAGTTTTGTTCGTCACAGGGATCACTGACCACCACCCTCTCTTATATAGTCTCTGGGGTGTGGTCCAGTGACTCATTGGTCCTGTGACTCAAGTCCAGTGACTCAGGTCTATTCCCTTGCATGCCTCCTCAGCTGCTGCAAGCGCTTATCTCGCCTTCGTTGACGTGCGTCCAGGAATGACATCTCTCCCTCACTCTCATCTGAGACACCTGTTTCCCCACTACTTTGCTCTCTTTCAGCTGGCACCTGAGACAGTGCCAGAGGGGGGGGGGGGCTGGGAGATCTGGCTGGCTCCTCTTCCTCATGCTCAGAGCTTCCTTCCTCCAATGGGATAGGCTCAGAGGACGGGACCACAACACCCTGGCATGCACAGAAGGCATGCATGCATGGTGACCCTGTGGTAACAAAATGTGAAACCCACTGCTGGTGTGGAGTCATATTTTCACACCTTTCAGAAAGGCCAGGTGGACGGGGGGGGGGGTGTCCACCTCACCTGTGGGGAAAACAATAACAGAGAAGGTTCTCTTCCTTGACTCCATCATTTAGGGTCTGCAACACACCATCCTTGTTCCCCGACAAGCCACAAAGATTGAAGCAGGACAAAGAGGAGGAAGACAGACTAGGGCAAAAGTTCTCATCAGGGTATAGTAGTATTACAATTTCAGGGTTAAGACAGCAAGATGACTTTTTCCCCTGCCTTGGAACTGGACCTGAAGTTAATGGGCCAAACTCTGGACAATCTGCTGAAGAACTCCAGTAGCCTAAAGCTGTTTACTTCTCAATTGGCTTCTGGGCCAGCCCAAAGAGCTCCTGTGGAATGGAATGGAACATCTCGCCTCAGCCAACTTGCCTTGGCCAACTCACCATAGTCAACTCACCATAGCCAACTTGCCATGGCCAACGCACCATGGGACAACATGCCATGGTCAAACTCGCCATGGGACAACTCGCTGTGGGACAATTCAACAATTTAATTTAATTATTTAAAACAATTTTAAATGGAATGGAGTGGAGTGTGGATGGCGTGGCGTGGCGTGGCGTGGCGTGGCGTGGCGTGGCAGGGAAGGGAAGGGAAGGGAAGGGAAGGGAAGGGAAGAGAAGAGAAGAGAAGAGAAGAGAAGAGAAGAGAAGAGAAGAGAAGAGAAGAGAAGAGAAGAGAAGAGAAGAGAAGAGAAGAGAAGAGAATTCATTATTGGCCAAGTGTGATTGGACACACAAGGAATTTGTCTCTGGTGCATAAGCTCTCAGTGTACATACAAGCAACAAGTGATAAATCATGATCATAATCATAAAATACAGCCATCATAAATCATAGGATACAACACTCAGTGATTGTCATGGAATACCAAATAAGCGACCAACATAAATCATACTAGGATACTAAATAAACAGTCAATATAAATCATAAGATACAAACAACAAAGTTATACTCATAAGAAGATAAGGAAATAGGAAAGATGAGAAGGATAATAGTAATACAGCCCTACTAGGTAGTCTGACAATGGTGTGGGAATTAGTTGTTTAGCAGAGTGATGGCATGAGGAAAAGAACTGTCCTTGTGTCTAGTTTTTTGGTGTGCAATGCCTTGTATTTTTGTCATTCCCATTTTATTTTGTCTCTTCTTTGGCATCCTTTCTTTAATAGTTCTATCTGACTCTTTCTTCGATATTAGTGTAACTCTTGTCCTGTAGCGAGTTGTTGCGTGGCGAGTTGGCCATGGCGAGTTGTCGTAGACCCCTCTGTGGAATGACTCTGAGGGGGGTCAGAAGCAGAGGTGGGTTTCAGCAGGTTCTAACCAGTTCTGGAGAACTGGTAGTGGAAATTTTGAGTAGTTCAGAGAACCACTAGTAAAAATTCTGACGGGCCCCGCCCCTATCTATCCTCTGCCTCCTGAGTCCCAGCTAATCTGGAGGAAATGAGGATTTTTCAGTAACCTTCTCCTGGATTGGGGAGGGAATCGAGATTTTACAGTATCCTTCCCCTGGAATGGGATGGGAATGGAGATTTTACAGTATCCTTTCCCTGCCATGCTCACCAAGCCACACCCACCAAGCCATACCACATCCACCAAGCCATGCCACACCCACAGAACCGGTAGTAAAATTTTCTGAAACCCACTACTGGTCAGAAGAATTTGTGTTGCTATTCTTCGCCCATCATTCACATCTTGAGTAAAGGCGAAAGATACGATAGATGGTTTTTTCTTTTGGCAAATGTGAAATATTTTCTTAATTACGAGTCAGGGTTGGTTTTTCTCTTTGTTTAATTTGTGACCTTTCAAAAGATGTGCCATTTTCCTACAGAATCTAAAAATTTGCTCTTTTTTTTTTAAAATCACCTTCGCTTAAGTCAATCTCACACTCCTATGCAACAAACAAAGAGGTTTTTGGGGATTTTAATTTTTTTTTCTTGTGTGTGTGTGTGTGTGTGTGTGTGTGCGCGCGCCATCTGCTTCTTTGAACAGTTAAAGCACTCAGCCAAACCAGTCAGTCAGTCAGTTATTAAAACAACAGAACTTCTCAAAAGCCATAAATCTCCATCTAATAAAATGGGCTGTTTATTTAAACTTTGCTTTGTGGGGATGACCTTTTGGACCAAAACTTCATAGCACAGACTTTGGCAAGAAAAAAAAAAAAGGATGAACAAAACTGATGAATGAAAAATAGAGCAGAGAACCAGCTACATATGTAGCTTTTAAAGTGACTACATGGAATGTTGTTGATAGGAACACAAAGGAAATGGGTCACCCCCTCAGGCCTCAAAGTTGTTTTATTAAGGAAATATGAGGACTAAAGAGGAAACAAATGTTAATGGCATGTCCTAACCGTGAAACATTGTTTTCCTCCTCCTAAATCTGTGTTGTCAATAAAGTTGAAGCTAATAAGAGCAGACACGCAACTGTAGGTCTGATTTGGAAGATGGAATGTAGAACATTTGGAATTAAGGAGAAACTTCCTAACAGTGAGAACAATCAACCAGTGGAATGGCTTTTGCCTTCAGAAGTTGTGAGTGCTCCACCACTGGAGGCTTTTAAAAAGAAATTGGAAAAACATTTGTCTGAAATGCCATAGGGTCTCCTGCTTAAGCAGGAGTTGGACTAGAAGACCTCCAGAGTCCCTTTCAATTCTATTCTAATTGATTGGTTGGTTCGTTGGTTGATTGATTGATTGAGAAGCTTGGGACAGAAGGCCTCACAAACAAGTTCTAAGGCATGCAGATCATGTGGGAATCATGATACTCCAACCTGAAGAGTTTAAGGAAAGCAAGGGGACCACTGAATATGTCCTTATTGTTACTTTTTCAAACACAATTGCATATGATACATTTTAATCTCTCTGGGCCAGAGACCCATAATAAACCCCAATAACTAAGCGAGGAAGTAAATGATTAATTTAATTTATATTATTTACCGGAGATGATAAGAGATAATCATTGTTATTATCTCTTGTTCTTGTGGCTATTAAGTTTGTGAATTGCCAAAATGTCCGGCTTGATTACAGCAGCGTACCAATCAAATAAATAAATACAATTTAAAAAAACCCACACACATTACCCCATTTTCGATATCGTAAATTAAATATTAAATCCAAGCAAGGAAGGAAAAGAGGAAGACATGATAGTGAACAAGGCACAAGTTACCTCTTTAAACAAGCTGTAATATTTGTTTTAGCAGAATATCTCAGTTCATTGGAAAGAAACAAAACAACTGCTTAAAAATTTGTTCAAGAAGGGAATAGGAAGATTCCCACAGCAGGAAGTTTCATCTTTTAAAGGGATACTTAGCTTCAGGCCATTATTCAAAGCCTTTGAAATTAGTCTAAGAAGACCTATGTTTCAGCTACATTTTTTTATATGGTTTAATTGGTTGGGTATAGTACAGCTACCCCTTGACTTATGACCACAACTGAGCCCAACATTTCTGCTGCTAAGTGAGACATGTGTCCAGTGAGCTTTGCCCCATTTTACGACCATCCTTGCCACAGATGTTCAGCGATTCACTGCCGTTGATAAGCGAGTCACCCAGTTATTAAGTGAATCTGGCTCCCCCATTGATTTTGCTTGTCAGCAGGCCGCAAAAATCTAATTCTTTTCTCCCTCATGCAAATCCCTCGCTCTCCCATTTAACAGATTTAACAGGGTTGGAAGGGACCTTTTAGGTGATTTAGTCCAAGTTTGAATGCTGTTTCTCTCTGCCGCAGCGCTTTTTGGATGGGACTTACAGGACTCAAAGAGGCGGCTAAAGGCTGGTAAATTTCACCGTGCTACATAAGGCGCTCTCACAGCAAGAGCAGCAGCGGAGAGAAACAGCTGATGACCTGGAGAGCACATGGAGCATCTCTGTGAGCAACAGAGGTTCGCCCAACACCAAGGGCCAGAAGAAGCAGCTGAAAGATCTGAGAGATGCTGGAAATTCAACCCAGCTGCTTTTCTCCACTTCAGTGTTTTCCAGATGGGACTTCTTACAGGTAAGAACCTTACCTAAACCGCTTTGGGCCCCCTGTGCCCCTGCTGCCCCCCAGCATCTTTGACCCCATGTCTTTCTCGGAGCCCCTCAAATATTGGATTTAGGTCTTTAAGATTTAGATCTATAGAAACTCCTTGCCAGAGGTCTTAGTGAGATAGGCCTTACCTAGAATGCTTTTCTCAGCTAAAAAGGTAAAGGTAAAAGTTCCCCTCGCACATATGTGCTAGTTGTTCTCAATTCTAGGGGGCGGTGCTCATCTCCGTTTCAAAGCCGAAGAGCCAGCGCTGTCCAAAGAAGTCTCTGTGGTCATGTGGCTGGCATGACTAAACACCAAAGGTGCACGGAACACTGTTACCTTCCCACCAAAGGTGGTCCCTATTTTTCTACTTGTATTTTTAATGTGCTTTTGAACTGCTAGGTTGGCAAAAGCTGGGACAAGTCACAGGAACTCACCCCGTTGCATGGCACTAGGGATTCGAACCGCTGAACTGCCGACCTTTTAATCGACAAGCTCAGCGTCTTACGCACTGAGCCACCGTGTCCCTAATTACACCACTTTTAAAACCTGCAAGCAAAATATTCTTTATTTATAATATGGTCTGATATCAGCATGGAACAGAATTAAGGTATGTATTGTAGGGATTCATTACAGAAGGAATAAAATCTCAGATTTTCATTTCAATTTATGAAGAATTTCATCTGGGAAGACCTTGATGATAACATTCTAAAAAGATTTCTTCCCTGTAACTGTATTCCTTTATTATATCATTAAAACCTTAAAAGGATTGGCTAAAAAGTACTTCAGTGATGTTTCAAAGATCAAACCAAGCATAAATGAAACATGTAAAATGATACAACAAAGGCATCAAATTGGAAAGGGATCAATTCTTAGGAACAGTTCTTCAATTTCCACAAGCATTTCTTTATCTTCCAGATTTAGATTAAATTATATTTAACATATTTACACATGTTAAAAATGTCATTTTGAAGTCATGTCAGAGATCAACTTAGAAAAAGTTTTAAAACCCTATTAAGAATCACAGAGTTGCACACGTGTGCCAAAACAGAGGTGTGGCAAAAGGCCATGATGTCTTCAATTTAAGCAAAACCACACTTCTTAAAAGACACAAAACGAAAGCTTACAAACTTGGCAAAGGGAAGCAAAAAAACCTCCGTAGAATGCATTTTTAAATATGATAGCTTCCTTGGAAATTAAGACCTCAGAATGAATATTAATGTGGATATCCTGGAAACCAGTCTAGTTTAATACGTTCTATAGTTTAACCTTTTATTTATTTAGTTAGCTAAAGAAAGAAAATGTCAAACACAATACAACGGGATGTCTGCATTAAGGGTGAAATGAATGTTTGTGTATACGTTCAGGTACAGTGGTGGGTTTCAAAAATTTTTACTACCAGTTCTGTGGTGTGGCTTGGTGGGCGTGGCAGAGGAAGGATACCATAAAATCTCAATTCCCACCCCACTCCAGGGGAAGGTTATTGCAAAATCCCCATTTCCTCCTGATCAGCTGGGACTCGGGAGGCAGAGAATAGATGAGGGCAAGGCCAATCAGAGGTGGCATTTACCAGTTCTCCAAACTACTCAAAATTTCCACTACTGGTTCTCCAGAACTGGTCAGGACCTGCTGAAACCCACCTCTGGTTCAGGATAAAAGTCTAAGTTTCTAAAAACATTCTCATCTCAGCTGTGAATGTTTCAGCTAAAAGCCTGCTGTGACGTCATCCTTGCAGATGAAGACACTCGATTGAAAGTTGTATAAATTTAGGCAGAATATCATTTTCCGTTTCATGTTGAAAAACTGTAGATCAACTCTTACTATAAGGCAAAATGAAGCAACTCTTTCAAGTTTGGGTTGTGTGAGGAACGACATGTTTGGGCTAACCTTAATGCGTGGTGGACGTAGCAGCTTAAGCAGCAGCTTCAGTGATGTTTAAGTGACACCAGCTGCCTGCAATTATTGCAAGTTCGAATCTCACCAGGCTCAAGGTTGACTCAGCCTTCCATCCTTCCGAGATAGATAAAATGAGGACCCGGATTGTGGGGGCAATAAGCTGACTTTGTATAAAAAAGAACACCGCTTCGGGGGGGGGGGGGGAAGCCCTACTAAGCAGGTATATACAAAAGTATGAAGGTTATTGCTTAACGCATTGTAAATATAAATTAAATTTTAAAAAAATTGTGTTGTGTACCAAGAAGGGGTTGCTGACCCAGCCATCCAGTTAGTGAGAAGAAGTCCTTAGAGTGATTTCTTCTGTGAGATAGCTGTGGTGCTTGCAAACCAATTTCCCAGGCCATTTATGACAGAAGGGTGATTTTGGTTACAACCCAGCCAATTGGAATGTCGATGTTTTCCTTAAAATTAAATGTGTTAGAAATTCTGTATACAGCCCTGCAGAACAGACAGCGCACACTCCACATGTGCTTTACTGCTTAACTGCAACAAAGAAACAGGAAACTTTCTATAGAGAAAAGGCATAGAGCAGCGATGGCGAACCTTTTAGACACCAAGTGCCCAAACTGCATGCACGCATCCCCAAACTGAAAGGTGCACATGTGCAAACATGCATATGTGCGGACATGCACATGCACGAACATGCATGGACATGCACATGCATGTACTTAGAGGAAAGTGGAGGCTCACGGCTGTTAAATTTTACTGTACTGTGCAAGACGCTGTCCCAGCAAAAGGAGCAGCAGAGAGAAACAGCTGCCAAGCCGGAGAGCACATGGAATGTCTCCCCGAGAGCCCAAGGCATGACCAGCACCAACAAGGGCTACAAGAAGCAGCCACAAGATCCAGCAACAACTTGATGGATGAAAGGCCTGAGAGAAAATTCCTCCCCTGAGGGTCACCCGCCGGAAGGTTGAACTGTAAGACCTCCAAGGTGCCTTCTAGCCTGTGATTCTAAAGTTTTCAAAACAGGGGAATTTGCTTAAATTGTGTGTGTGTGTGTGTAAGAGAGAGAGAGAGAGAAAGAGAGAAAGAGAGAGACAGAGACACAGAGAGACAGAGAGAGACAGAGATAGAGACAGAGAGAGAGAGGGAGGAAGGGTGGGTGGGAGAGAGAGTCAGAGAGACAAAGAGAGAGGGTGAAATGTTGCTTCTTAGGGGTCCATTTTGGAGAAATATCAAGAGAAATGCTAAAAGGACAATCAGTTTGGGGTTGAATTCCAAATGAAATGGGGTCTTCAAGGTAAGGAGACATGAAGAACTTTCAACTGCAGGTTTCTAAAAATCTTACTAAAATGAGTGTCTAGAGGCAGCTCTTTAACTCATTAGTCCAGAGGGAGTAAAAGAGATGGGCTATCTCTTAGGCAAAGAAGCAACATTGAGTTGGCCACACCTTCCCAGTCACATGACCACCCACCCAGTCATGACCACCCAGCCATTAGGGCAGAGAACCAGTTGTTAAAAGATTTGAAGCCCACCACTCATTGGCCATTGATCATAATAAGCAATATATACAATATTCCCAATTACAATCACCACCCTGAGTCTTTTGGGAGAAGGGTGGTATATAAATCTAATAAATAAAATAAAATAAATATATATATATACAGTATTTGTCATCTGTAATCATGTGTTGATCAATTTACAATACAATTAATTAGCTACTTCTAAGTTTTAGAAAGTTATTAAAACATAATAATTATGCTGCAGAAGTGCACCAGCATGCCTACCGTCCCTGTCCTAATGTTTTCTTTTATTTCTATCCTTTTCATGTATTTATAATGATGTTTACACTTGCATCTGTCATAAAATATATGCTTGACGAAATAAATAAAATAAAAACAAATTAACAAAATTTTCCTCCAATATTGCCCCTCCTCCTCCCCCGGAGAAAATATGGCTTACATGCTTCTCCTAATAACAGTACTTCTGTGGTCGATTTGTGGGACTGTTGGCCTATGAGTCAAATAGTCAGGAGTTAGCAAAATGCAAACAGTTTAGAAACATGGCTCTATTAATATAAACTTCTGAGCAAACAGCTACAGAAAGATACTTGCCACACATATATCTCCATCCAAACACACACACACACACACACACAAATATATATATATAAACTTTCTCTTTTCTCAATGGTTGGTCTGGTTCAAAACATAAATCAAGCTGGGCTCCTTTTCAGCATGTCAAATTAATCCCAGCAAATGTATATTGGCCTTAAAGCCTGCCCCATCCTCCCCCACCCCCCCAAATGACACCAATATTTCTTAACCCACAGAGTCAGCAGTTCTCCAAAGCCATCCAAATGTTAAACAAATAACATATGTGAGCATAAACTAACTCCACTCAGCTTCCTTTTATTATTTTTGCCTTCTAATTTATTGAGCTCCATCCTTAATCACAGGGAGGGGGTGCTATCTACGGGAGATAAAAGCAAAAAGCTAAAATTTTGGGTTGTTTTGATCACCTTCTTATATTACACATTTTTCAAAGCCCTTCGTCCCCTTTAAAAAAAAATACTAAAGTTAACCACATAATAGCATAATATTATTTTTTCAGGAGAAATTTCAACCCATTGCTAGACGAACTAGGAGGATCTTGGATTCAGCTATTACCCCAACCTCTGCCGTTCACTCATTTGAATAATTTTGGGGCGACGTGGCCTGTCCAAACTCATCCACTGACCGCGTTCTTAAATTGAGCGCTCCCAATCCATCTATCTGGCACGGTGCTGCAATTCAAGAGGCCATTCCCTATTTCTCCCAATCATTTCCTCCTTCCTGTTTCTATAAAAATTAATGGACGCCATGTTTTTGTAGTCCACCTCTGCTTGCTGCATAAATCAGACTTTGTGGCAAACTGGAGTTCTTCTCCAAAGTTTGGGGAATGAGGGGCAAAAGGAAAGGTCTGTCTTCTAGAAGGCCTCCTTCTTATCTGTAACACTGCTAAAATCTGAAGAAAAAAAAAAAGGACTACAACACATCAGCCCCATGCAGAGGTGGGTTTCAGCAAATTCTGACCAGTTCTGGAGAACCGGTAGCGGAAATTTTGAGTAGGTCGAAGAACCGGTAGTAAAAATTCTGACTGGCGCCGCCCCCATCTATTCTCTGCCTCCCGAGTCCCAGCTGATCGGGAGGAAATGAGGAAATTTTGCAATAGCCTTCCCCTGGATTGGGGGAGAATGGAGATTTTACAGGATCCTTTCTCTGGAGTGCGGTGGTAATGGAGATTTTACAGTATCCTTCCCCTGCCACGCCCACCAAGCCATGCCACACCCACCAAGCCACGCTCACAGAACCAGTAGGAAAAAAAATTTGAAAGCCACCACTGGCCCCATGCCTGTCTGGCATCCCCAGATAGCCTCATTCGGTTCAGGAACTTGAATTGTGTCTCTTGACCACACACAGACACAAACATACACATTGGCTGCCCTTTGACAGACAATTCAGATCAATTTGTACACGCTAAATCTAATGAACATGTCTAATTGTACACCTCAAGATGCCTTAAAGCAGTCAAGATAATGTGGGAACGATTATACCAAGTATTCGTAAATGAACATCATGATTGGTTTCAGGTTATGGATGGTTTCAAGTTTTAATTTTGCGGAATGCCACTTAATATCCCTAGGCTGAAGGTTGTTTTCCCTAATTAAGGAATACATAATGATTTTTTTTAATTTGATTTATATGCCGCCCTTCTTTGGAGACTCAGGGGGGCTTACAATGCGTTAAGCAATAGTCTTCATACTTTTGTATATTTATACAAAGTCAGCTTATTGCCCCCACAAACTGGGTCCTCATTTTACCCACCTTAGAAAGGATGGAAGGCTGAGTCAACCTTGAGCCTGGAGAGATTTGAACTTACAGTAATTGCAGACAGCTGATGTTAATCATAACGCTTTAGTCTGCTAAGCCACTAAAATAATGATTTTAGAGGATACCGATGTATGCTTGCTTTTCCCAAATGTGCTTTTTTTTTTTCCAAAAGGCAACTGGACTTTCTCTGTTTTCCTTGAAAACATTTTGCTTCTCATCCAAGAAGCTTCTTCGATTCTTCTTGGATGAGAAGCGAAGCATCTTCAAGGAAAAATAAAGTCCAGTTGCCTTTTGAAAAAAAAAAAAAAGCACTTTTGGGACAACCATGACCTGGATGACAGAGAATTTCCATAAACTTCTGCTTGCTTTATTTTTTTTAGTTACGTGTACGAGTATGAAGATTAATTTCAAAACAATTAGGCAATCTATCATCTGCTTCTATTACTGTACTTTATTTATCCACGATCCCCTGTCAGGCCCCAAGAACCAAGAATGACATGTGGAGTTACTTCTAAGAAGTTCCCTTTATTGTTTCTTACCTATAGACAGAATCTTGCCAGACTAAAGCAACTATTTGCATGCATGCATCTCTCTCTCTCTCTCTCTCTCTCTCTCTCTCTCTTCCTCTCCCTCTCCCTCTCTCTTCTGTTTCCCCGAACCAGAAAATAAGTCCTAGCTGATTTTTCGGGATGCTCGTAATATAACTCTAACCCTAACCTTAACCCCCAATATAAGTCTCAGTTAAGATTGTCAGCCAGGTGGATGCATTTAATACTGTATTTTCCCCCAAAGTAAGACCTAACCAGAAAATAAGTCCTAATTTTTGCTCCTCTTTTGGAGCAAAAATTAATATAAGACCCAGTCTTATTTTTGGGAAAACACAGTATCTATCTATCTATCTATCTATCTATCTATCTATCTATCTATCTATCTATCTATCTATCTATCTATCTATCTACAGTATCTGTATACACACACACACACACACACACACACATTTAATTACATGCACACACATATATACATACATATACATACATACATACATATATACCAGTGGTGAAATTCAATTTTTACTACCGGTTCTGTGGGCGTGGCTTGGTGGGCATAGTGTGGCTTGGTGGGCATGGCAGGGGAAGGATACTGTAAAATCTCCATTCCCACCCCACTCCGGGGCCAGCCAGAGGTGATATTTGCCGGTTCTCCAAACTGCTCAAAATTTCCGCTACCAGTTCTCCAGAACCTGTCAGAACCTGCTGGATTTCACCCCTGATACATACATACATACATACATACATACATACATACATACATACATACGTACGTACGTACGTACGTACATATGGAATAGCCTCCAGAAGTCATGGGTATGCATACATACATGCATGCTTACACACACACATTCTGGGAATCGCTACAGAGGAGCCTCTCTGTCTCCAGACTACATTCCACCACAGCCCCAATTTTAATTATAACTTACCATGGCGACATAGTTTTTTGCCTTTCAAATAACGACAATGCTTACCATGAATGGTATGAGAAATGCCCAGGCTGAAACATTTGATTTAGAAATAATAAAAAAGTAATATCTGAGGCATGCTTGAAACAACTTTCACAAGCTCAGTGACTTCTGAGTCTTAATCCACTGGGACTTTTTTTTTTTTTTTTTTGTAAACGAAAATTGGCTGCACGTTGTATGAACCAGAGGTCACCCCAGCAGCAAGTCAAGTCTTACAGTTACAGATACAACGTCAGGCTGAAAATAAACCCATGTTATACTCAGGTATTAAGACGAGACTCCAAAAGGCCCTTCACAAAAATAAGCCCCTCTCTTGAACTCACAGCACAGCAGAGAGAATATTAGTCTTTGAAATCCAGCAGGAGGAGAAAGCTTTGTTCTATAAGCATCCGTGAAACTGGCATATAAAACTACACAGGTATTTGCTAAATCGGGTCTTTTCAGGAAACATTAGGCACAACTGGAGAAAAAAAGAAAAAGAAAAAAAAGAGAGAAAGAGAGAAAAGGCTGCTTCAGGCCTTTTCCTAGTAGCAGATATGTCAAAGGGGGCTTTCACTAGTAATTTGGGAGGTTTACGCCTGTGGGAGTCACTGCTGTGATTTCAAAATAGAATTATCTGATGCTATGTGATTTCTTGAATCATTAGTTTCCCATCTCCTCTACCTTATATCTTTTTCCCCCTCCCTCTTTATGCCATAAAGGCCATAGAAGAAGAAGAGGATGAAGAAGAAAGGCCCCCGAGGGAGCCAGATTTCGCCGGCTTACTTCCTCATCAATATCCAAAGAGAACTACATGTAATTATCCGATTAAGCTACCCAGTGATTAACTTTGGGTGCCTATTGGGGAACTGTGAATTTATTCAGGCACGTTTGCTCATGGCATCTCTGTGTAAGTAATCTACTTTAAGAAACTAATGTTGCCTAAATTGTCCATTGATACTTGGGAATATTAATCTATTCTACCTGTGTGCTGGCTGTGGATGGCGCTACAGAATGTTGACTAGAAAAATGGATCTCTAGCTTGCCTCTCATACTGAGAATAATATGATTATACTTGTGTTTTAACTATGTGTGCCACACTTAATAAACAAGTAACTTTAACAGTATTCTGGCATTGTCAAAACCATCACTTCAGACAAACCAATTTGTTCGGGATAATGATTTAAAATAATCTGTTTTTCACTGATCATTACACCGAATTTCCTCTTCTCTGGTCCCAGGAAGAAAGGGGGTGGGGGAAATCTCCTTTTCTCCTTTTGTTTGATTATCGATGATTTACTAAGTTCAGGCAGGCCATCCAGAATTGAGAATGTGCGTACCTTTTCATTGATGTATTAAATCCCCCCAATTAAAGGAATAAAACGGTCTCCCTAGGGGTGAAATCCAGCAGGTTCTGACAGGTTCTGGAGACCCAGTAGTGGAAATTTTGAGTAGTTCAGAGAACCAGCAAATACCACCTCTGGCTGGCCCCAGAGTGGGGTGGGAATGGAGATTTTGCAATATCCTTCCCCCAGGAGTGGGGAGGGAATGGGGATTTTGCAGTATCCTTCCCCTGGAGTGGGGAGGGAATGGAGATTTCCTTAGTTTCCTTAACCATTCATCATACAGTTTAGCCTTCAGATTCCTTATCATCTTTGTTGCTCTTCTCTGCATCCTTGTCTGTAGTCTTTTTGGACTATAAGATTTTCTGTATACATCTACAGTTATCTACAGGGAGGGTAATCTACAAGATCATGTCACACAAAATACAAGATGAATGGACATGACCTTGTAGGTGACCCTCACTCTGTCAAGGACCTTGGAGTACTCGTATCAAATGATCCAACTGCCAAAGTCCACTGTAACAACATCGCCAAAAAGGCATTAAGAGTTGTAAACCTAATCTTGCGTAGCTTCTTCTCCGGTAATATTACACTACTAACCAGAGCATACAAAACATTTGCTAGACCAATTCTAGAATACAGCTCATCTGTCTTGACTCCGAACTGCATATCGGACATTAATACAATTGAACATGTCCAGAAATATTTCACAAGAAGAGTCCTCCACTCCTCCACTCTCAACAAAATATCTTATGCCACCAGATTTGAAATTTTGGGCTTAGAAAATGTAGAACTATGCCGCCTTCAGTATGATCTAAGTATAGCTCAAAAAATCATCTGCTACAATGTCCTACCTGTCAATGACTACTTCAGCTTCAACCACAACAATACACGTGCACACAATAGATACAAATTTAAAGTGAACTGCTTCAAACTTGATTGCAGAAAATATAACTTCAGCAACAGAGGGTCAATGCCTGAAATACACTACCCGACTCTGTGGTTTCATCCCCAAACCCCCAAAATTTTAACCTTAGACTGTCTACTGTTGACCTCACCCCATTCCTAAGAGGTCTGTAAGGGGCATGCATAAGAGCACCAGCATGCCTACTGGCCCTACCCTAATGTTCCCTTTAATTGTATTTGTTTTATGTATTCAGTTCATGCTTATATACATTATCTAATACGTACTCGACAAATAAATAAATAATAATAATAACAGTTCATCATCACAAGATTTTGCATGGACCTATTCATTCAGATTACGGAATTATACTTGGAAGCAATGAAAATATTTCTATTCTTCTGCAGAATTCTCTCCTCCTAGCAAATATGAATCCAGCAAGTGGTGTAATTGTGATCAGTGATGAAGTATAAACTTTAGTATCTCAATGACCATAAAGAACACTCATTTTCAACTTACTGAGAGCATAGAATGCAATCTTCCAAATAAATTAAAGTATCATGAATATATTCAGGAACTATTTTTTTGTCTGTCTGTCTGTCTGTCTGTCTATCTCTATTCTTCCTATCATCTCTCTCCTTCTCTCTATCATCTATCTATCTATCTATCTATCTATCTATCTATCTATCTATCTACCTCTATTCTTCCTATTATCTCTCTCTCTCTATCATCCACCCATCCACCCATCTATCTATTTACCTATTCTTCCTATTATCTCTCTCTCTTTCTCTCTCTATCATCCATCCATATCTATCTATCTATCTATCTATCTATCTATCTATCTATCTATCTATCTATCTATCTATCTAGCTGTATTCTTCCTATCATCTCTCTATTCTTCCTGTCATCTCTCTATTCTTCCTATTCTTCCTATTATCTCTCTCTTTCTCTCTCTCTCTCTCTCTTTCTATCTCTATTCTTCCTATTATCTCTCTCTATCTATTTACCTATTCTTCCTATTATCTCTCTCTCTCTATCATCCATCCATCCATCCATCCATCCATCCATCCATCCATCCATCCATCCATCCACCCCTATCTCTATCTATCTATCTATCTATCTATCTATCTATCTATCTATCTATCTATCTATCTATCTATCTATCTATCTATCATCTATCTATCTATCTATCTATCTATCTATCTATCTATCTATCTTATCTCTGTCTTTCTCTTTCTATCTTTCTATCACTCTATCATCTCTCTCTCTCTCTCTCTCTCTCCCTCCCTCCCCCCTCCCTCCCTCCCTCCCTCTTTCTCTCTCTCTCCTCCCCCCCCCCCCAATCTTTATCCAACCATCTATCTGGGGGCAATAAAGTTAGGATCAAGCAGTGTACACTTGCACATACATTTCAATAGTCTGCAAACTAAGAGGAGGTTTGAATGGAATTGGCTATAACTAGATTTTCTTTCCCGACAATGGCATCTAAGCAACAGTTACCATTACCTTAATATTTTCTTTCCACTAAAAAGATAAACAAGGCAGCAATTTTACTGTGAAGCTGATGTAATCTTTGTAAGCTTAAAAAAAAATGCATGTTTTGATCAAGACACAGCATCCACTTTCCAAATACCCAAACCATCTGTTTAGCTGTCCCATGATAAATCTCTATGATAAATGTCCTCGTTTTGATGTTACAAAGGAACCACAAACCTGCTTGGTTTTTGGCACAGTTGAACACACACTGGCAACAGCAGAATAGAACTCACATGTCCAAAAATAGAGAAATAAATCATGTTGACCTGTAGGAGTGTAATAGATTTAGGGGGGAAAACCGGTTGTAATTAAAGTAGGTAGAAAAGAAGGTTTAGACACCGTAATTTATGTCTGGAGAGATGTACTTTAAAGTTCATTTCCCTGTATCGTTCCAGTCATATTTTCCCATCATTGTGTGCTTCAACCTTTTTCATTCTGTGGACAAAATTTAACACAATTTGATGGTTTGTTTTTGTTTTTTGGATCATCACCAAATATAGATAATACAGTATAGGTAGTCCTCGATTTACAACAGTTCATTTAGTGACCGTTCAAAGTTTCAAAGGCATTGAAAATGTGGGATGGGATTGAATGGAATAGAATAGAATGTATTATAAAATGTATTACAGATATATATCTATTATAGAATGGAATGGAATGGGGATGGGGAGGAGAAGGGAGTGGAGGGGAATGGAGGAGATGGGATGGGAATGGGGAGGGGAGGGGAGGGGAATGGAGAGGAGGGGAGGAGAGGACAAGGGAGGGGATGGGAAAGGGATGGGATGGGATTGAGATGGGGAGGGGGAGGGGGAGGGGGAGGGGGAGGGGGAGGGGGAGGGGGAAGGGGAAGGGGAAGGGAAGGGATGGGATGGGATGGGATGGGATGGGATGGGATGGGATGGGTTGGGACGGGACGGGACGGGACGGGACAGGACAGGACGGGATTGGGACGGGGAGGGGAGGGAAAGGGAAAGGGAAGGGAGGGGAGAGGAGATGAAGGGAAGGGAGGAGATGGGGACAGGGAGGAGAGGGGAATGGAGGGGAGGGGATGGGGAAGGATGGGATGGGATGGAATAGAATAGAATAAGATTATTATAAAATGTATTACTGAATAGAATAGAATAGAATAGAATAGAATAGAATAGAATAGAATAGAATAGAATAGAATAGAATAGAATAGAATAGAATAGAATAGACAACGTAAATCATACGAGGATACAATATAAAAGCAATCAATATAAATCATAAGATCACATGACCCTGGGACACAGCAAGGGTCATAAGTATGAACCAGTTGGCAAGTTGCTGAATTTCGATTACGTGACCACAGGGATGGTTGTAACTTTGAATGGTCACTCAACGAATTGATTGCAAGTTGAGGACTATTTAACATATATGGGGGGAAATGGCCAAAATCAATAATACTTAAAAAGGGGAATCACCCAGCCTCATTTAGGAGGAAAATGTTACTTTAAACAAATTGATTTACCAGTGAAATCTATTTTGAAAAAGGTAGATAGGCAACCGTATTTGGACAGAACCTTTCAAAAGAAAGAATTTGCAGTTCAAAACGGCTTCTGTTTATGTCCTAGAGCCCTTAATTTCTAATAACTTAAGTCAGGACATGAAATAGGGATACAGGTAATGGATTTTAAATGCATCATGATACTCAAAATAAATAAATAAAATCAAGGCATAACAGAATTATTCAGTAGAGGAAAAACTCATGCTACATACTGTATTTGTGCTACAATATATGTGGTACTCTTATAATTATTCAGAATAACCTAATGCTCTATTTCGTTTAGTATAATATCTTTCTAGCTTATAACTGCAAAGGCTATTAATATTTTAGAGCAGGGGTCCCCAGCCCCCAGTATGTGGATCAGCACTGGGCTACGGCATTCCAGAAACTGGACCACGCAAGCAAGCAAAGCCCATCCATGGGATACAGGCAGCATGTGAAACCGCCTCCTCTCCGGTCCACGGAAACACTTCTCTCTCCACAGAACAATAACTTGGTCCTTAAAACCAATAAGACCAAGGAGCTTATAGTGGACTATAGAAGGACTAGATCAGACATCCAGCCTTTGCTTATCAATGGAGACCGAGTGCAGCAAGTGGCCAGTTTTAAGTTTCTGGGTGTTATCATAAAAGAGGACCTGACCTGGGGGGCTCACATTGCAGCACTGGTCAAAAGGGCCCAGCAGAGATTATACTACCTGAGACTTCTCAGGAAACAACAACTGAATGAAAACCTGCTGGTGAGCTTCTACCGCTGCACCATAGAGAGTATTTTAACTTACTGCACCTGTGTATGGTTTGCCAATTGCATATTGGCAGATAGGACAGCACTCCAGAGAGTCAACGGCATTGCCCAGAGGATCATTGGTTGCCCCCTCCCCTCTTTGGAAGAGCTTTATAGTTCTCGCTGCCTTAAGAAAGTTCAAAACATTCTTAAAGATCCATTTCATCCTGAGCACCCTTTTTTTTTTTAACTATTACCATCTGGCAGACGGTACAGGATAATAAAAACAAGGACAAAGAGGCTGAAAAAACAGCTTCTATCCCAGAACGGTAACTATATTGTATTCTACTATATAGTGCAATATTAATGCAATATCAGGGGTTTTCAATTCAATTGTATAGAATGTGAAGGATGTGTGTTTGTGTTTTATTTTTATAGGTATAATGTACACTGAAGATGGCATTTAATTTCATTGTACGAGGTGCAATGACAATAAAGTAAACTAACTAGCTAACCGGTCCCTGGTACCCAAAGGTGGGATGGGGGGGGCACCGTTTTAAAGAATATGTAGGTTTTATTAAAAGCATTTAGTATGTTTTTATTTTTTAAGTTTGGTCAACTACCAATACATACCCAGGACAGCATTTCTGCTGAAACTCTTTCTCTGATACTAGATCCAAATTTTATGTATCACTGGATTGTTGTGGAATCTAGTCATGGGAAAACAGTAACTTTACATTTTCCAGTTACATCAGAGTCTCAGAATTGATCTCCGAAGCATGACAATTGGTTGGATATGCTTTATCGCCAAATACCAACTTGATTCCAGTCTCAGATTCTTTCCATTTTCTTCTCCTGCCAAACAAATGTGGCGGATTTCCTATTCTCTGTCATCACGTTGAAAAATAATGATGAGTTTGTCCTCTTTGGTGACACCTACATGGGAACGCAAAACACTGGGTTGAAACTCTGTTATCATCAATAAATTTGTCACCTTTAGAGCTTTAAGCCCAGGAGAAGAAGACAACCGAGCAATGAATTACATCTTTTGGTTTGTGTTCTTTTTGAGTTTCCTGGTGTCTATTGTGTGAGAAAATGGCTAGCATCTCTCAGAAAACCACAACAGGGTGACTTCATAGTGTGATTAAGTCATTACATTGTTCCAGTGATTACAGCCAACGGCTTAAATGGCACTGCAAGTAGGAAAATATTTCCTTGTTATCATTCATCATAAGCTGGAAAATCTAATGTTTCTATTGATGGGTGTTTAATTAAATGTTGCCTCCATTTTCATCACTCTATAAAATGCTTGTGTCTGTCAAGCAAATGCAGATTACTACTAATATGGTTGGCGCTGGAATGCAGAGATTTAAATCAATGCCCACATCGGTTTTGAAAAGTTCACTATAAACTTAATACAGAAAAAGGAGGAAGAGAGGAGGAGAGCCAGGTGGGTTTAATGGTTAAAGCACCAGGATAGAAACTGGGAGACCATGAGTTCTAGTCCCACCATAGTCACTTAAGCCAACTGGGTGACTTCGCACCAATCACAAAAAGACTGTGATTTTTTGTCCCGCCTTAGCCATGAAAGTCATGTGGGTGACTTTGGGCCAATCACCAGGAGACCAAGAGTTCTAATCCCGCCTTAACCATGAAAGCCAGATGGATGACTTTGGGACAGTCACTGTCTCTCAGCCCAGCCCACCTACCAGGGTTGTTGTTTTGGGGAAAAATAAGAGGAGGAGAAAGATATGTTGGATTTTCACTGCCTTGAGTTATTTGTAAAAAATAATAAAGGTGGGATATAAATAATAAACAAACAAGCAAACAACTAAGTAAGTACTTGTGCCTGGATCTGCTTTTTGAATATTGTGTAAATTCAAGTCTGCACTGTTTAAAATTCACGTTATTTAGTGTGAATTTCAAGTAGTGCAGACTTGAAGCTGCACAATTAACTATAACACTATTTAATGTTATAAGCACAGTTATTTTCACTGACAATCTCAGCACCTAAAGTCCAATTTCTATCTGCTCTCTGCTTCCACATTCTATTTAACTGCTCATCAGATGAAGATTCATGGATTGGATTCCTACTCTACTTTATTTACTATCTCATCCAATGAGGAAAACATGGAAACTTGCACACAATTTGTAAGGTTTGAATAAGCTTAATAAAAAATATTGCCCTAATATGGATTTTTCTGATGGCCTACATAACTCTTTTGTCATTCTGGACAAAATTTTGTTCTGCCATCTTTTTGGGACTATCCAGTTTACATTTCTCATTTCTCTTCTCTTTTGTAATGTTGGACAAATTGACAAATCTGATGGTTTAATATGATGGCTCTAATGATCTAAGCGCCAGAGCTCACTCTAACAGCATTGCCAAAGAGGCATTAAGAGTTGTTAACTTAATCTTACGAAGCTTCTTCTCTGGTAACATTGTACTAAAAACTAGAGCATACAAAACCTTTGCTAAACCAATTCTCGAATACAGCTCATCTGTCTGGATACTTAGATACTTTTTATTGTGGTCAGAGACCAAATTAAATACATATAAAAAGGGGGGGGGTAGATTTTACAATTGTAAAAAGATCATGCGACAATACACCATGTACTACCTCAAATACAATCTATACTATCAATACTAGTGATCCTCTGCCATAGGAATTACCGGTCTCTTCCCCCGGTTTTTTTTCCACCGTGACTGCAGCAAAAAATTTTCAATAACCTTTGAAGTTATATTAGGGTCTGCATCCTGGAGTAGGAAATAAAGGCTGAACAGATCAGGTGATCCAGGGAATCTCTGGGAAATAGGGGAAATGAATCTTGATCTTATGTCTCGGTAGTGGGGACATACGAATGTAATGTGAAACAGAGATTCTGGGGATCGGCCATCACATGCACAATAGGAGGATTTTACTCCCCCCGAAAGCCTACTGTCGAGGACATTCGAGGGGATCACATTAAATCTTGCCTTCATAAATGCGAGCCTATGTTTGATAGAATGTAACGCAGAGAGGTAAGGTGGAGGGTGAGGCAAGGGAACAATTCCAAGGGAAAACGGTGAGCATGTTCCCGATCCGTTTGCCAGATTTAGTTGTCTGTCAATGTCATCCAGCCGTTGAAAGATCAATGATTTGGCAGCTTCAGGGCCTAAAGTAAAAGCTTCAATGGGGGAAATCCCGATCTTCAAAAGCTTTGTATGGATATTATGGGCCCAGGGACTATGAAAAGGGTCCCACCATAGGCATTGGCCTAGGTAATATCCTGGGAGTCTGGTCCATAGGGACAACCAATATCCAATTGCACGTTTTCATATGATTGTAGCAAGTGAAGATATGCCCAATTCCAGCTGGATTGCGGCGTTACTTACACAGGGAGGGACTCCCATCAAACGGCGTAGGAACTGGTTGTGGATGGACTCAAGAGAGGAGATGTTGGATTGGACCCATAGGGGGGCGCCGTAGGTGACAGCCGCTATCACCTTTGCCCTATAGACTTTTATTGCTGAGGGGATATGATGGGCTCCCTCAGTATGATACTTCTCTGGTAACATTGTACTAAAAACTAGAGCATACAAAACCTTTGCTAAACCAATTCTCGAATACAGCTCATCTGTCTGGAATCCGCACTGCATCTCAGACATTAATACATTTGAGCGAGTCCAGAGATATATCACGAGAAGATTCCTCCATTCCTCTGCTCACAACAGAATACCTTATGCCACCAGGCTCGAAATTTTGGGCTTAGACAACTTAGAACTATGCCGCCTTCAGTCTGACCAAAGCGTAGTATACAAAATTATCTACTACAATGTCCTACCTGTCAATGGCTACTTCAGCTTCAACCGCAACAATACACGAGCACACAATAGATTCAAACTTAAGGTAAACTGCTCCAAACTTGATTGCAGAAAATACAACTTCAGCAACAGAGTGGTCAATGCCTAAAGTGCACTACCTGACTCTGTGGTTTCTTCCCCCAATCCCCAAAACTTTAACCTTAGACTGTCTACTGTTGACCCTCACCCCATTCTTAAGAGGTCTCTAAGGAGCTTGCATAAGCATTCCAACGTGCCTACCATCCCTATCCTACTGTCTCCATATATTCGTATCATTATCCTGTATTTGTAATTATGTTTATACTTATATTTGTTTTCTTACAAATTGGACAAAAATAAAAAATAAATAAATAAAAAAGATTACCTATCTCCTGTGACATTTCCCCAGCCAGTAAGACATGATAGAATTGGTGGGGCACTTCCTTCAGTGTCTCCTTTCTGGGACTTGGGAAGAACATTGCAATGCCTCAATCTCCAAGGCTGAGTTTCCTCCAGAGACTTGGATGGCTCATAACTTATCTGGAGGACTTGAAGATCTGACTCCCTTCCAAGCCTTCAGAAGGGTATTTGAGACTTTTGTTTGAGGCCTTGGATGTTAGAATTTATCATCTATCCTTGTTCTTCATCCTTTGTATTACTTTATTATAGGGTATCTTTTTGATATTGGGTTTTATTGTACACAACCAAGAGCTAGTATGGAGTTGGGCAATACCTGAATTGAATAAATTCAGGGGTAGGCTGCTGGGGGTTCGCGAGGGTTCGGGAGAACCTCTAGCTAAGATTCTGTGCAGTTTGGAGAACTCCCAAATCCCACTCCTGGCTGGTCCCGCCCACCCAGCCCTTCCCAGGAGTCCCCACACGGCCTGTTTTGGATGTAGGTAAGTGCAGTTCGGGCCTCCAGAGCCCGGGGAGGCCATTTTTGCTTTCCCGGAGGCTCACGAAAAGCCTCCGGAGCCGAGGAAGGGCAAAAATGCCCCCCCCCCGCCATGATGCAAGAGGCCACACTCACCATGGCCACACCCAGCAGAGAACCACTTGCTAAAATTTTTGAAGCTCACCCCTGAGTAAATTGAATTTCTAATCACACTTCAAACTTCCTTGGTGGGACAAGTCAATGTCTCTGCTGTCAGTCAAGTCCTTCCAAATCCTCCCTTCTTCTTTAATCAGCATGGCTGTACACACTTTGAGACAAGGTCTACCATCCTCCAACATCCATATTTTTTACTTATATGCCTAATGCCTGAGAATTAATGACTGAATAACAAAAACGGAACCTCTATGCCCTTTTTATTGCTAAGTCGCTCATCCTTCAACACTGGAAATATAAATTTATGGTTCCAATTACTCAGGGGATTGAAGAGAGGATGTTACTCATGACTTATGAATGAGTTGTTTACCTACATAGATTATATATAGTCAATTATAATGAAACATAGTCCTCTTTTATTGGAAGTGTCTTGTAAAACTTTATATGAATGTATGAGAAGTCCTTACGCTTCACACAAACCTTGCTGATTTTTGGGATGTGGGAAATGAGAAATTAGTACCAATGCTATTTAGTGGGCAATATTACCACCATTGAATTCCAAATCTAGATTCTGGCTTCATTTTCCTCCTTACAATAGGCTTTTGGGAAATTAAGGCTACTTTTCATATTTTAAACTTACATTTTAATTAACAGTGTAATTATTGTGGCCACCCATTTCAAAATCATGATTTTGGGTGGCTAACAACAATTTTAAATATCATGAACAACAACATCACAGTAAGTGAATTGCACTGAAGTGAATTTTCAATTGTAAGGCACTCAGAGTCATTGACTAAAATGGGCAACTATGCAATTGAATGAATGAACGAATGAATATATGCATGCATATATACATACATACCAGTGGTAGGTTTTAAATTTTTTTACTATTGGTTCTGTGGGTGTGGCTTGGTGGGCGTGGCATTGCTTGGTAGGCATAGCTTGGTGGGCATGGCAGAGGAAGGATACTATAAAATCCCCATTTCCTCCCATTCAGCTGGGATTTGGGAAGCAGAGAATAGATGGGGGTGGAGTCATTCAGAATTTTTACTACCGGTTCTCCGAACTACTACTCCGAACACTACCAGTTCTCCAGAATTGGTCAGAACCTGCTGAAACCCACCTCTGATACATACATGGCATAAAGCTAAAAAGTCATCTAAGTAACATCAGCATAGCCATTTCACGTGCCCTGCCATAGATACTATACTATACTTCCATGCCAGAAATTATGAAGCATTTCTGTGGTGAAAGGTTTAGCCAGAGACATCACCATTACCCAGGGGATGCCCAGTTGGGGGCTCCTTTCATGTCCCCGTTAAGTTGCCCACTGAAGTGGTACCCATTTATCTACTCATAGTCACCTGCTTTCAAACTGCTGCATCGACAGGAGCTGAAGGGAGTGATGGGAACTCACCCTGCCATGCGGCAGCAAGTGGGTCTCGAACATGAACCTGCTGATTGTCAGCCAAGGGTTCTTAACCACATGAACCACCGTGCTCCTTCCATGCCACAGATTCCAACTCTCATTCATGGCAACATAGTCTTGAAGTCCTTACAAGGTGCCAGCAGGTCCGGAGCCAGTCTAGTCTCTGTGGAGATGATGCCATGGGCAAGAGGCACAACCAAGAAGTCTCTCTTTCTGGGTCCTGCCAGATGATACTTCAAAAGAGATGGGACCCCACACATATCTTTCCTACCAGATCTAATGCGATGCTTAGAAGTGATCAGTGAAAGTCAGTGCCTCAAATCACCTGACCCCCACATATATCAAGTTTAACTGATTCATTTCTGCCCAGATTACTGTACTACCAACTTCTGATTTGAGGAATTTTATTCTTTCTATCATGCCACGAAGAAGAGGGGGTCAATCTATTCTCCAAAGTACCTAAGATCAGGGCAAGAAACAATGGGTGGAAACTAATCAAAGAGAGAAGCAACCTGGAACTAAGGAGAAACTTCTTGACAGTTAGAATAATTAATCAGTGGAACAACTTGCCACCAGAAGTTGTAAATACTCCAACACTGGAAGTTTTTAAGAAGAGATTGGATAACGACTTGTCTGAAATGCTACAGGGTTTCCTGCCTAAGCAGGGGGTTGGACTAGAAGACCTCCAAGGTCCCTTCCAACTCTGCTGTTCTGTTCTGTTCTGTTTTGTTCATTCTAATTTTAATTCTATTCCTTACTTTTCCACAATGTTAGGCCTTATTTAGGGGTTTGTCAAATGAGATAATTGAGATCTTTTTTCCCTTAATTTAAATTTTTTATAACTACTAACCAAGCATAATAATTTTATTTCTAGTAGCCACGTTTAAGGACACGAGAAGTGCTCCGCACACTTTTTACTGGGTATTTATATCACGGCTACCAATTGATCTACTGTATGATTCTTGTGAAGAAAAGCAATTCACAAAGTTGAACAAAGAAAAGCCTTTGGACAATCAAAAAAGAAAAGAAAAGAAAAGAAAAGAAAAGAAAAGAAAAGAAAAGAAAAGAAAAGAAAAGAAAAGAAAAGAAAAGAAACCTTCAGTTGAACTCATATAATTGCCATAGAGTCCCAAAGGGAGTCCCTCTTATTTAGAATCACTAGGCGTCTCTGAAGTTTGCCTTTAGGTTAGCTTGGTGAAACAATATGAACAGGATTAGTAGTTAGTAGTAAATAAAACAGAGATATAAAAATTCTCTGCGGACTGCCAGAGCTTTGATTTGGATCATCTGTTAAATGGCATTTCAGTAACAAATTTTTGCCCGGAGCAAAATTCCAATACGGATCCATGGATTTCTGGTCTGGTGACCCATCAGAAGCACTTAAAAGTAAATAAACAGACCTCTGATTAGCTTAGCAAGGGTATCCGGATATTCCCTTGTGTTCTCATTTCTGGAATACTGAAGAAGTCATGCAACTTCCATAACTGAGTTATTTTGGAATCAAAATAGGCTACCAACTTCATGAAAGTTGAGAGGCTGCTAAGACATAAAAACCAGGGGTGGGCTTAAAAATTTTTAGCAAGGGGTTCTCTGCCCTGTTGCTGGGTGGGCGTAGCCATGGTGGGTGTGACTAGTTGGCCTTCTGCACCATGGCGGCAGGGGAGGAGGTGGCGTTTTTACCCTCCCTGGGCTCCAGAGGCTTTTCTCGAGGAGAGCAAA
Source organism: Masticophis lateralis (assembly GCA_030761175.1). Classification (NCBI taxonomy): domain Eukaryota; kingdom Metazoa; phylum Chordata; class Lepidosauria; order Squamata; family Colubridae; genus Masticophis; species Masticophis lateralis. The sequence goes on from JAUDYJ010000005.1 coordinate 92,124,986, forward strand.
AATGGCCTCTCAGGCTCTGGAGGCCCTCTAGAGGCTGGAAATGGGCCCATTTCTGGCCTTCCTGAGCCCCCGCACATGCCCTGCACTTACCTGCATGCAAAACAGGCCACGTGGGGGCTCCTAGGAAGGGTGGGGGCCAGCCAGGAGTGGGATTTGGGGCAGGGGTGGGTTCTCCTTACCTTTACTATCAGTTTGCATCGTGCCCGTGTGCACTCTTCCGTGCATGCTCAGATCACCTAGGATCGTGATGGCGAATCTATGGCACGCATGCCACAGGTGGCACACAGAGCCCATTGTGCGGGCACGCTAGCCATCGCCCCAGCCAGGCTCCACTGCGCATGCCGGCCAGCTGGTCTTCAGGTCTCTGCTGTGCATGCGCAGAGGCCTAGGTGCATGCAGGGGACATGAGCACACCAGGGCTGAGTTCTACCAGTAGGACTACTTTACTACTGATTTGCAATGGGACCGTGGCATTTTTTTTTAATTGAAAAAGTTTTACAAATACAATTTTTCCCCCTGTTTTCCCCCCTCCCCCCTACCTACCCCTACCCCCCCACGACTTCCCTAGGTGGAATCCAAATCATACCATATCATATATCACCCTCCTACAATTCTAACCCCTGTCTACACTATAAGTTTCTACATCTTAACATTCAACTAAAAGCTATCTGATACTTCCTTGTTTGGTATTTGTTCTGCACATAATCTATCCATTTCTTCCATTCCAACATGTAAGCTTCTTGGGTCTGATCTTTTAAGTATGGTGATATCTTCGCCATTTCTGCAAAACTGGCCACCTTCAAAGTCCATTCTTCTATAGTAGGCATAGAGTCTTTTTTCCAGTATTGGCCAATCAGTAATCTAGCTGCTGTGATCCTATATAATATCATTTTTATCTCAATCACTGAAGAATCCTTAACTATGCCTAGTAGAAACAATTGAGGAGAAAATTTCAGTTTTTTCTTCAAAACATTTTGCATAACCCACCATATTTTAATCCAAAAAGCCTTCACTTTCTTGCAGGTCCACCATATATGATAGTAAGTAGCATCTAAGCATTCACATCTCCAACATTTTGCCTGAACATTAGGATACACGCACGATAACTTCTTGCGATCTAAATGCCACCTATAAAACATTTTATAGAAATTTTCCCTCAAGTTTTATGACTGTGTAAATTTAACATTCTGAACCCATATTTTCCCCCATGTTTCCATCATTTTGATGACATCGGGGTCAGTGGGCGGAGCCTCCCACCAGTTTTACTACCGGTTCTATAGCAACCCACCACTGGTGCGCACATGTGCGAGGGGCAGGTGCATGCACATGTGGGGGGGGAGTGCAGGTTGGTGCAGGAGTCTTTCCAGGCCCAAAATAATGCCCCGTTTTGGGCCTGGAAAGCCTCCTGCACCAACCTGGAAGCCAAAATTGGGCATGGGGGGGGCGTATGTGCAGGGGGTGCATGCCCAGAATGGTGCTAACATTGCATTTTGGGAGTTTGGGCACGCTTGCGTACATTTGCTTTGGGCACTCGGCATCAAAAAGGTTAACCATCACTGACCTAGGATGACGTCCGGGGCGGTGGGCGGAGCCTCCCGACAGTTTTATTATCGGTTCTTGCAAACCTGTCCAAACCGAGGGCAACCCCCCACTAATTTGGGGGTTCTCTGAACTGCACAGAATCTTAGCTGGAGGTTTTCCCAAACCCCTGCGAACCCCCAGCAACCCACCCCTGATAAAAACCCAGGTGAACAACATGGTAACAATGAAAAAGCTGCTGGTGCTCCTTTTTTTTTTTTCCCCCTTGAAAAAGGAAATTAGACTACAAATTGGAATTATCCTAGAGAAACAACAACAAAAATAATAATCAATAAGGCTGGTGCAATTTATCAAGAAGCACCTTCCTACTTTAGGAAGCCGGGATTCTGTCAGATTCATTTTTACTCAATTTTTATAGCTGCAAGTTTGTTTTCCGAGCAAACCAATTCAGCAAGAAAAGATACGTGCCTCGTGTCTGCATTTCTGGTGCAGGCGGTTTCAGATGTCACCGTGCACACGGGTTTGCCAGTCTCCTGAATATTCCACAGGTTTGAAAGTGGTAAAAGATGTTGACAGAAACGGTGTTGAGACTTTGGAAAAAGTGCAAAGAAGAGCAACAAAGATGATTAAAGGCCTCGAGACAAAAACATATGAAGAACGGATGCAGGATTTTTAGTTTGGCCGGTCTAGAGAAAAGGACTAGGGGGGGACATGTTAGCACTATTCCAGTATTTGAGGGACTGCCACAAAGAAGGATCAACTTATTTTCCAAAGCACCAGAAGGCAAGACAAAAAGGAATAGATGGAAACTAATCAAGGAGAGAAGCAACCTGGAATGAAGGAGAAACTTCTTAACAGTTGAGGACAATTAACCAGTGAAATGGCTTTCCTCCAGAAGTCGTGGGTTGCTCCATCACTCAAGGTTTTTAAGAAGAGACTGGACAGCCACTTGTCTGAAATGGTATAGGGTCTATGTGGCTGATCTTTATTATTGGCTATTTTCTCTTTGTTTTTAAAAGACATCTAATTCTTCTATGAAGAAGTCTAAGGTCTTCTATGAAGAACGGTTGCTGGAATTGGGTATGTCTAGCATAGTGAAAAGAAGGACTGGGATGACATGATAACAATGTTCCAAAATCTGAGGGGCTGTCACAAAGAGGAGGGGGTCAACTTATTTTCCAAAGCACCAGAAGGCAGGACAAGAAACAACGGATGGAAACTAAACAAGGAGAGAAGCAACTTGGAATTAAGGAGAAACTTCCTAACTATGAGGACAATTAACCAGTGGAACAGAAGTTGTGGGTGCTCCATCACTGGAGATTTTTAAAAAAAGACTGGACAGCCATCTGTCTGAAATGTTATTGGGTCTCCTGTTTGAGCAGAGCTCTCCAAGGTGCCTTCCAGCTCTATTCTGATTTATTGATTGATTGGTATATTCATCAGAAAATTCAGACTGGCTAATCGTCTCATCCTCCCTATTTCATTCATGTTTTGTTCAAAAACTGTCACTGATAATAAATAATTGGCATAATAACTAAGATACCAGCACCATTTCTTCTAGCTTGTAAAATACCGTAATTATTGGACCTTTTTCAAGTATCTCAAGGACATGTCCCTATTTTTTTTAACAAATACAACTTGTATATCCTTCATTTCTTAAGAAATAACTACAAATGGGAGCCAGCTGTCTTCTACATTCCAGAAATCAGCCACATTCCTATGATAAGGATTCCACCAATCTCAAGTATTGAATGCCATCCCATTGCAAGGTTTGGATCAAATAAGACACGAAATGCCCCCCCCCCCCCCAACACACACATCCTTAGCTTTCTTCTGGGCCCTAAATGCTAATCTCACTATGATCACTGCAGAGGCAATGTTTTGATTATCCTGGATTTATTTCTTTGCAAGTTTCCTTTTATAATCTGTTAAAGTCAAGATGTCTCATGGAATGATACACACATTCAAATACAGTGGGGGAAAAGTGATAACAACTCATGCCATTGGCTAACCAAGAACTCATTCCTAAAGGGTATGACTTTCAGTGATTGGTGGTTGTCACCGGGAAATGATTCCTTTCTCCTTAAAACACGAGAAATCTGTCAAATCAGGTGGATGAAGACACTGGGGGTGGGGGTGGAGTGGGATTAGACAAAATTCTTTGGGTCAAATAAAAACAACAACAGAGAAATAAGGAACTCACTGAAGGACATTGGTGTATAATGCAAAAAGAATCAGAACACAAAATACAAACTGTGTGGACATGACCTTGTAGATGACTCTCACTCTGTCAAGGACCTTGGAGTATTCATCTCAAATTATTTAAGTGCCAAAGCCCACTGTAACAACATCACCAAAAAGGCATTAAGGGTTGTAAACCTAATCTTGCATAGCTTCTTCTTCGGTAATATTACACTACTATTACACCAGTTTACATTATTAAACTACTACAGAGCATACAAAACATTTGCTAGACCAATTCTTGAATATAGCTCATCTGTCTTGAATCTGCATTGCATATTGGACACTAATACAATTGAACATGTCCAGAAATATTTCAAAAGAAGAGTCCTCCACTCCTCCGCTCGCAACAAAATACTTTTTGCCACCAGACTTGAAATTTTGGGCTTAGAATTACGCTGCTTTCAGTATGACCTAAGCATAGCTCATAAAATTATCTGCTACAATGTCCTACCTGTCAATGACTACTTCAGCTTCAACCACAACAATATGCAAGCACACAACAGATACAAACTTAAAGTGAACCTCTCCAAGCTCGATTGCAGAAAATATGATTTCAGCAACAGACTGGTCAATGCCTGGAATGCACTACCTGACTCTGTGGTTTCATCCCAAAACCCTCAAAACTTTAACCTTAGACTGTCTACTGTTGACCTCACCCCATTCCTAAGAGGTCTGTAAGGGGCGTGCATAAGAGCACCAGCATGCCTACAGTCCTGTCCTAATGTTCCATCTAATTGTATTCATTTTATGTATTCAATTCATGCTTATACTTATATATAATATCTAATACGTACTCAACAAAATAAGTAAAATAAAATAAATAAATAAATAAATAATCTGTGATCATCCAGTAGGAGAAGAATCAACTGCTGTCACCTGCAAAACAATTATGCTCCATACCTACCAAGTTCCATTAATGTACCTTGGCAAGATGGCTTAGCAATAATCTATTCACATCTAGAATTAATTTGTGATGTTTGCTATCTTAAAATATGTTAGAATAGCATTACAACCTCTTGGCAGATATATGCTTTCCCCACATTTTCCCTAGAATTCCCATCATAGAGATATGCCTTGACCTAAAGGAAATGAGTCAGGAAGGTCTCATAACATAACTGAGATCACGTAAGAGCAATAATTATAATCAAGATCTAGAATTCACAAACTGCCCATGTCATGCATTTTCCCTTAATAAGAGCTGTTATAAAAAAATTTCCATCTCTTGAAAAGTATATCTATAATAGAATCATAGAATCATAGGGTTGGACAGGACCTTGGAACTCTCCTAATCCAACACCCTGTCCAAGGTAGGAAATCTTATTGCATCATGGACAAACAACCAATCTTTTCTTGAAGATCTCCAGCAATGCTGCACCAACAACTCTGGGATTTAAGCTGATTAGGAAGTTTCTTCTTAGTTCCACATTAGATCTCTTTTTAATAAGCTTCCACCCATTATTTCTTGTCCTGCCATCAGGTGCTTTGGCAATTAAATTGTTGGAAAACATTTCAGAATGTATTTTGTATTGCAACAACTACAGAATCATTCAGTCAGTAAATGGCAGTATTTACAAGAGCATATACTCTATGCTCTTTTGTTCTAAGTAGAGTTTCTTGTTAAGCAGTTGAGCAGTAAAGCACATGGTGACTGTACTCTTTGTTTTCTCTGTGATGCTACATATAAACAGAATTTCCAACATAATAAATTCTTTCCTCCCTGTGACAACCTCTCAACTACCAGAAGATAGCCATCGTGCCACCCCTAATCCTTCTCTTTGTTAGTCTAGACCAGGGGTGTCAAATGCAATTTCACTGATGATGCATCAGGGTTGTGTTTGACCTCGGAGGGCCAGAGAGGGCATGACTAGGGGGCATGGCCAGCTCGGTGTCACTCACAGAGACTCCATTTTTGGATGCAATGGCCTCCTTTATCCCTCTGCCAGTAAAAATGGAGCTCAAGAAGACTGTGTATGGCCTGTCTGGGCTCCATTTTCAGCTGTGACACTTCCTGCAGCCCTCTGCCACTCTGTTTTCACTGGCAGAGGCACCATGGGCCGGTCCTTTGCTGCTTCCAGGCGGCCTGCAGGCCAGATCTAAGCACCAGATGCTTAGGGCCTTGAGTTTGACACCCCTGGTCTAGATGTACCTAGTATCATACATCATACATATTATAAGGTGATTTAAATCAATTTTACCTATTGGTTTAGAAGTCAAGGATGTTTGTTACTTTTCTTCTCTTTTCAATGTCTACCAGAAGAGCTGCGATGGGACATGTTTAAACCTCTGAGCTTCTGCCATTCATAGTAAGATATATAAACATAGTAAGATATATAAACATATAAACTGGGGGAAACCAGGTTTAATAGCAGTGACTGTGAGAGGGATCTTGGACTTTTAGGAAACAATCAGCTAAATATGAGCCAGCAGTGTGCAGCAGCCGCTAAAAAAGCCAATGTAATCCTAAATTGCATTAACAGAGAGATACAATCAAGATCAAGGGAGGTACTAATACCACTCTATAAAGCTCTAGTAAGACCATACCTAGAGTACTGCATCCAGTTTTGGTCACCATGCTATAAAAAAGATGTTGAGACTCTAGAAAAAGTGCAGAGAAGAGCAACCAGGATGATTAGGGGACTGGAGACTAAAACATACGATGAACGGTGGCAGGAACTGGGCAAGGCTAGTCTCGTGAAGAGAAACACCAGGGGAGACATGAGAGCAGTCTTCCAATATTTGAGGGGCTGCCACAGAGAGGAGAGGTGTGTGTGTCAAGCTATTTTCCAAAGCATCCGAAGGCCAGAAAAGGAATAATGGATGGAAACTGACCAAGGAAAGATTCAACCTAGAAATGAGGAGGAACTTTTTGACAGTGAGAACAGTCAACCAGTAAAACAGCTTGCCTTTAGAAGTTGTGGGAGCTTCATCACTTGAGACTTTCAAGAAGAGATTGAACCACTATTTGTTAGAAATAGCATAGGGTCTCCTACTTGGGTGGGGGGGTTGGACTAGATAACCTACAAGGTCCTTTCCAATTCTGTTAATCTTTTAAAGATGTTTCTGAATAGTCCAGAGCTTGACTTCCAATGACAGTAGAAGGTAAAGTAGGAGTTCTTTTCTTACTCTTAGTGAGTAGGCAGGATCACTGTAAACTTTTTTTTTTAATCAAGATGTATGAAAAGAGGATAGGATAAGTTTACATAAATCTCACCAACTGGATTGCTTTACCCCTTTAGAATCCAATTTATCTTCCAAGGTTCCTATGGCAGAGATTGTTTCAATCTCTTTCTTACATGTGAACTAGTGACGTTTCTTTCTTTAACCAATATTAGAGAAGGGTCAGCTTGCTTGAATACAAATTTCTTTCCAATTCTAAACCTGGCATTACATGGAATGTGTCAGATGCAAGCCTTTAAAGCTTTAAAAACAAAGCAATCACAGGTGAGACTTCTTTCAACACAAATGCAACAAAAAAACCAGCCCTCAATCCAAAATCTACCGTCCAGCCTTAAGGATGTTTCTTGGGGAAACTACAAAGTCTGCATTCATTTTCAGCTGTATTAATTGGCCCAAGAGAGATAACATATTTCCAACGTCATGCAACTTGATTACAGTGGGCAATATAATTTTATATATATGTGTGTGTGTGTGTGTGTGTGTGTGTGTGTGTGTTTCCTTTAAGCCAGGTTTTTCCTACGTAACCAAGATTTTTCTGGAACCCTAATCTTGGTTTCCTACATAACCAAGAACCAAATCTTGGTTACGTAGGAAAAACCTGGCTTAAAGGAAAAACACACATAAAACCTACGAAAAGTAAGAAAATACACACACACACACACACACATATATATATACACACATACACATACACACATACATACATACATACATACATACATACATACATATATATATATATATATATATATATATATTCTTACTATATATATTTTAAAAAGCATAAAAGGAACCTTAAAACGTACAGCAAGTCTTTACAATCACCCACATCCGATAATGGATTCCATTTAGAAAGCAAAAAAAGAATTAAAAATAAAAAAATCCCTGAAATAAGATCTCTAGATATTTTATTGTTTTCCTTGGGCATTAATGGGGTGGCTTAATATTTCCTGCACTTATCGATGGAACTGTGCATCTTCAAAATACAGGAAAGTTTAAACTCATGGTTTCCTTTTATATCTCAAATTAGTTGGCTACCACTGCTTTATAGGGATTATTAATGCATCTGGTCTTGGCCTTTTGCCCTTCACCATTTGTCTCCCAGATCTTGCTCCAAATTCAGTTTCTGCTGGATTTTAGTTACATAAAACTTCCAAAGAGCCTTGGCTTCTATTCTCCTTGTAAGCTCCTCTTCAGACACACAAAGCCTTTTGAAAAATGTGCTCCTATTTATCAAATGACATGCTTAATTCTAACTCTTGGCAGATATAGGCACATTTCCTTCTTCAGCAGCTGCGGCCCCCGTAAGCATGTGTCCCACTCTTTAAATATTTTGAAAACAAGTCTTTCAGTTGCTCCTACAGAGCACAGAACAATAGTGTCAAACTGTCGTAGATCTGAAGGTGCTTCAAAATTGGGATTGACCTAATAGCACGGGAGGGCTGCTGGTTGGGGGTTCGCAGGGGTTTGGGAGAACCTCTAGCTAAGATTCTGTGCAGTTCGGAGAACCCGCAAATCCCACTCCTGGCTGGCCCCGACCGCCCTGCCTCTCCCCTCCCAGGAGTCCCCACGTGGCTCATTTTGGATGCAGGTAAGTGCAGGGCATGCATGGAGGCTCGGGGAGGGCAAAAAATGGGCCTACCAGATGTTCGGGAAGGCTGGAAACAGGCCTGTTCCTGGCCTCCGGAGCCTGGAGAGGCCATTTTTGCCCTCCCGTTGGCTCAAGAAAATCCTCCAGAGCCCGGGGAGGGCAAAAACGCTCCCCCCTGCTATGGTGCAGGAGGTTGACAAGGCCATGCCCACCATGGCCACCACGCCCACCCAGCAACCAGGCAGAGAACCCCTTGCTAAAATTTTTGAAACCCACCCCTGCCTAATAGTCAATAGTGAGTAAAGGAAACCTTCAGCTTGGTCACACAAGTATTTTGATGTTTCAGAGGTCAGCATGCCCATCGGCTTTTAAGAAACCTAATTGGTTGGACCCAACTGATGGAACTCTTCAGGCAAACACAACTATGAACATGGCATCATGATTTATGCAACAAGAAAACAAGACTCTAAGCTGCCATCTTCATTGAGAATGATACTTGCTGATGGCTGTGTCACTGCGTTTTTGAATTTGCCAGCTGAGCTTCCTTTTTGGACTTTAAGACTTACAGTAGCTTGCCAGATTCTTATCTATAAGCTACTGCGCATGTTCACATTCTTTTCATTCTCTTCTAACTTTCTTTGTTCGCCTGCCAAGAGGTCAGCGGGAACGCTGCCAAAATGTAGTAATTAGCTAGTAAGATGTTTTTATTTCTTTAAAATAAAAATGAGTTTCTTAAGAATATATCTCGGTTTATTTTCTCTGGAAAGTATACTCCAAGGAAAAGCCACGATCCACCTCTAATTTAGTGCAATTACCCCAGGAAGGGAACGGGGCTGATTGCCACCCTGACAGGCTGCACCGTTCATCTGAATTTGGGAACATTGTTCATTTCTCATTTCAACCTACTTTTTCTTATTAATCAGGATTGGATTGAAATAGCAATTCATAATTTGCCATACTTTCCAGCAGTGGTGGGTTTCAATTTTTTTTACTACCGGTTTTGTGGCTTGGGGGCTGTGGCATGGCTTGGTGACCATGGCAGGGGAAGGTTACTGCAAAGTCCCCATTTCCTCCCAATCAGCTGGGACTCAGGAGGCAGAGAATAGATGGGACAGGGCCATTCAGAGGTGGTATTTACCGGTTCTCTGAACTACTCAAAATTTCCGCTAACGGTTCTCCAGAAGCTGTCAGAACCTGCTGGATTTCACCCCTGGAAGGGCAAGGAAGGAAGGAAGGAAGGAAGGAAGGAAGGAAGGAAGGAAGGAAGGAGGGAGGGAGGGAGGGAGGGAGGGAGGGAGGAAGGAAGGAAGGAAGGAAGGAAGGAAGGAAGGAAGGAAGGAAGGAAGAAAGAAAGAAAGAAAGAGAAAGAAAGAAAGAAAGAAAGAAAGAAAGAAAGAAAGAAAGAAAGAAAGAAAGAAAGAAAGAAAGAAAGAAAGAAAGAAAGAAAGAAAGATTATTCTGAGCATGGACTTTGCAGATAAATAGATTACATTATGCATCATCTGAGAAGGATACATTTTCCTTTTATCTCAGAACAGGGATATTCTCGGTAACTTTAAACACACCATTCAAACCTACAGCAGTCTACATTTCACTTGTGGATATTTGCCAGTTAGATAAAACATCCTATGCATGACAAATGTGTTCCTACTTCTACTTACTCTTGGCTCAGCTTAGCACGGTATCCAAAGATAAATTAAGGACAGTGTGTCATTTGTTTACCAGAGTGAGAAATGACAAGGGTTTATTGTGAATCCCCTTAGCCTGTTGAGGAAGAAGATGAAATGAATTCAAGACTGTTGTGATTGCTTCTTAGAGAGGGTACAGGTAAGAAGGGATCAACTTTGATTGACAGTTGAATGCAAAAGATCTGGATTTTACTCTCCCCTAGTAAACAGGCCTGCAGCTTGTATCTTCAGAGATCTTCAAGCTATCTCCAGAGTTAGCTTGTAGGAGGGATGAGAGGTTTACTCAATTTGTAACTGTGTACAGGTAAGTCCTTCACTTACAACAATTCACTTAGTGACAGTTAAAAGTTAAAAAGGCACTGAAAAAAAGTGACTTATGACCGTTTGTCACACTTATGACCAGGGTGAAATCTACTTACCTTTCCAACTGGTTCAGAAGTGCATGCGCTGCGTGTCACATACGCGCTTGGACCCTCCGCGCATGCGCAAGCCCTTCTGCGCATGCACAGAGGGTAAAAAACAGGTTACTTCCTGGTTAAAACCAGGAAGTAACGACAACCAGGCAGGTGGGCGGAGACTCATGCTGCCATCGCTACTGGTTCTCCGAACCGGTCCGAACTGGGAGAATTTCACCCCTGCTTATGACCATTGCAGCATCCCCATGGTCACATGATCAAATCCAGGTGTTTGGCAACTGGTTCCTATTAATGATGGTCGCAGTGTCCCCTGGTCATGTGATCACCTTTTGCAAGCTTCTGACAAGTCAAAATGGTGCAAAGCTCGCGACCAAAGAGGCGATTGTGCCTGAAGCCCGCGCACAAAGAGAACCGGTAGTAAAGCCGGTTAGAACCCACCACTGATATATATATATATATATATCGACGAAGTCTCATTCGTCATCTTCAGGCTGGTATTCTCGGCTTCGTGCTCCAGCACGAAGCCGAGAACACCAGCCAGAAGATGACGAATGAGACTTCCTCGAAACGTCACCAAGATATTTCCAATTTTACACGGGTCTTCTCCCGCGTAGAATTGGAAGTATCTTGGCGACGTTTCGAGGAAGTCTCATTCGTCATCTTCAGGCTGGTGTTCTTGGCTTCGTACATTGCTCCTGGGAGTACGAAGCCGAGAACACCAGCCTGAAGATGACGAATGAGACTTCGTCGAAACGTCGCCAAGATACTTCCAATTCTACGCGGGAGAAGACCCGAATAACCAAAGACCTACATACATACATACATACATACACACACACACACACACACACACACACACATACACACACACACACACATTAAGTGTTTTTCTATCGAGACACCTGGTCTACCTCACCATGTGGGAGGGAGCATACTGCATCCCTTTCGCCTTTCAGCTCTATTTCTTTATCAGCAAAATATAAATTTGATACTTATACATATACATATACATATACATATACATATACATATACATATACATATACATATACATATACATATACATATACATATACATATACATATACATATACATATACATATACATATGTATTTCTCTTTAGCCAGATTCTTCCTACGTAAACCAAGATTTTTATGCAGCCCTAGTTCAGTGAAATCACAATCAACTAGCCTAGTTTCTAGGCTTTTTTTCTGGCAGCCAGTAAACCCTCTGCTGCCCATTGGGAGACTAAGATAGATCTATTTTGGTTTATAAGCTCTCATCAGTTAGCCACACCCTCATCCCATGTATCCTCCCTGTAAAGGTACAGTATTACCTTTGCTGGCTGCCAGAAAAAAGCCTAGAAACTAACTGTTCTCCATATGTTTTTGTCATCAGGCCCTTAATCATCTTAGTTGTTCTTCTCTGTCTCAACATCTTTTTTGTAATGTGGTGACCGAAATTGAATGCAGTATTCCAAGTGTGGTGTTACTAAGGCTTTATAAAGCATAAATCCTTCACTTGATTTTGACTCTATGTCTCTGTTTGTAGAACCAAGGATTGCATTGACTTTTTTGGCTGCTGCCACACATGTTTGGCTCATGTTTAAATGATCGTCTACTAGGACTCCAAAGTCCCTCTCATAATGACTGGTTGTTTTTTTTTAATTTGATTTATATGCCGCCCTTCTCCGGAGACTCAGGGCGGCTTACAATGCGTTAAGCAATAGCCTTCATACTTTTGTATATTTATACAAAGTCAGCTTATTGCCCCCACAAACTGGGTCCTCAATTTACCTACCTTAGAAATGATTGAAGCCTGGGTCAACCTTGAGCCTTTCTGAGTCAGGTTTCACCTGATCTGTACTTGTATCTTCAGTTTTTCCTGCCCAGGTGTAAAACCTTGCTTTTCTCCACCTTAAATCTCATGTTGTCGGATAGGATTACCTAGTTGAAATAGCTGCTTATTTCCTCCACTTATTTCAAATAATCACTGAGTGCTATCAGACAGAGAAAAAGTCCTCTGATTTTACAAGAAGGAGCAAGGTTTTAAAAACACCCGCACTAATTTTCTGAACTTCATCTGTGGGTGTCTTTAAGTTACATATTTATGCTCGCGTTACTAACTCGTGCAACGCCATTTCTAATGTCACAGTCCAAGCACAAATCCATCTCAGATATCTGTAAAAAAATGTGTGGGTGAATAGTTGAATTTCTGCCTGACCAACCCTACAATCAGGGAAAGTTTGAGCTAGCATTTCACATCATAGAGATTCAGTAGACTTACAGTCCCTGGGAACATTTCTGTCATGGGATCAGAAAAGCCACAGTATTTCTGTGGAGCGTCTTGTTGGACACTTCCCTCTTGATCTCTAAAGTTCACTAGCATAGAACCCAGAGGTGAAATACTACCGGTTCAGACTGGTTCAAGAAAACCGGTAGTTAAAAATGCTACCGGTTTGGGCAAACCAGTATTTCCGACAAAGAACAAAATGGCAAGCGGTTGCTGGTCTAATGCGAGAGGGACGGGATGTGTGTGTGTGTGAGACTGAAGGAGGGGGTGTTTGTAGCCAGGATCCATTTTATGGGACATGGCCCTCCCGAGTTCTGTTTTCAGCTGCAACAGCCTCCTGCAATCCCCTGCCAGCGATAACGGAGCTCAGGAGGGCCACACGCAAAACTTCGTTTTCGCTGGCAGAGTGCTCAGGCCGCCACAGGCACCCCACAACATGAATGATGTCGAGCTAACCATGCCCATCCTGGTCATTCTTTCAATTTCCTCCCACATGAACTCTGGTCCACACACTTTGGAAATGTCCCACAAATCTTGCTTTGGCCATCAAATCAACTGCCACCCCTTCAACCAAATAAATATAGTTTTCAGCAGCAACTAAAAGCTTTGGCTCTTCTCCACAATTTTAAGATATGAACAGTATTTTCCTTCATGACTTCTGCCTTAAATGCTCAAACCCTCCAAAAGAAATGAAATTTTATATTTGAGAAATTCCCATTGTAAAACCTGCAATTGCTTATTACCATATTTCTTAACTGGCATACAATCTAAGCAACGTCAGGAGGTGCCAATGATCTGCAGTCTATTTAACATCATGGCTATTTATTTTTATGGGCTCTCATTATTGCTCTTTACCCTAAATTAGAGGTACATTTCTGGGTGCAATTTCCCTGCTCTGCAAATTCAACATTACTTTCCTTATTTAATTTCCAAATCACACTTAAAATCTTTGTCAGTCAAAATTACACAGCCACACATTAGAATGGTTACAGATAGCATGAAAATTAAGAGGCCCTCATTTTGAATCCTACCCTTATGTCTAGGCAATTTTTTTTTGTTCATATCTGGAATTACATGAGAGCTCCCACACACCAAGATTTTCCTCAAAATATCCATTCTTAAAATTTCACTCTAGGTTTCAAATTTAATTTCAGAGGTTTCCCATCAAGAGTGCTTAATTCACAATGAATTAATTTTTTATTAAGATGTTAGAAGGAATTATTTGAGAAAATTGATGGCTACAGTAATTGGGATATCATTTAAATACCTATAACAATTGTAATAATTTGAATATGTCTGAATAACATATTTACAAAAGTACAAGATGATTATGCTGAGATTAACAGTAGAATGATAAAAGAAGATTCCTAGAGATTACACTGGGATTATTGGTGGAGAAAAATAAAGATGATTACACGGGGATTAACAGTGAAAAAAATAAAGATGATTACACTGGGATTAACAATGGAACAAAGATGATTACACAGGGATTAATATCAGAAGGATAAAAGAAAAGATAAAATTAGATTATGTAAAAAGAAAACATATAAAGATATATATTTATATATATATAAATGGAAATAACAAATTAATTTTTATTAAGATATTGGAAGATATTGTTTGAGAAAGTTGATACCTATAATCATTGGGATATTATATTACATAATTATTATTACTACTACTATTAGATATAGATACAGATTAACAGAGTTGGAAGGGAACTTGTAGGTCATCTAGTCCAACTCGCAGCCTAAACAGACCTTGCACCATTTCTGACAGAGGGCAGTCCAGTCTCTTCTTGAAAGCCTCCAGTGATGAAGCTCTCAAAATTTCTGAAGGCAACTTCTGTTCCATGGGTTGATTGTTCTCACTGTCAGAAAATTTCTCCTTATTTCTAGGTTGTATCTCTCCTTGGTCAGTTTCCATCCATTATTCCTTGTCTGGCCTTCACGTGCTTTGGAAAATAGCTTGACCCCTTCCTCTCTGTGGCAGCATCTCAAATATTGGAAGACAGTTATCATGTCTGCCCTGGTCCTTCTCTTCACTGAATTAGCCATGCCCAGTTCCTACAACCGTTCTTCATATGTTTTAGTCTCCAGTCCCCTAATCATCCTGGTTGCACTTCTCTGCACTTTTTCTAGAGTCTCAATATCTTTTTTATAGTGTGGTGACCAAACCCGGATGCAGTACTCAAGGTGTGGTCTTATTAGGGCTTTATAGAGTGGTATTAATACCTCCCTTGATCTTGATTGTATCCCTCTGTTAATGCAATTTAGGATTGCGTTGGCTTTATTAGCTGCCTCTGCACACTGTTTCCCTGACTCGGTGTAAGACCTTGCTTTTCTCCACCTTAAACCTCACATTGTTGGATAGGGCCCCATTGTTCAAGTCTGTCAAGATCTTTTCGGATCCAGAGCTTGTCTTCTGTCTCTCTAAATGAATAATACACTGATATTTCAGTGTATTATTCATTTGTGTTCAGTGATGTGATGGGAAGTGTCTGTTTTGCTTAGTGGCATGTAAAGACTAAAATTGCTCCACGGTGCATTTTGTTTCTCACGAACTGCAAAATGCAGACTTTGGTGAGTGATTTTTGATAGTTTCTGCAAGTTCACCCCTGTCAGGTGGGAAGACCGAAGGTCTCTGGCATTTTCTCAAAAGTGGCAGACACTTAAGAAGCAACCTCAGGTCTTCTGAAAAGACACGTCAAAAAAGAGACCTTCATTGCCAGTTGTGCAAGGAATGTGTGTTTTCATTACCGCATCAATACAAGCTTATTTTTACACAAAATCGATCCTCGTAGGCAGCTTTCAAGCTTCACAAGGCAATATTTGCTGACAATAAAAAGAAAGAATCAACTCAATATGTGCAGACAGACAAACCTCACCTCCATTCCTGGATATCCTTGGTCCAAGTTTTTTTTCAACCAACAAATGCTCTGTCTTACACATTGGCAACAAAAACCAGAACACCAAATACAAGCTGGGTGGATACGACCTCGTAGACCAAGTATCTACGAAGTACTCGTAGATGGAGTACTCATTTCAAACGATCTAAATGAGCTCACTGTAACAGCATTGCGAAAATGGCATTAAGAGTTGTTAACCTAATCTTGAGAAGCTTCTTCTACGGTAACGTAGTACTGCAAACTAGGGCATACAAAACCTTTGCTAGACCAGTTCTTGAATACAGCTCATCTGCCTGGAATCCGCACTGTACATTGGACATTAATACAATTGAGTGAGTTCAGAGGTATTTCACCAGAAGAGTCCTCCACTCCTCTGCTCACAACAGGATATCTTATGCCACCAGGCTTGAAATTTTGAGCTTGGACAACCTAGAACTATGCTGCCTATGGTCTGACCTAAGCGTAGTACACAAAATTATCTGCTACAGCATCCTACCTGTCAATGACTACTTCAGCTTTAACCGCAATAATGCACGAGCAAACAATAGATGCAAAGTCAAGGTAAACCACTCCAAACTCGATTGCAGAAAATACGACTTCAGCAACAGAGTGGTCACTGCCTGGAATGCACTACCTGACTCTGTTGTTACATCCTCAAACCCCCATAACTTTATCCTTAAACTGTCTACTGTGGACCTCACCCCATTCCTGAGTGGTCTGTAAGGAGCGTGCATAAGCGCACCAGCGTGCCTACCATCCCTGTCCTACTGGTCCCATTTATTTGTACCCTGTGTTCATATCCATGTTTAAACTTATATCTGTGATCTCGTACATGTTTGACAGCCTGGATAGCTCAGCAAACTAAAAGCCTGCTATTAACGTTCAGCTGTCTGCAATTATTGCAAGTTCGAATCTTACCAGGCTCAAGGTTGACTCAGCCTTCCATCCTTTCTAAGGTAGGTCAATTGAGGACCCAGATTGTGGGGGCAATAAGCTGACTTTGTATAAAATATACAAAAGTATGAAGGCTATTGCTTAACACATTGTAAGCCGCCCTGAGTCCCAGAGAAGGGCGGCATATAAATCTAATTAAAAAAAACTAACTAACTAACTAAATAAAAATAAATAAAGTGTCTTCTTGACGAACCTGAAATTATCATCTCTGGGTTTCTTTCTTTGTTTTCTTCAACCGAGAACCTAGCTCTCTGGCACAAGAAGTTTAAAAGAAAGATGCCACTCACAGAAGCTACCTGGCTAGGTGGCTTATTGGCTAATACACTGAAATTGTCGATCAGAAAGGCAGTTTGGCGGTTCGAATCCCTAGTATAGGTCTCCTGTGTGAGCAGGGGGTTGGATCAGATGACCTCCAAGGTTCCTTCTAATTCTGTTATTGTTATACAAGCAATGTTAACAAGGGATCCTGCTGTCTTTCACTTTCTTGGCAAGGGCAGAACAATGCAAAGGAAGGATTCCAGGGGTGAAATCCAGCAGGTTCTGGAGAACAGGTAGCGGAAATTTTGAGTAGTTCGGAGAACCAGCAAATTCCACATTTGGCTGGTCTCAGAGTGGGGAATGGAGATTTTGCAGTATCTTTCCCCTGCCACGCTTACCAAGCCACGCCCACCAAGCCACACCAAGCCCATGCCCACAGAACCGGTAGTAAAAAAAAAAAATGAATTTCACCACGGAAGGATTCCATGCTATTTCATGTGTCCCTTTTCTTTCCTCCTTGCTTCGTTTTTCAAAAATCCTCCCATTTGAGATGAACCAGACATTTTTTTTTTCCTTTTCTGGCCTGGTTTCAGCAAATAAACACACATCTGGAATCAAAGAGTTTGTTTTAATTGAAAAGGGCTCGTTTGGCCAAAATGGTGAAATCATGAAAAATGGCCTGTCTTGCAAGCTTTGAAAGGCGAATGATGAAGCTGTTTGGCTACAGACTTTTACCATCCATTGAAATTTATTGACAGGGACACCTGCTCCCATCCCTTGCATGCACATGCCCCCCTCCCTATCAGCATTAATGATTATTAGTTTTTATTCCTTCGAATAACAGCCAATAACATGCAATAAAAGGTCGTTTTAATTCTGTTCGGAGACTTGTCCCTTTTAACAATAACAGATTAATAGAGTTGGAAGGGACTGTATCGGTCAGTGATGGCTAACCTTTTTGCAATCAGATGCCCAAAGTCGGGGGAGTGCAGGGTGGTTACAAGTGTGCGTGCCCACACCCAGATGTGACCCCCCTGTGCTCCCCCTGCATTTGGCACACGATGGCACGGTGGGCCCAGTAGGCCCGTTTTTTGCCCTCCCCAGGCTCCAGAGCCTTTCTAGGACCCTGGGGAGGGCGAAAACGGCCTTCCTCATCCTTCCAGAGGCCCTCCAGAGGCCAGAAATGGCCCATTTGCCAACTTCCAGTGGACCTGGAAGGCCCGAAAATCAGCTGGTGGAGCTGAGCTTGTGTGCCCACTGATATGGCTCCGTATGCCACCTGTCCACCATCATAGGTATAGGTCATCTAGTCCAACCCCCTCCTCAAGCAGACCCTAGAAATGGTGGAGACCCTACACCATTTCTAACAAATAGCAGTCCAATCTCTTCTTGAAAGCCTCCAGTGATGAAGCTCCCACAACTTCCGAAGGCAACTTCTGTTCCATTGGTTGATTGTTGTCACTGTCAGAAAGTTCCTCCTCATTTCTAGGTTGAATCTCTCCTTGGTCAGTTTCCACCATTACTCCTCGTCTGGCCTCCAGGTGCTTTGAAAAATAGCTTGACACCCCCCCCCCTCCTCTCTGTGGCAGCCCCTCAAATATTGGAAGACTGCTATCCTGCCTCCCCTGGTCCTTCTCTTCACTAGACTAGCCCTGCCCAGTTCCTGCAACTGTTCTTCATATGTTTTAGTCTCCAGTCCCCTAATCATCCTGGTTGCTCTCTTCTGCACTTTTTCTAGAGTCTCAGCATCTTTTTTTTTAGTTCATTTGGTGCATCCTGAAGTTCTTGCAGCTGTGATACATTCTTCTTCTTGTGCCATACATTGGACATTGGCGATCCTGTTGGCAATCCTATTTTTGTCAACAGCTGTATGAAAAAGTGCTGCTGAGTTTTGTCCAAACCAGTCCCTTAGGTTTTGAAGCCATGATGTTCTTCTTCTGCCTGGACCTCGTTTGCCTTCAATCTTTCCTTGGAGGATTAAGTGAAGGATGCCGTATTTTTCTGGGTGTCGCACAGTGGTGAAATCTAAAATTTGTTACTACCGGTTCTCTGCGCGTGGTTTGGGGGATGTGTAATGTGACTGGGTGGGCATGGCCAATTTTCGGGGAAGAGATTGTAAAAAAATGCTACCAAAAGGCTCTGACGATCCCAGCTGAGTTGCCTGATTGGCAGGGGCTTTTTGATCAGGCAACTCAGCCTGATCAAAAAGGGTTTTTTGCTTTTAAAAGCCTTTGACGATCCCAACTGAGTCGCACGATCATCAGAGGCTTTTTTTTTTTGACTTTTAAAAGCATTTTTTTCGGCCAAAGAGCGCTCTCTCTCTCTCTCTCTCTCTCTCTCTCTCTCTCTCTCTCTCTCTCTCTCTCTCTCTCTCTCTCTCTCTTTCTCTCTCATAAGTTTTCTATTTTAGATTTTTCCATTGTTGTGTGTGTGTGTGTGTTTGTTAAATAATAAGACTGAATTTGGGATTTCAAGTGGTTCAGCATCCAGAAGGATGGATTTGGCTCACACGTTTGTTTATTTCAGAGGAGCAAATAATATTTTGTGCCTTTTAAAACAAAAATGCCGGGGCAGTATGCCAGATGAGATGTCAAATCCCAGGCTTCTTGGAGAGAGAGCTTAAAAAGTCCGAAGTCAAGTCAAATGCACTTCAAGTAAACCAGAGAGGAGAACATTATCCAAGGCTCAATTGACTGTTCGTAAGTTATTTACTTTCAAAGAAAGCGTAATGAAAGGATGCTTTCCAGGTGTTGCAAATGGACTCCAGAATCCCCCTCTTGGAGACTATAGGTCACCCCTCCAGTTTTCCCATAAAACGCAAGGACGTTTTCTGAGCTAAAGCATCCTTAATTGGAGTCAAGGGTGTACTTAGGAAAGAATGAAACACATAAACATACCATCTTGGAATTCCACCCTTGAGGTTTTTCTATTCCCTGAACGATCTGTGTCTCGCATAAAAGAATGAACCAGAGATTGTGTATGTAAATATTGGCAGCTTTTGGGAAAATCTTTGCAACCCAAAGTCAGAAGCAAATGACCACTGCCTTCATTTCGTCTCCAAAGGGGCTTGTTTACACGGCTCTGAATCTTCGGGCAAGGAACAAAAGCAGATGTGAATTGAGTTTCCTTAGGGCTCAGATGGAAAAACAAAAACAAAACCCAGAACCAACTCATCGGTGCTTGCTCAGATTATGATACATACTAATACTAATACAGGCTGAGAAAAAAAATCAAAATTGAAGCAAACCCTTCCCCTTCCCCACTATCATCATCATCAAACTTTTATTATTTTTCATTCCAGTTGAGCAATTTTATCAGCTATTTTAAGGGGCTGTCCTGCCCTAATTTAATTTCTATGATTAACACAATCTAATATTCTTGTAGCTGTATATATTGACGCCCAAATGAGTAGGACTCCTAGATTCCTCGCACAGTTACTACTATTGAGCCAGCTACCACCTATTCTATACCTGTGCATTTGGTTTTCCTTGTCTAAGTGTAGAATCTGACTTTTTCTCGCCATTGAATTGAGTTTTGTTGGATAAGGCCCAGTGTTCTAAGTCTGTCTAGATCAGGGATCTCCAACCTTGGCAACTTTAAGACTTGTGAAGTTGAAGTTCTAGACCCTCCTTCATTGCTAAAGGTTAAACCAGAGGTGGTATTCAGCTGGTTCAGACCGGTTTGCTCGAACCGGTAGTGGAAACCCGCCCACTCGCCTTGAGTCTATGCCATCCTATTTAGGCACATTTTTGAGGTTGGGTGCATGCGCGGAAGCCACAAGTGTAAGCAAAGTGCATGCATGGAAGGCCATGCACATACATGGAAGACACACACATGGTAAAGTGGGCATGCGGGTGGGGCGAACCGGTCAAACCATAGTTTGGCTTTAACTGCTGGGTTAAACCATAGTTTGGAAAGCAGCCACATTCATCCCCCAAAAACATAAGAGTTTATTTGCTTGTGCACCGAGCTCATCAGAGATCATCTTTCTCAACTTTTTTTCAATGTGAGTGTCAGAGAGGACTTTCTGACGTGGGGGAAACCAGTAGGTTTCCCCAGAGGAGATGCAACCAACCTTCACCATCTGTTCCATTTGTCACTAGGTTCAAACACGTGTTGGCAAGCTTTTCCTCCTGATGCTGAAATTCATATTTTCTAGCTAAGGCACCAGAGATGGGTTTCAGCCAGTTCTGACTAGTTCTTGCAAACCGGTAGTGGAAATTTTGTTTGTGCAACATCAGCTTTGTGTTTCTAAAAAGGTTTGGGTGATTTCCATTGTGAAATATCCTGTCTTGAATGAGTTTTCTGCCTGCTTGTAAATGGAGCTGAACTTCTGGCTTCCACTTTCTATTATCTCTAAGCACCGGTAGCTGTTTTCCTCTTACAAAGTTTCCTTTATGCAGCTGGCAGGAATGTGGCATGAGCCTCAGGCAGGTTCCTTTGTTAGCAGCTTGATTTTTCCTTGCTTTTCTGGGAGCCTTTTCTTATGAGTAATATTTTATTTGGGAAAATGAAGAGGGTGGAAGTTTGATTCCTTCCCAGAGCAGGTTAGTGGGGTGGGGAGGGAATGAGGATTTTGCAGTATCCTTCCCCTGCCACGCCCACCAAGCCATGCCACACCCACCAAGCCACACCCACAGAACCGGTAGTAATTTTTTTGAAAACCACCAGTGTAAGGCACTGCTTATAAATCCCACCCCCCCCTCCATAGAATAATTAAGCATGTAACAAATTCACCAAAATAAGATCGTATCTACATTTCCTGCCTTCTAAAAGTTTGAGAGCTCTGGTTTTCCCGGTGTGAATTAAACTACACACTATTTACATACCACTCAAAAGAGACAATAAAAAAAACCCAAAAGGAAAGAAAAAAGATCAAAACACTTGCTCACCTGCAATCAGGAGTGGGCTGCTAGGGGTTCGCAGGGGTTCGGGAGAACCTCTAGCTAAGATTCTGTGCAGTTTGGAGAACCCCCAAATTCTAGAATTAACACTAGACCAACAATCAAGGATTAAACCATACCCCAATCAAGGAGACAAACGCTAACAGCAAACAAGCAAGGAACCACCAAGAACAGTCTCACCAATACTGACGGAGCAAGCCACTAATATATAAAAATAAGAGCAAACCCCACCCCACTTCTAATACTGATGATGTTACCTAATCTGGTAATGAAACATCTGCAAGAAAATAATAACCAAGCACCCCATTATTATATTCTCAGGATCCGATTCAAAGTTAAAGGCTCTTCTTAAGCTTACTATGATGACCAGAAACACTCGAGTCATTTTACTCATGATTTATCCATAATGTTTTTTTTTTTCGTTCAAAATTTAAACTGCCCACTTTCCAGAACATTTTCACAGGCGCTGAGATCTTTGTATGGGAGAACAAAAGACTTGGGAGAAGAACAATATGCTAACCGTAATAAACACGTTTCCAAAACACAGGTCAGAGATCACCATGAATCAACTTAGCAAGGAGCCTTGGAACTGTTTACTTCTCTGGAACTTTATGTTCAGGTTCCAGACTGTTTTCCAGAACTCCAGGATCTTCTCCTAGGTCCTAGGACAGTGGTGGCAAATCTATGGCACACAAAGCCTTCTCTGTGGGCACACATGCTGTTGCCCCACCTCTGTTTTGAGTCTCTGCCATGCATGCGCCTCCCACTGGCCAGCTGGTCTTCAGGTCTCTGATGTGCATGAGCAGAGCTCATGTGCACATGCAGCCACGCCTTGCAGTTTGGACACTCGCTGCCTAAAAGGTTTGCCATCCCTGTCCTAGGCGATTATAAAATAACCTAATATCAAAAGGGATCATTTGTGTTTCTTGTGCACCTGCTTATAAAGCATAGAGTTCTTTCTTTGAATTGGCTACCATCTGTACAATTTCCACTGGAAAAAATAAACCAAAGAGAAGTCCCTCTCTCTATATGCAAATCAAGTTCACTGTCATTTGTTTCTGCTGTGGAATAACAGAAAACACTAACTTTCACCTTTTAAAAACAAATAGAATGTGTTTGCAATATTTCCTGTACACCAAAGGGAATTCTTCCATAGACTCTTAACAAGGAGTCCTTCTGTCAATATTCTATTTTTTAGTCACAGGGAGGGAGGCAGGCAGGCAGGCAGGCAGGCAGGCAGGAGGGAGGGAGGGTGGGAAGGAAGGAGACAGACAGGCAGGAAGGAAGGGGGGAGGGAGAGAAGTAAGGAAGGAGGGAGGGAGGGTGGGAGGGAGGGAGGGAAGGAAGGAAGGAGGGAGGGAGAGAGGGAAGGAAGGAAGGAGGGAAGTAGGCAGGCAGGCAGGAAGTAAGGAGGGTCCTTCTGTCACAGGGAGGGAGGGAGGGAGGGAGGGAGGCAGGCAGGCAGGCAGGAGGGAGGGAGAGTGGGAGGGTGGGACGAAAGGAGACAGACAGGCAGGGAGGGAAGGAAGAAAGGAAGGAAGGGAGGGAGGGCAGGCAGGTGGGCGGGTGGGCAGGTGGGAAGGAAGGAAGGAAGGAAGGAAGGAAGGAAGGAAGGAAGGAAGGAAGGAAGGAAGGAAGGAAGGAAGGAAGGAAAGAAGCTTATCCTTTTCCTATGCTTTTTATATTACTGATTTGTAAAAAGACTGACTTGAAAGGAAAAGTACTGAGATGAACGCAAACAGAAACTGCAAATGAAATATGCTTCAACGTTTTTCTTACCAAGAAAGTTGCAGATTTCTTGAGCTCATCAGTGACACATATCTGTTAAGAAATACTACCAGTAATATGTTTCTTTTCTGAAATAAAGAAACCAATAGTTTCTTCTGTTGCCAATAGAGAACTGTTGGAGCTGGTTTAAAATAAACAAAATTCTAATTTAGCCAAGTATTCTTATGGGTGGTAGATCATCCTCAGGCAGCCAACTGATTGAACAGAGCTGGAATGAAGTCTAATGGTCAAATAAAAACACTTACCCTTTATAGTAATTCACAACAAGATGGTTTTGCATAAGCATGGCTGAATTTCTGTTTACCTCTGTGGTGGGTGAGGTTCCTTGTTCCAGAAGGCAGGGGTGTGTAGGACATCTGAGCTGAGGTAGAAACATCTTCCATGGAATCCTGCAACAATAAGACTGGAATAATTAATATTAAAGTGTATACTACTAGTCGTCAACTTACAACATATTTGTATAGTGACCACTCAGTTACAACATCAATCAGAATCAATCAATCAATGAATCAATCAGAATAGAGCTGGAAGGGATGTCTAGTCATGGAGGTCTTCTAATCTAGACCCCTGCTCAAGCAGAAGACCCTATACCCGTGATGGCGAACCTATGGCACACGTACCAGAGGTGGCACACAAAGCCATCTCTGTGGGCATGCGCGCCATCGTCAGCTGCTCTTCCGGATTCTGTTCTGTGCATGCTTGCCGGACAGCTGGTGTGGCATGCATGTGCATCGGACAGCAGCTCGCACATGAAGATCAGCTGGCTGGCGCCCATGCCAGAACCCGGAAGAGTGCAGCTGTCTGGCACGCATGCATGCAACAGAACTTGGAAGAGCAGGTGGCCGCTGCACGCATGCGCACTGGCCATCTGCTCTCTTCCAGGTTCCAGCGCTCCAGTACGTATGCTCCAATTTCGGCACTTGGTGCCAAAAAGGTTAACCATCACTGCCCAATACCATTTTAGACAGGTAGCTATCCAGTCTCTTCTTAAAAAACCCCAGTGATGGAGCACCCACAACTTCTGGAGGAAGTAATTCCACTGGTTAATTATTCTCACTGTCGGGAAATTTCTCCTGGTTGTTTCTCTCCTTGATGAGCTTCCATCCGTTGTTTCTTGTCCTGCCTTCTGGTGCTCTGGAAAATAAATTGCCCACACCCCCCTTCTTCTTTCTGGCAGCCCCTCAAATCCTGGAATTGTGCTATCATGTCACATTGCTGAAAAAAGTGACTTCTGACCACTTTTCGTAGTTCTGACCGTTGCTGCAGTTTCCATCATCGCATGATCAAAACTGAGACACTTGGCAACCGGTTCGTATTTACGACGGTTGCAGTGTGAAGGGTAATCACGAGATCCCCTTTTGTGGCCGTCTTGTAAACAAAGTCAATGGGGAAGCTGGATTCACTTAACAACCATGTTACTCACTTAACAACTGCAATGATCTCTTAACAACTGTGGCAAGAAAAAGTCATAAAATGGGGAAAAAACTCAATCACTATCTTGATTAACAAAAAAAACGTTGGTCTCCTTTGTGGTAATAAGTGTCAGTATATAAGAAATTATGAGCTGGGATAGCCATAACAATAACAGTTGTTATGGCTAACAACTATAATATAACAGCTCCAGCCAATGGGAACTGTTTGGTGACTAAGAAACAGGATCTGTTGTGAGCCATGGGAGATGACTCAGAGCATGGGCGTGGATTAGCTTGACTGATCTGTGTATCTATAAGAGTTGGTCTGTCCTTGCATTATTGCTTTTATGATTATGTGCTTCCATGCTTCTGTGCTTCTGGATTCTGAGTTCTGGTCCTGGCTTCTGCTGCATGGGCGTTGTATACATGCATCATGCTTTATATCATTATATATAAACAAGTTTCTTCTATAAATGAATCCTGCTGAATTATTTACTGGTGTGCTGGTTGGATTGCTGCAAACTCTAACAATAAGTTAAGCTGATATACAGAAGGTATAAAGCAATCATGTTAGTGACAACATTTACACAATTATAATCCATTCACAATTATAATTGTAATCTGGAGTGCAGATAGTTTCATTCTTTCTGGGAAGCATCTTGGACCACTGAGTCCAGCCTAACGATCTTTGAACAAAGCTAAATGTTCCCAAATATAATATGCATAGATCTATTCAGTAAAATAAAACATAAATGTTGCATGCCTTGGTGTTTCTTACTAAAATAGATAAAATATGTAATTGTTACAAAAGTTGCATAAACACAGAAAATTCACAGAATTTATGTAATGGTTCTGTAAATATCAGAACACAAAATAACCCTTATAAGAACACTTGGTGTAGATTACATTTTTAAAAACACCTTGGATAAAATTATGGTGCCCAGGGTGACAAAGTTTTTTTAAAATCAAATTGCATTTACTAACAACATTTAGGTTGGCAATATCTGGATATTACTGAGGCACATTTTTAAAGATGGTTATTTTCTGGTAAATAACATTTGGAGTATATATTCCTGTAAAATATGTTTTAATATTAGGCTAACTGCTATAAGCAATGTTTTTGCTAGAAATCAAAGGTGAATATCGAGCAATGAACACAAGGAATCAGTGGCAGGAAGATAATTACATATATTGATCATTAAACTCACTCTTACCGTGAAAAAAAAAGTGTTTTTAAAAATATAGTCACTGTTCTATTGCAACAGTTTGTTAGTGTACTCAAAAATGCTTAAGATGAATTGTGTGTATGATGACCAGCCAATATAGTTTATTTTCCTACTTTGTTTGCATCGCATCTTTATTATTTTTACAAATACCTCAAGGTGGTGAAAAGATCTTACTCCTTCCAGTTTTGGTCACCACATTACAAAAAAAAAAGACGATGAGAGTTTGGAAAAAGTGTGAAGAAGAGCAACTAAGATGATGAAAGGCCTTGAGATAACAACATATGAAGAACGGTTGCAGGATTTGAGTATGGCCAGTCTGGAGAAAAGAAGGACTAGAAGGGATACGATAGCAGTCTTCCAGTATTTGAGGGGCTCCCTCCAAGAAGATGGGGGGGGGGGGTCATCTTATTTTCCAAAGCACCAGAACGCAGGACAAGAAACAATGGACGGAAACTAATCAAGGAGAGAAGCAACCTAGAACTAAGGAGAAACTTCCTAACAATGAGGACAACTAACGGGTGGAACAGCTTGTCTTCAAAAGTTGTAGGTGCTTCATCACTGGAGGTTTTTAAGAAGAGACTGGACAGCCAACTATCTGAAAAGGTATAGGGTCTCCTGCTCGAGCAAGGGGTTGGACTAGAAGACCTCCAAGGTCCCTTCCAACTCTAATCTGATGGATGGAGAGATGTTGGAGTCTTCTAATCCAGCCCCCTGTTAAAATAGGAGACTCTATACCATTCCAGACAAACAACTTGTCCAGTCACTTCTCAAAAATCTCCAGTGATGGAGCATGCACAATTTCCAGAGTAAGCCATTTCATTGATTAATCTGTTCTCATGGTCATGAAATTTCTCCTTAGTTCTAGGCTGCATCTCTCTTTGATGATCTTCTACCCAATACTTCTTGACTCAGATTCTTTGCAGAATAGCTTGATCTTCTCTTCTCAGTGACAGAGAGCAAGGTTACTGTCATAAGGCAGGGCAATCAATTTTGATCCTTCCTCACAGTGAACCTTCCATGTCA
Organism: Masticophis lateralis; assembly: GCA_030761175.1. NCBI lineage: Eukaryota > Metazoa > Chordata > Lepidosauria > Squamata > Colubridae > Masticophis > Masticophis lateralis. Next base: position 92,152,407 of record JAUDYJ010000005.1, read on the forward strand.
ACAACTTCTTCTCTTAAAAGTCCATCACATTTGATACAGATTGAGGAGTTTGCCATCACAGCTATAGGGTTTCCTGCCTAAGCAGGGGTATGGACTAGAAGACCTCCAAATCCCTCCCAACTCTGCTATACTATTCTATTCTTCAATCATTAATGTCAGATGTGTCTAGCTGTGCAGGAGTTCAACATGATTTTTGTCCTGGTCAGCATTCATTCAGGAGGAAGGAAGGGAAAAGATAAAATCTCCAACATTATTTATTTAAAATACAGCAGGCCGACACCTTCTTTGTAGTTCTTGTAAAATCTGATCTGCCACGGAGATGAATATTTTGAGTGTCTTTTTAAAGAAGCAAAATGGGGTCCCTTAAGTCAAGAATTGTTGTCTCTTATACTGAAACTTCCTCCTCTTATCCTGCCTAAGGTTACTCATGCGCTAGTCACCTCACGTATTGACTACTGTAACACTCTCTACATGGGGCTGCCCTTGAGGACCACTTGGAGGCTTCAGCTGGTACAAAATGCAGCCGTGTGGGTTGTGATGGGAGAATCCCAATACTCCCATGTTACACCTCTCCTGCATGACTTGCATTGGTTGCCAGTTGCCCTCTGAGTGAGATTCAAGGTGCTGGTGATGACCTATAAAGCCCTATATGGCTTAGGCCCAGGATATTTGGCAGACCACCTGCAACCAGCAATGACATCCCATCACCCGGTTCGCGCCCATAGAGAGGGCCTGCTCAGGGTGCCGCCGGCTAGAAGTGTCAGCTGGCGGCCCCCAGGGGTAGAGCCTTCTCTGTGGGTCCCTCTGGAACCAATTCCCTTTGGAGCTCCGGTTGGCTCCTGACCTTCGCACCTTCCGCCGTGAATTAAAAACTTGGTTATTCAAGTTCCCCGACCTGGACTGATGGGGTTTTTATGGGTTTTTAAATTTTATTTGGTTTAATTAGATTTTAACTTTGTACAATGCTTTGTCGATTTTATTGTGAGCCGCCCTGGGTCCGTTGGAGATAGGGTGCATATAAGCTAAATAAAATAAATACAATAAATAAATAAATAAGGTAAAGGTTCCCCTCACACATATGTCCTAGTCGTTCCTGACTCTAGGGGGCGGTGCTCATTTCCATTTCAAAACTGGAGAGCCAGCGCTGTCTGAAAATGTCTCCGTGGTCATGTGGCCAGCATGACTCAACGCCAAAGGCGCATGGAACACTGTTACCTTCCCACCAAAGGTGGTCCCTGTTTTTCTACTTGCGTTTTTTACATGCTTTTGAACTGCTAGGTTGCCAGAAGCTAGGACAAATAATGGGAGCTCACCCCATTACGCAGCTCTAGGGATTCGAACTGCTGAACTGCTGACCTTTCGATTGACAAGCTCAGCATCTTAGCCACCCAGCCACCGTGACCCTTTATCCTGTCTACCCTCGATTTAAAAAAAACACACACACACAAACAAAAAAACCCTAAACCTCAACATCTTGATAAAGCTTAGTGAGTTGAGTTGACTGAAGTAGTTTCCCTAAACATCTGAGATTAAAAACAAAACCAAAATCAAGAGTTCTCAAGAATAGAACTAGCAAAGGCAACTGACAGGGACATTTGTAGCATATGATCAAATTTAGCATGCAAGGTGAAGAATGGAAAACATTCACCTCAGAGAAAACTTCTCTGATGTTTCCAAGCAATCTAACAACGCTATGCAAACCACAGGTGCTTTCCCTATGCTGTATTTTGACTTGTCTGCAAACCCAGGTAGTATGTTTAAGCTTTTGTCACTTTTTTTAAAAAAAATGACCTATTCACCCCTCCTCTAGGTTACTCTGACGGATCAAAAGAAACAGAGCCGGTCGATTTGAGACCTTTTCAAATATTTTCTGCCTGCTCTAAGGCTCTTACTTGAAAAAAACCCCGATAATAGCAAAGATTTCTCCCTAGTAGTTTTAATCTCAATTTTAGGCTGTTGACAGTTTGATGATAGCTTTTCTTAAAATTACTGGAAGGAAACTCTGCCTTTTCAGCAAATCCCACTGACAGATCAAAATCCAAGAACTTTTAAAAAGGTATACTGGAGTGAAGGGACAATTTAGCTTTATTCTCTACGTTAAGAAAAGCAAGATCAGAAGAATTGTTCACAGGCCCTCTCAAATGCTTTTCTGTGTATAATTCCCTGTCACAAAAATACAAGAGTCTCATTACCTCTCCACAGAGTCTGCGGTTACAAATGCTAGTTAATTCCACGCTGAAACTATTTTGCAGAAATTACAGCTGGCTGAAAAAATATATATATGCTGATTTACATAATGGGAATATTGCCTATGTAACTACCCAAACGCCCCATTTTAAGCAACAAATGACACAGCGCCCATACCCATTTTTCAAACACCAGTTGTAAAGAAGAATGATACGCTTGACTATTTGCCACAATATTTGGATACCGAAAGGACTGACGTGTGACAGCTCACACTGTTGACAGTTTTGACAATCACGCTGGAGGTTTCAGGTGTATTTAAAAAAATGACCATGAACGGACCTTTATGACTAACAGAAAGGGAAAGAGAAGGACAGGAAGATGCAAACAAAAATTAAAAGTTACCTCTTTTCATCAGTGGGCAAAGGATTTTAAAGCAATGTTTTATTTAATGATTTATTCCAAATGAAATCTAGAGTACTGTGTTGATTTTCCTGAAGTTTATCTCTGAGTATGCCAAGAATTGCTCCATATTTTTTTTGTCAGATGAAAATATCATCTTCGGAAATTGCAAGCATGTTCTAATGAAAATGCATTAGATTCAAGTTTAAAAGAGACCTAGTTTATCATTTTTTAATTTATTTTATTTAATTTAATTTATATGCCGCCCTTCTCTGGAGCCTCAGGGCGACTTACAATGCGTTAAGCAATAGCCTTCATACTTTTGTATATACCTGCTTAGTAGGGCTTCCCCCCGCAAGCGGTGTTCTTTTTTATACAAAGTCAGCTTATTGCCCCCACAATCCGGATCCTCATTTTACCTACCTCGAAAGGATGGAAGGCTGAGTCAACCTTGAGCCTGGTGAGATTCGAACTCGTAGTAATTGCAGGCAGCTGGTATCACTTTAACACCACTTTAAGCTGCTGCACCACCTATTGTCAAGAATGTCACAGAAGGGGATCACATGACCCAGTGACACTTCGACCGTCATAAAGGTGAGTTTGTTGTCAAAGCATCCAAAATGTACATCACGGGAACAATGGGGATGCTGCAACGCTCAAAAGTATGAAAACGATCACAAGTCACTTTTTGCCGTGCCGTTGCAACTTTGAATGGTCACTAAGTGAACTACCTGTATTATTACAAACAATACTTCATTGATGCTTATAACTTATAAAGATAATAATCTTTTGGGCTCAGTTGTGGTCATAAGTGGAGGACTACCTTAAAGAGCAGAGTGATGGAACCTGCTCTGCTTGGCTCTCTGCATCTGTTTAGTTTCACCAATGCTATGCAATTAAACGATCTCTTGCTGTCAGATAAATTTCAGGAACTAAGGTCAAGTTTGTCCTAAACTTGATGCTCCTTAGGAGATGGAGAACTACACTGTGAGTAAAAGTCTATAAAGATACTCAGTCATGGTTGTCCCAAAGGTGCTTTTTCAGGAGGCAACTGGACTTTCTTGTTCTTTTCTTTTGAAGATGTTTCGCTTCTCATCCAAGAGAAGCTCTGACTGGATAGTGGGGAAGGGAAGGATTTATATTCCTTGCAGACAGCTGGTCATTTGCATCCTTTTAGAGGGTTGTTGAAGTGTTGTGGCTCTGTTGCCTGAGCCTGTGTCATCGGCAGGAGAGGATTCTGAGAGTGAAGGAGAGGAGTTGGCAAGGCCTCCTTCTCCAGGACCCTCCTCTCTGGCAATGCCTCCGGAGGACACAGAAGGGCAAGAGATAGGCCCGGAGCCAAGCACGTCCACGCAGCCACAGGTGGACAGTGATGAGGGTAATGAGTCTTGGCTGGATCCTCGACAGCGTCACAGGGATAAACCCGCGCAACAGAAGAAAAGGCGTGCCAGAGATTAGGCTGAGTCACTGGACCACACCCCACAGGGTTTAAAAGGGGGTGAGGTGGCCATTCAGACTCTGTGACGGACAAAACTAACTACTATCGAGTCACATTGCGTCTTTGGAAATAACATTATCGGCCTTGGATTTATTTTACGAACTGGACAATTCTTGACTGTGGGTATTTTGTTATTGAGTAAAAGTTCTTGGCAAGCAGCTACTGGGTGGCTGCCAAGCATCTTATCGGAAGAATTGGTTGTCTGCCAGTTTATTTAACCCCTGGCTGTGTGTGTGTGTGTGTGTGTGTGTGAGACGGGGACAGAACGTGAAGCCCTTGGAAATTTATCTGTGTCCTCAGGGTCACCTGAGTGGCTCTCCTTGTTCCTGTAGTCCGCCATTTTGTCCTATGGAAATCCATTCCTACTCCCACATCATTCAAAGGGTGGTTCATCCCAAATTGTATAGCTAAAAGTCTGTAAAACCATGATCATCCAGATCATGGTTGTCCCAGAGGAGCTTTTTCAAGAGGCCACTGAACTTCCTTGTTTTTTTTTCTTTTGAAGACATTTTGCTTCTCATCCAAGAAGCTTCCATGAGAAATCCTTCCCTTCCCCACTATCCAGTCAGAGCTGAAGAAGCTTCTTGGATGAGAAGCGAAACGTCTTCAAAAGAAAAAAAAACAAGAAAAAGCAAGTCCAGTCGCCTCCTGAAAAAGCACCTTTGCACTGTGACCTACAAAGAATATTTCTTTATTCCATAAGTAAGATCCTACAGCTGTAAGGCAGAACCATTAAGAACTGTATCCTTATTATCGCAAATCTATACTGAAAACATATTTTAGATGTTTTGAGAAGGTTTTAAAAAACACACAACAGAAGTTGGTTCTTGATCTCTCCTTTTCTTTGACTCCTTGATTTTCCCACTTTTAAGCCTGCGAAGACAACACCATCAAAGAATGGGAAGCTAAAGGACTTTTATAGGATTACAGAGTTGATCATTATCTAATTCATTATTATATATTTACTGCCAGGGTGCAGTGAATTATTGATGGAGAACCTATTGTCCGGTGTGTGTGTTTTTTTTTCCTCCCCAGGATGTATAAAACGAGCCTTAATTCAATTTTTGTTGTTAGCTGTCAGATTTACTACAGCAAAATATTGGAAAAACTAAAGAAGATCTTTTTTTCCCCGATCAATGGTATTTAAAAGTATGGGAAATAGTCTGGGCTGAAAAAAAAACTAACAGAACTGCGAAGAGTCTTGAATAGCCCTTAAGTTAAGGATGGTTTTATTTGTATTTTGTCACTCTTTTTAAATTGGCTGATGGGGTAGAGAGAGAAAAACCACACACACTCACCACTGTGTTATTCATTCTTTAGGATTTTAGCTTCTTATTTAATCCTCTTAACTTTAATTGTTTTTTAAAAAATCTTTTTATTAGGTTGTAAGCCACCCAGAGAAGCTGTACATTGAGATGTACTTAGAAATAGTAAGAGCACTTAGACTGATATACTACTTCATTGTGCTTTACAGCCCTCTCTAAGAGGTTTCCGGAGTCAGCATCTTGCCCCCAACAATCTGGGTCTTCATTTTACTGACCTTAGAAGCATGGAAGGCTGAGTCAACCTTGAGCCGGTCAGGATTGAACTCCTGGCAGTGAGCCGAGTCAGGCTGCAATACTGCATTCTAACCACTGCATCACCCCAGCTCAATCAATCAATCAATTAATCAGTCAATACCCAATTGTGTATAGTTACCATGGGCCACACATGAGCACTGATTGTACCTTGGGAGCCACTGCATGAGATAAAACAGGTAATACTCAGTCCAAAGTGATATGTAATAGCTTTTTGATCATTAGGTATCATTCACTGAGCTGTGTATCATTCATTAAACATATGAAGAACGGTTGCAGGAACTAGGTATGTCTAGACAAGTGAAGAGAAGGACCAGGGGAGACAGGAGGGCACTGTTCTGTTATTTGAGGAGCTGCCACAGAGAGGAAGGGGTCAAACTATTTCCCAAGGTACCCAAAGGCCGGACAAGGAATAATGGATGGAAACTGAACAAGGGGCAATTCAACCTGGAAATAAGGAGAAATTTTCAGACAGTGAGAACAATCAACCCATGGAACAGAAGTTGCCTTCGGAAGTTGTGGGAGCTTCATCACTGGAGGCTTTCAAGAAGTGACTGGACTGCTATCAGTCAGAAATGGTGTAGGGTCTCCTGCTTGGGCAGGGGCGGGGGGTTGGACTAGATGATCTGCCAAGATCCTTTCTGACTCTGTTATTCTGTTCTGTTACTGTACTACCAGGATTGTCTCCTGATGGAGTGGAGCTGCCTATGAAAGTATTGTCACATGGGTTTTTCCCAGACTCCATGGCTGCTCCTTGATGGAAGAGATGGTCAGGGCGAGCCTTGCTTGATCAGCTTTGATTGAGACATCAGTTGCATATCTATTGGAACAACAGGACCTTGTTTGTCCTTGTCAATGCACATCAGTATTACTGCAATACCTGACACTCTAGAGCAGTGATGGCTAACCTTTTTGCCATCGCATGGCAGGAGGAGGGGGCGGGGAGGGTCATGCACGCACGTGCCCATACCCATAATTCTATGCACCCCACCCTGCGCATGCGTGTGTGACTCCCCTCCCCCACCCCGCTGAAAGGACTGTGTTGTAGACTGGAGATAGTCTACATCCAGTCAGGACTGAAGAAGCATCTTGGATGAGCAGCAAAACATCTTCAAAGAAAAACAAGAAAGTCCAGTTGCCTCTTGGAAAAAAAAGCATCTTTGGGACAACCATGGCCTGGATGATTGAGAATCTCCATAGACCCGTGATGACAAACCCATGGCACGCGTGCCAGAGGTGGCTTGAAGAGCCCTCTCGTGGGCACGCATGCTGTTGCCAGCTGCTCTTTTGGTTTCCAGTGCACATGCTGGTCTTCGCGGGCACTGGAGCATGGGAAAACAGTCCAAAAAATGGTCAAAAACCAGGCCATTTTCCAGACCCAAAAACAGCTCAAAAAACAGCCTGAAAACGGCCCCAAAAATGGCTAAAAAACAGGCATGCATGTGCCAGTTTCTGGTGCTCCGGTGTGTGTACATGCACACAAATGCATGCACATTCCGGTTTGGACACTCGGTGCTGAAAAGGTTCACCATCACTGCCATAGATATATCATTTAACAATTTATATGAGGCATCAAATTAGCATCCTGAGGAAGGCTGTGTCCCCATCCGCCCCACCAAATTTGTAAAGTATATCGTGTTCTTATACATTTGTTTCAGCCCAAGACATGGAAATCCTCTTCTACCCCATTGCATCTCATGGTCCTTTGATTCCCCCTGTTTACCAAGTTTATTGGTCAATTTATCTCTCTCAACCGAAGATCAGGTTCCTTGAATCTAACAAAATGAGCTTTAATCCAGCAAAGGCTAAGGCCACAATAAATTTCTTTTTGGTGCTTCAGGTGTCACCGGATTTGGGGCTGTTTTCATTGCAGTGAAGTAACACAACTCTCCCCACCGGGAAAAAAAACGCTCTTGATATAAATATTGTATGGTTGACAATTTAATTTATCAGCTTCAAGGAAGAAGGACATCTGCTTTTTTTAGACGAGGGACATCGATCTTCCTTTCTGCCAACCTACTGCAAACTTGGTTTTGAGAGAGAGGAAGGTCAGGGCTGCGCTGTGATTTACGACAAGGAGCTGTTGGGTGCTTGAAGGGTCCAACAGGTGGCAAGTCATCTTTTGCCCATATTTTTTTTTTTAACTTTGCTTGCTAACGGCTCAAAGAGTTTATTTTTAATTTTAAACCTTGCAATGCCATAGGATACCCCGGAAGGCCCTCCCTGTTGATAAACCTGTAGCATAAATTAGTTATAGAGAGAGACATTTTAATTAGGAGGAAATACCAGCCGGATGACATTATCAGGAGTGGTCTAATCTTTACGGTCTTAATGAGAAGACCTACTAACCCTACAAAAAATGGAACTTGTTTTCAGGAGGGGGAAAAAAAAAACCCACAGCATCAGACATTTGACCCTGGCACTAAAGAACAAATAAGTGTTTCATTAAGGATTTTTTTTTTTTTTGAGGGGGGTGAACTTTCATCACCACAAGAACTCCCAAGATATCCCCCCTAAACAGACTAGGCTGTAACAATATGCTGATACTTGCTAAAATGGTCACAAAATATATTCTAAAAAGAGACAGAAATGGCTTTTTTAAAAAATCAAAATGCTATTCATTTGAGCTGGCAATGGCTGATTTTGATAAATTGCAAACAATTTGATGGGGGGGGACGGGGGACTGAGCATTGTTTCAGGCTGAAAGGCAGCAAGAATCTTCAAGCGGAGTTAGAACTAATAAAAATCTTTCCCCACTTCATATATATAAATACCACCCGTGCTTTAACAAAATGAGAACCAAAAACGAACATGGTGGAGCCCGAAGGCTGTTCATGTCAAGTAGACTTCTGTAGAAGCCTTCTGTTGTGATCCGCCAGCAGCCTGCGGAGCTGGCAGTGGAGTCGGGCAGTGAGGAGGCTGGGGAGGAACATGGGCCAGTCCTGGAGTCTGGAGAAGGCCCGGACGAGGGGGCAGAGATGGGAGGCAGAGATGGGGCCAGGGCCATCTGGGAGTGATGTGTGGAATCCGGACCTCCAGAGTGGACAGCAGAGATGCAGAAGAACAGGAGGAGCTTGTTCCTAGTGCACGCATGCACAGAGCTGCCAGAAGGCACGAACAGTTAAAACAAAAGGGATGACTTGGAAGTAAGGCCTGGAGATGATTGGCCCCTCCCATAAGGCTTAAAGGAGGAGCAAAGGCATGTGGGCACTTTGCAGGAAAGCAACGTTGTTAATTCTGTTCCCACTCGGCATCTCTTGTTTGTTTCTGGACTCAGTGTGGCTTTGCCAAGTAGGTTTTTGGCAGCGTGTCAAAGGAGATAAAGGTTGGTGATTATCCCAAAGGACTTCTCCTGAAAGACTTTTTGCAACTAATTGGGACTCAGCTGTGAATGAACGTAATTCACAGCTGTTCCAATAAAAGAGGTTTTTGGGACTACTCATGTGTTTTAATGACTCAATAAGCTTAGGTCACAACACCTTCAAGGACAGGATAAACCAAGGACTTTCAGGAAATGTACACACACTGCATCATAATGGAGAAACAATCTAGTTGAGAACATGATTTAAAATGTGGAACTGTTAGGCACAAAGATTCGGGACCACACCTGAAGTTCCAGTTGAACTGCTTTTATTGCTCGTGCCTATGCACAAGAATTTAGTAAGACCACACTTGGAATACAGCATCCAGTTCTGGTCACCGTAATATAAAAAAGATGTTGAGACCCAGGAAACAGTACAGAGAAGAACAAAGAACAAAGATGATTAAGGGTCTGGAGGCTAAAACATGTGAAGAATGGTTGCAGGAATTGGGTATGTCTAGTCTGATGAAAAGAAAGACTAAGGAAGACCTGATAGCAATGTTCTAGTATTTGAGGGGCTCCTACAAAGATGAGAGGTCAAACTATTTTCCAAAACACTAGATGGCAAGACAAGGAACAATGGATGGAAACTAACCAAGGAGAGAAGCAACCTAGAACTAAGGAGAAATTTCTTATTGGTGAAAGCAATCAACCAATGGAATGGTTTGGCTTCAGAACTTGTGGATGTCCCATCACTGGAGGCTTTCAAAAAGAGACGGGCCAGCCATTTGTCTGAAATGGTATAGGTTGACCCTGCTAGATCAGGAAATTGGATTAGAAGGCCTCCAAGGTCCCTTTGCAACTCTGTTTTTCTATGTTATTCTATGAATCTAGTCAACTAACTGCACTAAATTGGTGCCAGAGAAGAGTCAAGGGAATTCAAGAGGGGTTGGATTTAGGCCACTTGTGGGAACGTAATGATGGCAGGCTGATTCCTCGCTTGACTCCATCCCCATTTCTGACTGCTTCTAGAGGAATGATGTTTGGGTAGCTGTAACATTGATTCACTATTCACAACTGACATGAAATATTAAAGGGAATTGTTTAGCAAATTGCATCACTTTTTGGATTGATGGCTGCAGTGCCTCAGATAAAAAGTCCATTCAGAGAGTGGTAAGGACAGCGGAGAAGGTTATAGGAATAGCGCTTCCCATTATTCAGAATACTACTTATAAGTGCTATGTGCTTAGAGCTCAAAGTATTGTGAGAGACCCCACACACCCGCTTCGTGGTTTGTTTCTGTTGAAAGATAGTTAGGGGACTGGAGGCTAAAACATATAAAGAACAGTTGTTGGAATTGGGTATGTCTAGTTTGATGAAAAAAAGGACTAGGGGAAACATAATAGCAGCATTCCAAAATCTCAGGGGCTGCCACAAAGAAGAGGGAGTCAAGCTATTCTCCAAGGCACCTGAGGGCAAAACAAGAAGCAATGGGTGGAAACTAATCAAGGAGAGAAGCAACCTACAACTAAGGAGAAATTTCCTGACAGTCAGAACAATTAATCAGTGGAACAACTTGCCCCCAGAAGTTGTAAATGCTCCAACACTGGAAGTTTTTAAGAAGAGATTGGATAAACATTTGTCTGAAGTGGTGTAGGGTTTCCTGCCTAAGCAAGGGGTTGGACTAGAAGATCTTCAATGTCCCTTCCAACGCTGTTGTTCTATAAACAATTTTCTTTCGATGATCTACAGTATTTTCTTGCTCAGTTGGCTAGGGCCTCTACCCTAGTGAATGAAACCAGATCCCATTTAAATGTGTTTTTGTGGGGGGTTTTTTACTTATAACATTTCTCATCTGCCTTCTACTTTCATACAAGGGTCTCATAAAAGAACAAAAAAACCCGTTAACAACAACGAACAATAAAATCATGCAGGATGTTAAAAAAGATTAATCGAGCAGACATGATAAGCCACACATGCTGGAGACGTCTCTTCTACCCAGTGATTCATAGTGTGGGAACTCTGCAATTTTATGGAGAAGTCCACAGACAGCTGTGCACATCTGTCCCCTCGAAAGAATGAGTCTATGCAGGGTCTGAGAGGATAACGAATTATGATGTCATAGTTCTTTCTGGATTTATTGGCAGAAGAGTCTGAAAAAGATAAATGGACAAGATATATGCCTCCCTCCCTCCCTCCTTTCCTTCCTTCCTTCTTTCCTTGCCTCTCTCCCTGCCTCTTCTGTCCCTACCTCCCCCTCCATACCTCCTTCCTTCCCTTCCTTCCTTCCTTCCTTCCTTTCTTCCTTCCTTTTTTCCCTGCCTTTTCCCTGTCTCTCCCCTCCCTTTCTCCCTTTCTTCTTCCCTCCCTCTCTTCCTTCCTTTCTCCCTCCCTCTCTTCCTTCCTCCCTCCCTCCCACCCTTCCTTCCTTCCTTCCTCCCACCCTTCCTTCCTTCCCTCCCTCCCTTTCTCCTTCCCTCCCTCTTTCTCCCTCCCTTCCCTCCCTCCCTTCCTTCCTCAATTTATGTAGAAAATAGAATACTACCTATTCTATTATCAATTCAACAAAGTCCAAATTCTTAAAAGACAATCTATCTTCATAAACCAGCACATACACCTAAATCTATTCCCATCTATATATTGTTCCAACCCTTCTTGTTTTAATGAATACAGTGGCCTAAAGTCTTGCAAGCAGACTCTCACGAACCCTGGCAGGGCAAGCTACTCTAAACAGGGAACAAACCTTGCAACAACAACTAACTTTGGACTCAACTGTGGTCGTAAATTGAGGTCCAAAAAAACGGTAAGGTTTGCTTAACAACAAATGTCTTCACTTAACCACAGAAATTTTGGGCTCAATTCTGGTCATACGTTGAGGACTACCTGTATGGTATTATAAAACTATTTAGGGATATCGCATAGTGCAATTCCAAAGACTTCAGGCCTTTCATTTTTTAAAAAAAATGCTTAACTCCTCATACTTTTCCTAGTGAACTTGGAGGAAAGAACTGGGTTAGTCTTTGGCAAGAAAACATACACCCCATCTAGTAGCATCTTCAAGGCTAACCAGTTTTACTGACTCATCAGTTTTGTAAGCAACTGCCCCAATAAAATTAGTTAATTCGAAGATACTGTATTGCCAGAAATTGTAATATCCATGGCTATCATTAAGTGTTGTATCTAATGCTTTATGATGAGTGTATTTTTACAAGGACTATGATAATGATCTATCTCTATTGTTGTGTGTACACTGCAGTGGGGAAATTCGGGCTGGTTCTGGCGAGCTGGTAGCTAAATTGCTGGCTAAATTGCTGGCTGTCTCCGCCTCTTCCCACTCCTTCCAGGAATCCCCACGTGCCCCATTTTGGCTCCCAGGTAAGTGCAGGGAGGCCTCCTAGGCCCAAAACAGGGGGCGGGGGGCAGGGGGGCAAGGTTGGCCTCTCCGTGGCCTGTTTTTGCTCCCAGGAGGCTGCTGGGTGGCCTACTATGCCCAAAACAGGGTGGGGGAAGGCATATTTCCCCTCCCTCATGGCCCTTTTTGCTCCCAGGGGGCTGCAGAAGATCGAGTGCTGCCTGTCACATCCCCTGGCCACACCCACCATGGCCACGCCCACCCAACTGGTCATTAGGGCAGAGAACCAGTTGTTAAATTATTTGAATCCCACCACTGGTACACTGAGAGCTTACGCACCGGAGTCAAATTCCTTGTGTATCTAATCACACTTGGCCAATAAAGAATTCTAATTCTAATTTGTCTCCTAACCATTAGGCTTGGAGGTCAAGTAGATTCTTGAATCTTCTTCCCTCTCTCATGAAAGAAAAGATGGCCAGTCTAGAGAAAAGAAGGATTAGGGGGTGACATGATAGCAGTCTTCCAGTATTTGAGGGGCTGCTACAAAGAGGGGGGGGGGTCAACTTATTTTCTGAAGCACCAGAAGGCAAGACAAGAAAGAATGGATGGATGGAAACTAATCAAGGAGAGAAGCAACCTGGAATTAAAGAGAACCTTCCTAACAGTGAGGACAATTAACCAGAGGATCATCTTTCCTTCAGAAGTTGTGGGCACAGCATCACTGGAGCTTTTTTAAGAAGAGACTGGACAGCCACTTCTTTGAAATAGTATAGGGCAGTGATGGCTAACCTTTTTGCCATCGCGTGCCATAAGTGGGGGGAGCGTGAGGTGGTTGCGCACCCACGTGCCCACATCATTTAATGCCTCCCCACCCTCACGCATGCACGCTCCCCCCGCTTTTGGCACGCAACGATAAAAGGTTACCAGTGGGCACAGGCTTTCTTGGAGCCTGGGGAGAGCAAAAACGGCCTTCGCCACTCCCCTGGAGGCCCTTTGGAGGCCAGAAACAGCCCGTTTCCTGACTTCCGGTGGGCCCGGAAGGCCTGAAAATCAGTTGGCTGGTGCGTGCATGCGTGCTGGAGCTGAGCTAGGGCAATGCTCATGTGCCCACAGATATGGCTCCGCGTGCCATAGGTTCGCCATCACGGGTATAGGGTCTCCTGCTTAAACAGGGGGTTGGACTAGAAGACCTCCAAGGTCCCCTTCCAGCTCTATTCTTTTTTTTTTTCAAAAGTTTTTTTTTTATTTTTCAAAATATAAACATTCCATCTTTCCTTAAACAGCGTGTTGTCTGGGGACAGATAGTTCTATGCAACCGCCTTCAGCATTTACAAGCATTTACAAGCATTTACATTCACATTAATATTAGCTCCCTAATCAAAATTATAATATGTTCAACAATTAACCGTTATAAAGCTATTCATTTTCCTCTTAACATATCTTCTAATAAAAATCCAATAATAACATTAAGCAGGATTATCCTCGTCATCATAATACTAACAGTTATCGTTCTATTTATATCTCTATCTTAACATATTTTTAACTCTTCCTTAATCTTTCGCCAGCTCTATTTATTTATCTATTTATTTATTAAATACATGTCTATCCCTCAGCAATTGGGGGGAAAAAAACCCCACACTCTTTACACCAATCTACTTTTTAAGGAAGATTAAAAACAAAGTCTTAAATGATGCTCAATTCTAGATGAAAAAGCATTATTTTTATTTTATTTTTTTTTCACTTGGGAAACTTAGAGGGTTGTGTAAACATTTCTAAGTGATTTATTTCAAGATATTTTTTTTTAAAAAAAAACATAAAATCCTAGCAGTATGATATCCAGACATTCTTTGGCTTAATGAACAGCGCTGTTGTCTTGCAATCAAGAGTGTGCCCCTCACCAGCACAATTATTGTGTTATTTTTAACGTCTTTTAATATGTGTTACCAATACATAGAAAAACAAGTAAACAAAAATAAATCCCGCAGGCAGTATTTTATGCAGAAAGGGTTTTTTTTTAAAAAAAAAATCAGAAACAATCTTACAATTAAAAGGAATGGATTTATATGGGAAACATGAATGCTGCAGGAAAATTAAGATCATTCATGAGGCTCCCAGATCCAGACCGACAAGCAGGTGCTAGCTAATCAACCAGACATGGTGGTAATAGACAAGGACTAGAAGACAACGGTGGTGAAAGATGTAGTGGTGCCATGTGACAGCAACATTAGGAAGAAGGAGAAGGAGAAGCTGGAGGAGGACCAGGGCCTGAAGAAGGACTTGGAGAGGATGTGGAAAGTCAAGGCCAAAAAGTGGTAGTAGGAGGAGCCAGGGGTGGGCTTCAAAAATGTTAGCAAGGGTTTCTCTGCCTGGTTGCTGGGTGGGTATGGTTTAGTCAGGTTTAGTCAGCCTCCGGCACCATGGTGTGGGAGGCGTTTTTCCCCTCCCCAGGCTCCGGAGGCTTTTCTCAAGCCTCCAGGAGGGCGAAAATGGCCTCCCCAGGCTCCGGAAACCCTCTGGAGCTCGTTTCCAGCCTTCCCAAAGTTCTGGTAGACCTGGTTTTCATCCTCCCTGAGCCTCCCCACATGCCCTTCACTTTCCTGCATCAAAAGCAGGCCTCGTGGGGATATTTTTTAAAATAAAAAAAATAACTACTGCCTTCTGATCCAGACTATAGCAATAGCAATGTCCCTTAGACTTATACTGCTTTCACTGCTTCACCATGCTTTACAGCCCTCTCTAAGCGGTTTACAGAGTCATCCTATTGCCCAAACAATTTGGAATTTCGTTTTACCGACGTCGGAAGGATGGAAGTCTAAGTCAACCTTGAGCTGATGAGAACTGAACTGCCAAGCTGCAGGTAGCCAGCAGTCAGCAGAAGTAGCCTGCAGTACTGCATTCTAACCACTGTGCCACCACGGTTCATAACTTTGATGAAGCCAATTAGTATTTCCAAATGTACCTTGAGCTATAATCCAGATATTTACTCTAAGTATTACAAATAGTCGTCAATTTACAATTATTTGTTTAGCAATAGTGCTTAGACTTATATGCCGCTTCACTGTGTTTTACAGCCCTCTCTAAGTAGTTTACAGAGTCAGCCTATTGCCCCCAAAAATCTAGGTCCTCGTTTTACTGACCTTGCAAAGATGGAAGGCTGAGTCAACCTTGAGCAGGTCAGGATCGAACTGCTGGCAGCCTTCAATACCGCATTCTAACCACTGTGCCACTACGGCTCTGTTTGGCGAACTTTCGAAGTTCCAATGGGTAAAAAGTGACTTACAAGTGCTCCTCACAACTGTAGCAACTATGGGCATATATTTACCATTTCGCCATTGGTGACCTTCCCTAGTTGACTTCCAACAAGTGAAGTCAACAGGGAAAACCAAACAACATTATTCCCTTAATGACTGTGCCAAAGAAGGTGACAAGATCGGATCTGACTCATTTAACAACTTCTTTAATGACAGTATTTCTTGACCCAATGGTGGTCATATATCAAGGACTACCCATATATCACTTTTCAAAATTAAAGTGGCACTACCAGGGGGAAAAAAACCTCCAATTTTTATAAGCAAAAGTCTTGCTCTGCTGAAATTTACAACAGGAACAATAAACATTGTTTTATTTCACCACCTTATAAAGTCAAGAATTAGGTGCAGCTGGATCAGCAGAATTAAGAGAGAGAGAGAGAGAGAGAGAGAGAGAGAGAGAGAGAGAGAGAGAGAGAGAGAGAGAGAGAGAGAGAATCCAAAGTAGGCCTCATTCATTTAAGCTTAATTGCATAAAATCAATATCTTCCTAATGTATGTAACATCATTTGGGGGGAAATGCCTGAATGCCAAAAAAATTATGAGGCAGCAATCTGTTTGGCTTATCAGCCCCCTGGATTTTCATCTAAAAGTAACTTTGAATTATTACTGGAGATAAGGTGTAAATGCGGGCAGGAATTTTATCTATGCTTCTCCCATGAATCATAAATGAGAGGGAAAAATTACAGTCTAAATTGCACTTAAAAGGAATAAAGTCTTTTCATGTCATACATGATTTATCAGAATGATCTCATTTTAAGGGTACTGTGGTTATCTTGATTAATAACATTAGTAAGCATGATGAATAGCCTCTTTAATGGTAACATAGAATTTATTGGCAAAAAAAACCCTACTTTTACCAAAAAAAGAAGGAAAATATACAAAGAAGCAGTGTAATAAGACTATTTTTTAAGTAAACTTCCTGCAAATGTATTTGGGTTTTCTGTCTGTCTGTCTGTCTGTCTCTCCCTCTCTCTCTCTCTCTCTCTCTCTCTCTCTCTCTCTCTCTCTCTCTGTGTGTGTGTAGAAGAAAAAGAGGGGGGAATGTAAGAAAAATAGAATAAGGAGGAATAGAATAGAATAGAATAGAATAGAATAGAATAGAATAGAATAGAATAGAATATTATTGGCCAAGTGTGATTGGACACACAAGGAATTTGTCTTTGGTGCATACGCTCTCAGTGTACATAAAAAAAAGATACATTCGTCAAGAATCATAAGGTACAACACTTAATGATTGTCATAGGGAACAAATAAGCATCCAAATCACATTAGGAAACAGTCAATATAAATCATAAGGATACCAGCAACAAGGTTACAGTCATAAAGTCATCAGTGGGAGGAGATGGGTAATAGGAACGATGAGAAGATTAACAATGAGAGTAATGCAGATTTAGTGAATAGTTTGACAGTGTTGAGGGAATTATTTGTTTAGCAAAGTGGTGTTTGGGAGAAAACTGTCCTTGTGTCTAGTTGCTCTGGTATGCAGTGCTCTATATACAGTTTTGAGGGTAGGAGTTGAAACCAGTTTATGTCCAGGATGCGAGGGGTCTGTAAATATTTTCACAATCCTCTTTTTGACTCGTGCAGTATACAAGTCCTCAGTGGAAGGCAGGTTGGTAGCCATTGTTTTTTCTGCAGTTCTAATTATCCTCTGAAGTCTGTCTCTGTCTTGTTGGGTTGAAGAACCAAACCAAATTGAAACAAATAAATAAAATGAAGTGTCTAAGTGGCTGTCCAGTCTCTTCTTAAAAATCTCCAGTGATGGAGCGCTCATGATTT
This sequence comes from Masticophis lateralis, assembly GCA_030761175.1. NCBI lineage: Eukaryota > Metazoa > Chordata > Lepidosauria > Squamata > Colubridae > Masticophis > Masticophis lateralis. The sequence continues at coordinate 92,169,811 of JAUDYJ010000005.1, forward strand.
CTGAAGGCAAGCTATCCCACGGGTTAATTGTCTCCACTGTTAGGAAGTTTCTCCTTAATCCCAGGTTGCTTCTCTCTTTGTTTAGTTTCCAACCATTATTTCTGGTGCTTTGGAGAATAATTTGACCCCCTCTTCTTTGTGACCCCCTCTCAAAAACCGAAATACTGCTATCATGTCACCTCTAATTCTGCTTTTCTTTAGACTAGCCAGACCCAAAACCTGCAGCCCTTCTTCATAATGTTTTAGTCTCCAGGCTTTTGATCATCTTATGTGCTTTTTTCTCTTAATATTTTCCAACATCTTTTTTTGTACTGTGGTGACCAAAATCAATTGCAGTATTCCAGGTGTCGTCTCACTAAGGTTTTATAAAGTAGTACTGATACGTCACGTGATTTTGATTCTCTGTCCCTGTTTTTTGACTACTGCCACACACGGCTGACTCCTATTCAAGGGTTCATCTACTAGGACACCAAGGTCCCTCTCATAGTTATTGTTTTTGAGCCAGGCCTCGCCTAATCTGTACTTAGATCTTTTTTTTTCTCCTGCCTAAATGTAAAACTTTGCTTTTCTTCATTAAAATTCATTTTGTTGGATAGGACCCATTGTTCAAGTCTCTCAAGATCCTTTTGGATCCTGAGCTTTTTTTTCTGGGGTTTGGCTATTCCTGCCAGCATAGTGTCATCGCAGATTTGATGAGTTCCCTTACTATTCCCTCATAGATGAGGGAATAGAAAATTTATGAGGGAATAGAATATCTTCATTAATAAGATATTGAAGATTACTGGGTCTAAGACAGAACCTTGTGGTATCTCACTGCTTACTTCCCTCCATGTAGATGTAGTACCGTTAAGGACTACTCATTGACAGAGGTGGTATTCAGCAGGTTCTGACCAGTTCTGGAGAACTGGTAGTGAAAATTTTGAGTAGTTCGGAGAACCGGTAAATACCACTTCTGACTGGCCCTGCCCCCACCTATTCTTTGCCTCCTGGGTCCCAGCTAATTGGGATTTTGCAGTAACCTTCCCCTGGAGAGGGGAGGAAAAGGAGGTTTTACAGTATCCTTCCTCTGGAGTGGGGTGGGAATGGAGATTTTACAGTATCCAGTATGCCACGCCCACAAAGCCACACCCACAAAGCCATGCCATGCCCACAAAGCCACGCCCACAGAACCACCAGTAAAAAGAATTGAATCCCAGCACTGCTCGTTGAGTAGTTTGTCAGCCAGCTACAAGCCATCTGGTGGTGACGGTGTCTATTCCACATTTTTGTAGTTTACCAACGAAGTAGGTTGTGGTCTACTTTGTCGAATGCCTTACTGAAACCAACCAACCATAGATATATTGACCTCTAAAAGTCCTGTAACAGGAAAAAGTATATTGAAGTCTTTAAAACTAGTTATGAAAAGGAGGATATTTCCTCTTCTTCTCCTTCTCCTTCACAATGAACAGTTAACCTAACATAAATTGTTAGGCTCAGGCAGTTATAAAGTGGTAGAGATCCCCTCCTCCTCCTCCTCCTCCTCCTCCTCCTCTTCTCTCCTCTTCAAGACTTTAAATGCCTCCTGGCTATTTTTCCCCCAACCCTCCCTTCCAGCAATAATGTTTAAGAAGTCAGATTCAATTTACCCTGATTATTTTTTCTTTGGGGATGATAGAAGTCTTATGATGACTGGCCCTTCTATAATCACAATCGACCTCTTCACCCTGCATCTCATCTAGAATTAATCTTTCCAGGGGCTCTATCAGAAAACCTGCCACCCACCAACACAAAGTATGTTTGCCTGACTGGAGACCAATTCCCCAGCCAGGCATCAAAGATGCCAATCAACAGATGCCTGCTGTCAACATCAGAAGTTTCTATCCTCTTCTACCGGCTGATCAAACATTCTTTCTTTCCTTCTCGGAAGATTAATTCAAAGTTTTCCTCTTACACCTTTTCAGTTTAGTCAATGGCCCGACTTCTTGAGATGGAATAGGAAGTGGCCAATAACAGGAATCCTTTCGAAACAAAAGACGAGCAAGGGGGAAAAAAATTAAATCCCAGCTGTTATCAATGCTTTTTTTTTCTTTCTTCTCTTTCTAACCCCCACTGCTTAAATGCCTTTTAAAAAAAGGGGAGGGGATTGGATTAGGGACTAGATTGACTGGCTTCCCTTTGATCAAAGCCACTAGCTTTTATGCAATCATGAGGAATGGCTGGTTTTTTTTGCAGAGCTCAAAATTGATTTGTTTTACTGTAACTTATTGAACATTTGATTCAGCCAGACAATTTGTTTCCTCTGTTGTTGTTGTTGTTGTTGTTGTGTTTTTTTCCCCTTAGTTTTGTATTGATTGACTGCATTACTGCCCCACCCTTCGGCTCACAAGCCCCACAGGGTGGTTCACAACAGAGGCTCATGACAAGGATTGTAGAAATTAAAATAAGCAATGAGCTCATTTTAACAAAACCTTACAGCACATTATACAAACTGAATTTGATGGGGATCCCTGATCCCCCGCAGTCTTTCATCTCCACTGTAAGATTTCTGGAACAACTTAGCAGCAGATGTCCCTGCAAGAACTGAGTCTGAAAGAACAAGCACACATATGTACAGTCTTAGGCCAAGTTGGACATCGAGATTTCCAAACTGAAACCCAAGCAGCAAATAATCAGATCCAGAACTCAAATGACAGTTTTCTAGCAAAAATACAGAACGATCCCTGCATGGGCTCCTCAACCAGATGCCGGAAAATAACCAAAGTGACATTTTTTTTTTAAGGCATCTAACAAAATTCCAGGAAATTATAGTTGCAATAAGCTTCTTGTGATGTTTTTTTGTAGCATTTTAGATCCTCCCGTGCTGTGGAGCATATGCAGGAAGCAAGGGATCTCCAGTATTTTTGGGGTTGGGTGAGAATGTTGGCATTTCCCCATGTGATGTTTAAAATCAACTATGAATGTTCTTCATCCTGTATTTCCTAGAACATAGAAGAACAGTGTTGGAAGGGTCCAATTCAAGGTGGTGGTGACCATCTTTAAAGCGCTCCATGGCTTAGGATCCGGGTACTTACGAGACCGCCTTCTGATGCCGATAGCCTCCCACCGGCCAATACGCTCCCACAGAGAGAGACTCCTCAGGGTGCTGTCAGTCAAACACTGTCGACTGGCGGCCCCCAGGGGGAGACCCTTCTCTGTGGGGGCACCTGCCCTCTGGAACAAATTGCCCCCGGAGATACGGATGATCCCTGACCTACGCATCTTTTGCCGTGCCCTCAAGACGCTATTGTTCCAACAAGCTGGGCTGGCCTAGATATGATTTTTAATTGGGGTTTATTTTTAATGATTCAGGCCAATTGTTTAATATGGTTTTAAAATGTTTTAAATTTTGTATTTGGATTTGTTTTACGGTTGGCTGTGCACCGCCCTGAGTCCCTCAGGAGAAGGGCGGTATAGAAATTAAATAAATAAATAAATAAATAAATAAATAAATAAATAAATAAATAAATAAATAAATAAATAAATAATAGGAAGTTATCTAGTCCAACCCTTTTCTTGAGCATTCTTCTTCTCTTTAGCATTCTTCTTCTTATACCATTTCAGACAAATGGCTGTCCAATCTCTTCTTGAAAGCCTCCAGGGATGGAGCACCCACAATCTCTGAAGGCATGCCATTGCAACGATTAATTGTTTTCATTGTCAGGAAATTTCTCCTTAGTTGCTTCTCTCCTTGATTAGTTTCCATCCATTGCTTCCTGTCCTGCCTTCAGATGCTTTGGAGAATGATTTGACACCCTCTTCTTTGTGGCAGTCCCTCAAATGCTAGAACACTATCTTATCTCCCCTATTCCTTCTTTTTAAAGGGCGTCCTCTTGGTCGTTGGCATCAGGTGAGAGCCATCTCATTGCCATGTTGGGAATTCAATTATATTCCATATGGGGTATAGGGACAGGGTGGCTCAGTGGCTAAGACACTGAGCTTATCAATTAAAAGGTCGGCAGTTCAGCGGTTCAAATCCCTAGTGCTGTGTAACGGGATGAGCTCCCGTGACTTGTCCCAGCTTCTGCCAACCTAGCAGTTCAAAAGCACGTAAAAAATGCAAGTAGAAAAACAGGGACCACCTTTGGTGGGAAGGTAACAGCATTCCATGTGCCTTTGGCATTGAGTCATGCAGGCCACATGACCACGGAAAGGTCTTTGGACAGCGCTGGCTCTTCGGCTTTGTAACGGAGATGAGCACCGCCCCCTAGAGTCAGGAACGAATAGCACGCATGTGCGGGGGAACCTTTACCTTTACTAAGGAGTATTTGACCTGCAAGTTGGAGTCTTCTGTGTGCAAACTATGTTGTGTAATTTGCAGGATAAACTCTTTTGGGGTACTTCTTCATTAGTACAGATAGTCCTCGACTTACAACAGTTTGCTTAGTGATCGTTCAAAGTTACAATAGTATTGAAAAAAGTGAATTATGACCGTTTTTCATACTTACAACCATTGCAGCATCTGCTCTGATCACATGATCAAAATTCAGACACTTGATAAATGTAGCATCTATTGATGATGGTCACAGTGTCCTGAAGTCACGTGATTCTCCTTTTGTGACCTTCTGACAAGCAAAGTCAATGGGGAAACCAGTTTCACTTAGCAACCTTGTTAAGAACTAAACAGCTGCAATGATTCACTTAACAACAGTGGCAAGATAACTCGTGAGCAAAACCCACTTAACAAATGCCACACTTAACAGCATAAACTTTGGGCTCAATTTGGGTCGTAAATCAAGGACTACCTGTATTGTGGTCAAAATAGCGAACCTTTAGGATTGCAACATCTTGTGATTTTTTTTAAAAATTAGATTTATATGCCGCCCTTCTCCGGAGACTCAGGGCGGCTTACAATGCATTAGCAATAGCCTTCATACTTTTGTATATTTTATACAAAGTCAGCTTATTACCCCCACAAACTGGGTCCTCATTTTACCTTCCTTAGAAAGGATGGAAGGCTGAGTCAACCTTGAGCCTCGAACCTTGCAATAATTGCAGACAGCTGAATCTTAATAACAGGCTATTAGTCAGTTGAGCTATCTGAGGCTCTGATGACTTTAGCTCATAATCAAACAACATGACTTTAAAAAAAATAGCAATAAAGTGAAGCAAAATGCAGAAACAGGACAACCTACAGTAGTGGCCAAAATTGTGGAAACCTTTTGGGACAAGTGTATTTTCTAAAACTAGCTAATAACACCACTTTTTTTGGAGTAGTACCAGTGGTGGGTTGCCCCCGGTTTGCACCGGTTCTATAGAACCGGTAGTAAAACCGGTGGGAGTCCCCACCCACTGACCCCGACTTCACCAAAATGCTTCTGTGCATGCGCAGAAGAGCACGCGTGCGCATGAGCAAAACAAGCACGTGTGTGCGGCCCCGTTGCAAACCGGTAGTAAAGGTAAGTAGATCCCACCTCTGAGTAGTACCGTAAAATTATATATCAATGGAAAGATAAATTGAATTAAGAATGTAATGCAATAGCTTTTATGAAGAATTTGCTATTAGAATAGCAGTGACGGTATAAAGAAGAAAAGTGAAACACGTAGAAAAAAATGAGAAAATTACAAAAATTATAATCATAGAAAAATACGAGATATACAAAAATGATCACCCTGTCAGTTAATACTTAGTTGGGTAACCTTTAGCATGAATTACGGTCTTACAACGTCTTCCCATGGAGTGAACCAAGTCTTTTAGTTCTGCAGCCGTTATCATGTGAAACCCATTATTGAATGATGGCTTCTATTAACTGGGTTTTATTGCTGGGTTGCTTCTGACTAACAAGTTTCTTTACTCGGCTCCATCGATTTTCAATTGAGTTAAGGTCTGGGCTATTCCCAGGCCATTCCAGCAGTGGAATAGGATTATCTTGAAACTCCAGAAAGAAAAAAAAAAGTGGTGTTATTAGCCATCAAATCTCAAAAATACACTTTCCCCAAAAGGCTTCCACAATTTTGCCCACTACTGTAGAAAGGAAATTAAGTTGAACCAAAACCAAGAGTCCATCTTTCCCCCAATCTCATCATAGAGAGGCGGTATATAAACTGCTTCATATGTAATGTAGTTGGGTTGCATCACAAACTGTTGCCACAAACTATTGTCTTTATTAAAGACAATAAAGATGTTATCATTGGCTAAGTAGAATGACAAGCCCTCCTGAAGAAGAGCCAAGAGCAATGTATTTCATTGCTGGAAATTAAGTAGAATGTCACTAAACTTTTCAAGATCTTTGAATGCCGAACATATGGATGGATATTATCCTTTATTCATTACTTATTTGGATTTTCAAAAGGCTTTGATAAAATAATAATAATAATAATAATAATAATAATAATAATAATAATAATAATGAGGAGGAGGAGGAGGAGGAGGAGGAGGAGGAGGAGGAGGAGGAGAAGAAGAAGAAGAAGAAGAAGAAGAAGAAGAAGAAGAAGAAGAAGAAGAAGAAGAAGAAGAAGAAGAAGAAGAAGAAGAAGAAGAAGAAGACAATCGACCACCTGATCAGTGGGTGCAGCAAAATTTCACAAACCGGCTACCTACAACGCCATCATAAGATCATTCACTGGAAATTGTGCCAGAAGTTTGGATTTGAGTACAGCAAAAACCACTGGGAACATCAGGTGGAGAAAATTTTAGAGAATGAGAAACTCAAGATCTTGCGGGACTTTAGGATTCAGACTGACAGGCATTTGGTCCACAACACACCTGACATAACAATAGTTGAAAAGAAAAAAGTATGGTTCATTGACATTGCAATACCTGGTGATGCACGGTTTAAAGATAATCAGCAAGAAAAAATCACAAAGTACCGGGACTTGCAAATTGAAGTTGAGTGACTGTGGAAAAAGAAATCATGTGTTGTCCTGATTGTAATTGGAGCCCTTGGAGCAATACCCAAAGGGCTACCCCGCTATTTAGAAATTCTAAATTTACCAGACTTGAATATTTTGACTCTGCAAAAAACCACCTTACTCGGAACAGCTTACATCCTCTGACAATACCTTAACAGTTCCTAGGTCCTTGGTTAGGACTTGAGCTGCTCAGCTATTAATCAGCCTCAAAGGCTGTGAATCTCACTACAGATTAACTAATCATCATCATCATCATCAACAACAACAACAACAACAACAACAACAAACTAACTCCTGGGATAAGATCAGAGGTTTTTTTTTTTTTCCATGGAATAGCAGGTCATTAAAACATAGCAAAAAGAGAGTATTGATGAAAGAGGATTTCTTGCCATGAAAGGAATATGGTTCCTCAAAGGATTTTTTTTAAATGACATGTTCATAAATCATTCAGAATTAGGAGCAAGCAGTCGGGGAAGCTGGATTTGCTGAGGATACCAAAATATCTTGACTGGATAGGATGAAAGGGGATTAAGAAAAATGCACCAGGCATGATCTCCCTGTTGGCCACCCTTTCCTAAGGTACTACTATTCATTCAGTTGCCACATGAAAGGGATAACTTTACTCAACGTTGGTTTTATTTCCACAACAGACTCAAGGGGTTCACTGCGGAGGTTCATTCACAGTGGAAATAGCCAAACCGGCCATTGATCCAGACAACGAACCTCTCGTGGGTTATATTAGCATTTTGTTGTTAGTTGTGAAGTCACGTCCAACCCATCGCAACCCCATGGACAACATTCTTCCAGGCCTTCCTGTCCTCTACCATCCCCGCAGACCATTTAAGCTCAGCCCGACTGCTTCAGTGACTCCATCCAGCCACCTCATTCTCTGTTGTCCCCTTTGTATTTCCGAAAGATGCCCTAATTAATTCATGATAGCAGACATGGAAGTGCTTTGCGAGTTGACACCCTTCTTCTTTTGCCCTCAGTCTTTCCCAGGATCAGGCTCTTCTCCAGGGAGTCCTTCCTTCTCATTAGGTGTCCAAAATATTTGAGTTTCATCTTCAGGATCTGGCCTTCTAAAGAGCAGTCAGGGTTGATCTCCTCTAGGACTGACCAGTTTGATTGCCTTGCAGTCCAAAAGACTTGCAGGAGTCTTCTCCAGCACCAGAGTTTAAAGGCCTTCATACTTTGGTGCTCAGCCTTTCCTATGGTCCAAACTTTCATAGCCAAATTAGCCTTAGATCGATGCAATCCTTTCTAGTGTTAAACTAACTACCGACAGACCTCAACTTATAACAGTTCGATCAAAGTAACAACGGCAGTCAAAAAAGTGACTTGGGATCATTTTACACACATATATGACCTTTGCAGCATCCCTGGGGTCACGTGATCAAAATCCAGATGCTTGGCAACTGGTTCATATTTATGACCGTTGCTGTGTCCCAAGGTCATGTGATCCTCTTTTGTGACCCTCTGACAGGAAAAGTCCATGGGGAAGTCAAATTCACTTAACAACCTGGTTACTAACCTATCAAATGCAGGGATTCATTTAACAATTCTGGCAAGAAAGGTCATATAATGGGGCAAGACTCACTTAAGAACTATCTTGTTTGTCAACAGAAGTGTTGGGTTCAATTGTGGTCACAACTTGAGCTCTATCTGTACCTGGACTTGGACAAAGCCTTGAAGGCTAGGTAGGTAAATTGAGGACCCAGTTTGTGGGGGCAATAAGCTGACTTTGTATAAATATACAAAAGTATGAAGGCTATTGCTTAACTCACTGTAAGCTGCCCCGAGTCTCTGGAGAAGGGCGGCATATAAATCTAATTAAAAAAAAAAAAAAGATAGCAGAAAGATGTCTGCCTTCCAGATTTTTAACCTGAAGCTAAACCTGGCCAATTGACCCAACTCACTGTCAGGAGCAAAGATTCAGGACCATTCTGACGGGACTAAATGTATTGTGTTGTGTATGCGATTGCCAAACTTAAGATTTGCTTTTTTAATATATATTTCTTTTTGTAAAAGGGTGAAGTTTTGGCTCAGTCCTAAAACTTGGGGTACATTGTCCTAGTGGGGGACAAAACGTTCGAGCGGACAATCATTTAAATATGAGCCAGCCGTGTGCTGCAGCTGCCAAATAAACCAACACAGTATTAGGCTGCATAAACAGAGGGATTGAATCAAGATCACATGCAGTGTTAATACCACTTTATAATGCCTTGGTAAAGCCACGCTTGGAATACTGCATCCAGTTTTGGTTGCCACGATGCAAAAAAGATGTTGAGACTCTAGAAAGACTGCAGAGAAGAGCAACAAAGATGATTAGGGATTAGGGGCCTGGAGGATAAAACATATGAAGAACGGTTGCTGGAATTGGGTATGTCTAGTCTGATGAAAAGAAGGACTAAGGGAGACATGATAGCAGTGTTCCAATATCTCAGGGGCTGCCCCAAAGAAGAGGAAGGCAAGCTATTCTCCAAAGCACCTGAGGGCAGGATAAGAAACAACGGGTGGAAACTCATCAAGGAGAGAAGCAACTTAGAACTAAAGAGAAATTTCCTGACAGTTAGAACAATTAATCAGTGGAACAACTTGCCTCCAGAAGTTGTGGGTGCTGCAACACTGGAGGTTTTAAATAAGATTTGGATAATCATTTGTCTGATGTATTGAAGGGTATCCTGCCTAAGCAGGGGGTTGGACTAGAAGACCTCCAAGGTCCCTTCCAATTCCTATTCTATTCTATTCTATTCTATTCTATTCTATTCTATTCTATTCTATTCTATGCCCCATCATGGTTTATTGTGAAAGATCAGAATACAGTATCGCCCACCAACCCAGATTTCACACACCCATTCTGCTTCCCTAAACAGAAGGTAAGCATAGTCATATTAACCCAGGTCCTATCTGATGACAAAAATGGCAATCCCATAAAGTAGGATTTTTAAGCAAGGTTTACAAACCACTTCCTCATGTGCCTCTTTTAGATGTAATTTGTCATTTTTTTTAAAAAAAAACAACAATAACAACAACTGGAAGTCTCTTGGCCTTTGGTTTCTACATTTGGAGTCTTTTCAGTACTTCAACAATGTTTCAGTTCACGATGATTTATTTTCTTGTCTTACCTCAAGAAAATACATCGCAACAAAAAAAGCTAAACACACCCTGAATGCAACAGGTAAAAGGATCCAGACTGTTTTTGATTGCTTCAGCCTAAACCAGGGGTCAGCAACCTGCGGCTATGGAGCCAGATGTGGCTCTTTGGGCCCTCTGCTGTGGCTCCCTGTCAGGTGATCCCGCCACTGGCTGGCCCCACCCCTTGTCTTCCCCTCCCAGTCACTCCTCGCCTGGCCAGAGAAGGTAAGGGCAATGGCAGGGGATGGAGAAGCGGCCAGGGCAGAGACAGAGAGGTAAAGAGAGAGGGGGAGAGAGAGAGAGACATAGAGAGATACAGAGAGAGGGGGACGGAGAAGGGGGAGGGAGGGAAGGGAGAGAGAGAGATGTCAAAATGGTTTTGTGGTTCCCGGTGTTTTTTAACAACTGGTTTTCTGCCCTAATGACCAGCTGGGTAGGCGTGGCAGGGGGTGAGTCATGTGACTGGTGGAAGTGAGTGACATTGAATTGGCCATGCCCACCCAGGTTTTGTGGCTCCCGGTGTTTTCTTTTCTGTGGGAAACGGGTCCAAATGACTCTTTGAGTGTTTAAGGTTGCAGACCCCTGTTCTAAACTAAAAATTGTTCAAGGCCTAGGCAGTCATTATAATCCAAATCGGGCTTGCTTTCTTCATAACTGATCCTGCAATCTTCATCTCTTCATCAAGCCATTCATACCAATTTGACAGCTAATGCACGTTAACTCTCATGCTTATGCTTCTGCACCACATCCATGGAAAGTTAACTTGAAGGAAAGTCGGGAAGCTGCAGGGCAGATGAGCTAAAACCACTCAGCTTAGTTAGCAGAAGGGGGTGCTGTGGTGTAACCTTTTCAAAATTGCAAAGAAGTTCTTGCATATGTAAGCTAAAAAAAAAAAATTAAGCACCTAGCTTTCTCAAAAGAATTATTTAATTCAACAACCAGGTGGTTCCTGAAGTGTGCATATTTTAAAGGGAGCTTACAACAATGCTGCTACAGTGGGTGTACAGGCCCACTCCAAAACCATCGGCAAGATGACGCCAGTGTGAGAAAATCTGTGTATGCGTACTGTAGAATTTCCTTTTAGTGGACCATTTTAATTAGCTTTGTCCTGCCTAATAGTTTTAATTTAAGCTTAACGGGGCGCAGAAGTCCTCTTACTCAAGATCCAGGAAGAGCCACCATTTGCTCTTCCGTATCTCTTCAGAAGTGTAACAAAGAGATTGGATTTAGGTTGATATGATCAAGCTAGATAATGAAATAGAAGAAGAAAAGAGCTCTTAGCTATCCCATCATTCTTCTTTTGTTTTGCTGGGAACAGGACTTCTGGTCTCCCCGGTGAGGAAACGACAAAGTTGAAGGTAGCAATTCCGCCGCGGAGAAAGACTCAAGGCAGAAAACTCAGAAATTTCAAGTCAACTTCTCACCATCCCTGATGTGCTGCTTGCTTTTAGATTTCGAAACAGGACACGGAGCTCTTGCAGAAAAACAGGCCCAGGTTTCTTCTGCACTGACTACAATTTCCTCTTCCTTTAAAGAGTAATAAGCGTCAAGAGTAATAATGGAGGCCTTCTCCTTCATGTCAGTTGAAAAAGAGAATACGTCTCAGTTCTCAGGCATTTGAGAAAGACTGGACTAAGGCCGCAATAGAATTGAATTGATTCAGAGATCTTCACGGCTATGTGAGCGTATGTATATAATGCATTTGATAGATAGATAGATAGATAGATAGATAGATAGATAGATAGATAGATAGATGATAGATAGATAGATAGATAGATAGATAGATAGATAGATAGATGGATGATAGGTAGGTAGGTAGGTAGGTAGGTAGGTAGGTAGATACAGAGAGAGGGAGAGATACAGATAGAGATAAATAGATATAGATATAGATATACAGATAGATACAGATAGATAGATAGATAGATAGATAGATAGATAGATAGATAGACAGACAGACAGACAGACAGACAGACACAGAGAGAGAGAGAGAGAGATACAGAGACAGAGAGATACAGAGATACAGAGAGATAGATAGATGATATAGATATAGATATAGATATAGATATAGATATAGATATAGATATAGATATAGATATAGATATAGATATAGATATAGATATAGATATAGATCAGTGGTGGGATTCAAGTAATTTAATAACCAGTTCTCTGCCCTAATGATTTCTTCCAACAACCAGTTTGTCAAACTGCTCAGAAAGTTAACAACCGGCTCTCCCAAAGTGGTGCAAGCTGGCTGAATCCCACCACTGATATTAGATATAGATATATATATATATTCTTTGAATCTATCAGGTGTTAGAAGAACAAGTGAGTTACTTCTGCTTTTTCTCCAGCTAATTCCTGCTTTCTATTTCACCCCCAGTCTCCCAGAGAGTCATCAAAACTGCGATTTAATTACATCTTAAGGGGGGGGGGGGGAAATCCCAGAGTGTAAACATGACTCCTTTTTATCTCCTGATACATCTGGACAAGTAGACAATGTGCTAAAACAAACTAAATCTGGCCTGACAGTCACTTCAAAGAGTTCAGCAAGAGGCTTGCAAGCTACTTAAGACCCAGGAATGCTGTTGCTAAGGTTGTTTCTCCAACCGAACAGTCGGCAAAAGAAGACCAATTTCTTTCTTTCAGAGCAGAGAATGGAAACCAGGCAGCCAAGAGGGTTAAAGGATTTGGCAAGGATATGGGTGCCGATAATGACACGGATAGGTTTGCGGGGAAAAATTTTGTGTTAGTGGATGTGTTAAACTGCCTTGTTTTGTAACGGATAACTCGATTTATTTTTGCAAACCTCCTATAGGAGACTGGAAATCTTTAATAGACCAAAAGTATTCAGAGTTTATACTTCCCCTGGCTACTACTGTAGGCATTCAAGCTAACATGAGTTCTTCAAACCATTTTCTTTATAAACCAATTTTTTTTTTTTTACAAACCTCCACAGAACTGGGAAGTGTGAATAAGATTCTGCTGTTGGGTGACTCGAAGGCTTCTTGGGTTTTCAGCAACTTATAAACCAAAATAACATATCATACATTAGATCAGGGGTGAAATCCAGCAAGTTCTGAAAAGTTCTGGAGAACTGGTAGCGGAAATTTTGAGTAATTTGGAGAACCGGCAAATACCACCTCTGGTTGGTCCCAGAGTGGGGTGGGAATGGAGATTTTGCGATATGCTTCCCCCTGGAGTGGGGTGGGAATGGATATTTTGCAGTCTCCTTCCCCTGGAGTGGGATGGGAATGGAGATTTTGCAGTTTCCTTCCCCTGGAGTGGGGTGGGAATGGAGACTTTGCAGTCTCCTTCCCCTGGAGTGGGGTGGGAATGGAGATTTTGCAGTATCCTTCCCCTGGAGCGAGGTGGGAATGGAGATTTTGCAGTATCCTTCCCCCTAGAGTGGGGTGAGAATGGAGATTTTGCAGTGTCCTTCCCCTGGAGTGGGGTGGGAATGGAGATTTTGCAATACCCTTCCTGCTGGAGTGGTTTGGGAATGAAGATTTCGCAGTATCCTTCCCCTGGAGTTGGATAGGAATAGCCATGCCCACAGAACCGGTAGTAAAAAAAGTTAGATTTCACCACTGCATTAGATCCCTTCTGATAACCTTTCATACCACAGCATTTTTATTAACTTTTGTTTGCAAGAACTACAAATACAAGGATCAAAATATATCAAAACCCAACCTGAGATCAAGAAGCGGACGAGAGTGATGTCACCAACCATCATTCTGAGCTATCAGTATAAAACTGGTTGCTCCTTTTTCCCAACAGCCCAATTTCTGTCACTGCGGTTGATGAAATTTTGCTTATTTATCCAGTTATTTAAGAATATTTACCGTATATATCTTCTTGTCATTGATCCAAGGCAGTTTAAAGGAATGTAACAAGATGTATTGCTATTCAGTGCTGAGATTTATATACTGCCCATTAACATCATTGGATGGCTGAAATATTTCTTTGCGGTATGATCATGAGGATATTAATCTCTCAAACTTTTCCCAGATCAATATATTCATCATTTGGCATTTCAGATTAAAACAACCTCCCTGTAGTGGGAAAAATTAAAAGCAACTTGGTTTTTGTCCTCTCGGTAAAATTTACCCGTTTTCCTATATTGCAAAGTTGGGAGTTCATTAGGAGTTCTTACCTGCGTCTAACTAACATGTCCGATGTATCTCAGGAACCCTTTTAAGTACCTCAAGTTTTGAAACTGGTCAAATATCCAGCTGCTAGAATGGAAGTCTTCTTTACATTTTTTTCTGATGGTACCTAAATTGTGGGGTTTTTGAAGGGGTAAAATGTGACAGGTTCGCACGGGTTCTGGCAAACTGTTAGCGGCGGTGATGCATGGTTTGGCAAACAGGTAGTGGTGGCAGCGTGAAGCTCCACCCACCCGCCCGGACATCGTTACTTTCTGGTTTTAACCAGGAAGTAACCTGTTTTGATCCTCTGCCCATGCACAGAAGTCTTTGCACATGCGCAAAGGGTCCAAAATTGCATGTGATGGGCGCATGAGCAGAGTGATCATGCATAGAGCACGCTCTTCCGAACTAGTAAGGAAAGTACATAGATTTCACCCCTGGGTTTTTCCATTAAGCATTGTGTTTTTCAGATCTGTTAATTGTTCTTGAGACCTTATTTATTTATTCTAGGATTTTATTTAATTCTACATCCTACGTTTATCTGCAGGCATGCTGCCTTTATCGCTGCCTTTTCCTGCTAATGTTGATACCCATGTTTTATAGTATTTCATCATTTTTCACCTGCATATTGGTTGGGTGTTGAAAGGGAAAAAATTTGCGAGATATACATGAATAAATATATCGGCACATGATCACGGTTAGATGGTTTCTTCAAAAATCCATGGACAGTACACGTAGTCCTCAACTTAAGACCACAATCGAGCCCAAAGTTTATGTTGCAGAGTGAGAAATCTGTGAGTTTTGCCCCATTTTATGACTTTTTTGCCACATTTGTTAAGTGAATCACTACAGGTTTCTTTTTTTAAAAAAATGATTTATATGCCACCCTTCTCCGGAGACTCAGGGCGGCTTACAATGCGTTAAGTAATAACCTTCATACTTTTGTATATTTTATACAAAGTCAGCTTCTTGCCCCCACAAACTGGGTCCTCATTTTACCTACCTTAGAAAGGATGGAAGGCTGAGTCAACTTTGAGCCTGGTGAGGTTCGAACTTACAGTAATTGCAGACAGCTGCAGTTAATCACAATGCTTTTAATCTGCTGAGCTATCCAGGCTCAATAAATTAGTTACACAGTTATTAAGTGAATTTGGATTCCCCATTGCAGAGGTCTGCAACCTTAAACACTGAAAGAGCCATTTGGACCTGTTTCCCACAGAAAAGAAAACACCGGGAGCCACAAAACCCTTCCTGTGCCTGACTATTTCTCGAGCGGCCACAAAACTAGCTTATGTAGTTGAATTAAACATTCTGTTTTCTTCTGAAACTTTTCTTGGATTTGTCCATGGTTGGCCAACCGGGGTTGAAAAGCTCAATAAATCACATGCCAGTGGGTATCGCACATTGGCGGTTGTGACGCATATTTTGACAGGGAGCTGCAGCAGAGAGGTGAAAGAGCCACATGCGGCTCCAGAGCCACAGGTTGCTGACTCCTGCCCCATTGACTTTGCTTGTCAGAAGGTCACAAAAGATGATCACAAGACCCCAGGACACTACAACTGTCATAAATATGAGCCAGTCACCAAGCATCTGAATTTTGATCACGTGAACATTAGGGCTGCTGCCACAGTCATAAATGTGAAAAATGGTCATAAGTCACTTTTTTCAGTACCGTGTCAACTTAGAACAGTCACTGAATGAACCATTGTAAGTCAGACTCCCTGTACAGGGAATGAAGTCACAAAAAAGTATTTAAGTCTAAGTTAGAATGAAATGAAACTAAGTTGTGGCTTCATAAAGAAACTTCTTCCAGTTCTTATGGATGGCACATATTTCCCTTGTTGCTTACAAAAATATTCTTTTTTTTCTTGAGCAGCTTATATCAGATACAAAAGTTTCCCTCATTAGATTGTTTTTTTAAAAATCTAACTCTAAAACAATATCAGACCCCCATTATATGAAAAAGCATTTCCTGTGGATTTTACTCCGCTACTCGTTGCTGGCTCTAGGGGGCACTGCTCATCATCGTTTCAAAGCCATTGAGCCAGCACTCAATGGACAGCACTGTCCAAAGACATTTCTGCAATCATGAGGCCAGCATGACATCACATGGCACTGTTACCTTTCCACTAAAGTGTTACCTATTTATCTACTCGCATTTCCATGCTTCCGAACTGCTAGGTTGGGAAGAGGATGGGAGCTCACTCCATCACATGGTGCTCAGATCTCGAACCTTGGCTTCTGGTTTTCAGCTGACAAACCTACAGGGTCTTAATCGCTAAGCTACCACACCGCCACTGTAGAGTAGCAGAATTGTGTTGGGTTGACACAGGTGAGGCCAGGTACATTCCTTAGCCAGAAAGTTCCGAGTGATTTTGACCCAATTATCCATCTACAAAGCTAAGAAATTATGCAACTGTCAACCCTGAAACTTATCTAACTGTGGCCATTTTCTTTTCTGTAGCTTTCCTCTAAGGAGGTTTCTTTTTGCATTGCTTCATGGCTGACACAGCCTGGAACTAAGGAGTCGGGAGCGTGGGGTGGGAGGGGAGTGTAGCAGAGGTGGGTTTCAGCAGGTTCTGACCAGTTCTGGAGAACCGGTAGTGGAAAAGTTGAGTAGTTCAGAGAACAGGTAGTATACATTCTGACTGGCCTCACCCCCATCTATTCTCTACCTCCGGAGTCCCAGCTGATAGGGAGGAAATCGGGATTTTCAGTGACCTTCCCCGGGATTGGGGAGGGAATGGAGATTTTACAGTATCCTTCCCTTGCCATGCCCATCAAGCCACGCCCATAGAACCGGTAGTAAAAATTTTTGAATATCTTGGACTGCAAGTAATTGTGTCAATTGAATCTTGTCCCTTACATTCCCAATTCATCTTTCCTTGAATGATATATCCCTGTGGGTACAATTCTGTGTGCATCATTAAAACAGATCCCTCTCTTTCAAAGCCCTGTATAGACTCCATGGTCAAGAAATGATTCCATGCATATGGCAAGTTGGATATTAAGCATCTTATGTGTCTTCAAATGATTCATCAAGAAAAATCAATCCAGAATTCTTTCCCTAGTCACAAATGATCCTGCTTTGGATACTCTCTCCCTCCCTCCCTCTCCCTCCCTCCGTCTGTCTGTCTCTGTCTTTCTCTCCATCTATCATCTATCATCTGTCTATCTATCTATGTACCTATCAGGGGTGGTTTCTACCTACCTTTACTACAGGTTCGCAATGGGGCTGTGCACGCTCGCTTCGCTCCCGCCGGTTTTACTACTGGTTCTATAGAACCGGTGCAAACCGAAGGCTATCCACCACTGCTGCTTATCAATCATT
Organism: Masticophis lateralis; assembly: GCA_030761175.1. Lineage (NCBI taxonomy): Eukaryota > Metazoa > Chordata > Lepidosauria > Squamata > Colubridae > Masticophis > Masticophis lateralis. The sequence goes on from JAUDYJ010000005.1 coordinate 92,187,292, forward strand.
TTTCTGTCTGTCGGTCTGTCTGTCTATTATCTATCTATCTATCTATCTATCTATCTATCTATCTATCTATCTATCTATCTAGTCATTAAAACACATGATCTCTTCTAATTGTTCTAAATCTTTATGCTGAAGATTCTTAACTGATGAGCCAAATTGGCTTAATCAGTTTATATTCACATTTATATGTATGTTATTTTAACTGTTCACCGCGCTGAGTCCCGCGGGAGAAGGGCGGTATAAAAATTAAATAAATAAATAAATAAATAAATAAATAAATAAATAAATAAATAAATTAGTAGTCCCAAAAACCTCTTTTATTGCAACAGTTGTGAATTACTTTCATTCACAGCTGAGTCTCAATTAGTTGCAAGAAGTCCTTCAGGATAATCACCAACCTTTATCTCCCTTGACACGCTGCCAAAGACCTACTTGGCAAAGCCTCACAGAGTCCAGAATCAAACAGAGATGCCGATTGGGAACAGAATTACCAATGTTGCTTTCCTGCAAACAGCCCACATGCCTTTGCTCCTCTTTTAAGCTTTATGGGAGGGGCCAATCATCTCCAGGCCTTACTCCTGAGTCGTCCCTTTTGTTTTAACTGTTTGTGCCTTCTGGCAGCTCTGCGCATACGTGCACTAGGAACGGGCTTTTCCTGTTCCTATGCCTTTCTGATGTCTGACTCTGGAGGCTCCAGAGTCCGCGCATCACTCCCAGATGGCCCTGGCCCCATTTTTGCCTGCAACACAGAACTCTCATCAGAGCCTTCCCCAGACTCCAGGACTGGCCCATGTTCCTCCCCAGCCTTCTCCCTGTCCGATTCTGCTGCCAGGCCCGCAGGCTGCCGGCAGACCACACCACCATCCATTCACCCACCCACATACAGAAAGAGAGAGAACTAATTTAGAAAATGAGAATTTTAAGATAGCCAGTGACTGAGCCATAAAAGTGGATTTCTCAAATTTCAATCTCACCTCTTCTTTGAAATCTGTCATCTGCATCATCAAGAAAATAAGGATTTTATTCTACAGATATTGAATTATTTTCAAAAGTTTCAAATCATTTTTTAAACTGCCCAGTATTGATATATACTTAATGCATTTCATGATCAGGAGCCATGGGGACACAGTGGTTGGAATGCAGTATTGCCGGCTAACTCTGCCAACTGCCAGCAGTTCGATCCTAACCGACTCAAGGTTGACTCAGCCTTCCATCCTTCCGAGGTGAGTAAAATGAGGGCCCAGATTGTTGGGGGCAACAGGCTGACTCTGTAAACCGCTTAGAGAGGGCTGTAAAGCACTGTGATGCAACATATAATTCTAAGTGCTATTGCCATTGCTAGATTTAAAGTACAGATTTATTTAAAAGCTCTGTTTTAGTTTAAGAAAGGCCATCTCTGTACTCGATAGCACAGGCTTCAATTTATGAAGTGAAGGGGGAAAAAGTGCTCTTCTAAATAAATTGGTAAAATGCAGAGTTGGGGGGAGGGAATTCTTGTCTTTCTTTCTTTGTTTTCTATCAAGAAAGTTTTAAAAGCAGCTTTCTTCCCTATGTCTGGACAGCGTCAGCCCCGGCAAACCATTACAGACTCTGAGAAATTACAGAAATAAATAACATTTAACATTATCTCCAGCACAGTCATATTTACTAAACAGAGATGGAAATCAGCAGTAACTGTTTTCATTGTTCTATTGTGCTCTTGCGTTCTAATTAAAGAGAAGTTCTTTCCACTACTAACATAGCCATTGATCTTATTTGAATACAGTGTTGTTGTTTTTTGCAAACTTTCACAAAATGCTAAGAATGCATGCAGATACGTGTCTCTGTTCGGGTCTGTGTGTGTCCGGGCATTAAAAAAAATAAAAATCAGTCAAGTGTAAGGATTTGTTTTGTCAGTTGGCAATAACAGAACAGATCATTTGCACAGAGTCAATAAATAAAGTTTTGGTCCTTTCTATTTGCGATTGCCCCTAAAACAAGACAAATCTAGTTCTTCCTCTTCCCTTCTAACTTTACTAAAAAGGCAATGAGGTTTTTTTTTTTAAAAAAATATTTATTAAAGATATAGGTCAAGCAAACCTGGTGATTTCAATTCTGTGGGGTTCATTGGCCTCCGTTGTTGTCATGTTACTTAGATTGTTCTGTCGAACCCTAATTATTCCTCTCGGTTGCTTCACATTTTCCTGCAATTCCTCACACACTTAATGTCAAAATTGATAAGCTGCTCTCTGTAAAGCGCTACATTATGTCCTCACTTCCATTGTTCATACAGCTGCAGAAAGAAGCCAGAATGCTTTAATCTGGTTGACAAGGATAATCTGTTCTAAAAATGTAATAAAACTTTGTATCTTTCCAAATTATTCGTTCCTTGAAACATTCCGCGAAGATTGACATTGTAAAGGCAAGCATGCAAAATGTGCCCTCCTGTGTATACAAATGCCCTTATCTTGGGACTTTTTAAAACAAAAAATTAAGTAGGAATCAGGGGTGAAATGCTCCCGGTTTGGTGCGGATCGCCCGATCCGGTAGCAATGGTGGTGGGTGGTTTGGAGAACCGGTAGCAAAAATCTCTGCCCCTCCTCATGCCCAGCTGAGCTGTGTGATCATCAGAGGCTTTTTTTTTTACTTTTAAAATCATTTTTTCTACAACCTCTTCGGCCGAAAAAATGCTTTTAAAAGTTAAAAAAAAGCCTCTGAGGACTGCGCGGCTCAGCTGGGGTTGTCAGAGGCTTCTAAAAGCATTTTTTTCTGCAACCTCTGCGGCCGAAGAGGTTCTAGGAAAAAAAAATGCCTTTAAAAGCCTCTGGCGATCCCAGTTGAGTTGCCTGATCGTCAGAGGCTTCTAAAAGCATTTTTTTCCTGCTACCTCTTAAGGTTGTAGAAAAAATGCTTTTAAAAGTAAAAAAAAAAAAAAAAAGTTGGCCATGCCCACCCAGTAACATTACTCCCCCACCAAGCCACGCCCACAGAACCCGTAGTAACAAATTTTACATTTCACCACTGGTAGGAATATATTTGTTCGAACGGCATTCGTGCTGTCAAAGCCTGAATCTGTAATCTAAAGGATCGGTGCTTCTCGGCCTAATTACAGCAAGGCAACAGGGTCAACAAAATTACTTTTAATTATTTTTTAATACTTCCTCATTTTGCTATTTTCCAGTTAAAATGTTTTAACTCTCCCTAGATGACTCACGAATCAAACAATAAAAACAACAAGCATTAGAATAACTCTGCTAAGAGTTACTTCTGACTGGAGTGACCTGTACACCCTGCAAAGAAACAAGCGTAAACTCTAATTAATATTACAAACATTTAACCAGTGCCAACAGCCCATTAAAATGTCCTGCATTTATTGTTATCCAAAAGGTGACTCAAGTGAGCACTAGCTGGAGTAATGCAGAGGTCAAGACTTCAAGAAAGAAGCAATTTATTCTGATTTCCAGACCCTTTGCTTCCTGAACTGGGAAAATTCAGTGAATCCAGGGATGGGCTGCTGGGGATTTGCAGAGGTTCGGGCGAACCTCTAGCTAAGATTCTGTGCAGTTTGGAGAACCCCCAAATCCCACTTCTGGCTGACCCCATCTACCCCTCCCCTCCCAGGAGTCCCCATGCAGTCTGTTTTGGACGCGGAGGCTCGGGGCGGGCAAAAAACGGGCCTACTGGAAGTTCAGGAAGGTTGGAAACAGGCTCCAGAGGCCCTCCAGAGCCTGGGGAGGCTGTTTTCGCCCTTCTGGAGCTCAACAAAAGCCTCTGGAGGCTCAAGGAAAGCTTCTGGAGCCCAAGGAGGCAAAAACGCCTCGCCCCCCCGGTGGTGCAGGAGGTCATGACCAACATGACTACGCCCAGCCAGCAACCAGGCAGAGAACCCCTTGCTAAAATTTTTGAAGCTCACCCCTGAGTGAATCACTACCCAGACAGCCCAGAGTCAACTTGAAAGAAGAAATGGTCACATCGTAAGCATCATGTGTCTTTATGGTTTGAAATCAATACCTTGGATTAGCAATAGCACTTAGACTTATATACCACTTCACAGTGCTTTCCAGCCCTCTCTGGGCAGTTTACAAAGTCAGCATATTTTGCCCCCAACAATCTGGGTCCTCATTTTACTGCCTTTGGAAGGATGGAAGGCTGAGTCAGCCTTGAGCGGGTTAGGATCGAACTGCTGGCAGTGGGCAGAATTAGCCAGCAATAGTCTATTCTAACCACTGCACCATCATTGCCAGTGCTTGGAACAATTAGTATCCTCATCGGTCCAGTTTCCAAAGTAATGAGTATAGGTCAAGGGGTAGCCAATGTCAAAAGTATGAAATTATCAAGTATGAAGTATGAAATTATGAAGTATCAAGTATGAAATTACCAGAAGACCTCCAGGTCCATTCTAACTCTGTCATTCTGTAAATGTAATATAGTATATATTATGTAGTACAGTATATATGAAATGATTGACCCAGCTTCCTGCAACGGATGACTTGGCCTGTTGACTAAGAACCATTAGCTCTGACACCACACCTGTGATGGAAATCTCTATTCATCTCAAACATTTCTTGCCCAACCAACTGATCTCTGTTATATGGAGACTTTGATTTTTTGGTTATTTTCTTGCAGATGTTTCAATACCCAAGTAGGTAACATCATCACTCCTAGGAACATGCAAACCTCACTCCCTTCTAGCATTGATAATGTTACCTGGCTGGGTATTGAACCCACAGTTCAACCCTGAGCTACAAATATCCTCTTCTATTGGAGCCTCTGTTATCTTCCACGACGATTGAAACTTTGAGAAGAATTAAAGGTGTCTTCTAAGCCAGAAACTTAAAAAAACAACAACAAAAAACTCTGGAAAGCCATGAAATTGACACTGGTTATTTATGTGACCTCTGGAACCAAACTGATAAAGGATTACTTTGAACAACTCAACATTGGTTTCCTGTGTTAAAATGTGGTTGATGCAAAGAGACAAAAATTTTGCATACTAGATACCTTGGGAAATGACTCTTACAAGAGCCTTGCTGCTGAAAAAGCAACTCAAGATTTGGAAAATAAAGTGGTTTCATTCTTTACATTTTGGACTGGATCATTCATAGAACTCTGGGTCAATCACCGTATTAAAAAAAAAGAGTGAGATATCCTTCTTTGTCATAAGCCCAGCATTTGGAGTCATATCAAAAATATGAAGAATTGTAATTGATTATGAAATGTTTGTTCATTTGCCCATGGAGGCTGGCTAGAAAGAATGAGAACAGAAGACTGGAAAGAAAAAGATTTCCAGCAATGAATAGGGTGCTTGTGTGTGTATAACACGGAGCTAGGCTGCGAGTTTTGTGCAAATAATCCTTAAAGCCAGAGATGGGCTTCACATAATTTAACAACTGGTTCACCCAGAATTGAAAATGTCCGTGCTGCGTCAAAAACATGGTGATTGTATAGGACGGGATAGCTTTGCTCTCTCTTGTGCCTTGCACGCATGCACGCTACATCAAAAATACAGCAATTGTATGGGACAGGATGGCTTCGCTCGGCGTGTGCCTTGCGCACATGTGTGCTGCGTCAAAAACACGGCGATTGTATAAGATGGGATAGCGCCTGGGCAGGTGGGTGGGCCCAGCCGCTGACCATAGCTACCGGTTCGCCCGAACCGGTCTGAACCGGCTGAATCCCACCTCCCTTAAAGCTCTTGAGATGTTTCTCCAAGTTAGTTGAATAACCTCCAAGAGTGACAGTCCCCAAACCTGACAAATAAATTATAATAAAATAAATAAAATACCCCAACTTTAACGCTTATATTTTTTGAAGAAGTGATTCCATGCTTCCAACAATTTAGAGTGAAGTATCCATCCCAACAAATTCCAGTTGCTTGGTATTGTAAAGCATTTACCTAAATGTCAACAGCAAAATCCCCTGAGAATTCCTTGCCTTCTGTTATGATCTGCCTACTCTGTTAGTCTATTTATCTGAAAGCCTACCGCTGTACCATTCTAGAACTACTAAGAGCACATTGTGAGCTGCTAAGAGACCGGGGGTGGAATTATGTTAGCCTGATGTTCTACTCAGCAGGAAGAGCGTGGAGGGCATTTTTTGGTGGGGGATAATGATTTACCAGTTCAACTTGAGTGAACTTGTACACTCTAAATGGATCATATGATCATTGATCACAAGTTAACAGCCGTTTTAGTTGCAATGCATGAGACGAAGGCTGTGTTGTACAGAGGCTCGTGTGCTGCTGTGTGTAAGACATGGGAAGGTTACATCCAACAGGCAGCTAATGGCTCATGCTAAGAAGCCTCCAGCAGAAAGGTAGCACCTGAGGTTGAATATTAAAAATGTAGATGAAGCTTCAAGTTTGGGCCTAGGTAACAGTGGCTGCAAAAGACTTTCTTTTTTCAAGTCAGAATTTAATCTTTTCCAGTATTCACATCTTTACTTTGGAGAATTCAAAACTGAAATGCAAACCCAAGAATTTGTGTGCTTGTCACTTTTCAAATTGTCATGCAATCTATCTATCACTTCATATAAAACAATGGCAGGAGCAGGGCAGTGGCCTAGAGGTGAAGACGCTTCCCTCCAGTGGTGGGATTCAAGTAATTTAACAACCGGTTCTCTGCCCTAATGATTTCTCCCAACAACCAGTTTGCCAAACTGCTTAGAAAGTTAACAACCAGTTCTCCCGAAGTGGGGCGAACTGGCTGAATCTCACCACTGCTTCCCTCCCATTCGGAAGGTTGAGAGTTCAAATCTAGGCAGCTGCAGATGTTTCTCTATTAGGGTGCAAAGAGAAAATATCTGCTGTGAACTTCCGTGTAGGCATCGGGAAGGGCATCCAGCTAGTAAATGCTCTACTCCATCCAATCGCCCCGGCTCTACCCCGCAACCAAGCCAACCAAGTCATAAAAGGAAAAAAAAATAAAAATAAAACAGCAGCAAACATATCTTAAATCAGCTAAATTTTTATTTTAATTTTTAAAATTTTTAAATTTTAATTAAATCAGTTAAATTTTTAACTTCGGAGTAGGTACATAGGTTCTGCGAAACAAAAGAGATTCTTGGACAAATTGAAATTAATCCATTCCATTAAATTAATGCAATTGAGATGTGCAACTGCCTCAAAAATTAAAAGGCTAAATAGAATTTAGCAATGGAATTTTTGTTTGTTTGTTTTGTTTTGCAGTTTCTGAATATTCTAGAAACGCGGTTTTGATTTAAAACATGATTTTTTAAAAAAAGATGTTCTGCGGAAAGTCACACAGATCTATTTCTCACTAAATGTCCCTATAAAAAGCCAATTTTCCAAGAAAGCCTCTTCATTATCACCCCCTTTTCCCTTGGAGAATTCTTGCCTTGTTCTCAAGACAGCAAATATTTCCTGCTGGAACACAAAATATGAACATTGCTAGCTTACCCTGTAACGGATCTGGAAGAGCTAATCTTGGCAGGCCAAAAGAGCCAGTTATTTATGTAAAGTAATAATCCTGAGTCAAACCTAAAATCAGAAGGAGTTTATAGTCAGAACACAGTGGGAGATATTTGCCCATTTCCAAGGACAGCTTGTAATAGATCTTAAAGAAATTATTCTTCAACAAACAATCTTCAAAGGGAGTCTGATAGAATTACAACTTATCACATAACACAATTCGGTCTGCCTCTGACCTGAACGTTGATAACACATTTTCATCCCGCTATAGGTATTAATTTGCCTAGGAATGCCAAGATGTTTGTGTTACAATGAAAATAGTGAGTGGACAGTCACACCGTTAATCTTACAGTTAAAACCTTAATATGCTTTTCACAATCTTTCCCCACTCCCCTCTATTAATATTTTCTGTCATCTAAGCACAGGATCTCAAGCATTGATTCACAATATTAGATAAATAATTATTTAATGAAAGATACAGTGGTCCATACCATACCATACACTTTTCTTTCTTCAGCCTTTAAAAAGTGGATTGAGTCATATCGTGTTTCTCTGAAAATAGGACCTTGTCTTATATTTTTTTGAACCCCGAAATAAGTGTTATTTATTTTCGAGGAGGTCTTATTATTTTGGGGTGTGTGGAGCAAGACGGAGCTCCTCTTGCCATCTTACCTGATTTCCAGCTTTGTCTCTCTAACCCTAACCAGAGGAAATGGCGGGGTCTAACTGCGCAGGCATTTAAATATTTTTGGGGAGGGCTTATTTTTGGGAAGGGCTCATTTTCAGAGGGGGGGGTTTATTTTAGCACATGCACTCAAAAGCCCGATTGGGCTTATTATCTAGGGAGATCTTATTTTCAGGGAAACAGAGTATCAGCTTTCTAACATCCTAGAATCACCAAACAAGGAGGCAAGACTCATCCACTCTACGCACACATATACACACAAGTACATTAACAAACCAACTATTATTAAGTCATCTGAGAGCGTCTTTGCATTCTTCCAACATTGTTCAAAGGCCAAACTTGCCGCAGTTGTTATATGTAGAAAGATGTGTCTTGTCTTCTTATCATAAGTCTTTTTCATTATCCTCAGGAGGAACCATTCCGGTGTATACTCCAATTGTACACTGGTTACTTCCTGCAACCAATGTTTTATTCTTTTCCAATATTTTTTTGATTCTGGATACAGCCACCATGAGTGATAGAAGGTACCCTGCTTCTGTCCGCATTTCCAACAATTTGGGGTTAAGTTTGGGTATGTTTTTGCCAATCTTGAGGGAGCCAAATGCCAGTGGTAAAACATTTTGTATTGGTTCTCTTTATATTTTGCCGATCTTGTTATTTTATAATTTATGTTCCAAATTGTTTCCCATTCCTCTAATTCAATATTGTGTCCTACATTTTTTGCCCTGGCTATCATCACTCTCTTCACTATTTCTTCTGCTTTATCAAATTCCAAAAAATACTTATACAATTTAGTTATTAATTTTTCATCCGGGCCAATCACTAATTTGTTTAAATGTTGTGGAACCAGTTCAATTGAATTGAACAAATCAACTATTACTAGCACAAATCCAGGAGCTACAAAAGAGGATTTTTACACAGAGTTAACATTATGGAACTGCACAAGTCCAAAGCAGCGGGCTAATTCTTTCAAATACTGCAAAAGCCAGCCCTATCTCTGTGACCATACGCATATTATTTATCTGAAATGTATTTCACAATTTAAATCAATTATTCTTCAATGTTGGATTCATCCAATGCCCTTTCTTTGCCTTTCGTTCCCATTCTCTTTCCTTGTCCTCAGCTATTTTGCCGTTGAGTTCTCTTAAGCCTTTAAAATCAAGAGCACATGAAATACTAGTACGACTTTATAAAGCCTTAGCAAGACCACACTTAGAATACTACATCCAGTTTTGGTCACCACAATATAAAAAAAGATATTGAGACTCTGGAAAGAGTTCAGAGATGATTAACGGCCTGGAGCCTAAAGCATATGAAGAACGGTTGCAAGAATTGGGTATGGTTAATCTAGAGCAGGGGTCAGCAACCTGTGGCTCTGGAGCCGCATGTGGCTCTTTCACCCTTCTGCTGCGGCTCCCTGTCACTCAAAATATGCGTCACAACCGCCAATGTGCGACACCCGCCAGCACACGATTTACTGAGCTTTTCAATCCCCGGTAGGCCAACCATGGATAAATCAAAGAAAAGAAAAGTTTCAGAAGAAAACAAAACATTTAATTCAACTACATATGCTAGTTTTGTGGCCGCTCAAGAAACAGTTAGGCATGGGAAGGGTTTTGTGGCTCCCGGTGTTTTCTTTTCTGTGGGAAACTGGTCCAAATGGCTCTTTCAGTGTTTAAGGTTGAAGACCCCTGATCTAGAGAAAAAAAGGACTAGGGAAGACATGATAGCAGTATTCCAGTATTTGAAGAGCTGCCACAAGGAAGAGAAGGTCAACCTATTTTCCAAAGCACCTGAAGGTACGACAAGAAATAATGGATAGAAACTAATCAAGGAGGGAAGCAACCTGGAATTAAGGAGAAACTTCCTAACAGTGAGAACAATTAACCAGTGGAATAGATTGACTTCAGAAGTGTGTGCTCCATCACTGGAGGTTTTTAAGAAAAGATTGGATAGTCACATGTCCGAAATTGTATAGGGTTTCCTCTGTGAGCAGGGGGGTTGACTAGAAGACCTCCAAGGTCCCTTCCAACTCTGTTATTTTGTTATTCTGCAACATCCACTGAAACGTTCTGCCATCACCTTCTGCCTACAGAACAGAATATACTTAAGAGAAACACACATAATGCATCCTTTCATGATGTCATGTTACACTTTCATTCTGGACTATGGCTCTTTCTGAAAATTTTCTTCCATAAACTGAGATCACACCTACTCAGTGTATCTGTCCAGGAAGAAAAAATACAATCATAATTTTTAAGAATTAAAACAAAACAGCACCTACCCACCTACACATGTGGACAGAACCATCTTAAGAAAAGTGTTACTAGCTGGGAAAATGCTTTAGAAATGTTATTAAATTGTACTGACCTTCTGTATACAAAAAGAAAATCTGTTTACAGTTTTAGCAGAGACTTATAAATGGAGTCACAACTCAGTAATAAGAAACTCGGCAAAAACAACATCTGTATTGACTTATTAGCACATTAAGCTCCTACAAATATTACAGGTTACAGTTTAATTTGAAAAGAGAATATATTTGGAAAACAGGAAAAATTATTATGATTGCTGAGAGGAAAATCAAACATGCAGAGGAATAAAGATGCAAATTTTAGCTACTCCATGCTAAGATCATAAGATCACGGAGAATCATGTGATAAAAGACACGGACATCTTAGAAAATTCCAGAAGATCAACCATGAGAACCAGTGGTGGGTTTCAAATTTTTTTACTACTAGTTCTGTGGGTGTGGCTTGGTGGGCATGGCAGGGGAAGGATACTGCAAAATCCCCATTTCCTCCTGATCAGCTGGGACTCGGGAAGCAGAGAATAGATGTGGGTGGGGCCAGTCAGAGGTGGTATTTACCGGTTCTCTGAAGTACTCAGAATTTCCACTACCGGTTCTCTAGAACTGGTCAGAACCTGCTGAAACCCACCTCTGATGAGTACCAACCCTTAATTATGAGAAGAGAATTAGCCTCAAGTAGGCTAAACACCACAATCAAAAACAAAATTCAATATGGCTTCCTTAATTTCTCAATTATATATCAATTGATCAATTTTATTTCAACCATAGTCTGGCGTAAAACTAATAACTTACCAATTGTGTTAAAATAAAATCATATTGATAGAATAAAATAAGGCAAATATAAAATGACTAAAGTAAAATTATAGTGTGCAGGTATTAAAATGCAAAACAGAGAGAAAAGAAATGCTATAAAATTACAATTAATTTCACAATGAATAATATAAATACTATAAAGGTAAAGGTTCCCCTCGCACGTATGTACTAGTCGTTCCCGACTCTAGGGGGTGGTGCTCATCTCCGTTTCAAAGCCAAAGAGCCAGCACTATCCGAAGACATCTCCGTGGTCATGTGGCCGGCATGACTAAACACTGAAGGCACACAGAACACTGTTAGCAAAGGTGGCCCCTATTTTTCCTACTTGCATTTTTTATGTGGTTTCGAACTGCTAGGTTGGCAGAAGTTGGGATAAGTAACGGGAGCTCACTCTGTTACGTGGCGCTAGGGATTTGAACCGCTGAACTGCCAACCTTTCGATCGACAAGTTCAGCCACTGAGCCACCGCATCCCATGTGTATATATGATTAGCTTATTGGGGCAGCCAACGGTGGAATGTTTTTATTTTTCCTGAAGTTTCTTTGCAAGCCTGGAAGATGCTTTTTCCAAAGACAACTAAACTTTGTTTTTCTTTGAAGATGTTTTGCTTCCCATCCAAGAAGCTTTTCCAGTTCTATCGGAACTGAAGAAGCTTCTTGGATGAGAAGTGAAACATCTCAGGACAACCATGACCTGATTGAAATGCTATAAAATTAAAAGCTTTCAAACTGCTAGGTTGGCAGAAGCTGGGACAAGGAATGGGAGCTCACCCCGTTATGCGGCACTAGGGATTCGAATCGCTGAACTGCTGAACTTTCGATTGACAAGCTCAATGTCTTAGCCACTGAGCCTAACCCTTAACTGAGAGGAGTATTAGACTGAAGTAGGCTAAACACTGCAATCAGAAACAAAATTCAATATAGCTTCCTTAATTTCTCAATTATATATCAATTGATCAATTTTATTTCAATCATAGACCAGCATAAAACTAATAACTTACTAATTGTGTTAAAATAAAATCATATTGATAGAATAAAATAAGGCAAACATAAAATGACTAAAATAAAATTATAGAGCGCAGGTATTAAAATGTAAAAAAAATCCTATGAAATTACAATTAATTTCACAAAGAATGATATAAATACTATAAATAAGCCAAATAACCATAAATGGACATGAGTAATATTAGAATGTATAAATTATTACCAAAATGCAAAGATTAATTTACATTGAGTCTAATACTTTGTGAAGCCTCAATAAGAGTTTGTTGGGATGAAGACCATTATGGCCAGACCAATTATACGAAAGAAATACAATCTAAAACAGAATGGTATAT